>CM070713.1:15887719-16632738 GCA_036346275.1 Otatea glauca
TATCTTGTTCGTTTTGAAAGCCCACAGCACTACTAGAACTCAAACGGGCCGAGTCAACAGACCAAAATTTAAACAGGCTGAAGGAAAATGAAACGGGCCGAACATAATAACAGGCCCTTTTAACCCGCTAAAGATTTAGTGGACCTATTAACTAATTTCAGTGTGATAGACGGACAATGGAGAAATTTGACTGTTTGTAAAAACAGTGGTATATAATAATAAATAAATGATCAAAGCATTATTTTATTTTCACGTAGATGTCAAACAGAACGACTTCACCGAACGGTTTCTCTCTTATGTCACTGCACATGTAATCCATTGAGGATCGAGCGAGTGGACAATACTGCTGTAGCTTGATTGGTCAAACCAACCTCTCCCATAGCCTTAACGGCCGGTCTCCAAAACCCTAGCTAGGTTCTTCGCCATGCGGGTAAGCTATGATAGAAATAATCTTGTAAGTGGAAAAGTTTGTTTTTGGAAAGTGTTGATCCAAGTAGTTCTATGGTTGTATCCGAGTCCGTGTGTTAGTCTGAAGAAATTCTGCTATATAAGCGGTGTTGGCTCGAGTTTGTAAGAGATAACAGAGAACAAGAAGCAATCGTCAGTTGGTTTGGGTTGTCCTGGTGAATTGAGAGATCCCGTTCTAGTCCTCTCAAGATTTTTTTTGGTTGAATCTTTGATTCTTTCTTTTAAAGTTTCTAGATGTGTATGCGCATGAGAGTTCTTGCAGGTGTGTCCAAGTTCTCTCATGGGTAAGCTCTAATGCGAGTTTGCGTCACCGTCAAGTTATGTTACCGGTGAAAAGACAATTGGAGCTGAGGCAAAGGTTATAATCACCGATGAGGTGTGTCACCGGTGGTATGGCTAGCAAGAAGAAGGTGGAACTCCTTATAGATGTGTTCACCATCCTGTATCGAGTAATTGTTGGGTAAATCAAAGTTAAGACCGACTACCTCAACAAGTTAGAGTTGTGTTACAAGATTAAGGGCGTGATGGATAGATTTAATCTTGTAAATAGGAGAGTTTGTTTTGAGAAAGTTTTTTAGATTCCAAGTAGAACACTGAGATGTTTACCGGAGTCGGTTGTTGAGTGTTCGGCTATATAAGCAGTGCTGGCTTCAGTTTATAAGATATAAAAAGAGAAGAAGCAGTGTAAGTCATGAAGGGCTTGGTAGCTTAGTGGTTTGTGAGCTGGCTTGTAAACTCGAGCCAGCACGGCTTATATAGCAGAATTTCTTCAGACTAACACACGGACTCGGATACAACTAGAGAACTACTCGGATCAACACTTTCCAAAAATAAACTTTCCCAAAATACACTTTTCCTAATTACAAGATTATTTCTATCAATCAACCCCTTAATCTTGTAACAGAACTCTAACTCATTGAGGCAATTGATCTTAACTACGATTTGTCCAACTCATACTCGACATTGGGATGGTGAACGATCTCCAAGGAGTTCCGCCTTCTTCTTCTCGGGTCATACCATTGGTGACGCAACTCACGATGATTACAACCTTTGTCTCACTCTAATTGTCTTTTCACCGATAACGCAACTGACGCACTTACGCACTGCATTAGAGCTTACCCAAGAGAGAATTTGGACACACATGCAAGAACTCTGCATGCATATACATCTAGAACGACGACCACAACTCCTTTTGGTACACGCAACGATTCCTTTTGATCTTCTCATGCAGCATAATCTCTTCTGATGCGCATGACATCTCTGAGGAACTTGCACACGTTTCTCTTGTGGACACAACTCGCACAAGAACTCACGTGATCACACTGTATCTCGCAGACACAACTGACACGAGAGCACATAGCTTTTTTTTCTTCATGGCCAGCCTCACGAGAGCTACTTGTGAATCTTCACTGCTGCCACGCGCGCCCGAATGTCCCGCGTCCCACGGTCGCCACCATCTATGGATAAGCCCTGATATGGCCGCCCTTCACGACGATAGCCTGCTTTCTTAGGTGCCGCCCCCGGGAGCAATCTCAAACCCGTGACCTTCGATTTACAAGCCAGCACACAAACCACTGAGCTACCAAGCCCTTCTTAACTTACATTGCTCCTTCTCTTTTTATATCTTACAAACTCGAGCCAGCAGGCCCAGCACTGCTTATATAGCAGAACACTCAACAACCAACTCGGTAAACATCTCAGTGTTCTACTCAGAGTTAAAAAAACTTTCCCAAAACAAACTCTCCTGATTTACAAGATTAAATCTATCAAGCTAACCACCGCCATTAATGCCTCCACGGCCTCTCCTCTACCTTTTTGTCCTCCCTTGAATTGATAACCGCCAGACGCTGCCTGCATGCTTCGACCGTCCTCACAGGTTGCAAACCCTCGCGTTTCACTCACCTCCATCCACCTGTACTAAAGCTTCCCGCATGCATTCGATCTGGCCTTCTCCCTTATCCTAATCTCTCTCTCTCTCTCTCTCTCTCTCTCTACTTAAACTTGTAGCTAACCACAAAGTTAAAGTTCACAAGCCTACGCACTACGCAACGCCGCTAACTCTACACCTCGAAAACACTAGCTCAATTCGTACGTACAATCTAGCCAAGTCCATGGCGCAGTCTCCGGCCGTGCCGCCACCGCTGGCTGTCCTCGACGGGGGCCGGAAGAAGCGGGCGGGTCTCCCGAAGCTGCTGCACAAGTTCTTCTTCAAGGTTCTCCGGCTGAGACCGACGGCATCGGGGGCGGAGGGGAACGCCGCCGCGTTCGAGGGCTACTACGGCTATCGGATGGTGGACGAGTACTACTACTACAGCTACGGCGGCGCGGGGTCGTCGTGGGCCGGGGTGCTCTCCTCCATCCCGGAGGAGGAGAGCCCGAGGAGGGCACGCCGGACGCCGTCATCGGCCCCGCCGCGCTCCGTAAGGCCCACTCGGAGCGGTTCGTCGCCGCCGAGGCCGCTGCCGTCGTACACCTGGAGGTCGTCTTGTGAAGGCGAGCTGAGCTTACTATCTAGTCAGCAAGTTTTATCTAAAGATGAGCGCCCACAGGATGGCACCTTCACCGTTCGATCAGAAATCAACGCTAAAGATGAGCGCAGGCGGGTTTTTCAGGGCGACTTGGGTTCCTCGCAAGGGCAAGGCGCTCAAAGCTCCTCCCCCGCGTCAATCTCAGCCGTTGCAGGGTCCATCGATCGGACGGCTCCGAAGGTGCCGAATAGCGCCGCCGGTGCCTGATTTTCAATGACACAAAACGTACGGAGGGCCCAAATCTGCAGTTCGCGTGTTGCAAAATCAAAATTCAGTCTTGTTTATTCTGCAGTTCGCATGTTGCAAAATCAAAATTCAGTCTTGTTTGTTAGTAACTGACAAGATTTGTGTGCGTGGATGGTACAAGACGTGATCTAACCATCAAAACTGTCATGTGTGGCAGAAAATATCCGGAAAAGGGCAACGCATCATGCGTGCATGGGCGTCATTTTTGGGCGGCAGTAGAAGTTGCTGTCTTGTTGGCATCACTAGTGACATTAGTGGCCATTGTACATTAGGCCTCTCTTGCTCTCATGTTGTTGTAACTTTTTTTTTTCTTGAGTGAGTAGGGTGTACAGGAGTCGTACGTGCTTGATTCCTACTAGTGCTCCAGCTTTGCTTGCTTTTAGTGGCAAAATTAATGGTTAAAGTTTTTATTTCGCCCTTCCTTTTCGAATAATTAATGGTTAAAGTTCAACGTTTTGACGGGGTGACCTTGCTCAGCTAGTTCCTGTGAACTGGTAGTTAGCGGCTTAGCGCTTACTTTTTCGCAATAATTTTTGTTGCACATGATGTGTAATATTTTATAAGCAGATATAGATAGATCCACTTGTCACGCGACAAGTGGACTAGGGCAACAAAAAGCACATGATCATATAACACGAATGTTTTTAAATGTATCAAAAAGAAAAATCAAAGGTATCTTTGAACAGTTACGAAGTATTTGTTGAAATTTTAGTGCGTTCGTCGTTGATCACTAGTAACAGAGCATCTCAGCATTAAAATTTAATCAACAGGTAAAATTCAGTGTTTCCTCGGCGACCTCGCTTGGTTTCCTACGAATCAGTTTACTTTTCAGAGTGATATTTGGAAACAAAAGCTGCCTCTCGGAATCAATTTTGTTTCTTCCTTTGGTTGAACCCATAGTTACTGGATTCGTTGTAAACCTATATGAATCACAAACCACGCGAATTCGTCAAATCCGAACCGGTTTAGAGTGTTCATGTTTATAGTGAAAATTGAAAGAAAATATGGCAAACCGCTCAGACAAATCATGTTTCTGGTAACTATGATTGAGCAGTGACGCTCGAAAAATAGAGGGTGATCGGGGGATTTTGTAGCATGTCTGCAAAATTCTGTTTGCGAAATTGTGAGGCAGTTAAGAAATTCAATAAGCTTCAGAGATTTGAAGAAAATTCAATCTCAGAAAATTCAATCCGAGTTGCTTCAAATCTTTGTAGCATGTCTGCAAAATTCTGTTTGCGAAATTGTGAGGCAGTTAAGAAATTCAATAAGCTTCAGAGATTTGAAGAAAATTCAATCTCAGAAAATTCAATCCGAGTTGCTTCAAATCTTTGTAGCATGTCTGCAAAATTCTGTTTGCGAAATTGTGAGGCAGTTAAGTTAAATCTTGGACGAAGCAACTCCGATTGAATTTTCTGAGATTGATTTTTCTTCAAATCTCTGAAGCTTGTATGCCACAAAATCCAGCAAAACCGGATGCTTTTTATACAACAGATTGATAAGAAATTAGCCAGTCACCAAGTCGAGATGAGAATTAGGACTACTCCCGTCAGGATTCAGAGAAGAGAATCCTTGAGTTCAACTCAAGCCAAATAGTTGAACCGCACCCGGCACGCAGCAACCTAATCAAGCAGAGGAGCTGTGAGCCCTGTTGTACTCCTCCAAATCCTTTTTGTACACCGCCATGCCCTCCGCGGCCTTCTCGTTCCACGCCTGCCGCTCCGCGTCGCTCAGCTCCTTCCACTTCACCGAGATTAGCGCGTTCAGCGTCGAGTTGTTGATGCCGGTGCGCTCCTCCTGCAGCTGCTTCCTCGCCTCCTTGCTGAAGAAAATGGGGAATCGTATGCATTTTTAGCGCACAACCTTACCATGCCACCACAATGCTGAATTTCTAAGGATCGTACAATGGTGTGGTAAGAAATTCCAACCTGAAAAGAAGGAAGGAGGAGGCAGGCTTCTTGGGCCTGTTCGGGTCGGCGTTCTCCTGCCTCTTCTTCTGGCGCTTTTCCTTGGTTTTCTGCTCCAAAGCCAAAGACAATTAGTTCGGCATCCACACACATCAAGGATCCTACATGTAGACAGATCTCATATTTCGGATACCTTGATGATGTTGTCTGCCTTCTCCTTCTTCTTGAGCAGCTGCAGAGCCTCCTGCTTCAGGATTTTCTTCTGCTCCTCCTCTTCCTTCTCCAAGCTCGCAGCTTCCTGATACAAGCCACAAGCTTCACATTAGATCTCTTTCTGTTAGCACAAGAAAATAGAATCATACGCTGTGTACAATTGCCACACCTCGATCTTCTTCTGATTGTACACCTCCATCTGCTTGTGGTACTCTTCCTTCTGCTTCATCGCAACCCCCTCGTAGGGAGCTTTCTGAGCCTCTGTCATGCTCTTCCACTCCTCCCCTGTGATCTTACCAATCTTGCAACAACACAAGAATTTAACCATCAGATCAATGGGGCACATATACACACCAACTGAAATCGGAGACAACTGAACAATTCTATATATTTACCTCAGGCACGTTCTTCTTCTCGGCAACCAGCGCAGCTCGCCTCTCCTGGGAGTAGACGAAGTAGGCGGACATGGGCTGCTTCGGCTTGGAGGGGTCCTTGTCCTTCTTGCTCTTCTTCTTCTTGCCCTTCTTGTCGCCGTCCTCGGCCTCCTGCCTGAACTTGAGGTACTGCTCGAGCAGCTCCTTGGCAGTCCTCTGCATCTGCTCCCCTCTAGCAGCTTCATCGCCTCGGCCTCGCGCTTCTCCTGCCCGACCACCTGCAGGTAGGCCTCCTTCTCCTGCCGGTACCTTTCCTCGTACGGCTGCTTCTCCTCGGCGCCCAGGGTCTTCCACTTGGTGCCGAGCGCGTTCGCCACCTCCTTGAAGTCGGCTTCCGGATTCTCCTTCTTGATCTGAAAACGCCATGGACAATTGGTCAAACACCTGACGGGCGAGCAAACCAAAGGAAGAGCTGTGTTAGTTTGGGTCGGTTTCGTGGCGCGTACCTCGTTCCACTGGTCTTTGCACCACAGGACGTACGCCGGGCACGGCTTCTTCCTATTGTGACCGGTCTTGCCTTTGCCCTTCTTCTTCTTGCCCTTGTCGTCTCCTTCCTGGTCCTTGTCGAGCAAAGACTTGGCAAGAGGAATGCTCTGCAGAACAAATCAAATCAGACCAAGGCGAAACAAAAAAAATCACAGGGAATGGACACTAATATATAGAAGGTATCATCAGATCTGACTGGAATCAAGAAACCCCAACAACAGATCGGGGCAAGCGTAAGGAAGCAGACGAGAGAGAGATGCGCATGCATACCATGGTGGGCTTGAACTCCTTGACGCGCTGCATCTTCTTGAGCTCGGCCTGGAGGCGCTCCTGCTCCTTCTCCTTCTTCAGTATCACCTCGTCCCGCTCCCGTACCATCTCCTCCGCTTTCTCCTTCTCCAGCCGCAGCCGCTCCAGCATCCCCTGCAGCTCCGCCAGCTCGTCGCCCATGGACGGCGCCTCAGCAGCCGCCGCCTTGCCCTTGCCGGTCTTGGACGACGCCCTCTTCGCCTTCTGCGGCGGCGAGAGGAGCGCCGCGGCGGCGTCGGCCTTACCGGCGGAGATGTTGGCGTCGTTGTCGAGCACCGCCATGAGCGCCTTGCGGCCCCGGCCGCCCTTCTTGCTCCCCCCCGCCGTCACCGCAGTCGACATGGAATGGACACGAGGGGGGAGAGAGAGAGAGAGAGATTCGGGTACTGTCGAAATGGGGATGCATCGGTCGGTGATCTGATGTGAGGTTTTATAGGGGGAAGGGCGCAACGGTCGGAATTTTCAAATTTCGAATGGTCGTTAACGACGAAGGTGACGTCCGCGCGTTGGCGTCCGTGCAACGGCTAGTCGGGGAAGTCACTGGCGGGTGGGACCAGGGGAAGCTGCTGGGAAGTTACACTTGACTCGTTGGTGCGGTTCGAAATATTCCGAACGTTACGAGCTAGGGTCGGACCGAGATCCACGGTCCACGGAGATCCCTCGAACCGCATTGGTCGGAACGGACGGCGACGATTGCGACGGGAGGAGTGAAATTGACGGCCCAGATGTTGCACGGATCACGAGCCGCACCTGAATGGGCTGGCCCATGGGCTTGGTTGTACGTGTCGCTCTCCAATTGGGCCATCCGTCACAGAATTAACTGGTCTGAACAGTTCTTACCGGTGGGAGTAGTACTAGTAGGTGGCATCATTCATAGCAACAGCAAGCCAGCCACACAAGGCAAAACTTCCATTGTGAAAATTCCCAGACAGCCACCACCCACCAGCTCAAGGCCATCACAAACTACATACATCAGAGCAGGGTTTCGAATTTCGGTTTCGGATCAAATACCGTTCACGCCCGGAAAACGAAATTTCGGCGAAATTCGGTAATTTCGGAGAAATTCGTCCGAAATTCAAATTCAAAATTTGAATCCGGTTTTTTCACCGAAATTCGAATTTGGCGAGAATTGGCAGATCTCACGAGAAATGGCGAAATTTCTACGGATGGACAAGCTCAAAATTGGTCCAAAGATGGAGAAAATTTCGAAATTTTTGTGGAGAGTTCTGACGTATTATTAATGTTGTCATAAAATTTCAGATTTTTTGAATCATGTAAATTTTTAAAAATTGAAACACTGTATCTGTCGTAATGAAACGCTCACCGCAATTTAGAATCGAATGAAAAATGAGACAAAGCATGTTATAAATATTTGAAATTTTAATAGCATGATTCGACATGTGAATAATATTGCCATAAAATTTTGAGTTGTTATCAAGCTCGAGGAATTTTTAAAAATTGTGGAATTCGTATGCGTGAAGTAAGAAATTTTCAAAGATTTTGATCAAATTCAAGATTGGGAGTCATAATTCAAACAATTAATGTATATTGACATGAAAATTATTAAGAATGTAATAAAATTGATACACACAACAAGTCTTCACATATTTGCATATGACAATTAAATGAATGTATGTTTGCATCACATACCTACGAGTAGTAAAGCGCCTCGTGCAAACTCCACCTCCGTGTTGTCGATAATGATCTCGTGGTACCTCCTCTCGTGTTGTTGCTTGTATTCCTCCTGTGTCATGTCTCGTGGTAGCCAGCAGACTTCCAATGTCGTAATGAGACTCCTGTGCATCGTGTTTCTGACCGTGAAGGTACATGACATTGGCGGATGAGTGCCGTGCGTATGGATCGACATATGGATCATTGTAGTCAAATGGCAAAGAGATGCTCGATCCATCATAACTCGTCTCAGAATCGCAGTACCACTCGATCCCATCCATACGGCATTTGACTATACCCGGTATGCTCAATCGAATGCCCAAATGGTGGAGGACTCATTGCTACACCATGATTGAGCACCATCCCGTGGTTGTGCCGCTGGCGCCCACCCCCACCACGCGACGCGCCCTTCCCGCCATCAAGGGTCTCGCCGTTGAGTCACCTCTCGGCAAGATTCTCGATGCAATCCTCCCGCCGGTGATTGTGATTGTGGGCGGGCGGAGGAGTACCGGCCGCCTCCGCCCCGTCATCGCCAGAGAGTCCGCCGCGATCCGAGCTACTATCGAGGTATCGCACATTATCGGAAGGTGTTGCCGTGTCGCCTCACCGCCGGCAATAGGCTCATCATCAATTCGCCTTTTCCTTTTCCTTACCACTCTGGCCGCCCGATAACTTTTGTAATCCGCCTAAAGCTCCCGCTAGAGTATCGTCATCCTCGGCGTCAGAGCACGCTTTCTCTTCCCGTGTGCGATCTCCGATGTTCCACTCCGCCCAATCTGGGAGGCTCTTCCCTCCTGTGGCCAATTAGAAGTAAGGTTAACATTGTTCTCAGGTTTGGACATACATGGTTAAAAAGTGGAATGGAAAACAATTGCATTGTTTACCTGTTGCCTCATACATCTCTGCCGCTGGGATGGAGTCAACCACGAATCTCGCTGGGAGGGGTGGGTCGTGCGCACTGTCCTCGTCGAGTAGAGGCTCCCCAGTAGACCTGGATGAGTCGAACCACTCTGCAATTGGGTCATGCCCAGGATGCATCGCATCCTCGATCAGGCGATCCACAGGGTCTTCGTCTTGGGTCTGGCGAGTGGATTCATAGTCTCGAAGGCGAAGTCGCAGGTTGTAGTGCACGAACACGAGCTGTTGGAGCTTCGCATAACTTAAACGGTTTCAGAGGCTGCGTGTGCACCAAAGCAAATGTGCTCCAATTGCGTTCACACCCACTCGACGATGCGCGACCGGGACACCAACCTCAAGGCGAACTTTGCGTACCGGGCGTCTCATTCACGAAGGCCATCCACCATTGAGTCGTGAACAACACGAAAAAGAAAATTCAATGAGTGCTACACAACAACATACCAACCAACCTCGGCTTATGTACTTACCGCCGTCATTTGGTTATCGACGGCACTGCTCGCGCATAACTGGGTGGCAAAACGCCCCCGCCTAAGACGGTATGTGTCCGCTTCTCAGAGCCTTCACCGCGTAGCGTCGTCATCACCATAATGCTTAGTGCGATGAGAGCTCCCATGTGCTCATGAGAGTGCCGCATATGTTGTATGAGAACTGGGACTTGGTCAGGACGGAGGTCGCAATTGATGAAAAGATTGCATAGTTAGTATAATAGATGCGAACATTGCATACTTAGCATAATAGAACCGAACATGTTAATTTCACTTACCACTTGCACAAATGTGGTTTCCTTATTTCGCAAATCTCTTTTCCATGACTTGTAGGAATATCTTGTACTATTCTCCATGCTCCCGTAAGTTATTGTTGTACTCATTCCGTGCAATTGCGTCATTGCATCATTACACCGATTGTTGGTAACTTGTCTTGATCCGCGAACCTCAACAACTTGTACAAGGGTTCTACGGCCACCACGGTCCACTCCACCCATGTCCGAAATCCACGCCACGAGGTGGTCATATGCGTGCTGCCCTCCGCCATTTCAAATTTCACCTACTACCTATCCGGTCGGGATGTGTCATCCATCTTGGAACTTTTCCTTTTTTGAAGAAGCTATCAAGGAAAACAAAGGTCGTCCCAAATCTAGTGGCATTTGACCTCACCAACTCTCCACCAATATGTTGCCTCATCTGTGCATGTAGATTCTTGTGGTTGTATAAAAATCTGCAGATTCTCTTGGCCTGTGCCACAATATCTTTGATACATTCATCCTCGCACACGTCTTTTAGCATAAGATTTACGGTGTGTGCCATCGCAAGGCTGCCATACTATACGAGGGTACTGCACTCGTAACATCTGGCATGCTTTCTTGAAGTTGGCACCATTGTCAGTAACCACCTGCACAACATGCTCCACCCCAATCTCCTCGGCCACCACCTTTGTTATCTCGGCTAGTAGGTATTTGTGGTTTTGGACCTTAGCTGCGAATGAGCAAGCAAGAATTTAGTACGTGTGGCAATAAAGATCATACGGAATAGGAAAAAAAATGAATTTTGTACCTGTGGCATTTACGGTCTTATGGAAGAACATCATCCCATTGCAGTATACCATGAAGTTGATGATACTGCTGTGTAGGTCCCGCCCAGGGCGTCGACATCATCAGTAACACCAAAGGTGGCGATCGTCCCCGAACCTCCGAAGGTACTTCACAATCTCCGCTCATTCGTGTCCAAGTACTTACCGTCTATCTCAGATCCTCGTGGTGCACGAACCCCTGGCCTAGCTCTGCGCGACTTAATTGCAGCTTTGACCGCATGCACAAGAGATTAGTACAATCATCACACGACGTGTAACTTACAAACACACAAGAGATTCGACACGTGAAATACGGCATCCACCTTCCTTCCGGAATTGCATTAGCATGTAACCACTTTGACCATCCTCCTAGCTTCTCCCGCTTCCCGCCGGAATGCGGTGTCAATACGAGGTTGCCGCGGGCACTAGCCCGCAAGGTCGACATCCATGGAGGCATGGCTTTCCGTGTCGATTTGGACCGACCGAACATTTTGGCCGATAGTCGATCGAATTGAAGACTTCGCACCACTCCGGAACCCGAACCTTGCGCCAAACCTTGGCTCCTCGTAGGCCTCTTGTTTAGAGGCTTTATGGCCATCTTAAGTCGCTCGTCCTCCGTGCCCATGGTGGCCCATTCGGTGCAAGCCTCTTCCGACGCAGCGAATCGCCGCTTCTCCTTCTTTCTCCACGCCACCACGGAGGTCCGCGATCATGGCTCGCCTAATCACTTTAGGCACGCTAGCGTGCCTTCACATCACCGCGCGCCACCAAATGTTCCTTAAGACGGTCGCCCTCCACCCTTCATAACATGCGTGCAGTAGTTGCACCTCGACCCTGAGCCGATGCGCTCCCCGTGGTCCCATACGGTACCCTGAGGCTCCGCCATCACAACGACCTATAGCCTGCATCATTACGAAAAAATGCATGATATATAAGCTTGTATGACCATGTGCTTGTTTGCATGCAGACAACATTCTTAACTCACTGATGTTTGCTAAAATGCATGATATATGCCTTTCATTGTGAGGCTTACTAGCTCTAGCTGTACCATACTACCATACAAGTGACCAAGTGAGTAAGTGACATGGAATTTTGAGTTTTGAATACATACTGACATATGAATCCCAATTCCACATGAGTACATGCATTGTTAGTTCTTACTAGACTATATCCCACATGAATACATGTCTAAATAAGCAAGAAAATTACAATTGCACTTAAAATCCAACAAATCAATTTGTTCATACCAATTTTTTGGAAGCCCAAATTTCGCCTTCAAGAATCAAATCTCATACTCGAGGCCGAGATTAGCCTCTGAGCCTTGGATCGGCCGGATTGGCGGAGCTTGGCCACCGGACGCAGAGGAGGAGGTGGAGAAGTGAGTGCGCAGGAAAGTGAAATGGCGAGAGCCTCTCGGTGGAATGAGTGTGAAGGAACTTCAATGATTGACGATGTATTAAAGCCTCCGACAAATACGGTACATGACTTGAAAGGAAAGGAAAAAGGAGAAAGAGTCTTGAAGATTTTTAATCAAGGTTAAAAGACCTCTCAAGAGGTTAGAACAGAGTGTTGAGTTATTTTAAGAGGAATAGTGCCTAAGATTTTGATTTAATCCTAAGTGTGGAAATGACTCAAAATCATACCTTGAAATCATGCTAGTTGCATTTGGAACAAAGTTTTAAATGTTCTGCTTTTTACCTAAGATTTTTACCTAAGTTTTTACCTAAGTTGCATTTAGAACAAAGTTTTAAATGTTCATTTTTACCTAAGTTTTAGCAATTTCAATTTTTCCGGATTTTTCCATCCGCGCAAAACCTCGTTCACGCTGGACCACTTGAAGTAGTCCGCATGCAAAAGAAATGTTCACGCGGACTACTTCCAAGTGGTCCGTGAACTGATTTTTATCCTATTTCGATTTTTATTTTTAAAACATAACAAATGATGTTAAAATATTTTCATAAATTTTATATATTATCCTACATATCTTATGATACTCCCATAAATTTTTCACAAGATGAAAATGCATTCTCAATTTTTAAAATTCAGAGAGTGTTTCATTAAATGCCAAAAGTCTAAAAATAAACTTTTTCAAACATTATCATTGAAGATCACTTCCCGAGAACTTATTGATATAATTCCGGTCAGATCCGCCAAAAATTCAAATTCTGTTTAAAATTCAAATCTCTAGCTTTTGCGAAATCTCTAAAAATAAAAATTCAAATTTCATCAGAGCAATTTCAATTTTTTCCGGATTTTTCCATCCGCAAGAATAGTTGCTCACGCCGGACCACTTGAAGTAGTCCGCGCAAAGGTCGTTCACGCCGGACTACTTCCAAGTGGTCCGGCGTGAACCGACTTTTATCCTATTTCGATTTTTATTTTTAAAACATAACAAATGATGTTAAAATATTTTCATAAATTTTATGTATTATCCTACATATCTTATGATACTCCCATAAATTTTTCATAGCATGAAAATGCATTCTCAATTTTTAAAATTCGAACGTGTTTCAGCCAAGTGCCAAAAGTCTAAAAATAAACTTTTCAAACATTATCATTAAAGATCACTTCGAGAACTTATGGATATAATTCGGTCGATCCGCCAAAAACTTCAAAATCCGGTTTAAAATTCCAAATCTCGGCGGTTTTTGTTAAATTCATTAAAAATAAAAATCCAAATATATCTGTAGCAATTTCAAATTTTTTCGGATTTTTACATCCGCCGGTCTATGCAAACTCATTGGGTCCAAACCGAGATTTCGGCAAGATTTCGCCGAATTTCGGCGGTTTTTGTAACCTTGCATCAGAGCTCAGTTATAGCAATTAGCAAGCCACACAAGGCAAAACTTTCATTGAGAAAATTTCCAGAGACATCCACCAGCTCAAGGCCATCACAAACTACGTACATCAGAGCTCAGTTATAGCAATTAGCAAGCCACACAAGGCAAAACTTTCATTGAGAAAATTTCCAGAGACATCCACCAGCTCAAGGCCATCACAAACTACATACATCAGAGCTCAGTTATAGCAATTAGCAAGCCACACAAGGCAAAACTTTCATTGAGAAAATTTCCAGAGACATCCACCAGCTCAAGGCCATCACAAACTACATACATCAGAGCTCAGTTAGAGGCAGGACAGCAAAACTCAACAAGCAGGCAAGCATGACACACAGCCAGGAGCTACATAGAACCAGATCAACTTCCAAGACGATCTGGAATTCGACAAGTGGATTATCAAGGCGATGGACGGTCTCGAAGAGCCTCTAGTTACAGCGCAGTAAGGGCCAGATTTTGACCCCTCTCTCAGTGGATGATCCTTGGTGCTCGCATACCGAACCCGCGCTTCATCTTCTCGACACTGTTTGCATAAAAAAAAGAGGTGAATACACTTCAAATAAATCGATTGCCCAAGGCAGATATTATAGATACAGGCCAGACAAACTTGTAGCAGTGACCTCATATTTCGAACATGAAAATAGCATTGCACGTTAGTAAGCACAAGTTAAGGAAGATTTCAACGTGGCATAGAAACTTATCCGAACAACAAAAGTTACCTTCTTGTAACTTGAATAATCATATAGACTCACAACATCTACATCAATGTTCCCAAGTTAAAATCAGTAGTTGTACTAGATACATCTATGACAATGAAGCAGGAGGTAAGCATTTGAAAGACCTACAATCTATCTGCAAAGAGGCCTGATCTTGACATTTCTTACTATCTTGAGGCTTGAGCATATCTATGGACTACAGCAGGATTAAATCCAAATAGGTGACAGTATCAATTATCAAAGGATCCCTATGCTTTGTCATCTGAATCCTATATGATGTAAGACCTTTATCCAACAAGCATTCCAAATGGTAATGGTGTGTGCTACCACGTCAACCACCACTTAATTTCAGGACTGTATTTACATGATACAAGAAAACTGCACTTTACACAATTCATGAAGCTTCTTATTTACATATTGCTATATCATAGAACCTGATGACTAACAAAACACCACACATACTACAGCATTTCAGCCTATCGAATTAAAAGAATACAGATTTTCCTGAGAACAGCTCTGAGATGATTGTAACAGCAAGATTTTTATCTCTGCGGAGTTTTGTGCTGGGCGATGGGTTTAATTTTCTTTTCGAATGTGGTGACCAAACGTGCTAGTTAGCTGGAATCCCCAGCTGGCCAGCTGTCTTTTCTTTTGTGGTCTATAAGAACTTTAGATTGCTTTCAAAATAAGCAGGAAAAAGATAGCAAGTTTTAACTGTTTGATATGTACAACATAGCTACACTAGCTTGCTAAATGAGCATGAGCATGCCACATAAAACTATATCAGTGCAAGAGATTCTAACATTGCTCACGCGAACTTTTGATTGTGAAGTGAATTGGAAGAATTTAAAATCATTATAAATTACTTACGTCGGTGCAAGTTTGCCGAGGCAATAAAGCTCTTCACCAGAGACTTCATCATACACTTTACCAGAAATCTCAACTCTATATGATCTACCAGGTGAATCTGGGAGTCCTCGACCCATGAGTAAATCCAAATCCTTCTGTTGAAGCTCTCTCCCATTGACAAACACACCTGTATTTCCACCAGCACAGTTCTTGGGCATAGGATAATTAAGTTCCGGAATATATGGCTGCAATATGGAGATCCAGTTATAAGCTTTGATCAAGATATGACAGGGTAACACAACATTTGAACCACAATATAACTTCTCTTACAGGTATCATGCCAAGACAGGATTGTCCCATTACACCCCAGAACCCACCACGGTAATCATACCTATACAATAGGATGTAAGAACTAAATGTCAAGTGCCAACAATGATGAATGTTGTATTTTATAACATAACTACAATATCAGGAAAGCGACTTTAGATGCATACAGAAGGTGAAATTTACCAGTATTCACCAGGATAGATTGGTCCGGCTATCTTCTCAGCCTTCCTGACAGCACGATCAGAGATGGGATAGCCATTAATGAATACTTTTGCTCTGCCATTGCCTATTCCGTTGTTAATTTTAAAACTCTTCTTTATGAGATTGGTGAAAAATGAATCACCCGTTTTTGTGGCCCTAGGATGATCTACATATTGTGCCACATCTCCTGGATGTTGACTGCAGGCAGGATCATCATACTCATCATCTGACAAGTCCATCACGCTTGCTATAGGTACATCTTTTACAGTGTTCTGCTTGAAACTTTCAGTTAATACAGCCTTCTCATGTTCAGACCGGATACTTCTGCTTCCTTTTCCTGACCCATCAACCACCATCTCAGATGGCGAATATCCAAAATGATCGTGAAGAGGTAAACTCGGAACACAGGTAACCACTTCAGCTTCAGGAGGAAGGTCCCTAGAACCAGTGGTGTGCCACTGTGAATTAGATCTTGCAGGGCTATTCTCGTCCTCAGAAATACTAGATGATGACGATATACCTTGCAATTTTTCGGTTTCACTTGAATTTGAGGGTAGATCTTTTTCTTGCGAGCCTCGACTCCCTGCAGAAAAACTATAAAGCGGAAGCAGTCTCTCACCGGTAGCAGTATTCACATTGCTTCCCTGGTCATCATTTGAGCTATTTTTACTTCCAGCGGATCTGTGTGAAATTGGTGAAGGTGCTGAAACATCAAGTCTGCTTCCATCAAGCTTAACCACAATTGCATGCGAGCATGACCCATAACGTAACTTGTACTCATCCTTCCTGGCAAGGAGACTTCTTGGGAAGTTGCAGCACTTCATAGCAGTTGTAGCATATGGTAAATGGGGCACCACATGCAATTGGTTCACAAGTTTGTGCGGATTTCTTACTCAGGGTGGCCCTCATGTGATTGTGCTGCATCAAAGAACTGAAACCTCTTGAATTGTAATTCTGTGCACCAAACGTCAGGGGACCATCTACAGGGTACACCCCATGATTGTTCATAACATATGGCTCCCTGCGATGGTTGAGACCCAGCGGAGCCCCCTGTACAGGTAAGAACTCACGATGGTAACATTGTAGGCAAGAACAAGCAGGCTGATGGTAGAATCCATCATGGTGGTAAGAGATGAGAGGGTCAGGATCATACTGTCCAAAGAAATAATTATCAAAATTTCTCCAAGGATATGGGCCAACAGGATAGCTAGGAGGCCCCATGTGTGCGATGGGCTCCCTGTATCCATGAAGATCTTGCTGTGCAGGCACTGATGCATAAGCACGCGGAATGCCAGGAGTTTGCCCATTCAAGGATGGTGAGCGCTGAGAACCATTCCGCTGCAACTGAGGTGAACCATGCCGCAGCCGACTCAACCGTTCACAAGGATTATATGAACCTGAGGCATCCACCACTCTATCTGTACAAGTACTTCCACTTGGCTTGTCAGCGATCTCACAGGATCTCTGCACCTGGTCCCTCAACTCATCAAGCATCCGTAAAGCTCAGCACGGTCTTTCTCAAGACCACTGACCCTGCTAAGACCATCCAAATTCCTCCTGTCAGCATGCACACCATTGGCATCTCTGAATCTCGTCTTCATATGGTAGTCAGATGGGCCTTCTCCAGGGTAAGCATTAGGAGAAATGCTGTCAACCACAGACCTCGGAGATCTGTCTCTTACTCTCACTGGCTGCTTTGTTTCTCCTATCTCCTCGTTACGAAATCTCCGGTACTTGGCCTCGCGAATTTCCCTGCTGTCATCTCGAAGTGCAGCTTCAAACTTCAACGTGCTTGGCTCTCTTGGAATTTGGCTGCCATCACAGATATGTGCGGAATCGCTCTGCACAGCAACCATACTATTGGGTACTAATCTCGCTTCCATCCTAGCTTCAACTCTTTCGGCGTCTGCTTCTGGGATAGTCCCAAAATTGGCTTCAGATGATGCTCCTTTCTTCTCAGGAAAACTCTCCAGCACTTCAAGGTACTTCACATGTTCACCATCAGATTTCTCTATAGAAGTCTCAGATGCCGAATGCTTCTTTGCTACCCAGAGAAGGAAAAAATGTTATTTCTATACTCAGATATTAATTTTGATGTAAAGTTTAGCATAAACAAGGATATAAATGGGAGCTTTCCAAATCGTAAGTCTTAAGAACGAGGATTATTCAAATAATGTGAAAATCAATAGACCACTTCTTCCACGTAATCTTGTCTGGAAACACTGCCTTTTGGGCTAAGTTTGTGCAAGTGTAGCAACTAACTATGAAAATATACTTGGCACTCCCTAAACTATTAGCAAAAGATAACGTGAAATTTAAGTGGAAAATACGGAATCAACAGTAGGTGAACTTGTTAAAATAATTAGGTCCAGTTCTATATCATCGCTTTAAAAAGGCTTAAGACTGACTCAAAGTCTCAAACAAAATGAGACCTTTCTGCAGCACTGGTGACAACTGACAACCATTTCTCCACTGTAAGAAATAAGCAAAAATTAGAGGCACTAAGGTTCAGGGCCCTGAAAAATTCAATTCAACGGGTTTTAACGTTTACAATTTGGTAACAAAAAAATTGAAACGATTGCCATAATGATAATAAATTTCTCACGAACCATATATGTTCAGCTGCTTCAGCCAGGAAAATAAATACTTGAAACACCAATCTGGATATTTAAACAGAATTTTCTAATCTAACTTTAACCAGTTGGAAGTTTAAAGATCACGGCACATGTCCCACACAACAACCTTTCTCATTCAGATTGAAACAAGAAAACGAGAACACATTCCCCACAAGTTCTAAACCTTCAAGTATTGGTTGCAACTTCGAAGGCAAGCTTCGGTGATAAATTTAGCTAAAAATCAAAGTTTTCGCGAATGTCCAGCAAAAATGAGGTGGAGTTCACCAAACTGGAGCTTTCCCTCGTTGAATTTCACCACGACATGAGAGGCACGAATGATCCC
Source organism: Otatea glauca (assembly GCA_036346275.1). Taxonomy (NCBI): domain Eukaryota; kingdom Viridiplantae; phylum Streptophyta; class Magnoliopsida; order Poales; family Poaceae; genus Otatea; species Otatea glauca. Next base: position 15,906,351 of record CM070713.1, read on the forward strand.
AAATCCACGCCAAGTTGAAGCCAGCGGGAAAAAGAAGAAGAGAAAACTAACATTTACCAGCGAAAAAAAAATAAAGAAAAACTAACATTTAGCGCAATGGCAAGCAAGAAATCACCTCTTAAAAGATGGAAATAAAATGATCAAAATTTTCGGATAATTGAAGCTAAAGAAACGAACTAAAAATAAAAAATGGAATCCTTACAAGTGGAAAGCAAACAAAACGAGGTGGAATACGCGTCCCAGGAGGGGGGAAAAAGCTGAAAATGATAAGGGCAGAAGACCCGGTTGCGGCACCATTGAACAGATTAATCCGTAAGACTTGGAACTTTTAAACCTGGCAGCAAATCCTTTTGTGTAAAATCGGAAGAAAAAACTCCTTCAAAAGGCAATAAAATTTGAGCAAATTCATCCTGATTGCAGAGGAACAATTGACAAACACCAATACGGGAGAAAGAAATAAACAACAACCAACCGCCAAACAGAATACAGAACAGGTAGGTGCAAGATAGTACTACAAGAGATGGAAAAAGGAGAGACCTTGGAGAGTGGCGCCGCATCCGCCGCAGACGTAGACGGAGTAGTTGGGGAGCTCCGGCAACAACTTCTCGCACCTGGGACACCGCACCACCCGTATCTGCTGCTGCTGCTGCTGCGCCGCCGCCGCCGCCGCCGCCGAACACGACGAACCCAAACCCTCCTCCCCCTCCATTCACGACGTTATTCCTCAATCCTCACCACCGCCGCCGCCTCCTCGTCAAACAGCACGGCCAACCAAGAGCACCCACCCGCCCGTGGCCCGCCAATGCTCGGCGCCCAACAGCTTTAGAAACCAGCGAGCAATATCCAGAAGCCAAGAACGCCAACAACAACAAGGCGCCAAAGAACAGCAGTACGGCGGACCAGGGGAGGAGTCAAGAAACGGGGAAGAGTTCAAGGAGCGTTCGCGCGGGGTTACAGGAGGTGGAGAGGGATGGAAAAGGCTTGGTCCGGGCTAGGGAACAAGTGGAAGAGGTCGAGGTCGAGACAATCATATAAGCGTCTCTTTCTCCCTCCCTCTCTCGCGGTCGGTCGGCCTCGCCAAGCTGAGGCGAGCAAAGCACCATAGCCTCTCTCTCTCGCCTTGCCTTTTGTTCTTGCATCTCTCTCTCTCTCTCTCTTCTTTCTCTCTGTCAATGTCTTCGGGAGAAGAAATAAAGAAAAGAGGGGTACAGAATAAATTGTTAGTATATTGAAAGGATGAGCACCTCAACCACATGGTACTTGTTACTCGGAAGTCGGAACCTCCTCCTCTGTTTGTCCCTTGCATATGTAGTACCATTTTTACTCCTTCCCACATTTAGCCGTAGAAAACAACATCTCGTTACTCCCCGGAGTCCAAGGGCTCCAAATCTTATCTAAGCTATGAAGAACATATGCTTATCATGAGAATTTTTCTAGATTTCTAAGGTAATTGGATGCATGGTTCCGTATGGGATATCTACCTGTGTTCCAAATAGATCTTTATGGTGCATCGACTAACCGTCAACAATTATCTTCGAATAGTATCATTTCGACTACTCCAGGTAGACGAGCAGTGCTCCTATTATGCTCATACAGCAACTAGCGCTATCCTGAAAACCTAAAGCATAATCAAATATATCGACCGTTCTCTTCTTCATGCTAATGCTGCCCCAGCTGAACCTCAACCCCATGGATGTGATGAAGACGAAGGTTGGTGCATCGGTTGTTCGGCGGAATTAAAACCTGCATTTAAGGAGGGGCTGTAGTACATGAGAAATCTTGGCGTGGCAGCAGCGTGATGGATGACGGATGGCAGTGGTTAGCATTAGGGGTAAAAATCGATAGCACATTTTCCGCCCTATTCAGTGCCTGTTCTAGTCTGGATCCAGTCGGATCTAGAATCGAATATAGATTCAAAATCAGATTCGAGTATGTGATATCTACCAAATTTGGATTGCGACTCGGATATCGGCCAAATTCTATCCGGATGTCTGTTTTGGTTTGACTGAGAAAGCCCATTTTAAGCTGGGCTGCTATCTAAAGATAGTATGGAGCATATGCACACATGTATGATGTATGTATGAAACTATAAATTCAAGGTAGTACCGAGCATATGCACCGAATTTGGATTGACTGCTTACTTGTTAATAACATCATGGAAATGATTACTATTTGGAAATAATTAGGAAAATTGTTGCCATTCCTTCACACCTCAAACTTTCTAGTTTTATATACATTATTCTTATCTCAGCCTATGAAAATTTAATTCGTATAGGATTTATATCATGGACTCCCGTTGAAGTGACGATGGTATATGTTTAACATATACTCCCTCCGTTGATAAATATAAGGTCTATAGTTTGAATGGTCTTGTTGAAAAATATAAGACGTGCATGTAGATTTAATGAGTCTTTCCACATATGTCCTTATTTATTCTCTCTCAACTATATGCATTTATTCATTACCACCTACACAAAGTATTATCTCTTATCTTCCAAGACAATTAAGAGGGATATGTAAGTCATTTCCTCTCATGTCTTCCTCAATTTCACCACAACCTTAATCCTTGTGCCAAGTCAAAATACGCCTTATATTTATCAACGGATGGAGTATTTTTTTCAATATACGTGCACTATCTACATATTTTATTCATTTCTGATCCAAATCCATCATGTACTCGTCTTATATCTATGCTCCGAATACTTCAAATTCGTATTGGTATCCGACTCTAAATCCAAAGAAAAATATAGATTATAACATAAAATAAGTAATATCTATCCGTACGCGAGGTCGTCCCTAGATAGCACACGGTACCCCTGCCACTCGACGCCTGCAACGCCAAGTGCGGCCACACTCCAGCTGGACTCCTGTTTTGGCGGGCAAATTTATGAGCCTCAAAACCAAACGGGGGTAATTGCATGAGACTCCTCCTGTTTTGCTCAAATTCTCGAAGTCCCTCAAAGACCTAGCATCTCAGTAGGGATTCCGTAGAATGTTTCTTTTCGTACGAAATACATATGGAGGGCTCGTTTGGAAGGTTGGAAATTAACAAGATTTTCATACGAAACATTTTAATTCTCTCAGAATTTCAGGGGGGGAAATCCGGTATTCTAAATAGGACCTAAATTTCCTTAGGCCCTGCTTGGATGGCCAGTTTTTGATCTAAAACCAGTGTAAAATTCCAACCCCTAATTGTTTTTCAGGTTGTGTTCAAAATCATGCTTGGGTGAGCGGTAACCCATTAGAATTATTGCGGTTTGAGCTGTTGTAACGGAAAAAATAGCATGAGAGAAGGCGACAATTTTTTACGGCAACTATCGGGACGTGCTTGCGACTTGATCGATGTCCTTGACTCCATTATCGAAGAGAGACCCTAGGCAACAGCGGTGGCACGATCTCTTACAAGGACGAGCTCATCGGTGGTGCCGGAGGTGCAAGCTCCTCGACAATAGTGACACATTGGGCAGCGGCAAGCTCCCCAACGATGGCGACCTCCTCGACGGCGGTGGTGAGAATCTCCCCAATGAAGGTAGCCGTAAGCATCTAGTGCATCGTGGCGTTTACAATCGAAGCTCACCATCCTTCAATCCGTAAGCCCTTAGCGAGCCCTCGCTATTGAGTTGCTGCAGCACGACGCCTTACAATCCATCCGCAGCGGTAGTGAAGGGTAATACGACAAGATGATTATGTTGTGTTGATTTATCAAACTTTAATTTGCTGCTCAATTTTTCTTATTCTCCTATCAGTTCAATGCAAGCTAGTTTGCACAACATGAGGTAGACTGTTTCTACATACCATTGTAATTGAAGGGAAAAGGATTCCTAGTGCACATAGAATTACATCTGTTGTTGAATTCGCTCGTTAAAATTTCCGAAGTTGCCAAGCAGGCCCTTAGGCTTTAGATGTCCAAACAAGCGCATCTTTACTCATGCATGTTTCACGCCCAATTGCCAATTCACCAGTAACTTAAATTGATAGGCGTTACATTAACAAATCATATTGTAGCTTTTCTTTTCACCAGGGTGCTTCTTGTAAAAATCGGGTTGTGTGTTCTTGTCCACTGACTATGAATACTAATAGTAATACAGAGACTTAGGCTCAGGGGTCATATGAAATTTCGAGCATACTGATAGGGCTCAATGCGATTATCCCACAGAAATTGGTTTTTGTTGCCGGGTGGCCAAGGATAAAAGAGCAAATGAGCAAGCAGTTTCTGTGTCTCAAATCCCAATTCCCAAGTCAAAGCAAGCAAGCACACACTTAGGGTGTGTTTGGTTGCTCGTACCGCATGGTAAATATATGAGATGGTTCAAGAAAAAATCATTCATGTGTTTGGTTCTTTGAATGAAATCATCTCATCCTGAATAGTGGGATACAAATTTGAGGAATATTCTTCATAAATGCTAAACCATCCCATTCATTCAAAACAATGAAACTAAATAGTACAGAACCATCCTATCTTATTCAACCTCATCCCACGAACGAAACACATCCTTAATGGCTGGCTCATTTGATTGGCCCCCTGTTTATCGCGACCACTCAACTCATATGCATGACATTATTGGGGGGCAATGGGCATATGCATGATCGTGCTGTGCCCAGCTTTGGCGCTGGACATGATGGGAACATGCACAAGAACGAATGACGCCTGAATTTTTGGCACGGCGTGTGCCTGGAGATGGCAAGATTGACGTGCATAAGCATCTCCAGATCGATCGTCAGCCCGCAAAGTTGCGTTGCTGTCCGTTTGCTTCATCATCCATTTCTCCTCTGCTCTGCGAATTGCGAGGGCTCCTTCACTCCTCACATCATCGTCATAAATAAGGTTTCAAATTTTGTTTTCGAACTATATTTTAGGGACGGCCGAAATCCGAAAATTCTGCGAGATTTTGAACTAGAGTTATGCAAGCAATTGCATGTGTCTCGATGATCTTCAATAATAGGAGGGAAAGGCAAGTTTGCGATTATTCTCAATTTCATGTGGCCAATCCACAAGTGTCAAGATTTTATTCCGATAGGACGGACACAAAAGCAAACCGTTGCTAAGGAATATATGAACTCTATAGGAATTTCACATACGTCCAATTTTTTATATCTAGGAGCAATTTTTTTTATCAAAAAGGTCCGGAGGAATTGATCATTTGCCCCGTTTTAGTTGGTGCAATTGATCGTTTACCCCATTTATCTTATTAACATGTGATCTCAAGGACTGTATGTCAGTGAGACATCACGGGATAAATAATCAATGGTACAAATAAATAAAGACAAATTATCAATTATTCCAAAAAGTACACAACCAAACAGTTGTTATATAATTGCGGCTGATCCATGGCTAAAAATTCTTTGTTTTTTCCCCATAAGTAGTTTGATTTGCACAACCCCACACGGCCACATCCACACCTGTACTTTTGTGGCACATGTTTTGCCATAACTACATGGTTATTTGACATGCTTTCTTGCTATCTCGCTACTTTTTTTGTACTCGGTGGCATTGGTCCAAGGTGATTCTAGCGTAATCTACAGGGTTAAGCTACAACTCAGATCGGGATGGGTAGGCAGAAGAAGGGTTCCATTTGTTACTATGCATTTTATTTTTTAAGGGACTTTCTATTATTTAAGGGAACTAACTAATGTAGGCTCTACATGCAGCACAATGCAAAGCCATCAATTGTTTAGCTCTCTTACTGATTTTTTTTGTAAATCTAGTCTTCTTTCAAATAAATTTGCAAAAATAACCTCTCCCCAACCGTGGAAGACACGATGTGTCACTTACCGCTTTACCAAGGCACAACCAAGGATTCAAATTTCGTTTTCGGATAAAATACCGCTTCTGACCGGATTCCGAAATTTCGGCAAAATTCGGGTATTTCGGACAAATCTCATCCGAAATTCAAAAACAAAAATTCAAATCCGGTTTGTTTTGTACCGAGAAAAAACAAAATTCGCCGAAAAATACCAAAATTTTGGTCTTTTTGCAACGGAAAAAAGTGGGCCAAACGATGTCGAAAAATTTTGAATTTTTTTTGGAGAGTCCTGACACATTGATGATATTGCCATAAAATTTCAGATTATTCTGAAGTCTGTGAAATTTTTAAAAATTCAAACATTGCTACTGTCCTGATAAAACGTTGACCGGCAATTTTGAACCGAATGCAAAATGGTTCAAACCACGTTATAAACATTTGAAATTTTTTTGCATGGTTATGATATATCTATAATGCTCTCATAAAATTTTCAGATAATGATCAAACTGTATGAATTTTTAAAAATTCGAACAAAGACTCTTTATACTGTTAAAAGGCTTACCAAGCAAATTTGAACAAAATAAAAAATTATCTAAACCACGTTAAAAACTTTTGAAAATTTTTGTGAATGGTCTTGATATAACATTAATGTTTTTTTAAAATTTTTAGATGATGATCATTCTCAAATAATGTTTAAAAATTCAGACGATTAGCTACGCCTTGATAAAAGTCGATGATCAATACATAGATTTTCTTTAGCAATAAAAAAAGTTTAAAATTTTTGAAAATTTTACAGAATGGTGATAAGGCAGTTCTTAATATCTCATAAAAATTGTGGATCATGATCACACTCCAGTGAATTTATAAAATTCTTACAAGTCACAGTACCATTTATGTTCTTTTCTTTTTGATTTTTGAAATATAATATAACAAACGAAGTTCAATGCTTACATAAATTTGATTGATCAAACAAACAAAGTTGAAATTTTTTGAAAAATTTATATAATGTTACTGAGTCAATTATTAATCTCTCAAAAAAATGTTAGATCATAATCACACACAAGAAATGTTATAAAATTCTGACAATGTAACTGTCCCAATTATGTTCATTCTGTTTTTGATTTTTTAAAGATAGAAAATGACTTTAAATTGTTTTTAAAAAATTTATGTATGATCCTAAACTACTAAATATAGTACCATAAAATTTCCAGCTTATTATCAAGCTTTTACAATTTTATAAAAAGCTAACAGTATTTTTGCCAAAATTTTAAAATGTCTAAAAAAATCGGTTTTTCAACAAATTTTCATAGGAGATGACTTTCCTAAGGGTTATTGGACCAAATCCGGTCAAATCCGGCCCTAAAAGTTTCAAAACCGGTCAAAAAACAAGAAATTTTGGCGAAATTTCACCGAGAAAAACCGATATTTCGGGGTTACTGTAGCAATTTCAAGTTTTTTTATTTTTTTCCTGGCCGGCACTTCAGATTTCGGGGTGGTCCGAAATCCGAAATTTTGCCAAAATTCGACGAGATTTGGAACCCTGGGCACAACAAGGTTACCTACCAAGGTATCATTGTACAGCAAGAAATGTGCCATTAACTATTCACTTAATTAATGAATTTATTTAATTAAATCGCTTAACTAATACTACCGAGTAGCAATGCTCGGTAGGTTGCTCCTTTTTCTATTAAGTGGTACCTCCTGACGCGGTACGGGAGTATAGACATGTATCATCCGCCGGTACTTATGTGGTTTAAAATAGAGTTATTTTTTCAATTATGTTAGGCACACTACTATAGAACAGGCCATCCTTGCCGGCATATCACTCGCCGATTGGGACCGAGCGGCAGTGATAACATATCTCGTCGGTTCAAACTTAAGTTAGGGAAGATTTATCACCGCCAGTTCACGCAACCAACCGGCAAGAAAAAGCAAGATATCACCGTCGGTTTGAGACAACAACCGGCAGAGATATATCACCGCCGGTCGTTCTTAAAACGGCGGTGGTACTTGATTTTCACCGCGGTTTGAGACTAGAACCGGCAGTGATATTATTTTCCCGCGTAATATGATTTTCCGCGCAATTGAAGCTTATCACCGCGGTTCTCGCGCAGAACCGGCGATGATAAGTCGCTTATATAATCGAGACCTCGCCTCGACCGATCGAGCAAAGAGAGAGGCGCTCTGTTATTGCTCGATTTGTAGATTGCGACGATTTGTCTTTGAAAAATCTATTAAAATTTATATTGTACTTCTTTTCGAGGTTAGTAATTTGATCTCTATTTTTGTAAATAATAAAAATTGCCACATGGATATTTACATAATGAAAAAGGTTCATGTATTTTCAAATTTTGAAATAATAAAACTTGTTAGATGGATATTTACCTAAGGAAAAAATGTTGATGTATTTTAATGTACTCAAAGTATATCCTAAGTATTTACAATTTTTTTCAAATTTTTAAATAATAAGAAATTGCAAGATGGATATTGACGCAATGAAAAAAGATTGATATATTTTAATATAGTCCAAATATATCCTAACTATTTACAATTATTTTCATTTTTACAACACTAAAAATTGCTACATGGATATTTTCATAACGGAAAAGGTTGATGTATTTTAATATAGTCAAAATTGCTACATAGGTTTTTAAATCTAATCGTTTACAATTATTTGTTATTTGCAATTATATGCTTATGTAATGTTTGATTTAATTAATTGTAGATGGACCGAAGGTGGATGTATGGTACGGACCGCTGCGGGCGTAGTTTTTAATGGTGTGAGTTATTTTCTAAACGTGGCTGCGGTGCATAAGTCGAAGAATCTGGCGGACTACATGTGCTATCCATGCGTTGATTGCAAAAATCAGAAACTGTTTTCTACCATAGAGTCGATACGTGCACACTTGCTTCGAAGAGGTTTCAAGGCTAGCTATACCAATTGGACCAAGCACGGCGAAGATGAGATTATACATGAAGGGCAACACATTACTAAAGATGACGGAGACAACGATATGACGGCAGTTGAAGATACATTTGTCGATAGCCACGACGACGATCTGGATCAAATGTTGCGTGATGGGGAGGGAGACTTCACGAGTGAAAGAGAGTTTCAAAAGTTCCAACATATGGTACAGGACTCCACAACACCATTGTACCCAGGCTGCAAGGAGGAGCACAAAAATTACAGATCGTGCTTACACTCATCGCAGCTTGAAGGCAAGCAATGGTTGGTCCGATAAGAGCTTCACCGGTGTTATGTCTCTTGGGGATTTGCTTCCAGAGGGTAACGTGTTGCCTACAAGCACGCACCGTGCCAAGCGGGTTGTGCACTGTTGGGACTGGAAGTACAAAGGATACACGCATGTCTAAATGATTGCATGTTGTATCGCAATGAGTTTGCGGACTTGGATGGCTGCGCTGTTTGCAAAGGAAAGCGGTATAAGGGCAACGATGATGACATCGATAATGACAATATCGGGGTGAAGCGTAAGAAGATGAGATTCCCTCGTAAGGTGGTGTGGTATTTTCCTATAATTCCTCGTCTGAATCGATTGTTTGCAACAAAAGGCATACCCAATTGCTACGATGGCACGCCGAAGAGCGTAAGAAGGATGGAATGCTTAGACACCCTGCTGACTCTGTGCAATGGAGGAACATCGGCAGAAAATATAAGAAGCACTTCGCATATGATGTCAGAGGATTATAAGGTTCGGGTTGAGTACGGATGGGATGAATCCTTTCGGCAACATGATTAGCCGTCATAGCACTTGGCCAGTAACTCTATGTATCTACAACCTTCCTCCTTGGCTTTGTATGAAGCGAAAGTACATTATGATGCCACTACTGATCCAAGGGCCCAGGCAACCGCAACGATATTGATGTGTACCTCAAACCATTGGTTGAAGATCTTCTAATCTTGTTGAACGATGGAGTACGGGTATGGGATGAGTATAAAAGAGAGAACTTTATCCTACGCGCATTGTTGTTCGTAACCATCAATGATTACCCCGCCTTGGTAACTGTCGGGCCGCACGACAAAAGGCTTCAATGGATGCGCCCGAAGGCTTAGATGGTACAACTAGTCGGTGGTCAAGAAGCGTCGAAAAATGTCTTACATGCGGCATCGTAGGTTCCTCCGCAAGAATCACCCATACCGCAATAACAAGAGAGCTTTTGACGGGACAAAGGAGACCGCTTTAGCTCAAGAATCACACTGCGGGAGAGATATATTTGCGGTGTAATGGATCTTAAAATTATTCACTAAAGGAGCAAGCAAGACATCTATCTCGAGTTCCGTGATAAGGCTCTTTGTGGAAAAAGAGATCGATTTTGGGTCCTACCATCGGGCAAAGACTTGAAAGTTCGACACACAATCGACGCCATGCACATAGAGAAGAACGCGTGTGACAACTTGCTTGGTATCTTCTTGGATATACCGCAAAACAAAAGATACTCTCCAAGCACGGATGGACCTTGAAGATATGAAGCTCGGAAGAAGTCGCATCACAAAGACATGGATACAGGAAAAGTACCTTCCGCACTGCTACACTTTAAGCAAGAAAGAAAAATTAGCTTGTGCGAATACTTGAACGGAGTGAAAGTTCCGTCGATTACTCGCCAACATAAAGAGACTAGTCTCAATGAAAGACTTAAATTAATTGGCATGAAGTCTCACGATTGCCACGTGATGATGACGCAGATGCTTCCAATTGCAATTAGGGGTGTTCTGCCAGAGAAAGTCCGAGACCCAATTATAAAGTTGTGTTCATTCTTCAACGCGATTTCACAGAAGACCATCGATCCATTGAAACTAGATAAGCTGCAGGAAGACGTGGTCCACACTCTCTGCAGGCTCGAGATGTGTTTCCCTCCATCTTTTTTTGATATTATGGTCCATCTCATTGTTCACATTGTGAAAGAGATACGGATTCTCGGTCCCGTGTTTCTACATCGATGTATCCTTTGAGAGGTTCATGGGGTTATAAAGAAATATGTTCAGAACCGACATCGGTAGGAAGGTTGCATTGCGATGGTTGGGGAACCGAGGAGGTCAATGAGTTCTGCGTCGATTACATGGATCTCAAACCGATTGGTGTGCCTACATCACGGCATGAGGGCAAAGCTACAGGAAAAGGGACACTGGTAGAAATCACTCCGCACAAACAATCTAGCTTCATTCACACAAGCACATTTCAGCTTTGGGACAATCGGTTGTGGTGGCCCCGTATGTCAACATGCACAAGAGCATGCTATCCGTAACAAACCCAATAAGTCGAGGGTTGGATCGCGAGAGCATAGACATAACTTCGGCGATTGGTTGCGTAGGCACATGATGCATACGGAGACAGAGTGCGCCGATTGAAAGTGTTGGCTCAGGGACCGTCAACTACAATTCGGACATTTCAAGGATATGATATAAATGGTTTTACATTTTATACAAGAGCACAAGATAAAAAGAGCACCAACCAAAACAGCGGTATCCGTATAGATGCCTACGACAGCAACGGAAATAGGAAAACCTACTACGGATTCATAGAAGAGATTTAGGAGCTTGATTATGGAACTTTGAAGGTCCCTCTCGAAAGTGTCAATGGGTAAGACTTCTAAGGGGCATGAACATCGACAAGTATGGTATCACTACCGTGGACCTCAAACTGGTCGGATACAGAGAAGAACCATTCGTACTTGCTAATTCTGTTACACAAATCTTTTTTGTAACCGATCCAGCTAACAAGGAGCGCCACGTGGTTATTCAAGGAAAAGAAGGATTGTCGGAGTTGAGAATGTTGTCGGCGAGGAAGAGTACAACCAATTCGATGAGCTTCCTCCTTTCGGAGAGGACATTGACCTAGGTCTCATGGAAGAGAGTGAGGACGGTTACGTACATACGCCGCGATCATAACGAAGGTCGAATCGTAGCTTAGTTGTCCTAATTAAATACATGTTTATTTTCTCATATGTAACAATTAATGTATTCTTTTCTCATATGTAACAATTTGTGTGAATTAAACTTCATCTGTGTGAATTTTTGTATTTGTGTGAATTTTTGAAGCAATGGTTGGTCTACTGCATTTGTACGAATTTTGTAAGCATTATTTGATATTGAAAATATTAAAACTATTAAAACAGTGAGCAATCTGTATTTTTAGAATTTTAGACAAAGGTCAAAATCAAGGGGAAATATTTAAAAGAAATATTACATGTCCTCGAAAGTTTGAGTTCATTGACTGAACTTACATATCTGCTAGGTTATATCATTAACCAAGAAGTGATAGTGGTTTTATCAACGCTTAGGTTAATGAAATAACCGGCAGTGACATTTAAGTATCACTGCCGGTTCTATATATTACCCGACAATGATACTTAAGTATTACTGCCGGTTAATTATATAACCGGCAGTGATATGTAAGTATCACTGCCGGTTCTACATATTACCCGGCAGTGATAAGTCAACTTCACTGCCGGTTATAAATGTGACCCGGCAGTGATATTTAGTCACTGCCGGTTTTTGTGGAGACCCGGCAGTGATAGTCTAGTCCTATATATATTGAAACGCCGCGCGCCCTCCACTCAGTTCCACTTCGACCTAACGCCGCCACCTCCTCGTAGCTCCCCGCCATCTCCCCGCCGTCGCCTTGGAGTGTGCCGCCATCTCCCCGCCGTCGCCTCGGAGTGCGTCGCATCCCCTCGCCGTCGTCGCCGCCGCCCCACCCTCCCTACTCCATCGCCGACTACGCCTGTCGCGCGCCCAGCTCACGCCTCCTCTCCCAACTCCGTCGTCGGCACCGGTGACCTCCTCGCTGTTCTGTGGCTCACCGAAGGTAGGAGCGGCTTCACTTGAGACATAATGACATAATGTGTATGTTTGATTTGTGCCGTGAGACATAATGTGTGTATGTTTGGTAGGTTTGATGTGTATGTTTGATTTGTGCCGTGAGACATAATGTGTATATGCGCTGATTCAAAAAATATGAGCTAACACATCGACAAATGATTATACTAGCGGAATCTTTTGCAACAATATCACAGCTTTTGAAGCTTTTGATGTCTCTTAAATTGTTCAAGCTTTTGAAGTATTTGTTAGGTTAATACTCTTGTAAGAAAAAACTTTTAGCGATTTGATTAATATTTCATTTTCCTCACAGTATACATGCACTAGAAAAGTGCATCGACACAACAAAATGTGATTTTAGAGAAATAAAACTTGGCAAATAGGCAACCTCACCGATTTACTCCACCAATTAAAGTTAAAGTTTTAGGTTATAGGATGATTGCTTATATTTATTTTTATCTATCTTTAGTGCTAATTCTTGCCTTTTGATGAACCATTATCTTGTTATATCACATGTCAATGCTTCAAATTTAGTGTATCCTACGATCAATTCGCGCTTTAGCTTAGCATGTGAATCTAGAACAATATGAGTTTATTAGTGAAAGCATCAAGAATATTTATGTGTTGCTATTTCCATCAAAAGTTCAATACTCCTAGCTTGATGATAATATTTACCAAGTGTGACTGAGGTTGTACTCATAACTTTTTTATTCGTTGAGAAATATATGCAGGTTCAGAAAAAAAAATGTACATATGTATGTGTAGATCTCCTGCGTATGTGTATATATCTTGTGTATGTGTATGTTTATATTTGTGTTCATGGTCAAATTATTCTGGAGCATGCAAATTCAAAAAAAGTTGTATATGTGTATGTGTCCTTCAAAGATGTTTGTGTATACGGATAAAAAAAATATATGTGTACATGTTCTTTAAAGATGTGTATGTGTCTTTCAAATATGTCTATTAATTTTATTTCGTTGAATTGATAAGTTCGACAATTGTTATGTATTTGTCGTTGAATTGACAAAGACGAAATGTCTGTACATTATTATTGAGTACTCCTCTTTCAATAAATATTAGTCGATTTTAATATTGAGTAACGCCTCTAAGTTTAAGCAAAATAATATCAGTTTGAACAATTTTGAGTTAAGTCCATATTAAGCCTAATCTATATATTACCATAATCTAGAAAAGATCCTAATTAGAACTTGCTTTGCATATGAATCCAATCACAACAAAAGCCCTAAATGTTCACAAACCGCATGATTTGATATCACTAAAGCCTTTTCGTGCTCATAAAACAACTCAGAAGAATAGTATAGCCAACAACATGGCTATACATCTATGTACATTCGTTATGTCTATCTTCATTTGTACGTGTCTTTCAAAAATGACCTTGTTAATTTTAAATTTTCGATAAACTTGCTAGGAATGGCCTCGACCGAGGACAAGTGTCGGAGGAGTTGGGCCCTCAAATATGGACGAAGGAGGAAGGGTAGCCCAAACCATAGCCCAACGTCCTATCTCGAACTTGCAGGATCCCCGCCATTGTCCAACGACATTACTAACGTAGGCGAGGTAAAGTTTTAGTACAATGTGGTTCCCAAAACATTGTAGGCCCGCACGACTAATAATTAAGAAGATCAAATTGCGTGCTCGGACGTCCGATCAACGAAGGCGTAGCGCAAGTCGTGGTCCAAACAAGATGCCTAAGGGAATTTTTAACATAGTGGAGCTCTCAATGGGAACTCCGCTATACCAGAGTCATCATTGGGGCTGACAGGATAGCTCGCGGGTTCTTGCTAGGGATGATGTGCCCATCACCTATAGATCATGAATTGGCGTGGGTGACCCATGGGTGGTACCCAATGACTCAAGATCAAGAACTCGTTATGGGATAAGTGAAACAAGTTTTCCAGTTCCCCAAGGGACCGAGCTGGTTACAAAGAAATGAGCACTCGCATCATGTGCACGTGGAACAATTGGAAGACAAGACTAAACAAGAATTATGTGAAAAGAATGAAACGCGAATTTTGACACGCACCCAAAGTTAAGGGAGTTTTGGGATGAATTTGTGGCGTATAAGAGGTCCAAGAAGCTCACATAGTAAGCCAAAGGAACAAATCAAACGCGGATAAGAATATTCACCCTCACGCACTAGGAACAGGAGGGTACGTGAAGAAAATACCAAAGATGGGAACGGTCCTAAGAAGAACTAACCCAAGGGTATAATTCTCGCGACGTGCCTTAAGCAAACGATCGGGCTAACCGGTTGCTTGGGAGGGGTGCTACTATCTCGGATGATGGCGGCTTAAGCTTTAGAAGCGATAGAGAGTGAAGAAGTCGAGCGAGAATCACAGATGCTCACACGCAGCCTTCCAAGGATATTTCGCCCACGAAGGAGAATGACGAGCTAACCGTAGCCCTGGGTAACAAGGAGCATTCAGGTCGCACTAGAGGAGTTGGTTTGGTCACATGGAAAGAGGCCTTCCCCGCAGACGAATGGTTGTACAAGTGTTCAAAGAGATTAAGAGAAGATCAACTGGAACGTCAGATAAAAGATGCTGTGGTGAGAGCGTTAGAGGAACATAGAGCGAATTAAACTAGATAAGGCTGTGGAGCAAGCCGTACAGAAAGCTCTCAGCTTACGACCGCCACCCGGTGAAAGCCTTGAGCTCATCGATCCCCGGTGCTCGTAAGAGCATTGCGCGCCCACTGTGGATTCCCAAGAGCATGGATGCATTTTCTGTGGATGACATCAAAGAACCAACACCGTGCAAGCTACATTTGGCCGCACATGGCATTACCATAAAGGTGGCTGAGGGCAGGTGTCGGGACCCGAATTTGCAAATCCGGACCCTCTGTGTATACCGCACTAGTCCAGATCACGCTAGTGCACACAGCTCAACATAGATGCTATCATAGTCACACACAAATAAATATAGCATAAACTTCATTAATTAATAATAATGTTGTCTTACATGAATAATGCCTCATGGGCTTAAAAAGAGTATCAATGAGAAGCAATGAAATAGAATAAACGCAGTGGCGCTCGATTCGCCACGAACCGACGAGGCTCGGACCCTAAGCATTCGTGATCCAAATAATCCTCATCCATGATCGTGAGATTCTTCCTCTTCAAGTTGTTGTTGATGGGGTGAGTACATAAAGCACTCAACAAGTTGTGCAAAATAATGCAAGTCTAATATTCTATATGTTTGGCTTAATCCAAAGGAATGGCTAGTAAGGGTATTTTTGCAATAAAGCAAGATTTAACAAGAATACAATAAATAGATTGGAAAGCGAAGAAACAAATACAGAATTAATAAATTCAAGATTTCAAATACACCAAGTTTCCAATCCTAAATTAATTTTCCACTTTCCATGGCACCTTGCCATCCCAACAAGTTTTTGTTTAACAAAAGTCTAACCCTTAGCTGTAATTCCCGAGCATTGCCCAATACCGTGAGCACGGCTATTCAATAGATTGTACACTCTGCAGAGGTTATGCACTTTACCCACACGATACAACCAAACACCACCAAGGCGAGTGATCATAACAAAGCCTTTACAATGCTACACCTAGACCCAAGATCGCTCGCTAAGGTTTCAACATCAAGGGTTAAACCACCACAACAGGCCCCCTCTTGCGCCATGTGAGTTAAACGTAACCGGGACTCACTATTCAACACGACAAGATCAAATCTAGGTTTCACAAATTATTCAATTAGGTGTCCCATTCCGACATGTGGTTGCAAGAGAGACTCGTGTCAAAGGCTTGCAAGGTTAAGTCCTTAAGGTGATTAAGGCAAGACTTCCACATACCCCGCCAAACCTGGCCCACCTTGGCACACCGCCTTGCCACTTGCCTCAATCTAAAATCATTACCACCCGGCTTGATTACCAAGCACCACATGCCATCAACATTTCAATCCCGATGTGTGACCTCCTCGCCACGACAACTTGATATCATTGTGTGACAACACATGACACACCAATTCATAAACATTGTTCCATATTCCATTAGTCAAGATTAAGTATCGACATTCGGACACATGTGATGACGTGGCATGGCTAAGCAATCTATGACGATCTAACTAGCCCATGTTGATTATCAACTATAATTCCACATCCTAGGGTGACAAATAGATCATGGCATATAATTGACAAGGTATGGTTTAATTCAAATAGGCATATTATCTAATTCCAGATTAATTGAAATCATTTATACACATAAAATATCATGCATAAAGTTTAAAAGGCAAAATAGTAATTTGGTGAAAATTAGGTGCAACATGATCAAAGCACAACTTGCCTTGGAGTAGGTGCTGGTCTTGATCTGAGCTTGGGTCTTGGAGCGACGAATCTTCTTCCGGATCACCGAGCAGTTCAACGTCTACGCGAAACGATGCCAAAATAGCAAATAAACACCAAACCAGAGAGCAACCAAACTCCAAAAATAAAATAAAATTCACCAATAAATAGATCTTGATTTTACAAATTTTTAGAAATTTGAAACACTCAAATCGAGTTAAAATGCAAAAGATATAGCCTTTTGAAGTTTGAATAACATCAAAATACAGAAAATAGAATTTCTGATTTTTCAATTATTTTTCTATTGGAAAAGATTTTATTGCGCAACGCTGACGTCAGCCCTGACTCGGACCAATCAGGCGCTGACACGTCGCCTGGTCCATGGACTCGGTCCACGGAACCGCCTCTGGTCCACCGTGGACGCGCCCACGCGCCGCACCACGCGCCGACACGCGGCGCGCATCGATTAGTCGCGACGCCGCCGTGCCGATGCTCGACGCGCGCGCGCATCTGCGCGACGATCCGACGGCTAACGCTATCGCGACACGCGGCGCGATCTCACCCGAACAACCCCGATCCAACGGCCACGCTTACCCGAAATGCTTTATCGCAGACGGCGACGTGGCTCGATCCGATGGTCATTGCCGAGATCCGACGGTGTCGCGGTTCGGCACGGCGATGTCGCGGCGCTGAGTTCCGGAGACGAGGACGACGACGACCCGACGGCGCTCGCTCTGCGGCGACGAAGAGGTAGTCGCTCGGGCGGCTCGGCGTGGCGAACCCGAATCTGGAACCCACACGCCGAACGCGGCTTGACGACGGCGAACGGCGAAAACGAAAGCGGCGGCGCTAGAAAACTACGGCGAGCTCGGGGCTAAACGGCGGTGACTCAACGCGAAGGCTAGCATCGCGGATGCGCTGCGGGATGAGGAACCTCGGTGTGCGGTGCGCGGCTTTATAGCCTCGGCATGCGCGCTAAAGCGGCAACCCTAGGTCACGCGGCGGCGACGCAAAGCGCGACGGATTCGAAACCGAATCGGAGCGAAGGTCGATACCGTCCGATTTGCAACGAGCGCCGGATTAGATCCGGTGATACGATCCGATCCGCTCTTTCCAAAATCAACGGCGAGATCTAAACTTACCAAAACAACGCGAACGATCCAAACCACTCGATCTCAATCCAACGGCCAAGGCGCTAGGGTTTCGCGAAGGAGACAATCGTCCGATCTTCATCCAACGGCCACGCGAGGCGGCAATGGCGAGCCGATCGGGCCGCACGTCGATGGGCAAGACACGCACAAGATCGGGCTTGGCCCAAGATCTTATTCACTCGATTTTCAAAAGCTTTTGATTTAAAATAATTCCCAAATTAGATTAATCTACTTTAAGCAATTAAAATATCGGGAAAAATCCCGTAAAATTCTCATAAATACTTTGAGACATTACGAGCACAAATAAAATATTTTTGGTAAAACTTTATATTAACTTTATCTATATATATTTAGTTTTCACAAAAGGTTCAATATACTTAATTAAATTCAATTCAATTAATTTACGGAAAAAAATCCAATAAATTCGAGAAAATCACCAAAAAGCATATGAGCGAAATTATAAGCCAAATTTTGGGATGTTACAAACCTCCTTAATGTAATCTCGACCCGAGATTCAAGGTGACTAGGAAATAGGTTTGGAAATTCGACTTCAGATCTTCTTCACGCTCCCGTGTTGCTTCATTCTCGTAATGGTTGCTCCATCAACTCGCAAAGCGAACCGACTTGGTCTGGTCTTGCGGTCCATAACATCCAGATTCGATTGGTTGCTCCTTGTAGGTCGATCTTTCGCAATTCAATCTCTCCCAAAGGCGTCGCTCACGGCACCAAGACACTTCTTGAGTGTGACACATGGAACACATCATGCACGCCGCTAGTGATCGCGGCAATTTAAGCGATAAGCAACCTCCTCGACGGCTCAAAATTTTGAACGGTCCAACATATCTTGGGGCAAGCTTCCCTTTAACGTGGAACCTTTTAACTCCTTTCGGAGGGTAACCCTAAGATATACGAAATCATCGAGTTCAAGCTCAAATCACGGCGTCGATTATCCGCATAACTTTTTGTCTTGATTGCGCGATTTTCAACTTTGTCTCTTATCATGGCAACTTGCTCTTGACTTCCTTGAGAATATTAGGGCCAAATATCATACGTTCTCTGCCTCATTCCAATTCGGTGGGTACGACGAGCACGACCATATAAAGCTTCAATGGCGACATCCGCAAACTAGCTCGGTAATCGTTGTTATAATCGAACTCGTGCATATGGCAAACACTTATCCCATGATGTAGTATAGGCTAATGCACAAGCCCTTAGCATATCCTCCGTAATTTGATTTACCCTTTCTGCTTGACCATCGATCTGCGGATGATATGTGTCTTTCAAGTTCAAACGCGTTCCCATAGCTTCATGCAATTTATCCAAAATCTCGAGGTGAACTGGGTACCTCTATCGACACTATTTTCTTTGGTACACCATGCAAACACACGACTACGCCATGTATAGTTCGCTAACGGTCTCCGAGTAAGTGGTCTTGACTGGAATGAAGTGAGCAACTTTGGTCAATCGATCCACGATAACCCATATAGAATCATACCCATTTTGAGTTCTTGGCAATCCGGTGACGAAATCCATACCGATTTCTTCCCACTTCCATTCGGGACTTTTAGCGGTTGTAGCAAACCTGCTGGTCTCGATGTATTGCCTTAACTCTCGGCATACATCGCACAAGGCAACGTGCTCGCGACTTGGCGCTTCATATTCGCCACCAAAACCTCTCCTTTAAGTCCCGTACATCTTAGCGCTTCTGGATGAATTGAATACTTGGAATCATGAGCCTCTTCCAAAATCAATCGCTTAAGTTCTAGTCTGTTTGGCACACAAATGCGACCCTTGAACCACATGGTACCTTGGTCGCCCACAGAAAGTCCTTTGCTAATCCTTCATCCTTTTAGCCTTGATTCGTTGACTTTCTCATCATCTTTTGTCCTTCCCGAATTTGATCTTCGAGCATTGGCTTCACTTCCAAAGCAACTAGAAATCCTTCTAAAACTACTTCCAATTTTAAATTTTGCAATTCTCTGCACAGTTCTGACTGTCCTTCCTGCACCATCATATTCGCCACGTAGCTCTTGCGACTTAAGGCATCAGCTACCACATTTGCTTTTCCTGATGGTAATGAATTCCCATGTTATAATCCTTGATTAATTCCAACCATCTCCTTTGCCTCATATTGAGATCGATTGAGTGAAAATATATTTCAAACTCTTATGGTCCGTATATATCTCACATCTATTTCCAATGAGATAATGACGCCACAATTTCAAGGCATGCACCACGGCCAATTCCAAGTCATGCGAGGATAATTTCCTTCATGCGGTCTTAATCGCTTTGACGCATATGCGACCACTTTACCCTCTTGCATCAATACGCATCCAAGACCTCGTCTTGACGCATCACAAGATATATCAAGTCGCTATTCGAACATTAGGCAAAACCAACATCAATTGTTGTTAAACGCTTCTTTAATTCCTCAAAACTCTTATCACAATCAAGGCCCATGAAAATTTCTTTTCCTTTTTCAATAATCGAGTAAGAGGTCTAGCAATCGTCGAAAATCCTTCTATGAACCGGCGATAATATCCTCGCCATTCCCGTAAAAACTCGGACTTGAGTGATGACTTTGGTTGCTCCCAATGCAACATCGCCTCCACTTTGCTTGGGTCGACAAAGAACTCCTTCGCAGTCATGACATGACCGAGAAATTCCACCTTTTCCTTCCAAAAGTCGATTTATTGAATTTAGCATACAATTTGTTGCTCACGCAGACTTTTCCAACACTAGCCTCGGATGATTTGCGTGCTCGCTTGGTCTTGAATATACCAAAATATCATCTATGAACACAACAACAAACTTGTCCAAGTATTCCATGAAAATCTTATTCATCAAGTTCATGAAATAGGCTGGCGCATTGGTCAATCCAAAAGACATGACCGTGAACTCATAATGTCCGTATCTTGAAGAAAATGCGGTTTTAGAACATCTTCCGTCCGAATCTTTAGTTGATGATATCCTAACGAAGGTCTATCTTGGAGAAAACTCCAGCTCCTCTCAACTGGTCGAACAGATCATCAATCCTTGGCAACGGATACTTATTCTTAATCGTCACTTCATTAAGTGCACGGTAATCAATACACATTCTAAGGCTTCCATCCTTTTCCTAACAAACAAAAGCGGCGCTCCCATGGCGATTTAACTTGGTCTTATAAAACCTTTTCTAATAACTCGTCGATCATTTCTTCATCTCTACTAACTCATCGGTAGGCATCCGGTAAGGTCTTTTTGCTATTGGTGCTTTGTACTGTACTAACTCAATGACAAACTCGATGTCACGGATCGCGGCATTCTGGCAGATCCTCCGAAATACATCCGATATTCTTTGACCACCGCACGCCCTCAACGCCGACGGCTTTCATGCTATTAACCATTAATTGACCTTGCGAACTGATGTCGCTCGGAATTCCACCTTTTCTCCTGTAGGGCTCTCAATGGATACAACCCTTCGACCACAATCCAATACCGTCTTATGCTTGGTTAACCAATCCATACCAAGGATAACATCTAAAACTTGGGCATCTAGAATAATTAAGTTCGCTAGAACTCTACCCCGATTAATTATCGCCTTTACCCCAAACATCCAATATTAGATCTTAACTCGGATCACGGGCTTGAACTAGCATCACACACTTGAGATTTTTCATGCTTAAACCATTTTTAGATGCAAAAGCTCGAGAGACAAATGAATGTGAAGCTCCTGAATCAAATAATCGCAGGTGTAATCGAGTTTACCAAAACATACCAAAGACGACGCCCGATGCTTCACGGGCTCCATCGGCGGTGATGTGGTTGACTCGCCTCGAATAGTAGCTTGAGGCGTCACTCCCGCTGTCCGGCTCCTCGATTCGCTCCGTCATTGGTGCCTTAGCGGTGTCGCTCCAAGGTTGAAACGCATCGGCGTGATTCCTCCTTCTCGGGACATCTATTAGCATAATGCCCCACTCATTGCAATCAGTAGCACCTTACGGCGGCCGATCGCCGACTCCCTTGAGCATTGTTACCTTGGGCCGGCGTCGATAACCTTGTCACGATGGTCGCGGTGCGGTGTTCTTTGGCTTGTTAATGACTTGTGGTTGGAACCTAGCAAACCGCTGCGGGGTCATCCTCATTCGTAGGTGGTTAGGCGCCCACAGGTTAGTCATCAAGCGTTTGCGATTTTCCCCAAGCTCCTTGCGCTTATCCTCCGTAATCAAAGCCTTGTTTACCAATTCTTGGAAACGGAAAAGTGTGGGTAATCACCCCACTTGCGCCTCGAGTTTAGTCCTTTCATGAAGCGGACTGTCTAGCCTTGTCCGTCGCTACATCTTCGTGGAGCATAGCGTGCTAATCGTGTGAATTTGTTCAAGTAATCACCACCGGTTGGCCTCCTTGCTTAAGCGCCTCGAATTCTTCCTTTTTCAGTCCATCATTCCCTCCGCACGTGGTAATCGCGAAGGCCGTTGCGAACTCTTCCCACGTGATTTCCATGGGTGCCTCATGAGTAGCACGATGAGTTCTCCCACCATTCTCGCAATGTTCCTCTAGCCGATGGGATGCGTAAAGAACCCTCTCATGCCCTTCACATTGTGTGATGTACAACTTCCTCTCAATGGTTCTCACCAATCATCCGCTTCCAAGGGGTTGACGTTGTTCGAGAATGTTGGCGGTCGGGTCCTCATGAAGTCGACAACTTGGAGTAAGGACGAGGCCCGCCATTGTTGTTCGCTTTCGTGGGTTGTTGATCTATGACCATATTGGTCATCTGCCGCATCATAGTCGTGCATCAACCGAGTTTGCGCAATGAGAAAAGCTCCCAAGTTACGCATATCCACCGGCGGTGCTTGCTGCGGTGGTACTCCTTCATTGGGATTGTTGCTCGAGCGTAGACCACTTCAAAGCCCCATTGTTGTCTGCGAGTGTTCACCATCCGCTTGATTGCTTCTTGGGTTAGGAAAGATAGATGTAGCATAGATAAGATGCAAGAATTTCTAAGGCGGGGAAACAGTTAAACCCAACTTAAATAATCTTTATTATTATTACTTGGTATGGTTGCTTACAATGCCTAAGGGCTTTGCAACACATCGCACACTCAAGAAACAATTAAGAACCAACTAAACATGCAACTTTAACGTCTACTAAAAGGGTAAAGGCTAACTTAAAAACGCGACTCAACACTCGAGTCTCAACACAACTCTAAGATCGACTCTCACTCATCCACCACCCCGGCCGAGATCGATCCGGGCATACACCGTGGGTGGTCGGCATGGGTGCGAACCTATCCCGTGACCTCTGCTGGCTCTCGAGCTCCCACTCACGCTCTTCCGGTCTTCTTCTTCCTCTTCTTGGCGACCTCATCCGCCTCTGGACGACTTGGTCCGCTATTTCTCGGCTACCGCAAGGCCTCCTCCGGCTCGCCGATGACTCGGGCTGTTGCGTCATGGTCTTTTGAAGCTCCCGCTCGCCACTCTCAACGCCTCACACGCTGTCTCCGGTTCTTGCGCAGTGTCCTCAAGTGATCCTCCGGCGGTGGCGAACTCGGCAAGGTGTACTGCAGTAGCACACTCTCCTCCACGATCCGTCGACGCACGCACGCCGCACCGTCGGGTGAAGTCGAAATACGGTGTTGCGGCTCGAGGCGTAGTCGTGGCGCATCCGTCGAGAGCAAGTCTAGCGACCTCTGAACTCCACCGTAAGTGAACCTCAGGCGGTGATGTGGATCGGTCGGTGGTCTCGTCGCACACTCGAGCGAAGATGATCACTGCGTAAGAACCCCGATGCACACCGTTGACGCCCAGCTTGCTTCCTCGGTAGAGCGGACGATCAAAGCCTCCAATCACTTGAAGAACTCTCCATCGCTCCATGGCATAGCCACCTGCCTTGACTCAAGGATCGAAGATCGGCATCTATTCAAAACAAAATTTTGAATAAGATCTCCACTCAAACTAAGCAACGAAAAGAAGGTAATTTAGCAAGGATGAGAGTAGAGGATGAGATAAGCCAAGAGTTTCTTATTAGTCAATTTCACCTTTTCTATAGAAAATAATTTTGACACTCCTAAGAGATACCAACTACCTAGGGCCAAGACCTATAGTCAAGATGGCTCGATACCACCTCTGTCGGGACCCGAATTTGCAAATCCGGACCCTCTGTGTATACCGCACTAGTCCAGATCACGCTAGTGCACACAGCTCAACATAGATGCTATCATAGTCACACACGTAAATATAGCATAAACTTCATTAATTAATAATAACTGTTGTCTTACATGAATAATGCCTCACAGGCTTAAAAGAGTATCAATGAGAAGCGGCGGAAATAGAATAAACGCAGTGGCGCTCGATTCGCCACGAAGCAACCGACGAGGCTCGGACCTAAGCATTCGCATCCAAATAATCCTCATCCATGGTGGCGAGATTCTTCCTCTTCTCAAGTTGTTGTTGATGGGGTGAGTACATAAAGCACTCAACAAGTTGTGCAAAATAATGCAAGTCTAATATTCTATATGTTTGGCTTAATCCAAAGGAATGGCTAGTAAGGGTATTTTTGCAATAAAGCGAGATTTAACAAGAATACAATAAATAGATTGGAAAGCATAAAACAAATACAAGAATTAATAAATTCAAGATTTCAAATACACCAAGTTTCCAATCCTAAATTAATTTTCCACTTTCCATGGCACCTTGCCATCCCAACAAGTTTTTGTTTAACAAAAGTCTAACCCTTAACTGTAATTTTAGCATTGCCCAATACCGTGAGCACGGCTATTCGAATAGATTGTACACTCGCAGAGGTTATGCACTTTACCCACACGATACAACCAAACACCACCAAGGCGAGTGATCATAACAAAGCCTTTACAATGCTACACCTAGACCCAAGATCGCCGCTAAGGTTTCAACACTGAAGGGTTAAACCACCACAACAGGCCCCTCTTGCGCCATGTGAGTTAAACCGTAACCCGGACTCACTATTCAACACGACAAGATCAAATCTAGGTTTCACAAATTATTCAGCTAGGTTGTCCCATTCCGCACATGTGGTTGCAAGAGAGACTCAGTCAAAGGCTTGCAAGGTTAAGTCCTTAAGGTGATTAAGGCAAGACTTCCACATACCCCCGCCAAACTGGCCCACCTTGGCACACCGCCCTTGCCACTTGCCTCAATCTAAAATCATTACCACCCCGCTTGATTACCAAGCACCACATGCCATCAACATTTCAATCCCGATGTGTGACCTCCTCGCCACGACAACTTGATATCATTGTGTGACAACACATGACACACCAATTCATAAACATTGTTCCATATTCCATTAGTCAAGATTAAGTATCGACATTCGGACACATGTGATGACGTGGCATGGCTAAGCAATCTATGACGATCTAACTAGCCCATGTTGATTATCAACTATAATTCCACATCCTAGGGTGACAAATAGATCATGGCATATAATTGACAAGGTATGGTTTAATTCAAATAGGCATATTATCTAATTCCTGATTAATTGAAATCATTTATACACATAAAATATCATGCATAAAGTTTAAAAGGCAAAATAGTAATTTGGTGGAAATTAGGTGCAACATGATCAAAGCACAACTTGCCTTGGAGTAGGTGCTGGTCTTGATCTGAGCTTGGGTCTTGGAGCGACGAATCTTCTTCCGGATCACCGAAAGCGGTTCAACGCCTACGCTAAACGATGCCAAAATAGCAAATAAACACCAAACCAGAGAGCAACCAAACTCCAAAAATAAAATAAAATTCACCAATAAATAGATCTTGATTTTACAAATTTTTAGAAATTTGAAACACTCAAACCGAGTTAAAATGCAAAAGATATAGCCTTTTGAAGTTTGAATAACATCAAAATACAGAAAATAGAATTTCGATTTTTTCAATTATTTTCTATTGGAAAAGATTTTATTGCGCAACGCTGACGTCAGCCCCGACTCGGACCAATCAGCGCCGACGTCGCTCGTCCATGGACTCGGTCCACGGAACCGCTCGTCCACCGTGGACGCGCCCACGGCGCCGCACCACGCTGCCGACACCGCGCGGCTACGATCGATTGGTCGCGACGCCGCTCGCGCCGATGCTCGACACGCGGCGCGATCTCGCGCGACGATCCGACGGCTAACGCCATCGCACGCGCGCGCGATCTCACCCGAACAACCCCGATCCAACGGCCACGCTTACCCGAGTGTTTATCGCAGACGGCGACGTGGCTCGATCCGATGGTCCGCTGAGATCCGACGGCCGGGCGGCTGGTTCAGCACGGCGATGTCGCGGCGCGCTGAAGTTCCGGAGACGAGGACGACGACGACCAGACGGCGCGCTCTGCCGGCGACGAAGAGGTAGTCGCTCCGGTGCGGCTCGACGTGGCGAACCCGAATCGAACCCACACGCCGAACGGCGGCTTGACGACGGCGAACGGCGAAAAAAAGCGGCGGCGCGAAAACTACGGCGAGCTCTCGGGGCTAAACGGCGGTGACTCAACGGCGAAGGCTAGCATCGCGGATGCGCTGCGGGATGAGGAACCTCGGTGTGCGGGCTGCGGCTTTTATAGCCTCGGATGCGCGCTAAAGCGGCAACCCTAGGTCACGCGGCGGCGGCAAGCGGCGACGGATTCGGAAAACCGAATCGGAGATTTATAGGCGATACCGTCCGACGGTAACGAGCGCCGGATTAGATCCGGTGATACGATCCGATCCGCTCTTTCCAAAATCAACGGCGAGATCTAAACTTACCAAAACAACGCGAAACGATCCCGACCGCTCGATCTCAATCCAACGGTAGAAGGCGCTAGGGTTTCGCGAAGGAGACAACCGTCCGATCTTCATCCAACGCCACGCCGCGAGGCGGCGTAAGCAGCCGATCGGGCCGCACGTCGATGGTCGCACGCGACAAGATCGGGCTTGGCCCAAGATCGTTCACTCGATTTTCAAAAGCTTTTGATTTAAAATAATTCCCGAAATTAGATTAATCTACTTTAAGCAATTAAAATATCGGGAAAATCCTAAAATTCTCATAAATACTTTGAGACATTACGAGCACAAATAAAATATTTTTGGTAAAACTTTATATTAACTTTATCTATATATATTTAGTTTTCACAAAAGGTTCAATATACTTAATTAAATTCAATTCAATTAATTTCTGGAAAAAATCCAATAAATTGTAAAATCACCAAAAAGCATATGAGCGAAATTATAAGCCAAATTTTTGGGATGTTACACATGAGGCTTGGCCATGCCAGAGTCGCAGTTTTGCATTGTCGCCTCGATACCGCAGGATTCGCCAGGTCGAAGTGGGCGGTGTAGTCCGCCAATACCAAAAATGGAGGTAGAGATCTGGCGAGGATGGAAACAAAAAACTAGGAGAAAACGTGCATGGCTTCCTCGCGTGGCGCAAGAGCTTGATTAAGTTTGGCTCGGACGATGAGGGTGACAAAGATGATGATCAGCCACACTCTCCACACAGAGACCTCCCGCCCTTCTCGCCGCCAACCAGAAAAAGTCTGTCTCCTCCGCCGGCACCAACCAGAAAAAGCCCGACTCCTCCGCCAAAATCTGAAAAGAATAGAACACCAGGAACATCTCGGCAGTCAGCACCGTCCTCGAAGAAATCTCAAACATCTGCGAACCCAGGACAATCCCAGAAGAAATTATCAGCTGACATGACTGAAGAAGAACGGAAAAAGCATGTAAGCGTCTGCGTAACATCTCACTTTAAAAAGGTGCCATCATGTAAGAAGAGTAAAGTTGATGCTGACGCGCAAAAGTTTTTCTTGAGTATGGCAAAAGTGCAAAAGACGGGGCAGGCTTCTGAACCTTGCAAAATGTCGGACTACGAGCGCATATCCAGAAAGCAATACTTGCAGGCGGCTAGTGCCGACACGTTAAAGCGGGATGCTCAAGCAGATACTGCTCAACTAGATGCTTTGGCGCACGGTCTAAGGTGGAAGTTCGTTATGGGAAAACCGCTGGTTGAACCAGCTCATTTCGACAACCTTACAACAATCATGCAAGGCCCATCATCGGTGGTACATGCAAAGACTCCAACGATGGTATGGAGGCGTTCGCAGTCAGATACACAAAGCAAGATTTCCACAATGGGGACAACATCTGCTGGGTTCTTTTCACGGAGTTGTATATGTTGTACCAGCAAGATGCCCTGGACGTGAATATACTTAGACTATGGACTTTGTAAGTTTGTCCGTATATCGTTGAGCATTTTTGTAATTGTTTAATTGCATGTCTAACTTCTTTCTTATGTAGAATGGAGATACAGATATGTAGAAGAAATAACAATGACAATCTAACATTCCTAGATCTAGGCTCACAACAGAAGCTTGTGAATGACAATTCACGATTCGTTGAAGACTATTTATTTAATACTTTTTGAAGTCGCAATACAAAACCTCCGTATTTTTACCCTATAACTTCAAGTACGATCTCCTTACTTCTAATATCGCTTTACTATTTTTGCGAACACGACGATGTGGGAGTAATTGACTACGTTGACATATATGTGCAGGTTTTATCGGGTCCTCCTCACAACCGATTAGATGCTAGCAGGATTTTTGTCTTGGACTCAGGAGAAAACAAACTAACTGCACCAAGACCTTTGGGACATCTTTGAATGTAAACTCGATCGCTATGCTATTACTCTAGCAAAATTCTATTCTATTGCATTTAAGTTTAATTACTATTCAAAATCATTCACAGTGGCTTTCGCACGGCATTGCAAGAAAAGTGTTCGGTATCGTCCATACAGGAAAATTTTTGAAATAATAAATGACTTTCCATGCATGAGGCAAGACCCCGAAAATAATTTATGTGCATACTATGTATGTACAAATATGCATTCAATTGTCACGGAGAGTGTCGGCTATAACGAAGCCATGGTACGTAATTACACATTGATGCCTTTTTTCTTTTAACAAATATCATCATTATTTAACCTCCTTTTTTGTTCAAAAACAGCGCTCCAAACTGAGAACCAATAAGTTATTGCTGACATAAATTATAGCAATTCAAGAACAGATCGCCGGATTCATTCATGATGAGATCATCAATCCAAACGGCGAGTTCCACGAGTAGCCTCATCGCCCTCATTCCTACGACTTAGACGCGTGACATGTCTACTTCGACTCTTTGTAAAATCAAAGCGAATGGGATAAGATGTAGTCGAGCTACATTTGTAAACAAATCATTGTAGAAACAATTTATGTGATGCTTAATTTAATATATTTGAATTATGATTTTAACGCTGCTTCATATATACATGGATATATTTGAATTATGATTTGAACGATGCTTTATATACTACATATGGACATTGTATAAACAATTGTATAAAAATATATATATTGCACAAAAAATATGCAAGCTTGTCACTGCCGGTTCTTGGAGAAAACCGGCAGTGATATGTATATATGCAAAATCGGCAGTGATAATTATCATCACTGCCGGATTTCGGTTTGATCCGACAGTGATAGTTCAATATCACTGCCGGTTGTAGGTAGAACCGGCAGTGATAATCCTTATCACTGCCGGTTCCTGAGCCGGCAGTGAGGGGATTATCACTGCCGACCAATCACTGCCGGCGTCAATGACCGGCAGTGATGGGGTTTTCGAACCGGCAGTGATGTGCTGTTCTGTAGTAGTGGCAAGAGGTCAGATTTTTTTTAAAAAAAAACAATGAATGAGTGCCGGAAAAACGCTGGCTTCGCTCAATGCAACCATGTAGCTGATCTACCAATGTGAGGTACTAACTCCCCTGCAGCTGCAATCTGCGTGTTGCTGCATCCATCACGATGCATGGTCTTTGTCTCTTTGACGTGCATTGCCGGTTTGTACGAACATGCATGTCTGCCTCCCCTCTCAGATTAGATTCTCGATGTGCCCTTGCAAGGGAGGGAGACACCGATCGAGAGTGACAAAGGACATGCACGGGAGGAAGAATTACTAGCACTGAATTCACGGCAGGTTCACATTTTCGTTTTGCATTTGAAAACCCAAACTTAGTCGGTATCAGTTTTTCGCAAAATTCGACTAAAATTCGGTAAAAACCGATCGATTTGTGAAAGCCAAACCAACTGATCAAACCAATTCAAAAAACCAAAAAATGGTCGGAAAAGTCGAAAACCAGTCGGTTTTGTCGAAAATCAACGACCGAAGGAAAAATGCAAAGAAAAATTGCAAAAGCTTAAAAAAAAATTACAAACTTACAAAAAAAATCCCAATTAATCTATCAAACACCTCAGAGAAATTTAAACAATTTTTTAAATCATTTATTTCTTCTAAAAAATCCAAAACAGCAATTAATGAGAAGGAACAAAGACACTGTCAGTTTTTTATAAATATTTAAAGATTTATTATATTCTAAAATTTTAATGTAACCATAACTAGTGCCAAAGTATTATGTACTAAAATTTTCATAAATATTAGACTTCATTTAGTGCCCATATAAAATCAAAAATAGAAGAGCATATACGACGATAATAGCACTTTTAGAATTTTTAAAAATACACATATCTGATCATCATCTAAAAATTTTACAACATCATTGTAATTACGTTATAACATCACACAAAAAGTTTAATAAATATTAGATTTCATTTTTTGCCCCTAGAAAATAAAAATGAACAGCATATATTTTGACAGTATCACTTTTAGAATTTTTTAAAATACATATGTCTGATAATAATCTAAATATTTTATAGCATCGTTAGAATTTCCTCAAGACCTCAGACAAAAATTTTCAAAAAACATTAACACATTTTGCTAAATTTCCTCAAGACCTCACACAAAAATTTCCTCAAGACCTCACACAAAAATTTTCATTTTTTTTTAAATTTACATTTGAACTCCACGGTTTACCGCTCGGTTTGAAATGCCGAACCGGCTCGGCAAGCTCGGTTTTCGTCGGCTTTGCGAACCTTGATTCAGGGCCTATTTAAGGGAGTTGTAGCTTTTTAAAAAGTCATATTTTGGTTTTCTTTGCTGAAAAGTGGTTGTGACTTTTTATAAAAGACTGTTTGACAAATAGCTAATTTTTTCAGCAATAAACTGCAAAAGTAGGTTCAACAGCTTTTAATTTTTGGCTTATATATAATTTCTAATTTTTATCAAAAGTCGATTAAAAACTGAGCTGTTTGACGGATGTTTCCAAAGCTGAACCTAGCTTTAAAAAACCAAACAGGCCTCAATTGTTCTCTCGCTCGCTGTTTCTGAGCAGTGGCTCTACGTACTCTTGCAACTTGCACATTTCCTTTCCACAAATTGAAATATTGAAATATTGAATGGTACTGCCTGTAGGAGAACATGGCTCACCCAACTGCTGTTCTATCTGGTTAATTTTCTATTCTGGCCACCTACTGTGGGATACAGCATCGGATCGACTGCCATGGAAAAGCAACCAACGATTGTTCTTTGCGACGTGATCCTTCTTTTTTTCTCTTGAAGCCTCTCGCGACATCTTCCAGACTTCCAGTCCGCTAGCTTCTCACCCATGCACCATGGCTCCACCTTGCCGCCAGCACCTCCTCCTCGCCGTTGGAAGGACCACGTACATCCTTATCGATGCCTTCGATGGCGCATCTTCCTCACCAACACGCGACGGTACACTACCACTACCCTCTATGTCCTAACTCCATCGTCCTCACATCCAACCACTGCACCAACCTCCCCTCGTCGCTGAGCTTTTAGATCTGGTGGCGTCCAGATTTGGTCGCTACTGTCTTCCTCAGCTCCGGTAGCCGTAGCAACGTAGCGTGTTGAATCCTCTTGTGGGCCTCATCAGGGCAACCCCTCTTGTTCTTCACGGGTGACGACTCCTTGTTGGCCTAGTCGTGAACGACTCATTACCTTGAAAAAAGCCATCAGTGGCGATTCATAACTGCCATCAGTGACGGTTTTTGAATCGTCACAGATTTAGTGCCAATGATAATCGAGGATTATCAGTGGCGGTTCTAGAACCGCCACAGATAACACTATCTGTCGGGCGGTTTTTGACTAAACGATACCATCGATATTCGGTATTAGTGGCGGTTCGAGCCAAAACCGCCACTAATAATACAATTATCGATGGCGGTTGTTGGATAGAACCGCCATCGATACTCAAATATCGAGAGCGGTTCTAGACCAAAACCGCCACCGATAATACGACTATTAGTGGCGGTTTTGGCTAGAATCGCCATCGATACAACTATCGATGGCGCATTGTATATAAAACCGTCAGCGATAGATCTAGTATCGATGACGGTTTTTGATAGAACCGTCACAGATATTACTTCAGTAGCGGTTTTGGGCTAAAACCGCCGCTGATAATCCCACACACGAAAATAAAAAACAGGCATTTTTGGCTAGCCTCAGGCAGCTCTAGCCATGCCTCTTCATTATATACACAGGCAGTAAGAATACATTGAATTATTGAAATTTGAGTATACATATTAGTACCTATTGCTGTTATAGACTAACCAATATAATCCGAAATAACATGTATTGCTAATTGCTTATACAAACCATCCAGGAAAGAAAGAAGGAAAAAGAGAGCTGCTTACCTCTAGCTGCATAGTGCAAAGCTCATAAATGATATGGATAACACAGAGCAGTGAAGTTTGCAGGAAGAGACACAAATTTCTAGAAATACAAAAATGAAGCATCTAGGAGATAGTACATGGTAGCGGTTAAAGTGATCAAGAATCCAATATATCAGACGAAGAAAGACAGAGGCATGAGATAAATACGAAAATTCCATACCTCCGTAGCAGACAAGGTTCTTTTTGAGAGTTCCTTACGCACCACTTTGGTGACATGGTTTGCCATTGTTTCATACATCATAAACTGAATTGATGGTTTACATACATAACAATTTACACGGTTCAACCTATGGAACTACATATATAGCCATTAAATTTTGGTTCGATGTTCGAAAAATAGACAACCAAGCATGATTCTTGTCACAACAAGTCCTTTTCGTAATCCTCCTATGCTCGCTAAGCTTGCAATTCTTGCACACAAATTTCATGTAGCAGTGAGGACCTATGCACATGCGTATATGGATTGCCATGTCAAAGATATTGTATTTAAGTAAGTGAACCGATCTAGTCCTCTTTTGTTTATTAAAAACAGACCTATAAAAAACACATAATATTTGGTTGTAGCCCACTGATTTGTAATATAAGTATGGCTTATTTGCACATAATATCGCAGACATGATATACATAAACCAACTAACAATTATAAATCTACACTCATGTATAAGATTGAGTTGTCTTATTTGCCTCCAAAAACAATTTTACATATGTAACCAAACGCAGTTTTGGAACCACAATACAAACATAGCAAACTTTGAAATGTGAGGATTGCGAACATCCTGGAAGATCAAAGCATCCAAGTAGCTTACTAAAAATATGAAATAAGAGATCGTTCATCTTATATGCACAACATACCCACACACTAACCTATGCCCTACATGGTATGCCCATACCAATGATTGTTATATAATTAAGAAGATAACCTATAAGAAGATGCATTTTGATTACTTGTACCATGCTATTCCATTAGCTCCTTCAGTGTGATCTTGGAAATGTAGAAATTTTTCTCTACTCCACAAAGCAAATATATAATATAGAACTAAAAGAGAATGGCAAATACAACTCCATATTCGATTTATTTGGACAGAGAAACAACAAAGCTCTACCTAAGCAATCAACTGGGCATAAAGTCTGCGGCGTTTATATGCAATAGGAAAAGAAGTAACAAACTGAGTAGCTATTGCATTAAGCACAAACAAAACATTAGTCTTGACAATAGAATAATCAAACTAATCATTCCTTTCTCTATAACCCTCCCAAATAACGACATCGAAGATATCTTCATCATTTGACCAACATTGAAGATGTTACCAAACAAATCAGATCCATCATTTGACCAACATACTCATGTATTATCAAGGAACTAGAAAAATATTGAAGGATAAGCTGTACTGTCAGGTGGTAACTTGCTAGAATAACATGAATTTAGCTTTGTATACTTCAACCGAGCTATGTACGTAAAATTGCCGGGCAAAGTGTCAACCACATGAGAAGAACAGATTAGTTTGGGCAGCATTTGTTCAATAAAAGCATGCAAAATGAAGTAATATAAAGAATATTGAAGAAATGAGTATGTCACACCTTGTATAAGTTATTGGCGGTAGCAAACCAGAATATGCACATCGGATCGTTTCATTTCACCAAGGCAAAGCTGTAATAGCAAACCAGAAACATATTATATTGTAAGACAAGACAAACAAAAACACCTATAATATTGTAAGATAAGACAAACAAAAACACCATTTTACCTTCTTTGTATACATGTTCATGGTGGCCGCTTGCTCTGATAGTAGTTCCTCTAATTGACCGCTATTTCAAGATTTTGGTGAGATCATTCGCAATTCTAACGTAAAATAATATATTGAAATAGTATGGCTATATATCTATATAATAGATATACAAGGTGGTTAGTCCATGACCAAAGAAAAGGTTCATATAGCTCACGTATATAAATGTTCCTATCGATTACAGGAAGTCATAATATCGAGGATGTGATGATAACACGATGCTCAAACAGTCATATATAAGACAATATACAAAATATCTATGAAGAGTACTTGCATCCAAAAGGCTTGCACAACCACCGACAAAATAAGTGACATTGGCAAAAGAAGGGGTTCCCATTTGAAAGGAACAAAGAGTTATTTACACTTTGTAATGAAAGCAATTGAAGTAAAAAGCCTAAACTAGTGGAGGTAAACTAGAAGCCTACGGGTCTTGGAGGTTGAAGACATGTGATTTGGGACAATAGTATGGATGACTGGATCGTTGTTGTCTTCGTCATAAAACTCGCCATTTTGTTGATTATTTCCTTCATGATGAAGTAGGCGAGCTGGCCTCAATGCCTTGGATTTCGAAGGAAGCAATCCTACCGTAGACAACTTGAGGCGCTGTAAGTATAAAAACAAAATTAAGAGAGAATATAGAAATTGAGTGGTGTGAATCAATGTGTCATGTCGGCATGGTGACCTCTACGTCATTGTCTTTTATTGTGCATGATAAGATTTCGCGCATGTCTTGGCAATAATAAGTACCCACATAAATTTGTTCCTTTCACCGCTTGTGACATCGCAAAAATCGAATGAACTAAGATGTCGTCGAAGGAGCTATTTACTATGAAATATGATATAAGAGTATTCCTTCGTATGCGTCTGGAAACTTCGTGCGGATTGTAAGGGATTTGTGGTATGGGCGGTATCTCGAGCTCTTCCGACAATATCTTTTGAACGCCTCATTCACTAAATGTGTCATCTCTTCAAAGTCTTTTTTAGGTTTATCTAGTGGATCCATGATCAGCATCTTGCTCTTTTCTGGATGAATTATTACGAGAATCCAATAGAAGCTACATACACATGCATGATGCCAGTCATTAGTCCTTACATCAGAGTAAATAACGAAATAAACGAGTAATTTAACTAGCTAGTGAGCAACTTACTTAAAATTGTATGGCAAAAGTATAAACTCCTTGTCTTGTAGTTTAATCAAAACTTTATATACGCACTTCTCGACCTCCTTTGGTACTCTTTTGATTTCATGTTGGCAAACCGTTCCGGGTCGAGGAATCCCATCGCCCCTTGGTTCTTCGTACTTCAATCATCTCGTATCTATATAACGAATTAGTTAGACATGAAATTTATCGGTATTACGTGAATGTAGGCCAAGATTAATATATTAGACACTTACGGTGACCAAGATCTCAAAAAGATATGTCGAGGCGTCGTGATAGAACAAGTTGTGCAAGTTATCGAATTCTATTAAGAAGTAGCCATGGCCCTCATGGTGAAAATGTTCCTCACGGAAAATTGCGGTGATCATCTTTGGGAGTACGTCTTGGTTGGATCGATCTAAGTACCATGCATGTAATCGCCGCATCATGGGTGTTAGACTTTTAACTTCGAAGCGGTGACCAAGGGCTTCCCTACCTCGAATTTCAATCTTTGTTGATCATCTTGGTCATCAGACTTCGCCTTGCCCTTACTTTTTTGTCGCACGACATCATACTCGGTCCTGGCCTCGCCTGATCTGGCTGATACAGCTTGTCTAATGTGCCAATTTTTGGGATCAGAGGTTGTAGGTTTGTCATTTGAAGTACTAGGTGTTATAGGTTTCTGCTTTGGAGTACTAACAGTGGCCATCTTGATGGGGTCCTCAATGCATTTCTTTTCTACCTCATTTTGCTTCTTCCCCGTTTCACTCTCAGGTGCTGGTGACGGATGCGAGGATTGTATCGCAGAGAGGATGGCACTGCATGGTCCAAGACGATGTCACGCTTGCGCCATTGGATGAATGAGTGGACGGCACTTCCTAGAGTAGTTATCTCATCATTGGTGGGTTTTTCCAGTCCGATCTCAGCAAACTGTGCAAATACCGTGTCCACTTGGACCTTTGCATAACCTGGCGCTATCGGGGTATTGTGCAGGACACCCCCTTCTTGGCACGGATAGACTACCCCGTAGCGGTACTGCATAAATATGTTCATCACGGGCACGTTGAGCTGACAGGTGTGGGGTCCTGTATGTCGTCCACAGGATAATGGTTGTTGTCCGCTTCTGCCAATGGCGTGGACGCAAGAATCGCCGCGACGACTGTAGGATCGAGAAAACGTTGTGGGCCTGCGACTGACTCAAGGCTTGTTGTACTTGTCGTTCAACTTGTTCTTCAATGGTGCCTTGTATTTCTCGCAGAACCCTTTCCTTCATCATTTCCATTTCCTTCTCAGCCCGCTCATCTTTAGCTCTCTTCCGACTCCTATAAGAGTCTCCGTGCTCAGGGAATCCACTCCTCCATGGAACCTTGACCCCGACGCCTCGTGTCCGACCAGGGTGCTCTTTGTTTCCTAGGGCATTTGTTAGCTCGTCTTTCTCCTGTCTGCGGGTGAAAAGATCCTTGGGTGGATAGGCGTGAAACTCGTGAACTCGTTGTGTCATTGCTTCGTCTTCACCGCTCTTGAATGATAAACCCCGATGAGACAACATATACGCCTCGCTAGCACGTAGTGCTTCACTCGATCCGGTAGTCCGATCAAGGGACTTGTGCCACCAATTGGACCGCTTCTAATTCTTGCCTCTCCCATTGAGCAATTTTACGCGCACCCACTCGTGCCAAGTGCGTGGGGTGAGTATTCCTTCTTGCGATGCTAATGTGGTCCTCTTTGGACTTCCTTGTCGCTTCGATTGCTTCATCGCCACAAACTCATCCCAATATGGCTCCAATCTTGGGTACTCTCCGATGGTGACGGTTTTGCTTCACATAATTTGTGTTCACCGCCTTGAAGTTTCTCCACGCCGCATCCATGGTCATCAATGCGTCGCGACGCACAAGATCTTGGCTCCTTCGGGAATTGAAGGTTTCTTTGAGCTCATCCCACGATCCTCTTTGGTGGCTCGGGGCACTTTATGCCAATCCGAATAGGTGATTGGCACTTTATCCCTTACGATGTACCCGCATGTTGATCTGTATTTTGCTGCTGATTTTCTCGGTGCAACAGGGGCCCCAGTATCTAAGACCTCTGAGATGGTGTACCGGCCTTCAGGCTTCTTAGTTTTCCCTCGTCCTCGGCGTCTTGCAATAGGAGCATCATCTGCAACAGCGGTGGAGGCCTCGGCACATTCGGTGGTTGGGTGGAGGGTAAGGTACCGCTCGGGCTCTCCTCCACTATAGGCTCGGTTTGGGCTCCATTAGAACTCTGATTCAACCCGAAACATAATTTTAAATCAATTTTACAGAATCATCTCATGGAATTTCAAAGCATGATATCTTCATCTGTGTGTAATATTGTGTGTTGCTAAGATGAAAATGATTTTGCAAGAGCAAGATACTTAATTAGCTCAGAACAAAACTAATTAAGCAAGCATTAACTCTTGAACTAGTTCTGATTGGTTGTAAATTTTGTGGACCCAATATGTAGCTATGGTGCATACAGTGAGCACTAAAATGCTACACACATACACCTTGCAGCGCCCATGGTTTGCATTAATGAAACTCAATCTAAATAAAACATGTAGGACAAGTGGAAGATGAAAACATGTAGGGCAAGTGGATGACTACAGAACAAAGCATGCAGATGCAACAAGTGGAAGATGATCCGTAGCATTCTTAGCTAGTTCTAAAATATGGTAGAAGCGAAGAATGAAATGTGAGTTAAATCTAATAAGTATAAATGAGCTTCAAGATTTTGGTGTGACGGGTTAGGCTTCAAGATTTTCAAGTTGAGCGGGCTCGATTGTCTAGATCAATATTCTAAGAAAATTAGGCAAGTTAATTAATTCTTGTTCCTGTTGCTTGCTTAAAGAAACAATTGGCACATACTCATGCATGATGGTGGTGGTTGTCTCTTGGCAATAATTAACCAACCGAAAGGATTTCAATATCCCCAACAGTGAAGCCTTGTTTTTATTAACCGCCAAAAGGATTTCAATATCCCCAGCGATTGCACAAATCATGCAAGAAACCGGTGATACCCTTCCTCTAAGAGCTTGCACAGCAGTAACCATATATATATATATATATATATATATATATAAACTTGTCTCTTTAGGATCCCATGGTCTTAATCATGACACAGAAAAGTGTTTGCAATAGACAATAACTCCTAAAATGATGTTTTGTGCTATGGGTGTATTCATCTTGTGCTAAACTGCTCAAAAAATAATTCCATGCCCCGCACTATTTTGTTCCGACCGTCAGAAAAGGCTGGCTTTTTGCTTGTTTGACATGTTTATTCCTAATTAGTTGATGACTAAGTGTTCCAGTGCACAACAGCACATGATAGTGTCTGATGGAAGTGTTTTGGACGTGAGCAACGCAAAAAGCGATCCGTGTGTCTTGATCAAGAGATGCATAGTAGCAGAATCATCAAAATGCACGGCAACCATGCATGCTAATCACAAGAACATGACGAGTAGAGCACACAGAAAATGTGGCACCTGGGGCGGTGTCGTGGTCGGCGTCGTTAGGGACGGCGTCGGGCGTCGAGTCGGGCGGCGTCGGCGCGCGAGGCGGCGCGGCGACGACCGTGGCGGCGTCGGACCAGGTAGGCGTCGTTAGGGACGGCGTCGAGGGCGTCGGGTCGGGGCGGCGTCGGCGCGCGGGCGGGCGGCGGGGACGGTGTCGAGCACGGAAGCTCAAGGGTTTTAGGGTAGAAGAGAAGGCGGGAGTTTTAAGGGTAAAGGGTACAAGCGGTGGATCTATTATTTATAGATGGAGTATTATCGATGGCGGTTCTTAGAAAGAACCGCCATCGATAACATTATCTGTGGCGGTTCGTATACGTAACCGCCAGCGATAATGTATTATCTCGTGGCGGTTACGTATACGAACCGCCACAGATATATATTATCGATGGCGGTTCTTTTAAGAACCGCCACCGATGTGCCTCTATACCTTGAAATTTGTTTACGAATCTTATACGACTATTGTCGAATAGCGTTTTGAGTTCGAAGACCTAGTTTTTGGTCTTTGCGTAATTGCGGCGTTTTACGATTTTGTGTATTACTTGTAAAGCAAATACATAAGCGCTTTCTGAAAGAATCGGACTCCTTTCACTGACGGACTCAACAAACTCTCCAAACTTTCAATCGGATAGAACACTATTTTGTCATCCAAAACAAACAAGTACTCTTGAACAATGAAACAATCACCAAAACTAGCAAAGTCAAAGCCGACTCAAAGACCAAAAAACTAGCACATAGCTAGGAAACAAAACCAAAACAGACTTTAAACTACCATGCACAAGATTATCTTCAACGGTGGTTATCATTAGGGTTGATTACATAGAGGAAGACTTGTGCGGCACGGTCATAATTTGCCCAGGAGCTAGCTCCGCCTCGATATTTTGCCATTACTCGTATATAGCTAATTATTTTCTTTCACAATTTGCCCTTCTTCATGATCGTCGCGATGATAGGTAGCTTCTGAGTGGTTTCTTCCTCGAGCCCGATGTTGCCATCTACGAAAGGAGGCAACTCATCAAACTGGTTGTACTCTTCCTCATCCATGACATTCTCAACTCCGACGATCCTTCTTTTCCCTGAAGAACTACATGGCGCTTCTTATCTGCACGGTCGATTACATAGAAGACTTGTGCTACTTGCTTCGCAAGAAACGAATGGTTCATCTCTCAGATCCAGACATGTTCGATGTCCAAAGTAGTGAAGCCGTACTTGTCCACCTTGACACCCTTTGGGAGTTGTACCCAACGACACGAAACATTGGGATCTTAAAAATACGATGAGTCGAGCTCCCAAATCTCTTCTATGAACCCGTAGAAGCTACTCTTCTTCTTTGCTGTGTTGTCATAGGCATCTATCTGAACACCACTATTTTGGTAAGTGCTTTTGCTATCACGAGATCTCGTGTAAAAGGTATATCCATTTATGTCATTATCCTTGCCATGTCAAGATTGTACCTGATGACCCTTTTGCCAGCCACCTCAACATGACACTCGTTTCTTTCCAGTCATATGCTCTTTGAACCAATGATTGAACAAGCGGTTATGCTCTTTTGTTACCCAAACCTCGATCGTCCACGATTTTCCTCTCGTAGCTTATCCTTGTGCATGTCCATATACGAGGACACCTCAACCGATGTTGCAAAGCGTGAAATGAGCTTTTTCGAATAATCCATGATCGTAAGAATTTGTTGATTTCCTTCCAATCGTCCCTTTCCCGGCCGACCTACCCTCATGTCGGGATACAGCACTCCTACCGGTTCCACCCCTCCATGTAATCCACGCAAAACTCGATAACCTCCTCGGTTGCATAACCTTCCACAATGCACCCTCCGTAGAGATCGATTGCGTACATACTTCTTCAGATACCCATGTACCTTTCGAACGGGTACATCCGATGCGAGAATACGGGCCACATACATTTATCTCATTCACAAGGTGAACAATGAGATGAACCATTATATCGAAAAATGATGGAGGGAAATACATCTCTAGGCGGCATAGTGTCTTGACCACATCATTCTGCGATTCGAAAGTCCGATGGGATTGATGACCTACGTGAAATCGTGTTGAAGAAGAAACACAACCTCATGATTGCCTCTCGGACCTTTTGGGCAAAATACCTCTAATTGCAATAGGAAGCATTTGTGTCATCATCACATGACAATCATGAGACTTCATGCCGATTAACTTCAAATCTTTCATCGAGACCAGTTTCTTGATGCTTATGAGTAACCGACGGAACTTTCACACCATGCAAGCATTTGCAAAGTTCATTCTCTCTTTCTTGAAAGAGTGTAGCAAAGTGGGGAAGGTAAAGTCGCCCTTTCGGTGTCCCGAGGATGTAGCTCACTCGATTTTCATATCTTCCAGTCCCTTCGTGCCTTTAGTCCGTCCTTAGTTTTGCTAGGAATGTTCAGCAAAAGACCAATCAAGCTGTCACATACATTTTTCTCTACGTGCATGACGTCTATGCAGTGTCGAACTTCTAAGTCCTTCCAATAGGGCAAGTTCCAAAATATCGATCTCTTCTTCCATGTGGTCTTCTCGAGACGAGACCTCGATGTATTATTACTATCTCCTTTCCAAGTACGACATTAATATCCTTAACCATATCATATACCTCTTCCCCACGACGAGGCCTTGGGGCTATACCATCCTCTTTTGTCCCGTCGAATTGTTTCTTCATATTGCGGTAGGGGTGATTCCTGCGAAGGAACCTACGGTGATGCATGTACACAGTTTTCCTCGAGTTATTGAGCCACACACTAGCGGTTTCATCCATGCACTAGGGGCATGCTTTGGCCCCTTTATAGTATGACCGGATAGGTTACCAAGGGGCGGAAATCATTGATGGTGCAAAACAACAATGCCCGTAGGATGAAGTACTCGCTTGTACTCATCCCATACCGCACACCTTCGTTCCACAAGTATCACAAGATCTTCCACCAATGGTTGTAGGTATACATCAATATCATTGCTAGGTTGTCTCGGCCCTTGGATAAGCGGCGACATCATAATGTACTTTCGTTTCATACACAACCAAGGAGGAAGGTTGTAGATCAGAGAGTTACTGGGCCAAGTGCTATGAATACTACTCATGTTACCGAAAGGATTCATTCCATCCGTACTCAACCCAAACCTTACATTCCTCGGTTCATTCCGAAGTCCATCCTAAAGAGCCTATCGATGGTTCTCCTTTGGCGTAATCAGCAGGTGTCTCGACTTTCCATCCTTTTACGCTCTTCGAGTGCCATCGCATCGATTGGGCATGCTTTTGTTTCAAATAAGCGCTTCAACCTAGGTATTACGGTAAATACCACACCACTTTAGCGGAGCCCTTTCTTCACCACGATGCCCTCATTGTCATGGCCTTTACGCTTGTATCGTGATGATTTGCACACCGGACATACATGCATGTCCATATACTCTTTGCGATAGAGTATACAATCGTTTGGATATGCATGTATTCTTTCTACTTCAATCCCAATGGACATACAACCTTCTTAGCTAAATAAGTGGTTATCGGCAATACGTTTCCATCTGGAAGCATGTCCGCTAAGAGTTGTAATAGCGCCGTGAAACTTTTATCGGACCAACCATTGCTTGCCTTCAATTTTAGAAGTGAAAGCACGGTGTGCAACTTTGTGTATTCCTCCTTGCAACCCGGGAACAAAGGTGTGTCCGAGTCATCCAACAAACCCTTGAATTGATTAAACTCTCTCGACTAGTGTAGTTCCTTACGCATCGCGCAACATCCGAGCAAGATTATTATCGTCATCAATGTCCAACCTATCCTCATCGGATCCATAGCGATGTCACCGCCATAATGCCTTCTCCATCATCCAATACGTTATCACCTTCATGTATGTTTTCCTCTTCACCGTGACTTGTCCAACGTATAGCCAAGTACAAAACCTCTTGAATCAAGTGCAAGTGGATGTGCTCTTTGTCCGAAAACATTTTCTCATTCTTGCAATCAATGCATGGACAATGTATGTACTCCGTCTTCTTGTGCAACTTGTTCTCCTCAATGGCTCTTAGAAAAGCGGATACCCCATCGATGTAATCTACCAGAATAGCAGTTCGCATTGTACATCCATCTCGGTCCATCTAAAATTAATTAACATATAAAAATTGATTAAAAACTAATCTAATTACTTATC
This sequence comes from Otatea glauca, assembly GCA_036346275.1. Classification (NCBI taxonomy): domain Eukaryota; kingdom Viridiplantae; phylum Streptophyta; class Magnoliopsida; order Poales; family Poaceae; genus Otatea; species Otatea glauca. Next base: position 15,949,604 of record CM070713.1, read on the forward strand.
ATCTAAATGAGCTAGATAATAAATTCATCATCTAAAAATGATGAGCATCCACCTACCAAATTAGCTAAAATTTCATGTATATTAATATCCAATAATCTTAATTAAATAAATTTAATATATGTCCGCACTAATGGAACCAAATTAATAGTAATTAAAAACTAATCGAATACTTTTCCTGTAAAGAAGCTAGATAATAAATTCATCATCTAAAATGATGAGCACCCACCTACCAAATTAACTAAAATTTCATTTATATTAATACCCAATAATCTTAATTAAATAAATTTATTATATGCAAGATGTATATGTCAGTACACTAATGGAACTAAATTAATAGTAATTAAAAAACTAATCTAATTACTTATCATCTAAAAGAGCTAGATAATAAATTCATATATATGCAAGATGTATATGTCCGTACACTAATAGAACCCAATTAATAGTAATTAAAAAACCAATCTAATTACTTATCATCTAAAGGAGCTTGATAATAAATTCATCATGTATCAAATTAACTTAAAATGCAATTAATATTAAATATATGCTTAATCATAATTCATCATCTATAAAAGGAACACAACATCATCTAATGAACCTAGCTAGGAAATAAATTCATCAACTACAAAATGGTAGCTAAATAAAAATAAACAAAATCTAAACTTTTCATCTCATCTACATATAAATCCTAATTAAACTTGGTTTAAAAATTAAATTGCAACAAGATTAACACAAATCAAGAGAGGAGAAAAAATAACTCACCAAGGAACAACTAGAGGAAGTACAAGCACAAGAATTGAGAAAGCGAAATCGAAATTTAGAAGTTTTGGTTTGCTCTCGGGAAGAAGAAGACCGGTCTTTGCTCATCGACCACCTATTTATAGGCAATATTATTAGTGGCGGTTTTTAACTAGAACGCCGCGATAACAATATCGATGCGATTCTAGCCTCCAACCGCCATCGATAATATATTTGTTATCGATGGCGGTTCTATCCTTGAACCGCCATCGATAATTCAATTATCGATGGCGGTTCTAGGATAGAACCGCCATCGATATTTTTCCCGTCATTTTTGAAATAGAACCGCCACTGATAATTATCTTTGTGGCGGTTCGAAAAAAATCGCCACAAATAGACCGTCACCTATTGCAGGTTTTGGCGTAGTGACTCCTCTTGTCCTTGACATGGGGTTGCCCCGGCACCCTGTCATCCTCGACTAGGGTTTGTGCTTGATTCTAGTGTACCGACTCAGTTGCCTCCGCCCTTCCTCGTCAACTCCTGCAGTCGCTGCAACCTAGACTCTGGCCACCGACATCGTCGCATATATTGTTGTTGTGTGGGTACAACTGCTCTCCCCATGGCCACAACCAGCAGGTTGCTTGACGCCTTCTCAAAGTGATTTGAGATTCCCAAGAATGGCAACCAAACAATATTTTGGAATTGTCTGCTTTTTACAGTGTCATGTGTTATCAAAACAATTGAATCAAAATCGCAAGCCAATTCTATTTCAACTTGATTTGGAATTTCAGCTTCAATTCAATTAATTCATCCGGTCAATTCTTAGAACCGAACGGACCCTGAGATATATCGCTGCAATATATATAGTCTCCTTATTGTAATACTCGAGTTAAAACGAGACTAGAAGCATAGCAAAAAAAAAGTTCCAAATGAATAATTTGAGAAGAAAAAACTGCAAGAAAAACAAAAATAAACCACTCCAAGAACAACAATAAAAGAAAGGAGGTCAAAGAGAGGGGGAAGAAAAAAATAATAAAGGGAAGGAGATGAAAGAAAAAGGAAGGCCAGGATGAGATTTGTTCTCATCGTGGAACCATTTCTTGTCGGGGTGTTGTAGTTGTAGGTGTTCGATTCCACTCATCAGAGTTAGTTTAAATTCTAGTGCTCATCTATTGTATACACATGAGTGCGCTTTAGTACAATTTTTGTGAGTTAAGGATTTATTCTTCCATCTCCATCTATTAGATGTATGCTAAAAGGAGTACCAAGTTAGTGGTGTGTGTACATTTTTCCTCGTAACAGAAGAAAAAATGTTTTCACCTTTTCCCTTTTGTTGAGCAAAGCGCCAACCGAACAGAACCGGAGCAAAAGTGAAGCTGACCGGACCGGAGGTTGGCCGACCCCACGGAATTAAGACGGGAAGAAGGACCAACGTACGTATTCTCCCGGTACAGCCGTGATCTGTGATGAAATGAAACGGCTATAGCACCACTTCTCTTTCCCTCTCCCCACCTCCCCTCTCCCCTGTCGTTCACGTCACAAGTACGAATCCTGTGTGGATCTCTATATCCACGTTGCCTTGGACTGTTGTGTTTTGCTGCAAACTGCAACGCAACAGGTCTCCTCGCTCACGACTTGATTTCCGTCTAAATCTACTGATTGGTACCATCTCCAGAGAGAAAGTAAACATGCAGAAGTAACGTGCCAACATGTATCACGATGCTGCATTGGCTGGGCCAGGCTCTATTTTCAGTGAGAAAGATAGGCAGGCATGGAATTTCCAGCGGTTGGGGAGTTCTGAAAATAAATGAAAAAAATCTGCGGAAGCCGACCGTTGGATTTGGCTGCAGAGGCTATTTCTGTAATTTTATCGCGACAACGGATATTTTCGCAAAAAAATTAGCAAAGGCCTATTACAGTAAAAAAATTCGTCAGGCATGTCATGCACTCATTTTTGGCCCCGCCTCCGGACATCTACTGTATATTACCATTTTGATGAGTGTTTTTTACCCATGCTAAGAAAAAAAAATATAAATCTGTTATATATTAAAAGTTAAAAAGATAAATATACTATAAATTCTCATTAAAAAATATATGAGAAGTGCTTCCATGCATTTCTTTTTCAAAGTTGTACAAATATTAAAGCATTAATGATAGATATTACTTACCCTTTCGCTTGTTTCAAGATTTATATAACTTATATTGAAAGGAAAAGTATAGAAGCACCGCTCAAAATATAAACATCTGGACTTCAGTTTGGTGAAGACAAATAGACTATACATTCTAGAAAGAAAGCAAAAACATCCAACCCTCGATTTGATGGACCTTATCTTGGTTAAAAAACCATTACCATTTGATAAAATAATTGTACAAGACAAGGATGCTCAACGTAGAATCCTAGGTGGTAGGAAAAAAAGAAATCCTTCATGACTCACTCGAGACTTGTTTTGAAACAAAAAACAAAGACTTCTACATGTGCTAGCTGTACAAATGTCATATGTTTTTTTAGCCTCGTGAAAAACCTCGTGAAAAACTTGTTTCGTAAATCTGGCATCCTTCTGAATATAATTGTAAAAATAGCCTAATCTCTGATCACAAAAGTGCCGGCAGATGATCGTGCAAAATAGCCACATCCCGATCGTGAAAAAGCTATGCTGCTGATCGGAGATAGGACTATTTTGCAATTATGCTGAAAGAAACCAGATTTGTACAAACAAATTTGTCGCGGGACTAAAAAGCGATGATTTCGCTTTATGCGTGTGTGCATGTAGCATAACATGCAAGTAGGTCGGTGCGAGCCAAGCTTGAGTGAGCCTAGCCTCCAAGCTCGAGCTCGATAAAAGCTCGAGTCAAGCTTGGTCTTTTATAAAAGCTATAGCTACTTTTCAGTTTAGAAAATTAAAAAACAGCTTTCCAGAAAAAGCTAGAACTAGGGGTGAAAATGGGTCGAATATTTCCCACCCGATCTGTGACCGGATTCGGAACTGGATTTGACTATCCTACGGATGCAGGATGGGATCGGATTTGGATCGAATCTGAGTAGCCAATATCCGTAAATACAAAACAAGATTCGGATATTCGGATTTTTCCTATTCGAATATTCGGATCGGATATGATTTTTCCTATTCGAATATCAGCAAGGCCCAACCCCATCACATTTTTTTCATGATAGCCTATTTATATTGACAATTAGTTGGTTCTATTGATCCTAAAGTAGCATATTCTTTCTACAACGTCTATTGGGTTTGATTGATATATAACTTGCTACTATGGTCGCGTACTCGTATAGTTTAATTTTAATATATATTACTTTATATATGCATTCATTATCCGTATATGTTTATTCGTTTCAGACTCGAATCCGTCACATATCCATCCTGTCGATATCTAAATATGGGGTATGAGCACGTGAAGGATACGAGAAGGATATTTCCTAACGACATACAGAGACTCCAGATATCATGGGCCCATTTCTATGGGATAAGATATGCGCGGAAAGGATAATTCTATATTAGGAAGGACTCGATCATATTCCCGTTACGAAGAAAACAACTCGAGTACGCCTGATATTCAGAGAAGTTTGGATATGTTGGGAAGATCACGCGATGATGGACTCCTCATCGGCTACGATCTGGTACTCCAAATCGACTACACCTCGACTTGAGGCCGGGCTACCCCGACTATATATGGCCGGGGGTAGGGGTCCTCAAGAGGTGACGAGAAAACTAGAAGATTTCCAAGCCAGACGAAGAGAAGACTTTTAGAGCTTTTTACGCAGAGCAACTAGGAGTCGACGACCCGCGCTTCGTCAACCTACAACCTTAGCTTAGCCTTAGCCTAAGTTCAAACTTCCTTGTAACTAGGGCTATACACATTGCTCTGTATTCTATCCACCACATACATATATAATCCACATAGAAAGTAGGGTGTTACTCCGTCGAGGGGCCTGAACCTGTCTACATCATGTGTCTCCGATTTTGTGCTTGACTCTGATAACCCGAAGGTACCCGAAAGTATAAGTTTATTGTCAATTTCTAACCTTCGACAGTTGGCGCGCCAGGTAAGGGTCTTCAACTATTTTTTGCAGATCAAGCATGTCTTCAATGCGTGCTCACATCGATTTTTCGACGACTACCGTGCGGTAATTTTTGTTCGGTCACCACCATCGACTAAGGACACGCAATCGGATTTGAGATCGCCGAACCATGCGCTATCGATGGGGACCGGCAGAGATCTAGTGCGTCGGCTTCACCGAGTCCCGCTCTTGGGATCCATGCCGAGAGGTAGGTTTCATCGGCTTTGACCGTTGGAGCCCGCGTCCTCATGTGCGTTGATACGGAGAGTGAAGGTGAAGCGGCAGTGCAGGCGGCAAAGCGGCGACACCACGCATCGATGCGTGACATCGCAGAGGTTAGGGGCGACAAATCCCCTTGCATCCGCCTCAAGATCCTGCAAGCGATTGCTCCCAATACCACGAGATCATCAAGATGATCTAGCACCGCGGCCACGGCGAGATCATGGCCAATCTGCCGAGACAACTTGATCTCGATGATCCGACGACGCCCCCTGCGGCGCGCGGATCTTGAGGACATCAAATTCCTTGCGGATCGACCACAACAGCGAGCCCAGCCACACTCCAGAGCGGCCTCCCATCGAGCCACAACGGCGACATCTTGGCCTCACGAGGTAAATGTCGGTCGCGCACATGCTACTAAAATCCCTTTCGCCACTGGATCCGAGCAACCCGATGACTCCAGTGTTCGATCAGATGAAGACGCTGCTTGATGCAGCGCAAGCCCATACCGCTCAAGCAACCAACTCAATGCTTGGACGCCCGACCAATCGGGCACCCAGAGTCAACGGTCGGGACAATCCCAGCCCCATCGAGTAGTAGGATCGGCGGTGGCTAGCTCTAACCAACGTGCTTCCAGGTCGGTTCATACCAACCCCCATCGGGGACGTCTCGAGGATCTTCGAGATCGTATTCCTCATGATCGACGTGATTTGCGTGGCGTCGCCGTGATCGAAGGGAGGAACACGACCAGGAAGACTACGAGCAACGGGAAAACGAATCCCTACCTTCTAGGGGCCAATCTCCTGCTCGCCGGGCCTGACGGGCGAATCTTCGCCCGCGAGGGGCCGCTCGCCTACACGGCGTAGGCTCCCTCCTTGACAAGGTCCGCAGCGGGTGACCCCCGAGGATGTCGATAAAGGATGCAAGGCCTTCACCCCTGAGCTACGCGTAGTCAGGTGGCTAGATAAGTTCAAGCCAGGCTCCATCGAGAAGTACTCGGGCAAAATCAACCCTATCGAATGGCTGCAAATTTACAATACAGTCATGAGGGCTGTTAGGGGAAATGAGAAAGTGATGGCCAATTACCTGATCACCACCCTGGATGGTGCGGCGAGGTCTTGGTTGCTCAACCTTCCACCTCACTCGATATCCTCATGGGCGGAATTGCGGACTCAGTTCATCGCCAACTTTCAGGGCACGAACAGGCGCCCACAACACGCAAGCGACTTGCATCGAATGATACAAAAGCGGTGAGTTGTTGCGTGGCTTCATTCGGCGCTTTAGCGACTAGTGCAACTCGATTCTTAACATCTCAAACGAGGCACTCATAGTGGCCTTCGAGAACGGTGTCAAGGATAGAGAGTTAAAAAGGAAAGCTTGCCACCAAAAGATCCGAACAACCAAGGAGCTCTTCGAGTTGGCAGAGAAATACGCCATACGTGCTGAGGTTCGAGACCATCTCGGCGACCCCAAGTCTAGAGACAACAAGCCCGAGTCATCCAAGCAGGGAGCGAAGAGGAATAAGAACCGCGGGGATAAGCGCAAAGGTGACTTCATTGTAGTCGCGGTCGAAAGAGGTAAGGCGTGTAATATTGGTGACAACAAAGGTCGAAGCCGTGGGGGAGGCAAATACTGTCCAGTCTATCACACGGACAAACACGACATTGACAAATGCAGGTGATCAGCAAGAAGGTTCAGGAGAAACTCAAGGCTACCCTCACCGAGCGTGGGGTTGAGAAAGCCAAAGAGAAGCCCAGGACGACGAGCCCGAATACCGCAGGGCTAATCATAAGATGGTGCACATCTTTGGGGGATTTGCCACATACGAGTCTAAAAGGCAGTACAAGGCAGTTGAGCGGGAGGTCAACCTGGCCACACCAGCTCTCCCTAGATTCCTCCGGTGGTCGGAAGTACTATCCACTTTTGACCAGTCAGATCACCTAGCCGTGATCCCACATCCGGGTCGATACCCTGTGGTGGTCAAGCCCACCATCGTCAACGTTAAGGTCACTTAAACCTTGATCGATGGAGATAGTCCTTTAAACCTCATCTTCATGAAGACGCTGAAGAACATGGGGATTCCCCGACAGAGATCAGAGCCGGAACAGAGCCATTCCATGGCATAACTCCGCGATCATCTTCGATGCCCCTTGGCCGGATCGAGCTACCAGTCACATTCGGCACACCAGACAATTTTCGCATCGAAAAGATCTTCTCTGACGTGGCGGATTTTGAGACCACCTACAACGTGATCTTAGGCCACCCAATGCTAGCCAAGTTCATGGCCGTGGTGCACTACGCGTATTAGACCGTCAAGATGCCAGCGCCAAAGGGAGTCCTTGCAATCAAGGGGACCGGTAGCTATGATCGATGCAGACAGAAGAGCACGGAGATGGCCAAGCATCTCTGCGGGTCAGCAACCAGTGTCGACAATGAGGGTGCTAAGCGCTAAAGGTCCAAGGGCATTGACCAGGCCTCTACATCCAACAATGCCGCCAAAGACTCAGTCGAAGACGGCAAGAAGGATAAGAAGACCGATGGAGGCATCAAGACAGTGCCCCTGAACCCGCTAGATCCTTCCAAGACAGTTAAGGTGGGCGTTGACCTTGACCCCAAATAGGAACTCAAGCTCGTCGTCTTTCTTCAAGCAAACCACACGTGTTTGCGTGGCAATCGTCCGACATGCCCGGGGTCCCCAAGAAGGTGATAGGGCATCGACTAGCTGTGGAACTTAGCACCAGACCTGTGGTGCAGAAGCAATGTCGATTTATGGAAGACAGGAAGCAGGCCTTACAAGAGGAGGTCGGCAAACTCCTGAAAGCTAGCTTCATCCGAGAGGTCCGTCACCCGACGTGGCTGGCGAACCTTGCCCAATGGCAAGTAGAGGATGTGCGTCGACTACACCGACCTCAACAAGGCTAGTCCTAAAGATCCTTTTCCTCTCCCCTCGCATCGATCAGATAGTGGATTCTACTGCGGGTTGTGAGCTGCTAAGTTTTCTAGATGCCTACTCGGAGTATCACCAAATTAGCATGTCTGCAGAGGATGAGGAGAAAACTGCTTTTACTACTCCTATCGATGTATTCTGTTATGTTAAGATGCCTTTCAGTTTAAAGTGTGCTGGTGCTACGTATCAACGCTGTATTCAAAACTGCTTGAAGTCCCAAATCGGGCGCAATGTGGAAGCGTATGTCGATGATGTCGTAGTCAAATCGAAAACTGGGAGCACCCTAATCAATGACCTCGAGGAGACATTTGACAACCTCTGGAAGTACCGAATGATGCTTAACCCCGAGAAGTGCTCATTCGGTGTTCCGTCTGGCAAGCTTCTCGATTTCCTGGTATCCAGTCGAGGCATCGAGGCCAACCCGCGCAAAATTGAGGCCATCGAGCAGATGCGTTCTCCATGGACACTGAGGGAAGTGCAAAAGCTCACAAGGTGCATCGCAGCCTTTAGTTGATTCATTTCTCGGATGGGCGAACGAGGGCTATCCTTCTTCAAGTTACTCAAGAAGCAAGACACTTCGAGTGGACCAAGGAGGCAGAAGAAGCTTTTCGAGATCTAAAAAATAGGTACCCTACTATTACTTGTCCTCAGAGGCATCGCGCGCCTCCCCTGCATCCACGGGGACTGAAAAAGGATGGTCCCCGGGATGGGCTTGCGCCCTCTGTACGGACCAGAGGAGGACGTGAAGACCCGGCCGCCAGTTGATGGAAAAGGTGACCACTCCACCCTCCGAGCATCGGGATGGTTTGGAGGGCAAGCAAGCACTGGGCTGATGAAGCTGTTTTGAGCTTCGCCTTCTTCTCCTCGTGTGCCGGCGGTGGCATCTGCTCTCGCGAAGGGAACAGGGGTGGCGTTATTTTCTTTGACGGTGACCTTCAGCTTGCTGGTCACCTCTTCTTCCTCCTCCAGCCAAACTTCCCTCTCGACACCCTCCCAGTCGATCTCCTCCTCCATCGAAGGAGATGATGAACCTCCCCGGAGAAACTACGGCTAGCGACGTAGGGGGAGGGGGATTTCCAAGGATGATCACGGACGGGGACGATGGTGGAGTGGAGGCCATTTAAGAGCGAGAGCGTCACGAGCAGTAGGGCAAGAAAGAAGATGAGTTGTGGCATGCGACTACGAGTCCCGTCTATTTATAGCTCTGGGAACAAGTCATACTGCAGCAACGAATCCATGTAGATTCGCATCGGTCCCAATCCACGAGGCGTCTGTTGCACTTCCACACAAGTGCATAAACCGAAGAGACGCTACAGTATGGCGTGCCGCGTGGAAGTGAGCGCGCGTGAAGCGTAAAAGAATTCAATCACTACAATGAAGTTATATTGTTCATCTACTCCGACCGTTTGGATTTTTTTGGGCCTCACCAAAATGCTCGGGGGCTCATGCGTCCGAGTATATGGTCGAGGGCTGTTATTACTGATGCTTACACTCTGCTCTCTTCTCGTCACGACAATTGAGCGAGAAAGTCGAGGCTACATCATGCATTTTTCGACGATATATTGTACCATCTAATCAATGCACCCATCAAGTAGAGGGTCGGGGGCTACATCACTCGATCTTTTCTTTACCTGGCTCCACTCTCGGATCGATACATCTATTGAATAAGGGGTTCGAAGTCGTAGCGGATATACGTGATGCTAATGCTTCACTCTTTTTGCTCGTCGAGCTATCGGGTAAGAATCGGGGCTATATCACGGCGTTGTGCTTACGTCAATCTACTCCCTACCCGATGACACATCATCGAGTAAGAAGTCGAGGGCTATAGGTAACTTTATACCTTTGTTCTATTTTACGTCGACATCATTATCGGCGGAGCTATAGTCACAATTTTTGTATTTTTTTTACATGCGGTTTTTTGCACGCATTTACTCGATCGCGTACTTACCATGTCAGCGAACAAAACCAAAGGGTGGCCATGCCTGAACTCGACGACAAGCAATTCTATCCTGCGCGCATACGAGCACTAGATTGTCAGACATCTAACGCTCAGCGGACGGCGGGAAACGATGCCTCTAGTCAATTCTACATGCGCTGCTCAGTAAGTTCATGTTTGCTACAAACTCTAAGTTATATGGTCGATGAAGTCTTGCAAAAACCATGTAGTTTTACTTTAAACTATATAGCATTTATGTTATATTCAGCCTCTCGGAGTACTCTCTCAGGGGCTAAGTTATTTAATGAATAATTTTCTAGCCTTGTGTACAGATGCAATCAGGCATACGCTTGGCAACAAAGTCACTTATTGAAGGTCTATGAGTGCTAAATCAAATTTACATCTACTTATGCTACTCTATTTCATCGACAAGGAGATAGCAGGCAAAGCATAATAGACAAGCAGATTAATTGGCATTGTCATTAAAGACCGCAATAGCAACTTTACATCATCATGTTCAGGTATAAGAATTCTAGCTGGCGTCGTCATCATCACCGGAGAGAGACAGCTCCAACTGGGCCACGAACCCCTCAGCATGGTCTTTGGAGGACTCGATGTAATCGGCAACCTCGTTCGCTTCACATGCGAATCCTTCGTTTAATATCGAGAGGTCCAGGCCCGGATGATGGCTATTCATCAGGCCAAGCACGTGAGAAGTCGCAAGATGTGCAGATGAAGTCATGTGCTCGAGGGTCTCCGACTACAGAGTGGCAAGTGCCTCATCTACTGCAGCTTTTTCAACCTCGACCACCTTTCTGCTCACCTCCCCCTTGTCTCGACTGACCTTGGCCTTGAGCTACATAGCATCGGCAGTAGCTTTCTCGGCCTTCAGTTTCTCTGCCTCTGCCTTCAACTTCTTCGCCTCCCCCTTTTGCTTCTCAGCCTCAGCCTTGGCAGTCCTCAGCTCAGCCCTGAGTGCTGCTAGTTCGATATTTTTCATCTTGAGCTTTTGTTGGCTGGAAGCCGTGAGCCGCTCATTTTGTTGATTGGCCTGCTCCCAGGAAGTTTCAACCTTGCGCAATGTATCTGTAACGCACTGTTGAAAGTAGCCAAGAGGTGTCAAAAAGCAAAACAGAGGATAAAGCAGAGCGTGGCACTACCTTGAAAAAGGCCATCAGTGGCGGTTCATAAGCGCCATCGGTGGCGGTTTTGGTATCGCAGATTTAGTGCCATCGATAATCGAGGATTATCAGTGGCGGTTCTAGAACCGCCACAGATAACACTATCTGTGGCGGTTTTTGGCTAGAACAGCCACTGATATTCGGGTATCAGTGGCGGTTCGAGCCAAAAACTGCCACTAATAATCCAAGTATTAGTGGCGGTTTTTTGATAGAACCGCCACTAATATTAGGGTATCAGTGGCGGTTCGAGCCAAAAACCGCCACTAATAATCCAAGTATCAGTGGCGGTTTTTTGATAGAACCGCCACTGATACTCAAATATCAGTAGCGGTTCTAGACCAAAAACCGCCACTGATAATAAGACTATTAGTGGCGATTTTTGGCTAGAACTGCCACTGATACAACTATCAGTGGCGGTTGTATATAAAACCGCCATTGATAGGCCTAGTATCAGTGACGGTTTTTTGATAGAACCGTCACAGATATTACGTCAGTAGCGGTTTTGGGCTAAAACCGCCGTTGATAATCCCACACACGAAAATAAAAAACTGGCATTTGTGGCTAGCCTCAGGCAGCGCTAGCCATGCCTCTTCATTATGTACACAGGCAGTAAGAATACATTGAATTATTGAAATTTGAGTATACATATTAGTACCTATTGCTGTTATAGACTAACCAATATAATCCGAAATAACATGTATTGCTAATCACGATCCAAACCATCCAGAAAGAAAGGAGGAAAAGAGAGTCGCTTACCTCTAGTGCATAGTGCAAAGCTTATAAATGATATGGATAACACAGAGCAGTGAAGTTTGCAGGAAGAGACACAAATTTCTAGAAATACAAAAAATAAAGCATCTAGGAGATAGTACATGGTAGCAGTTAAAGTGACTAAAGAATCCAATATCTGCACGAAGAAAGACAGAGGCATGAGCTAAATCGAAGATTCCATACCTCCGTAGCGAGAAGGTTCTTTTTTTGGGAGTTCCTTTATAGAGACCACTTTGACTGACATGGTTTGCCATTGTTTCATACATCATAAACTGAATTAATGGTTTACATACCTAACAATTTACACGGTTCAACCTATGGAACTACATATATAGCCATTAAATTTTGGTTCTGATGTTCTGAAAAATAGACAACCAAGCATGATTACTGTCACAACAAGTCCTTTTCAGAATCCTCCTATGCCTGCCAAGCTTGCAACTCTTGCACACAAATTTCATGTAGCAGTGAGGACCTATGCACATGTGTATATGGATTGCCATGTCAAAGATATTGCATTTAAGTAAGTGAATCGATCTAGTCCTCTTTTTGTTTATTAAAAAACAGACCTATAAAAAACACATAATATTTGGTTGTAGCCCACTGATTTGTAATATAAGTATGGCTTATTTGCACATAATATCGCAGACATGATATACATAAACCAACTAACAATTATAAATCTACACTCATGTATAAGATTGAGTTGTCTTATTTGCCTCCAAAAACAATTTTACATATGTAACCAAACGCAGTTTTGGAACCACAATACAAACATAGCAAACTTTGAAACGTGAGGATTGCGAACATCCTGGAAGATCAAAGCATCCAGGTAGCTTACTAAAAATACGAAATAAGAGATCATTCATCTTATATGCACAACATACCCACACACTAACCTATGCCCTACATGGTATGCCCATACCTATGGTTGTTATATAATTAAGAAGATAACCTATAAGAAGATGCATTTTGATTACTTGTACCATGCTATTCCATTAGCTCCTTCAGTGTGATCTTGGAAATGTAGAAATTTTTCTCTACTCCACAAAGCAAATATATAATATAGAACTAAAAGAGAATGGCAAATACAACTCCATATTCGATTTATTTGGACAGAGAAACAACAAAGCTCTACCTTAGCAGTCAACTAGGCATAAAGCTACAGCGTTTATATGCAATAGGAAAAAGAAGTAACAAACTGAGTAGCTATTGCATTAAACACAAACAAAACATTAGTCTTGACAATAGAATAATCAAACTAAGCATTCCTTTCTCTATAACCCTCCCAAATAACGACATCGAAGATATCTTCATCATTTGACCAACATTGAAGATGTTACCAAACAAATCAGATCCATCATTTGACCAACATACTCATGTATTATCAAGGAATTAGAAAAAATCTTGAAGGATAACTGTACCTGTTCAGGGTGGTAACTTGCTAGAATAACATGAATTTAGCTTTGTATACTTCAATTGAGCCATGTACAAAAAATTGCCAGGCAAAGTGTCAACCACTGCGAGAAGAACAGATTAGTTTGGGCAGCATTTGTTCAACAAAAGCATGCAAAATGAAGTAATATAAAGAATATTGAAGAAATGAGTATGTCACACCTTGTATAAGTTATTGGCGGTAGCAAACCAGGAATATGCACATCGGATCGTTTCATTTCAGTCAAGGCAAAACTGTAATAGCAAACCAGGAAACATATAATATTGTAAGACAAGACAAACAAAAAACACCAATTTACCTTCTTTGTATACAACACCGAAATCCTAAGATCGGCTAAAAACATAATACTCCTGACATGTTCACGGTGGTCGCTTGCTACAGCAGTAGTTCCCCTCTAATTGGCCGCTATTTCAGTATTTTGGTGAGATCATTCGCAATTCTAACCAGAAAATAATATATTGAGATAGTATGGCTATATATCTATATAATAGATATACAAGGTGGTCGATCCATGACCAAAGAAAAGGTTCATATAGCTCACGTATATAAATGTTCCTATCGATTACAGGAAGTCATAATATCGGGATGTGATGATAACACGATGCTCAAACAATCATATATAAGACAATATACAAAATATCTATGAGGAGTACGTGCATCCAAAACGCTTTCACAACCACTGACAAAAGAAGTGGCATTGACAAAAGAAGGGGTTCCCTTTTGAAAGGAACAAAGAGTTATTAACACTTTATAATGAAACAGAATTGAAGTAAAAAAGCCTAAACTAGTGGAGGTAAACTAGAAGCCTACGGGTCTTCGGAGGTTGAAGACACGTGATTTGAGACAAGAGTATGGATGACTGGATCGTTGTTGTCTTCGTCATAAAACTCGCCATTTTTGTTGATTATTTCCTTCATGATGAAGTAGGCAAGCTGGGCCTGAATGACTTGGATTTCAGAAGGAAGCAGTCCTAACGTAGACAACTTGAGGCGCTGTAAGTATAAAAAACAAAATTAAGAGAGAATATAGAAATTGAGTGGTGCGAATCGGTGTGTCATGTCGGCATGGTGACCTCTACGTCATTATCTTTTATTGTGCATGATAAGATTTGCGCATGTCTTGGCACCGAAAGTACCCACATAAATTTGTTCCTTTAATTTGCTTGTGACTTCGCAAAAATCGAATGAACTAAGATGTCGTCGAAGGAGCTATTTACTATGAAATATGATATAAGAGTATTCCTTTCGTGCGTCTAGGAAACTTAGTACGGATTGTAAGGGATTTGTGGTATGGCGGTATCTCGAGCTCTTCCGACAATATCTTTTGAACGCCTTATTCACTAAATGTGTCATCTCTTCAAAGTCTTTTTAGGTTTATCCGGTGGATCCATGATCGACATCTTGCTCTTTTCGGATGAATTATTACGAGAATCGATGGAAGCTACATACACATGCATGATGGCAGTCATTAGTCCTTACATCGAGTAAATAACGAAATAAGCGAGTAATTTAACTAGCTAGTGAGCAACTTACTTAAAATTGTATGGCAAAAGTATAAATTCCTTGTCTTGTAGTTTAATCAAAACTTTATATCGTACTCTCGACCTCCTTTGGTGCTCTTTTGATTTCATGTTGGCAAACCGTTCTGGGTCGAGGAATCCCATCGCCCCTTGGTTCTTCGTACTTCAATCATCTCGTATCTATATAACGAATTAGTTAGACATGACATTTATCGGTATTACGTGAATGTAGGCCAAGATTGATATATTAGACACTTACAAGTGACCAAACATCTCAAAAAGATATGTCGAGGCGTCGTGATAGAACAAGTTGTGCAAGTTATCGAATTATATTAAGAAGTAGCCATGGCCCCCATGGTGAAAATGTTCCTCACGGAAAATTGCAGTGATCACCTTCAGGAGTACGTCTTGGTTGGATCGATCTAAGTACCATGCATGTAATCGCTGCATCATGGGTGTTAGACTTTTTAACTTCGAAGCAGTGACAAAGGGCTTCCCTACCTCGAATTTCAATCTTTGTTGATCATCTTGGTCATCAGACTGCGCCTTGCCCTTACTTTTTTGTCGCACGACATCATACTAGGCCCTGGCCTCGCCTGACCTAGCTGATACGGCTTGTCTAATATGCCAATTTTTGGGATCAGGGGTTGTAGGTTTGTCCTTTGAAGTACCAGGTGTTATAGGTTTCTGCTTTGGAGTACTAACAGTGGCCATCTTGATGGGGTCCTCAATGCATTTCTTTTCTACCTCATTTTGCTTCTTCCCCGTTTCACTCTCAGTCTTTGGTGACGAGATCGAGGTTGTCTTTGCGGAGAGAGGCGGCCTTCGCATGGTCCAAGGCGATGTCACGCTTGCGCCATTGGATGAATGAGTGGACGGCACTTCCTAGAGTTGTTATCTCATCATTGGCGGGTTTTTCCAGTCCGATCTCAGCAAACCGTGCAAGTACCGTGTCCACTTGGACTTTTGCATAACCTGGCGCTATCAAGGTATTGTGCAGGACACCCCCTTCTTGGCACGGATAGACTACCCCCGTAGCAGCCTGTACAAATATGTTCATCAAGGCACGTTGGTGGCGACAGTGTGGGGTCCCGTATGTCGTCCACAGGATAATGGTTGTCGCCCGCACGCCAATGGCGTGGGACGCGAAGCTAACTGCGACGACTTGTAGGACTGGAGAAAACGTTATGGGCCTGCGACTGGCTCAAGGCTTGTTGTACTTGTCGTTCAACTTGTTCTTCAATGGTGCCTTGTATTTCTCGCAGAACCCTTTCCTTCATCATTTCCATTTCCTTCTCAGTCCGCTCTTCTTTAGCTCTCTTTCGACTCCTATAAGAGTCTCCGTGCTCAGGGAATCCACTCCTCCATGGAACCTTGACCCCGACGCCTCGTGTTAGACCAGGGTGCTCTTTGTTTCCTAGGGCCGCTGTTAGCTCGTCTTTCTCCCTGTCTGGGTGAAAAGATCCTTGGGTGGACTGGGCGTGAAACTCATGAACTCTTTTCGTCATTGCTTCGTCTTCACTGCTCTTGAATGATAAGCCCCCAGTAGACAACATATCTGCTCTCGCTAGCACGTAGTGCTTCACTCGGTCTGGTAGTCCGATCAAGGGACTTGTGCCAGCCAATTGGACTGCTTGTAATTCCTGCCTCTCCCATTGAGCAATTTTACCCGCGTACCCACTCGTGCCAAGTGCGTGGGGTGAGTATTCCTTCTTGCGATGCTAATGTGGTCCTCATTGGACTTCCTTGCCGCTTCGATTGCTTCATCGCCACAAACTCATCCCAATATGGCTCCAATCTTGGGTACTCTCCGATGGCTGACCGGTTTTGCTTCACATAATTTGTGTTTAGCCTCGCCTTGAAGTTTCTCCACGCCGCATCCATGGTCATCAATGCGTCGCGACGCACAAGATCTTCGGCTCCTTCGGGAATTGAAGGTTTCTTTGAGCTCTGTCCCACAGATCCTCTTTGGTGGCTCGGGCACTTTATGCCAATCCGAATAGGTGATTGGCACTTTATCCTACGATGCACCCGCATGTTGACTGTATTTTGTCTTGATTTTCTCGGTGCAACAGGGCCCTGATATCTAAGACCTACGAGATGGTGTACTGGCCTTGAGCTTCTTAGTTTTCCTCGTCCTCGGCGTCTTGCAGCAGAGCATCATTTGCAACAGCGGTGGAGGCCTCGGCACCTTCGGTGGTTGGGTGGAGGGTAAGGTACTGCTCGGGCTCTCCTCCACTATAGGCTCGGTTTGGGCTCCATTAGAACTCTGATTCGACCCAAACATAATTTTAAATCAATTATTACAGAATCATCTCATGGAATTTCAAAGTAAAGATTTATCTGTGTGTAATATTGTGTGGTGCTAAGATGAAAATGATTTTGCAAGAGCAAGAGACTTAATTAGATCAGAACAAGTGGAAGAATGCAAATTTTTACTTAGCCAATTAAAAGCTATGTTCATTTTAGTACCTGCTGTTCAGAACTACTGTTAATGTATATAACCTCTGTTCATCTCTAATCTGGGAACTAGTAATACATCTTCTGAATAAATGGCAAACTTTATGTAGATGCTTAAAATGTCTTCGTTTGCTCAATTTAAAGTTATATAGCAGTAGATATGCTGTGGTCAATTAACCACACAAACTTGCGAAAGAGAAGTCAAGCAAAATAAATGGAAAGGAATAGCGCCAAGGAACAACCAAATGAGGAAAAAATAAGCCACTCGAGGACAGGATGTCTGCATATATGGTTCCCAACATGTGATACATGAATCTTTCAAATCTTTGAAGCAATTCAAAACATGTAGAAAGAGGATAGCACATGAATCTTTCATCGCTTTGATAAACCTGAGATCCATACAATTACCATTTTGTTTTAGAATTAAGTGAAAGTTTGTGTGCATTCAACGTTAATTCACATTGCTCATAAGCATTGCATTGCACATATGAGCACAGTGCAACCACGATAATGCTTGATGAATCTTACAAAAGTTACACATACATCAAATGAAAAGTAGAATATACAAGCTGTAATGTACTAACCCTTGCCGTGGAAAGCTGTGGGTACTCTAAAACTATGAAACAGCTTGAAATCATCGAAAGCTTGACACAACAAAACACGACATGTGATGCACATGGTAAGCCAAAGACTATATATCGGACGCATTCGGCGGTGGGGTGAAACAAAGAGGCTCGACCTTGCCGGGATGGCATCGACCTTGGCGCTGGGCGGGCGGCGTCGGCGAAGCGGCGGCGTCGAGGAGGAGGGCGTCGGGTGCGAAGCGGCGCGCACGGCGCGCGGGCGGCGACCGTGGCGCGGCGTCGGGTGAAGCGCGTCGTCGGGGATGGCGTCGGCGCGGCCGCGGCGGCGTCGGTGAAGCGGCGTCGTCGTGGCGGTGTCGAGCGCGAGGCGGCGAAGTGGCAGCGTCGTCGGGAGGGAGGCGTCGTCGGGGGCAGCGTCGGTATGCGCGGGGCGAGCGGCGGGGACTGCGTCGGGCACGGGCGGCGTCGAGCACGGAGTTTAGGGGTTTAGGCGCGTCGGAAGGCGCGAGTGTAGGGTTTAGGCGATTCGAAGCGGCGGTATCTATTTTATTTATAGGCGGAGCATATTATCGATGGCGATTCTTAAAAGAACCGCCATCGATACATTTATCGTATGGCGGTTCTTTATACGAACCGCCATTAGATAATATATCGATGGCGGTTCTTTTAAGAATCGCCATCGATATATATTATCTGTGGAGGTTCTTTATACGAACCGCCACGAGATAATATTATCGATGTGATTCTTTATACGAACCGCCATCGATATATATATTATATGTGACGGTTCTTTATACGAACCGCCACAGATAATGTTATCAGTGGCGGTTCTTTATACGAACCGCCACTGATACATATATTATCTGTGATGGTTCTTTATACGAACCGCCACAGATAATTTTATCAGTGGCGTTCTTTTGAAGAACCGCCACCGATGTGCCTCAACCTCGAAATTTGTTTACGAATCAACAATACGCTTCATCGTATTGTCGAATAGCAATACGAGTTGAAGACACGGTTTACGGTGCTACGCAATTGCAGCGTTTTCTGATTTTGTCTATTACTTATAAAGCAAATACATAAGCAGTTTACAGGAAAGAATCCAGACTCCTTTCACCTGACAGACTCAACAAACTCTCCAAACTTTCAACCAGATAGAACACTATTTTATCATCCGGCAAAACAATCAAGTACTCTTCAGACACTGAAACAAGCACCAAAACTAGCAGAGTCCGAAACTGACTCAAAGACCAAAAAACTAGCACATAGCTAGGAAACAAAACCGAAAACAGACTTTAAACTACCATGCACAAGATTATCTTCAACAGTGGTCATCATTAGGGTTGATTACATAGAAGACTTGTGCGGCCTGGTCATCGCTAGCGAACCCGTGAAGGCGCCCGCCCTGCCCAGGAGCTGGCTCCGCCTCTGATATTGCCATTACTCGTATATAGCTAATTATTTTCTTTCACAATTTGCCCTTCTTCATGATCGTCGTGATGATAGGTAGCTTCCTGAGTGGTTTCTTCCTCGAGCGTGATATTGTATTATCAGTGGCGGTTCTATCCTCCAACCGCCACTGATACTATTGTATTATCAGTGGCGGTTCTATCCTCGAACCGCCAGTGATAATGAATTATCAGTGGTGGTTCGAGGATAGAACCGCCACTGATATTCTTCCCGCCATTTTTAATATAGAACCGTCACTGATAATTATATTTGTGGCGGTTCGAAAAAAACCGCCACAAATAGACCGTCACCTATTGCAGGTTTTGGCGTAGTGCGGGAAAAAGATTGGATGTAATTGCATACCTGAAACTGAGGCTTCAGGACAGACCAATATTCTAGAGGCACTTGAGAAGTTGGAGGAGGTGGAGTTGTTGTGGTAGCAGCTGCCGAAGGGGGAGCTGCGACGGTGGCAACTGTGTCGAGAGACGACAAGGTAGCTGCGGTGGTGTCATCGACCACGCCGCTAGATGTCCCTTTCCTGCAGGAGATTTTCTACATGACATCTCCAAAGGAAGAAAGAACCGAAAGCAAAAACAGAGAAGGGGGAAAACTGAGTCCGCAACAGAAAAAAGCCTCAAACATGACAGTCTCATCCTCATTCTCAGGGGTGGGATACAGCTCACCTTGTGACGACCTCCAATGGAAGAACTCCTGAGGAGGAACGAAGCCATCTTTCTCCAAATCGGCCAGAAGCTTCTCCGTCATGATCGACTTCTGTTACACCCTTTTGAGGGCCTCATCCTCGAAGGCCGCCTCGGTCGTCTCGGGTCTCTTCTCCGACGGTGGAGCAACTCCGACGCTGGTTGAAGGGTTGGATGCCATTGAGGAAAAAGTAAGACAAGTTCTTTGAAGGTGGCGGTGCTAAGGCTTAAGGAGCGCGACGGAGGTTTCAAGAGTAAGGCTGGAGGCAGGAGAAAGGAATGGCTATAGTTCCAGATTGACGAATTTATAGGCCAAAATCTTCTCTCCAGGCAAATGGTACATTTCCCGTGGCATGGTGCTTCGATCGGTGCGAAAGGCGGAATGATGACACTGCACCCATCTTGGTGTTGCAGACGAGAGCAATAAATGTTCAACTGCACAACGTTTAGATTTTTTGAATTTTTCCAACTCTGCTCAGAGTCAAGTTGATAAGTCGATATCGAGTAACTTGTGGTTACCCTAAGAACTCGATATGGGCTGATGGCAGAGCTCTCGACCAATCACATACCTACTCGATACTCAGCGATTCCCAATCTACTCGAATCGTTCGACCACAAGTAGGCGAGGCATTACTCGACTAAGCGAGGCATTGGCAGTAATCGACCAAGCGCTTAATATAGGGTATGAGCACGTCCAGAATACACGAAGGATATTTTCTAACAACGTACAGAGACTCCAGATATCATGGGACCAGTTCTATGTGATAAGATATGCGCGGAAATGATAATTCCATATTAGGAAGGACTCGATCATATTCCCGTTACGAGGAAAACAACTCGAGTACGCCTGATATTTAGGGAAGTTTGGATATGCTGCGAAGATCACGTGACGATGGACTCCTCATCGGCTACGATTTGGTACTCCAAACCGACAACAACTCGACTTGAGGCCGGGCTACTCTGACTATATAAGGCCGGGGGTAGGGGTCCTCAAGAGGTGACGAGAAAATTAGAAAACTTCCAAGCCAGACGAAGAGAAAACCTTTAGAGCTTTTTACGCAGAGTAACCGAGAGTCGACGACTCGCATTTAAATCAACCTCCAACCTTAGCTTAGTTTTAGCCTAAGTTCAATCTTCCTTGTAACTAGAGCTAGACACATTGCTCGTATTCCATCCACCACATACATATATCATCCACACGAAAGTAGGATGTTACTCCGCCGAGGGTCCGAACCTGTCTACATCGTGTGCTTCGATTTTGTGCTTGACTCGATAACCGAAGGTACCGAAAGTATAAATGTATTGTCGATTTCTAACCTTCGACACATCCCGTATCCGTATCTAGCTAACCCGTATCCGGTTTTGAATCCGAAAAAAATATATAGGTTAAAATACGAGAAGAGCAATATTCATCCATATTTGATCCGTTTTGATGGCTAGCTGGAACCGACACAAACAGACCCTAACTCTAGCACGTAGACACCTCTAGCAGCAGAGCTGGTGCAGACGCATGCATGCAGATGCAGGGCAGCTGGCTAAATAACAGGGACTATTTCTTTAGCTAGGCTTCTTCAGAGCGAGCTGTGTGAACCTGACGTCTGATTGGGAGCACGCAGCCTTGCAGTGATCGATCGATCGATCGAGATGGCGTCAGGCCGAGCCAAACGCGATCAGATAGATCATCACCAGCGGATGCACGCGTGGAGGATCGCAGGTGCAAGCGTGTCAAAGATATATCTAGCTTGCTTGTAGCAGCTGCGAAGTGAACTTAACCCCACTCAGTGTTTCTCACTTTCGCCAAAACTTCCAACTTATAGCACCAACTAGATGAGTGACCGCGACGTGCCACACCGTGATCGCTGCTATTCCATGCGAGTAAATCGTGAAAATACGCGAACGGTTGAAAGGATACAAACGTAATTACACTTTTTTTTTGCATTTATTTGAGGTCCTTTACGATGGATTCACGATTCGTTGAACCGAAAGATCATTTTCGTGAAAAACAGTTGGAAGGATCTAAACGTAATTATGTGTTTTTGTATTTATCTAGGGTCCTTTCGAAAGGATTTGCAATTGTTGAATCGAAAAGTCCTTTTCGCAAAAAGGCTAAAATGACTTACATATAATTACATATTTTTTTAAGGCTTTCGCTGGAGGCTCACACATGGACAGCCTCCTTAGCCAGGAAACCTCCGGACTATAATATAGATGATGATGCTCACGATCTTGCCACTCGCAAATCTCTAAGACTGACAATGGATCTCCAGAGCATTTTAAATGGAGGGCACAGATGGATTCGTGGCCTATGCACAGATGGATTCG
This sequence comes from Otatea glauca, assembly GCA_036346275.1. Taxonomy (NCBI): domain Eukaryota; kingdom Viridiplantae; phylum Streptophyta; class Magnoliopsida; order Poales; family Poaceae; genus Otatea; species Otatea glauca. Next base: position 15,971,956 of record CM070713.1, read on the forward strand.
TGGCCTATTTCTTCCTTCATTTTTTCTGTCTCAGCTTGGTTAGACTTAATTTTAAATGTAGGGTTCATGGCAGCCAAAGTTAAAAGCTCCTACACATGCTGCATCGACACTAGCTATTATTACTGTGCTAATGAGCGCCTACATCTTTAATTAATATATAATTTCGACCGACATGCATGTACCCATTGATTCCAACACACAAAAAGTAAAAGATGGGAGATCACAGAGACACGCATGATATGAGTCCATATCATCCCATCATGCTACCACAAAAGCTAAAGAGTGTGTGTAGCTTGACAATTGAAGAGCCATGCATGATTGTGACACAACATACATACCCTAGAGCCCTACGTGAATACGTGATGGTAACTTTTGGAATCACTTGCCATTACAACAAACAAGCACAAGTTTAAGCCTTTAAGGTCACCCAACAGCTTAGACGGTGCTAGATTCGCTACCTCACCGTCACGTCGTATAGATGCTAGATTTATGTTTCTTTCTCCGGTGCTTAGCAGTTAGCACTTAGCACCACCTTCCTCCTCCTAGTGGGACCCAAGCCATCACACATAATAATTTTATTATCTATTAAAGCCAGAGAGATTGGCGAGCATCCGGTCCATCCACGTGGCGATTTTTTTTGCGAAAAGGTCCTCGGTAAATTTTGAAATTATATTTAGCTCCTTCTATCGGTTATATTGCGAAAAAGGACCCGTTGTTTCGCATATTCGCAATCAGGTCCTCCACCGATTAGTTTTGCAAAAAACAGAAATTAAATCTAGCTCCTTCTGCCGTGATTTTGCAGTAAGGACTCTGTAGTTCTGTATATTCGCGAACGTATCCTCCAACTATTGTTTTTGCAAAAAAAAAACCGTGGTAACGCAAATTCACCGTCGGCTCCTAGCCAGCCCATTTTTTTTACAAAACACCCCAGAAAATAGAAATTACGTCTAGATCCTCCTACAGTTTTTGTCAAAAAAAAATCAACAAACCAAATTTCGCACGGAGCGGCATAACGCGAGATTCTATCTAGTTAAAATGAAGAAAAAGACTCCCGTACCACACTCATCATCTCTCTCAGCATCGCTCGCTCGTCTCCCTTTGTCCCCCAAATCCAACAGCGTTGCCGCCATGGATTCGGCCGGCTTGGGCCATCTCCTTCGTCGCCGGTGAGTGCTAGTGCCTCCTCTCCATCCCCCCTACCGATTTCTCTTGATGGATTGCCTCGTCACCACATATGTCGATGTCAAGATCAAACCCTAACCCAGACATAGAGGTGGTTATATTGTATAACATATGTGCCGGCACTAGACATATGAATATGTACCAAGGGTGGTTCTAAATATCTGCTGTGTATACGGTGTAATGTTATATTAGTATATAATTAGTGAGACTTACTCACATAACTATGTATCTAGATATTATGATACAATTGTCTTTGATATACAACTCTACTTCCAATGATTGAAATACAATTGTATTTGTTATATAACTCTAGTATTTATATATGATTAATCTGCACCGCTATAGTCTGGCCCCACCAAAATAAGTGATGGAGATCCTTTCTTTGATATACAACTCCACTTGAAATACAATTGTATTTGTTATATAACTCTAGTATTTATATATGCTTAATCTGCACCGTTATAATCCGGCCTCACTAAAATAAGTGGTGTAGATCCTTCTTTTTTTTCTTTCGATTTATGTGGGAATTTCTAGAATTTTAGGATTATTGTGGGATTTTCTTACCCTCAAAACGAAGGAGGTGCCTTGGATATCACCGGTTGTTTTTATAGATATATAGATGCTTATTGGGTCCAAACATAATACTTTCAGGTTAACCCTTTTACACGAAGTAAGGATAAAAATGTAAGTGGGGTGCTATGCATTTATGGGTCCGCCCCATGGGTGGTCTGGGCATTGAGTGAATTTGAACTAGGGTATTACAGATGGTACCAGAGTGTCAACATTCGCTGCACGGCACATGTGGGACATAGACATAGGCATATGACGCATGGCTCATATGAGCCTGAAGTGGCTACACGGCATGGAATATACACCGGCACTAGATGTACGAACGTATACCAAGGGGTGGTTCTGGATATCTGCCGTGTATACGGTGTGCTTCTGAGTGTGTCAGCCTTTAAGGGAGTGAGCGTAATAACTCAGCCCATTAATGTAAATGCCCATGTGGAGCAGTGGTAGGATTAGTATGTTACAGTTGGCATCAGAGCATCAACCTTCGCTGTATTTGTCGTGTATACGGTGTGTTTCCGAGAGTGTCAGTCCTTAAAAGGAGTGAGTGTAATACCCGTTAATGCGAAGGCCCATGTGGAGCAGTGATAGGATTAGTTCTACATTGCTCGTCTAAAATGAGTTATAGTATTATATAATAGTTGTTGGGTCCAAACATAGCACCTTCCGTTAACATTTTTATATGAAGCGAGGATAAAAATATAAGTAGCATACTATATATGTGTATATCGGCTCTACAATTGAACTAGGCATTAAGCGAATTTTGGTATGGACGTTACAAAACATCCTTTCAAGTTGAGGCAAGTGGCTGCCAATCAGGCAAATCACTCACCCAATATCGGTACGGGACGAGCAAGAATCCAATCCGCCTGAAAGAGGGAGGAGGGGGAGCAGCGGGACTGCGGGAGCACGAAGACAGATGCACCTTTCATCCATTATTTGTGTGTGACTGTGTGGTTATGAGTCTTATGACCAGCAAAATAATTGGCTCACTGACACTACGCATTCTTGCAGGCCCTAAAAAGATCTCTAATGATAGTATCTGCTTCCTCCATTTCCCTTCCTGAGGTTTATATGTTGTTCTCGCTCACAGCGAAATCTGTTATTTCTTACTCTCTCTAAAAATTATATATTATTTCTTAAGCTGAAACTTCTCTCCGTTTCTCAAAATGACGTATAGTTGTTGTTCCCGGCAAATATCACCCCTCAAATATACCGCAAATATAACAAAACTTACTCTGGCCTTAAAAAACCTTGGATAGTTGGATGTTGAGACTTGAGATTTGATTTACGTTGATTTGCATCGATCGACGAAATTAATAACCAAGTCCATATGTACATCAAGATCTACCCATCTTAGCTTCTTTCAGTGAGCTCTGAAGCACTCATGAGAGACTAATTACAAACTTAATAAAACATGTCCAATGACCTCACCTGGATCTTTACCCTTAACACTCAAGTACGGTAAATCAATCAAGCACCGAAAAGAAGGAAAAGGGGAGGCGATGAACGAAAGGCCGAAAAGACACCAACCATCTTTACAAGGAAAAAACCATGCCAATTCAAAGCTTAGGTTTAGGCCCCAAAGAAACCAACCCTACTTATCAACTGAACACATTTTTTTCCGGTCAATTCAACACCGAAACCAACTTTGACGTACATATCACCTTTGAACTTTGTTCAAGTAGTGCTCATCTCACCCTGTTCATCGAGCCAGCAAATTTATGGCTCACACTGTTTATCGGCATGCAATTAAAATCATAGGGAGTACTAACCGGAAATCATGACTATTCTGGTGCCGTTAGTTTTTTTTTAAAAAAAATTAGACTCTTTTTAAATGTAATTGCAAAATAGCCATATCTTAACCACGGAAGAGCCAAAAAGATGATATGTATCACCTTTCACGCTTTTCTACCGTGGAAGAGGCTATCACTATCTCCTACCATGGTAGCCGATAGCTTGCCATGATAGGGGACAACGGTAGACACTTTGAGGTAAGGGAACACGAAGGTGACACTTTTGGCGCCCGTAATTAGAAATAGAGCTATTTTTATAATTACATATGGAAGAAGATCAAATTTAAAAAATTGTCAAAGCTAAAAAGGGATGATTTCGTTCGTTTTATCTTAACCATGGAAGAGCAAAAAAGATGATATGTATCACCTTCCACGCTTTTCTACCGTGGAAGAGGCTATCGCTGTCTCCTACCGTAGTAGCTTCGATGGCTTGCCATGACAGGGGACAACGGTAGACACTTTTGCGGTAAGGGAACACAGAAGGTGACACTTTTGACGCTTCCGTAATTAGAAATAGATCTATTTTTATAATTACATGCGGAAGAAGATCAAATTTAGAAAATTGTCAAAGCTAAAAAGTGATGATTTCGTTCTAAACGATGTACCAAAAGAAAAATAAGTAGTGAGATCTCAACTCTGATCTCTACTCCAGTACTCCTACGGTTCTACCATCATATGGAAGGAAGCAAGGAACTTCATCACATGCTGGTGAAGTTATCACATGCTGGTGAAGTGTAGAAACTAGAGAGGGGTGTGTGTAAGACTGGTGAAATGAAGTGGTGATGACTGATGGGCATTCGTTGCACAAAGATCAATGCATGACAATACTGGTCCTAGAGAAATCCATTGTTACTATAGCATTGTATGTGTAGTAATATTTTTCTGTACCCCTTCAGCTTTTTGTGCATGCCCTTTTGGACTTTAGCTTTACCTTTGATTTGGGCTGCTTTAAAGGCATTGTTTAGACTGTTTTGGATTCTAAAGCTGTCAGGGAGATATAGGGAGGGGGCTGCCTAACTGACAGGCCTCACTGCTTTGCCTCAGCTCTGCTGCAGGACTGACTGGGCTTACGACTTTCGGGAATTCATGCTTAACCTCATGAACTTCATTTTTTAAAAAAATCTAGCACTCTTAAGTATGCATTAAAAATTTAGTTCCCTATCTTATTAGAGGAGTACGGAAGATGATGAAGCTTTGTCGACTGCAAGAGTATCATGGTTCACCACAATAGGACCGTTTCTGTATTCCCTAAGTGCGGTAGCAAGCTCATGCTGCTCGGCTGCGCTCCCTCGTGCGTTTCCACGCTTGTCGCCGTGCTACCTAACTGAGCTCCCATGTGGCCTACCATGCCTACCCACATGCGCACTCCCGCGCTCATCCGTACATTGCTGTGGGGACAGCCTCCTCTCACACTTCCTTCCGCGTTAGGATGGAGGCAACATTTACAAATTTATACGTAAAATAGCTAGATTTAAAAATAAAAACCGAGGTGACAGGCATAGAAAAGCCAAGAATAACCTTTGGACACTAGCAAGATACTAAATACTAGTAGTACTTGCTTGGTTTGCAGTGGAAAAATACATGTATAGGGAATGGGTGTGTGTCCCTTCTGTCATTTTGTACGTGTCTTTGCTGTGTGGTTTTATGGTCACGGTTGGAGGCATCCAGATGCAGGCAAACACGGTTGGATTCGCGTTGGTACTGGGTACTGCCGTACTGCACGCCTGTATTCCAATCTATATTTGTTCTCTTTAACTCAAAGTGGAATGCGGATATATGGGATATGAATATAAATTTAGAGTACTAGAAATACAGACATAGGGTAGATACATGATAAATTTGGATCGAGAACAGATAAAATAATCGGATAATAAACGGTTACAATGACACAGTAACGAATATACATTGAACCATACCATTGTAGCTCCAACTTTGCAACACAGCTAGGTCTCACACGAATACACATGGACATCATAATTTCATATATATAATTGATAAGGCCATACCGACATAATGTGCAACGGGCTCAATTTTAAGATTCTAGCTTAAAATAGTTATTTGATCTATTATTGAATTTGTTAGCCATTTTCTTGAATTTTCTGAAATTATAAAGCTTTTTCCTATTTTTCTTGAGACTAAAACCATTCTTACAGAATTAATAAAACCTTTTCAGAGTCTACAAATATTTTATTTGCATTTCAGATATTGTAAATTACCTTTATGACTTTTTATCCTAAACTGCTATTTTTCAATGGCCAAAAGCCTTTTCTAAAATTTTCTTATTTTTTGCTACAATATGGAAGACTATCTGGGAAACCAACCAGATTACTATACGAAAAACTATTTGGCGTAATACAGGTAAAATCTAGATCCAGTGAACGTAGTCACTCAAGATTCGATCTCGGATCCATCGGATAGTACGATAGCTTCCTGCATCCAGTCTCGACTTTGACCCCAAGATACAGGCAAGGGGTGCTACTGCTTGCTTGAGTTGAGCTTCTGACGTGTTGCTTTGTCCCATGTGATGTCCCAACAGACAGAACAGGAGTTGTCTGATTTTCTTTGGGTTGTAGACTTGCCTTCTTGGAAAATGTTTGCATGGTGTTCCCTCTCCTCCATCCTGTCCCAAGGAAGTGTTGAACAGAAGTGCGTTTAGCAGTATAGACAACACGACAGTATCAACACAATAAAGTGTTTCACCAAGAATAATAATATGATGTGTGCTGCTAGAACGAGCTGTACATGCAGCTGTACATTTTGACTTAATATGCAACTCAAGCAGTCGAGCATTTCAATATACTTCAGATGTACAAGGGTTATATCTCATATCAGCAAGGCCTTGTATAAGCAATCGGGGTCCAGGCCCAAAAACTCTGGGCCTCCAATTCGCATAAGCATCCGCCGCACGAGTTAATACAGGTCCCTTTGGACATCCTATGGGAATACATGTTCTAATTCTGCGGAATTCACTACCACAATTAGAGGTAGAATTTATACATAAAATCAAAAACTATCATCCCACCCGATTCTTTTATAATTCATAATTTGTATTCCCATAATCTGTCCCAAAGAGGTCATAATCTTAGCTTGGAATTTCGACGAACGCTAGGTGAAAAAAGAAACATACGTGTATAATTCCCATAATATTTCTTCTTCACCGTTGAAATATAACTGAATTGTCCATCTTTCATTATCATCTTAAGCTTTTGAATGAATTAGTTGTAATTAATTTTTTTGATATTAGAGCATGTAACTCAATATGGTATTAGACCTAAGAGACCTTGAGTTCAATATCCAGTTGGTGCAATTATTTTTTTTTCCACACTCCGCTTCTATTCTACGTCTTAGGGCTGAAGGAGCCTACACGTGAAGAGGGCGCTGAAGTTTGAATTGTCCGCCTAATATTCCCAAACATGTTCCATCTCAAAGAATCACGGCGCTAGGTTGGACAAGCAAACTGAGAGGAAAAAAATGAATTCATTGTTTATCTAGCTCACTGTACATTTTTTCGCAAATCTAGCCCTTCACGTATTTATTTGCAAATTTTGCTCCTCCCTCACTGCAGAAGACGCGGCAGGTGACACCTGTCCCCTGCCACGCCCGGGGAGCTCGGGCGACAGCGACAGGATGCTTTCCGCGGTACCTAGGCATGACAGCAAGGAGCCGTGAGCACTTGCTCGCCGGTCTGCTCCCGCGCTCTCTTGCCCCTGTTCTCCGTTGTGCCTTTCATGATGGGGAGGGCCAAATTTGTAAATATATGCATGAGACTAGATTTGTAGAAAAACGAGATACACGGATAGATAAGCAATGATTTCTAAAAAGTCATAAACGGTGCCAGAAAATAGGGAGGTCAGGAATCAGAAACACAAGCCTTTCCTTCGCCGTGAAAGCAAAATGCAACCATTGAAGGGCTAGGCTATCTAGAGTCTAGACCTTTCAAGCACCAGCTGAAGTCTGCTAATTGAAAGTCCCAAACAACCACTATCAATCATAATTATTGATGGCTAGAACAAATTGTCCAAGTAGCATGATCGAGAGTAATTGCTCTCTGATTGTATTTTTCCCGATTGTGTTTAATTTGTCTTGGCTCTTGTCCTCCCCGCGGCGCATGTGGACATGCTTTCCGTTTTAACTGGAGAAGCAAGCCACTTGAGAACGAAGAAAAAGAGGGCTGAATTTAAATCACAGTGTACCTATATTCTTAATTTTATGTTTACTGTAATACTTGTTCTGAAATATTCAAACACCTGTAGTGCGACAGTATTAGTTTGTAACATGAGGCTTTTCATGACATTGGTTCAAAGGTAACCGGATTAAGGTAGGTGTCTTGGTAGCCAAATTGCTAACGTTTGCATGAGTTTTGTTGCTTCTCGGCTAACCTACAGAACTTAGCAAGCAACCAAAGGTACATTTAAGTCGTTAACCATGAATGATCTGATTGAACGATTGAGAATTATTGCATGCATGCTCGGTGCCTTGGGCCGCCATAACACGCCTCTTCCTAGCTACACACATACTAGCATTTTCGACAATTAATACCCTCTCGAATAATTGAAACATGAGAAGTCCACCTGCCAACCTGAATATCAGCAGGAGAAGGAGGAGCAGGTTGCTGCCGTCTTCCAATCACACACTGACACATGTACACCTGATTTCCTCTCACGTCTCCTAGAAACAAAATAATTAATTAAACGTACCCTAATCATGCACCCTATATGTCCCATGCATATTCATAGGGGGTCGAATGTGTCCTAACTATATGATCATGCATTAACTATCAAAGGTACTCTCTCCGGTTAAAAATAGTTGTCGTTTGGATATCGACACGGTCATCAAAACTCAATTTTAACCACTAATTTCTGTTCTAGTATATTTAAATTTTTTAATAAAATTATAATATTATGAAAGTATGTTTTGAGACGTATCTACACATAATTTTATGCATCCAATCTAAATATTTAAAAGATATTGATAGCTAAAGATTCAAAAGTTTGGTGCACGTATCCCAAAATGACAAATATTTGTGACGGAGGGAGTATATTGTCAGCGTGATGGCGTATGTTTGTTTCTTACTCCCTTGGTCCCTTCATTCTAGTTTTTAAATTTTATTCTCAAATCATTCTACAATTTCGAAACAATATTTAGCTGTTTTTTTACATACCCATACCATTCATTATTCCCAATGTTATTTATTACTGTGGAATAAAATAACACACATCATTCAAGAGCAATAAGGGAGCTAATAAAAGATGACGATTTGATCATTTCTACACGTGCATTGGTTGCAAAATCCTAAAACGTCATCTATTTAAGAACGAAGGTAGTAAAAGAAAAGTCCAAATTTATAAGGCATATTTTCTCTTACCACGTAGACAAAGAAGACATTAAACATGACTAAACTATCATTAATTATTATCTCAAAGCACTATATTCAATACATACATGTAAAGTAAAACTGGATATTCATATTAATTTTATATTAAAATATAAAAAACGTTTTATATTTATAGACAAGAGATATAAAAATACGCTCTATAGTTTTAAACCGAGGGAGTGTATGTGACTAGTTTGCGGCTATGCTTGATTCAGACCGTCGTTCCTTAATCCAACGTCCGCACGTGCACGTGGTACGACCGCGCGCCTCCACCGCTCTCTACCACCCTCCATGCCTTTCCTCCCCTATAAATAGCCCAACACGCATGAACAACCTCTTGCGACCATCAACAAGAAGCACCAAGAATTGTGGAGTAGTATACATACATATAAACCTGCAAGCTAGCTAGCTAGCAGCCGAGCTAGTACCATGGGCTCCTTGGGTCCTAGTGTGGTGAGCCTGCAGCCCAAGGCAAGTACCAAGCCTGTGGCTGCAGCTGGTCATGAGCCGCAGATCAAGGACAAGTGCAGCGGCGGCGGCGGGTATGACGTCGGCTTCCGGATGCCGCTGCACTACCCGCGGTACAAGAAGGCGGACTACGAGGCGATGCCGGAGTGGCGCGTCGACTGCCTGCTCCGGGAGTATGGCCTCCGCGTCGCCGGCGGCGTCGAGGAGAAGAGGAGGTTCGCCATGGGCGCCTTCCTCTGGCCTGACCAGTATTAGCTATCAGTCTCCGATACCCAGACCGTTGCAGTTCACCTCGCAAGGATTATTAAATAAGGATTTGTGCATCCCTCCAGCCTTCCCCAGTGGCGGAGCCAGGATTCATTTAAGAGGGGGCTGAACATAAGTACATGTACTAAATATAAAAAATTATCAAGCCGACATATTATAGTTGAAATTTAAATGCATGTAATATAGTATTAGTATGTTAATATGTAAGGGAAAAAATACCTTTCATTGCTTCAAAAGAGGTGATAGTTGACATTTACAAGTTTTCATGTTCTGAAAACGTTGTAAGATATCTTCTATGTTTATTTTTTAAAACACTTCTCTCTCAATGTAGCATACCGGAGAGTCTCTCGTGGTGTGGGGGGGGGGGGAGGTGGGGGGGGCTGGAGCTCCACCAAGCCCCCCTGCTGCCTTCGCCTCTGCTTCCCCCTAAATTCCACCGGTGAATTTCGAGCTGATCGAGCCGTCCATTTTGCATCCAACGATCGTGGTTCTTAAATAAAATGTGGGATATCCTGTATGGATCTACCGATCATAAGATGGTGCACAGTGCCATGTATGTATCAATGTCTAGTGTTCGTGCCATGTAAGTAACAGGCTGATCCGTATGTTGTAATATGAGTACCGTCTGCTTCCTGGTCATCAATCTGTGCATGACACGGACTATATTTTTTTTTCCATGTTCTTGCAAATTTAATACTAAGTTTATAGAAACTGACTTAATTTTGGTAACAATATTACTTTAATCCTGGATTTAATTTTATTCTCATTTATCTTCGATTTTAAATTATGACATGGGTTAATTCTTTCCTATCCAATTTCAATTAGATTGCAAGTTTTGTGCTTATGTTTCGGTACAACATGGTCATCTAGCCGTTGATTACATGGTCAAGATTTCTTCCTTTTCCGATTAACGTAGGAATTTTTAGAATTTTTTTGTATGATTAATATGGTAATCTATAGTTTTTTCACACTCCTAGGATTAATGTGGAGACTTTTAGTACAACCTCCGGTTAGTATAGATACAGATATATAGTTGTGGAAGACGGTTTTGTAGTAAGAGTTTGTGAATGCTACTTTTCATTAATATTTGAGGCGGGTTCTTTATAACAACCTGCATTTGTGAAACTTCTTAATCTTCACCCTGATTTGCTAGCTTGGCTTGCTGAAAAAGCTACAATGAAGAATCCAAATAGGGTGACTCCTATTCTGTATTGTTTCCAAGAAGACAAAAGTCCTGCCCTGTTCAGAGTGTTCTTGTGACATCTGGAAAGTGGCAAACGCCACAAAGACTGGCAAACAATTGAATCAAATTTGACCGAATTTCGTGTATCATGGGCAATGTAATGGTCTTTCTTAAAGGAAAACATTTCTTCACAAATCTTAAAGGAGAATATTTGCTTATTTTGTTTGAAATGAATGCGTTAGTGGAAATTCTACTGCAATGAGTAGAGCGAGGAAGGACAAAATTACACTTCAGGCCCTTCTACACCTGGCAACCAACCTCCCCAATTTCTGCCAACACCCGCAAAGGCCACAGTAATTTATCTGAACTTTTTGTTCTTTAGTAGTATTTTGGTGAACACCTTGTTTATATTTAGCATTCCAAAATATAACCACCAGTACCAATTCAGAAGCCAAATCAAATCGTTGTTTGTTTCAATAAGATTGCCTACATGTTCCTTGACATCTCAATCATCTGATAGCTTATGGAACACCGGTGGGGTTGCTTTGACGAAGTTGGCGAAATGCGATAAGACTGTTCATGCAGATGTGGCGAAACAGCAGCGTGCTGCAGAGACAATAAATAATTGTTCCTTGTATCAGTGTGGTCGCATTCATCGAATTAAAAAGCGTGGCTGCACTCGTCCCTGCTTTCTTTCTTTCTTTCTTTCTTTTGATGATCAGGTTGAGATCAGATCACAAGAACATATCCATCTCACCGTTTCAGCATCAGTGCATTATTGCCATTTGCCAGGCCAATCATTTGCAGGCATTATTGGCACAGACAAATTAGAAAATAAATAAAGTCTTCTTATCATCACTGTTGCTGAATCGATTATTTCAGCAATGCGCATTATCCATTTATCCTGCTGTTTTGGCTTGTTTCACTGAAGCTTCTGGAATCAAATTGGTGTTTGTATATGAAATGGTAACCGAGATGTGCATCCGGAATTGTTGTGATGCTTGGTTGATCTTGATTTACAGGCTTACAGCTAAACGACATATTCAGGTAAGAGAAAACATGTATATCCTGATCCCAAAGTATTCTAAAATAATATGAATTATATTCTAATACGTAAACATTCAAACTCTGTCTTGAAAGAATCATGCATGCAGAATCATAATACAAGTCCCACACTAATTGTCTGGCTTAACACTGAACACAGAGGATGCAGAGATACAACTATGCCAATTGACTAGTTGACAAACGAAATTTTTTTTAAATAATACATTTTTTAAATTAATTGCGGCATTAATACGCGGATTGAAAAATTTGCAAAAATAATACATTGTCGCCAGATGGTTTGGCGAAAACGGTAATAGCCAAATGGTTTGGCGAAAATAGTATTTTCGCCATATGGTTTGGCGAAATTAGGCTAAATCTTGCGATTAGCAACGGTGACCGAAATAATCGTCGGGACACCTATTTTCGCCAAACCGTATGGCGAAAATAGGTCGTCGCCACACGGTTTGGCGAAAATAGGGCATTTTTGGCTCGTGCGTATGAGCTCGTCTGTTTTTCGGCGGAAGAAAAGAGAGAGCGAGCTCGGGCGACGTCGGCGACGAGAAAGAGAGAGGGGAGGGAGGGAGGGAGGGAGAGAGAGAGAGGAGGGAGAGGGAGGCTGCGGAGGGAGGGAGAGGGGCGCGCACGGGAGGAGAGTGGGGTGAGAGAGAGAGGAGGAAGAGGGAGGGGAGAGAGGAGGAGAGAGAGAAGAAAGAAAAGAAAAGAAAAAAAGGTAATTTTGTTTTGTGTAACATTTATTTTTATAGTAGCATAGAAAAATATTGTACGTAATGTTATATTTAAATTAATCAGTGTATTTATTTTAGGTTAGCGGTATTAGATTTGTACTTTAATGTTAGATTTAATTTAATCAGTGCATGTATTTTAGGTTAGCGATATTAGATTTGTACTTTAATGTTGTAGTATCCGTAGCGAGATAATTAATTAACGTTTTTTGATTTAGGTTAGTGAAATTACGTGTTAGTGGTGATCTAAAAATTTATTTCGTATATATGGTCGCAGTGATATCGGATCCAGTGAAATTTAGGGTATATTATAGCGACGGTGAAATAAAAAGTACGCAAAATGGTGTTGATTTAAGCAAATTTTCGGTCACCATGATTGAGCACTCGTTCCCCGAAAGTGTTAGCATTCGCGATATAAAATTTTGGTTGACCCAATATTTTTCCCTGGATCCAAGTGTGTACTCTGTTACCATTGAAATCCTATTCACACGTAGCAAGAGTGATCCGCTATTTGGGAGTTAAAGAAAATAGATCGGACATACTTGTGGCGAAATGGTTAAGGTGGTGCAAGGGATCTCGCCTTGAATGTGTGATCTTTGTGCGAGCTTGCCCTAGAGAAGAGGTGGATATTAGTGATATGGGCGAGAGCGAGACATCGGTTAGAGTGAACAAGTTCAAGAAGTGGTGCGGTTGAGATAGCGACGGGGAAGATAATAGGGATGCAGCAAACGCAGAAGGTTGGGCTGATGAAGGGGAGGAGATCGAGCAACTTGTTGATCAGTTGGAGTTAGTGGACCGCATAGCGGTAGAGGATGAAGCTGAAATGTTGGAATGTGATGATGACATCGGTGAAAATGACGAGAAGGAGGATGAGGATGATGATGAAATGCCTCGTGAAATGCAGGGGTAGCGGACATACCCATACGGCCGAATGGAACAAGCAAAACCAACGGTATGGAAGTTTTGTGGGGCCATGAGTCGCGTTGAAATATGGTGCAAATGTCATTCGACTAAATCAAATATTCTCGAACAATTACGAATTGAAGTTGGCGGTGAGGCTTTGGGCATTGTCGCAGAGAGAGTTTCGGTTGTCTTGTCCGATCCGAGATAGATACGGTGAAGTGCGTAAGCGATGGATGTGAATTCGAGTTCATGCATACAAGCCAAAGCGAGGCGTTTTGGATGTATCCCAAGTAGAGGAGCACACATGCGGACTAGAAAATGTTACGGTGAAACACCGCAACTTTGAATGCATTGTAATTGCTAGTGTGATGTTCAATGAAATCATTGAGAAGCGGGACATTGAGTGTTCGTATATTTAGAAAGCAATCTTGAGAACCTTTAAGTACGGATAAGTTACTCGATGGCTGGCGTGCGAAGCAAAAGCATTAGAGAAGAGGTTTGGTACATACGAGGCCGTGTTGCAACCTACCTCGTGTGCTTGATGTCTGAAGCAAGCGAACCCGGCACATACACGCTTTCAACGAAAGTGAAGCGGATGCTACGGGATCTATACATTTCGTCGTCGTTCTTTGCAATGGGTCCTTGCATTGCGTCATTCGAGTCTTGCCATCCGTTGCTTTGTGTTGATGGTACATTTTGATGGAAAATACAAAGGCGATTCTAACGGCCATTCTTTGTTGATGCGAACAACCACATACTTCCATTGGCCTTTGCTTTTGTTGAGGGTGAGAACCGGGATAGTGGTGTGGTTTTCAAACATCCGAATTCGGGGTAGTTGGTAATCGCCCAACGTGTGCATCATTCATGATCGTCACAAAGGTATTCTTCGGCAATTAAGTCTCTACAGGAGGATCCTAATGAGCCATTCCCATGGCGTGACTTGCAGAACAGGTGGTGCATGAGACATTTAGGAGCAAATTTCTTCAGGCAATTCAGGAGTAAGAAACTGATGAACTTATTTAAGAGGTTATGCAAGCAGAATCAGGCACGTAAGTTCAACGCGCTATTTGTTGAGTTGGATAAGCACACAAGTGCGCATATCGAAGAGATGAAGAAGCAAGCACCTACGCCGAACGACTGCTCGCCCAAAAGGCTAACACCACTCGGGGAGCTCGATCCTCCTAATGTGAGGAGGCGATCGTCAAGGAACATAAAATGTTTCTCGCATTGGATAGAGGCGGAGCCTTTAGAGAAGTGGGCATTGCTCCATGACACTGGTGGCGCCAGGTTAGTATAGTTAATTGTGATATTTATTATGGTTGAACGAATAGGGTGTTGTACTAACCGATATGTGTTGATCAGGTTTGGGGTCATGACAACGAATATAGCCGAGGTTTACAACTGGGTCATAAGAGGCCTCCGTCCGCTACCCCTTGTGGCCATCCTGGAAGGCATGTTGCACGGCATTGTTGCCTATTTCCAGAAAAGGCATGCGGAGGCTGTTCTTCATGCCACGACATTGCAAACACCATATTGTTGCCGGATGATGACCTACATGGAGGAACGAACCATTAAAGCTCAGCAGCATGTGGTGCGTAGCTTCGGCATTAGTGAGTACCGCTTTGAAGTGACTCTTCGGTGCAAAGGGGGATTGGGAACCAATACAACAATTATTACACACGAGGTTAATCTGGGCCAAGGGGCCACTGGATGGTGCGAATGCACCTGCAATAAGCCGAGACTTCTTCATATTCCTTGCTCACATGTGATAGCTGCGTGTGGGCAAATTGGGATGAACACGTCGCAATACGTATCCCCTTTCTACTTAAAGGATCATGTTGTCCATACTTGGTCTGGTGAGTTCCGTGGTTTTCGTACACACGGTGATTTATTTGGGATTAACAGAGATGGCGCATTTGTCTACGGATGCAACCTTGCGGAGGTGCGCGGAAGGCCATCCGTCGTCTGCGAGTAGGCGCATTCATAGCGACATGGATGAATCTGAGGTGGGTGGTTGTGTTAGGAGGTGTTACGAGTGCGGTGAGTATGGGCATAAGGCAAACCAATGCCGTAGCACGTGTAATGTGTCTTATTAGTTGTGCATCGAATTACGTATTATGTCTTGTCGGTTGTGTATCGAATTATGTATTATGTATTTTCGTGTCTGTAAAGAATTATGTAAGCCTATTTACGTGACCATATTTATGTAATGTGTCTTGTCGATTATGTATCGAAATATGTGATCTTACTTATGTATTCTCATTTACGAAATCTTATTCATATTTGTGGGATGTTATGTAATATTATTTAAGATGAACGCTTGTCACATGTAGTTACATCATATATGCTTACGCCGTTTTACTTATATGTATACCGTGTTTAATATATGTCTTGTGTAATAAATATTTACTTATTTACTTGCAGGAATGGAGCACCCGAGTCATACGGACTCTGCGTTGGATCGGCGGCACCGTGCGTTTGTCCACGCGACGATGAGGCAAGCGACAAGGTGCCTCTGCTGCGGATCCGAGCGCCTAGGAAGGCATGGTGCGTTGACCCACGCTTCACACGAGGTGAGTAGCACTCGTTAAATGTTATATTGTTCGCATAATTTTAGGTTGTATGACTTATATGTAAATAATGCAACCCTTTTTGCATCCATAGGTCATCACGTCTTTGGCTTGCTTCCTCTTGTTCGCATGGTTGAGGGTCACTTCAGACGCCTTGCCCGATGAGCAAAGCCGAGGTGAGGGCGGTCGAGGCGGTCGCGGCGTTTTCCGTTCGACCGTTCCCTCTGGCGTCTTTGGTCGACCGTTGGAGGCCGAGACACACACTTTTCACCTTCCATCGACGGTGACGGTGACCTGCGGGGCGTCGCCATGCTTACTGGGTTGCCGATCGCTGGGACACCGGTCGGACCCTCGGTGACTCCTGTCGGGTGGGTGGCGGACCTGGAGGAGAGGTTTGCTGGGGTGGTGCCCCTTGATCCAAAAATACGGATCGGCAAGAGGCACGGCCCATCGAGAAGGTGGTTGGCCCAGTTTGAGATTGGTACTTTTACATTCCAACACTAAGTCCATACACTCGCCGATTATTATTCTTTTTTTATGTAATATTGATATGATATTTCACTTGTTAAATTGTTGAATTGTCGCAGGTGCAACGGATGGCTGCGATGCCCACGGACTACCAGATTGCACGGCACCTCGAGGCATATCTACTTTGGTTGCTCGGGTGCGTGATGTTCACGTCGACACACGGCGACATCGTCGATGCACGTTGGGTAGCCTATGCACGGGCTATTGCTGATGCTGAGCTCGAGGATGTACCACAGGTATCCTGGGGTTCGGCGGTTCTTGCTGCCACGTACCGCGCCCTTTGCGACGCGTGCGTGAAGAAAAGCAAGTCCGCCAATCTCGCTGGGATGCCTCTTCTTCTTGACTCGGTCATTCGGCGCTTCCTCGTTGGTCGACCCTACGTCGAGCCATGACACTACGCCGAGTTGTGCGGGGCGGATGCGATCGACCGTCCGACGATGGGATCCCTTTGGACGAGGCGACAGCACGCCTTCCGAGTACTTATGTAGTTTTAATTGCAATCGCATCGATAACCAACCTTATTTGAATTGCAGCCCGGTGGCGGGGATGCAGTGCGGTCGGCGTGCAGTCCTTCACGGAGGCGTTTGACCACCTTAGGCGGATCGGTGATGCGGGACCCCTACAACGACCGTTGTGTAGTGGAGAGAGCGGGCGGGGGTCTCCACACTTTGCTACGAGGACCAAAGCTTACTAGGAGGAAGCTCATCTTTGATGTCTTCGTGGAGGACTACGCGCCACAGTGATGAGGCGATTCGAGACTCGCCGGTGGTCCTGTTCCTTTAGGGGATCGAGTGCCACAGAGAGTGCATTGGTGAGTTACTCACCCGCTACATAATTATGATAAATGCTTATGTTATATTTGTACTAATGTGTATTTCTTTGCAAGTACTCCACCCAGGGACCTCAGAAGACGATGGTGACCTTGGCACGGAGGATGGAGCCGTGGCTCGCCCAGTGGGCTGGAGCACTAGAGGGCGTCGTCGGCGAGGACACGCCATATGGCGACTCCTCCTACCAGCGAGACGTAGCACGATGCACGTGGCACGGACGCGTACTCGCCTCGTACTTGTAGAGGAGCCACCCACCCAGACGTACGCTCCGAGCGTGGCAGACTTGTACCCGGGCCAGGCAGGAGCAGCCATGCACGCGATGGTAAGTCTTATTGCGTAAGGTATGTCATGTGTTCCTTGCACTGTCGTTGTATTTATGATTCGTTCGTACGTGGCAGGTGGACCACGCCAGGGACTTGCACGAGCATAGCCACGGCATTTTGAGTAGGCTGCGGGGCGGAGTCGCGGTCACACTGGACGAGATGACAGAGGCGTGGAGACGCGTGGTGGCCGGGACTCGACGGATCGTGGAGCTCGGTTCTTGTCGGCAGGTGGACGCGACTGACCGTGGTACCTCATCCAGGCCGCCACCCGTGCCTTCGTACCACACACCGCCCCGACTCACGCCACGCGCGAGGGTGAGTCCTCCTACCACACCTCGTGCCTCCGGCCCCGGCGTGGTGGAGGGTCCGATTAGCGAGCACCACGGGTCCCACCATGGTCCCCACGCCAGGTTAGTAAAGCAATATTCAATTGTCGGCATTGGTATCAGTACCGCCTGATTATGATTACATGTTACTACCTTAATTGCAGGTTGCCCACAGGTTGGAGTACAGTTCTCTTCGTCGCCTCACTCGTCAGGCTACTTCGCCGATCAGTACTCTTGGGCGGATCAGTTCTTCACCGGCACACAGTTCACGCAGCCCCCCCTCCGCCGACGCGATGACGCGGCCTCCTCCTCGGACGCAGATGGCGCGGGACTACGGCACCTCCTCGATTCTGGCGTTGCCGCCCGCGGCGTCGTCCGGTCTGGCCGGTTCACCCCTCGGACACGGGCGGCGCGAGCATCCCAAAGACTTCACACACGGCCTCTAGACGATGCACCGGCTTCAAAGACGTGGGACAAAGAGAGGTCGTGGCAGGGGTAGGGGTGCTTAGGGGGGTGGTTAGGGGTAGTACCTTATTTTGTTGTCATGACATAAATGTCTCGTGCTTCCTTACCTTACGTACGATTTACTATTTCACACCATTTAGTGTGCTATGATCGCGTTGTGTTTCATTTATCGTAATCTGTTTCGTAGTATATAACCGTTTCATCGCCCTACGAACAGGCGTTTCGAACCTTGGTAGGGTGCTCGCATCCACGTTATACACAAAAGGCGTTCCGCATATTTTCCATCCCTCTTCAATCCTTTTCACCCCGATTTTACTAAGACGAGATCATCACTTTTGCGGACCGATTTAACAACACGCTACCATCAACTTTGTCGGTCCTAACATTACACGCACGACTACCTTTTCACCGACTAGACAAAGACACTCTGCGTTTTCTATCCTCTATATGTTTCAATCCTACATTCCAACACGTAGTCCATACACCACCGCTTCGAGTCTATGAAAGGCCAAACCGCAAGCACACAACCGCAGGCGTCCACTCACACTTCTTTACCATGGTTGGATCCTCTAGCGAGCATTTTGTGGACACCGATATGAGCAACGAGCTCTTAATTGCACGTTGAAGGTTACGCGTGGTGGAAAGGGCGACCCATTCAAGGAGGAGATCCCGAGTAAAGTCTTGTCCAAATTGCAAGAGTGGCGCCCGACATTACGGAGGCATAGCATGACAACCTCGGCACGAACCTTGCGACCATCGACGACACAAGGCGCACTTGCAATGGTGGCGTCAAAGGTATTTCGTGGTGTGCGAACTAGCCGACCACCCTTCTACTACATGTTTCTCTAGAAGATATTACAAGATCACGATCTTTGCCCAATCGGTATCAGAGCACATTAAGGTTAGTTATTCCTTATTTTTCACCATACTAATATTTTTACCATTTATACATAATTCACTACTTTGCATGCTCGTGTGCTAGTTATTCCCTGAGGATGAAGAGTTGCTGAACAAAGATATTCCAGAATTCTTAGCGATGTACATGCTCTTCGGCGGTGGCGTGATGCCCGGTTCAAGCAGAAGAGGCAGAAGCGGATCCAGCTGCAGGGGTAGAGATCGACACAGTACTGCTGCAGCAGCAATTTCAAGAGGACGTTCAACCACCACTGGAGGGAGGCTCACTCCTAACTATGCAAATGATGATGACGATGACGATTTCGTGTCACCTCCACCTCGACGTTCAAGCACTTGCACAGCAGGTCATTCAAAAAACAATGGAAGAGGACGTTCAACCAGCACTAGAGGCGGGCTAGCTCGAACCATACGGATAGCGATGACGAAGATGATGGCGATTTCGTGTCACCTCCACCTCGACGTTCAAGCACTTCCGCAGCAGGCCGTTCAAGAAACAATGGAAGAGGATGTCCAACCAGAACTAGAGGCGAGTTAGCTCCCAACCATACACATGACGATGACGATGACGACGATTTCATATTACCTCCACCTCGACGCTTAAGCGCTACCGCCAGTAGATGACTTTCATCTTTGTCAACCAATGAATATGTCCATACAATGTATCGTATTCTCACTTGTGTTGTATCCCAGTTTTATCAATTCTCTGAGGCATGTATGGACGTATGTTGTACTTCAGTTCTATGAATTCTAAGGTACGTATCTATATTGTATCAATGTCGAGTCATAAGGCGCTTTGAAATATCAATGTCGATTTTTATTTGTCCTCGATTTGGCGCACATCGAAGAGCGAACAACGAAATTTCATTTTTCCCGAAATAATAAACTGACAAATAGTCTTGGGAAGCACTACGTTAATTATGAAATACAAATACAACTAATTTTTCTGAATTAATTGTATCCACTTTGAACTGTACAATTCTACCGCCCGTAGTTGAAAGAAAAATTAAATTTCCTTTCAAATAGTTTTTATAAAAAAAAATTCCTGAGCGGCCGGCGAATGAGGTGCAATCTTGCAATTTTTGGGGCGCAACATACATTTCGCCAATTTAAATATAAATTTGTGTTATTCATAACAAAAAATCATACTTCAATTATCACAGACAAATATAATTTTTTTTCCATTTATTGACCCTACGGTTAACTACACGAATTATCATTAACTGGATTTATTATTTACAACATTTTTGCACGAATTCTCTCTCTTTCTCTCCCCCTCTCTCTCCCGCCCCCCTCTCTCTCTCCCTCCTATTTTTCTCCTTGTTGAAAATCCCCTATTTTCGCCGAACCGGTTTGGCGAAAATAGGGTGTCCCGGGCTGTTGCTCCGTCAAACACCTCTTAATTGCGCAATTAGCCTAATTTCGCTTCGGCCCTTTTTTTCCCCTTCTACGCGCGAATAGAACCAGAGTTGGGCGAGGCAGCAAAAAACCGCCCCTATTTTCGCCAAATGGTATGGCGAAAATAGGGTTGTCGCCATATCAGTATGGCGACAACCCTATTTTCGCCATACCATTTGGCGAAAATAGGTTGTCCCGGCCAAAAAAACTGTCAGCCACTTTAAATTGCGCAATTAACCTAATTTCGCTAAACCAGTTGGCGATTACCTGGTTTTCGCCGAACCATCTGGCGACGACGTATTATTTTTGTAAATTTTTCAATCCGCGTATTAATGCCGCAATTAATTTAAAAAGTATATTATTTAAAAAAAAAATTCGTTGACAAACACACCGTCTATAACATAGGAGCACACCACAAGTTTCTTATATTAAGATAGAGAAAACAAATTGGGAACACAACATATATTGTATGCAGCAGCAGCAACATCAATATTTCAAATAATGTTCCGAAGTTGCATTGACAGGAACCTCCCACAGGACTATTTCTGCATTCACAAATGGAGACCACCACAGATCATACACGACCAAAATTCACACTTGAACACCTATCATGTTACCTTTCCCTTTTATTTATATCACACAGGGGTGGTTATTACAAAGAAAACACAACTACTGAAACACAACACTGATCACAAATTACAAGACAACAGTTCACACAATCACACCATAGCTTTCACACCAGAGGACAGGGATAGAAGATACTTGCCAGAAGAAATGAATCATATCGAAATGCGGGGCAGGCAGTGATTTCAGGCACTACAGCCAGTTGCGGCGCCCGGAAGTACTAGCATCCATATGATTGGTGGATTTCCAGTTGCGAGGTGCCGAGGTACTAGCCACGGTGTTGGTGGTGGATTTATCTCCAAAACTCATACCATTAGCAAACATTGACAGAATGTTGCCACCACGCACCCGACCCTCAGGAGCTGGGGCCAGCACACGATGGGTAGCCTTCACAGGATGCACGAAAATGCTGTGCCTGCTTGTCTGTGTGTTTGAAGGACCATCTCCACGAGCAAGGGCATTGCCAATAATACTGAACGCACCCAGTGTTCGGCCCCCATGAACACGATTGTCATCCAGCACCGGATTGTGTTGAACACACAGGCCCTTTTTACCTCTTGCAAGGCGCTCACAAGGAGGGCCACCAACTCCAAGGTCGGACCCTGGGCAGCCCCACAGGCAACGTTTGCCTCCTCCATGAGCCTTGCAAAAATCGGTGCTTCCCTGGGCGCTCTTACCACAGCCAGCAGATTTGCATCTCTTGCCCCCACCATGCCCCACACATCTGTTGGTGCTCCCTCTTGCGCTTTTTGTGCATCCTTCTACCACACCTCTTCCCACCTCCATGGGCAACACAGGATTGGGTCCCACCATGCACACTTTTTGTGCAACCTTCAGCTGAACAACGTTTGCCTCCTCCGTGGCCTTTACAGAATGGTGTGCTTCCTTCGGCGCCCTTGGTGCAATTGGGGTGTGTGCATCTCTTGCCACCACCGTGAGCCTTGCAGAAATTAGTACTGCCCTGAGCACCCTTGCCGCAACCAACATGCTGACAGCGGCGCCCACCTCCATGAGCAATGCACAGGCCTGAGCGCCCTTCTGCGCTCTTTGTGCAGTTCTCCTGTTGACACCTTTTCCCGCCACCATGCCTGATACAGCGGCCAGATTTTCCTCTTGCCGCCCTTTTGCATCCTTCATGGCTACAACGACGGCCACCTCCGTGAGCTATGCAGAAATCAGTACGGCCTTCAGCGCTCTTGGTGCATCCAAGGCGCTCGCAGCGCCTCCCCCCTCCATGAGCTTTACAGAAGATGGTCTGGCCCTCAGCTCCTTTTTTGCAATCCTCTTTCTCGCACCTTCTACCCCCACCATGCCTAATGCAGCTTCCCGATGAACCTCTGGCTCCTTTTACACATCCTGGGTACGAACAAATTTTTGTGCTACTGCTACGCTGTTGTGGACGGTCAAATCCGGAAGTACAGGCTGCTGGGCTTTTTGGCAGTTGGAGCAATCTTGGCCCTGGAGCTGGACCTTGAGTCTGGTTAGAGCTACCTGGGAATACTTGATTTGCAGAAAACCCACTCATCTTTGTATTCTGAAGGAAAGAAAGTAACTGGCCACCAGATGGTCGGCGAGCAGATGTAGATCCTTCATCAACTGTTGGCACTAAGTCCATGATGTATGGCCGCGGATATGTGTTGTTATGTGTAGTTGCTGCAGTTAAGTCTGCGCCAGTAATAGCAGATTGAGATGGTCCAACAGACAAAGATAACTCAAGATCCAACCCAGCCTTGCCCAAAGCTCTCCTAGATTCACAAGCCTGCTTATCAAGCCTGGAAGTACCTTCATTACCCAGAGAAAAAGAGTTAATGTCCAGATCAATAGAAGAATCATCATCGCTACCCTTAGCAGAAGATATAGTGCAGCCAATACCCATGCTTTGCTTGCTGGAATCTGAGCTTGATGAGTTGCCCAGAGCCAGTGATAAGCCATCGAACTTTCTCTTGGTCCCTCTAGGCTGATTGTACGAATTGCACTGAGATAGCACATCAGGTCGACTGTAACTAGCTGTTGAATGGCTGGCTAGGGGATTTGAGAAAGTTATAGTAAAGGCTGACCACCCAAGCCTAGGGTCCATTGTTGCCAGTGGCAAAGAATATCTCAGGAGCCCAAACCCAGCCGATCTTTATGGAAAAGTGCCAGCTGACCTCGCTTCCGGATTAGATAATGGTCAACAAAACTACCAAATTAGAAAATATAGGGTAATTAGCAGTCCATTTTATATTTGCAACCTCCACTGACAAACCCTAATGTATCTCTACGATCCATTGTCCAGTGCTCTGTGCAGAGATATGCTATTTGTACAGTATAAGCAACCTAGGCTTTCATCTGACAAAGTGAGTTA
The DNA here is from genome assembly GCA_036346275.1 of Otatea glauca. NCBI lineage: Eukaryota > Viridiplantae > Streptophyta > Magnoliopsida > Poales > Poaceae > Otatea > Otatea glauca. The sequence goes on from CM070713.1 coordinate 15,995,806, forward strand.
TGATCTGCAGACAGTGAAAGGGCATAGGCATAATCAATGCTCACGAGTTGAAATAATGCACAAAGTCAATCAATACACAACAAATTAGGGACACATAATACATCTGAAAGAAAATTGGGCTTCAGAGTCTTTTAGGGTATTCAATTCCATAATTCTACTACCTGCAATATAATGTCGACTCTTGGTACATGCTATGGACATGGAGAAAAGATAGAAGGTTTATATAACAACAGGATAACATGAATTGCATGTCTCTGAAATTTGTTCTAAAATTTAGGGATTGAAAATAGGATCCTGTCTTACAGTATAGTAAGCACATCTATTATATATTTAAAGCTCATGACAAGTCTTTTAAAACCGCTAAAAAAAGAGAAATAGGCTAAAAATCCTCACCAAAGAGAAAAACATCTAGCCCTTATTCTAGTGGACCATAACTAGGTTGAACTATAGCAGCCATTGGATGTTATTATTTAAAGAAAAAGATCTAGCCATCTATCTAGCGGACGCGAGTTATAACGGCTTAGATTAAAAAAGGAGTCCATGCCGAGTTCAATAAAAAAAACAGAAATTCGGAATAAAATAAAGGGAAATTAGCAATTTGACTTTCATACAAACTCAAAATTAAAACCCGTATTGAAATTCAGAAAAAGTACAAGAAAATCAGTAGTTGGATTTGCATATGAATTCTAACCTAAAACTGATATTTGAAATTAAATATAACAATAAAAATTAATAGAAATTCAGAACAAAAAATAAAAGGAAATTAGACATTTGATTTTCATTAGAACTCCAAATTAAGACCATACAGAGCTAAAATTTGGAATAAAAATTAGATAAAAATTTGCAGTTGGATTTGCATACTAATTCTAACCTAAAACTTAAATTCAAAATTAAATAGAAACAACAGCAAAAAATAACAGAAATTCGGAATGAAAAATAAAGGAAATTAGCAATTTGATTTTCATAGGAACTCTAAAATAAACCCCTACATAGCTGAAATTCGGAATAAAATTAGATGAAAATTAGCAGTTGAATTTGTATACAAATTCTAAACTTAAAATTAAATAAAACTAACAGAAATTCGGAATAAAAAATAAAATTTAGATCAAAAGAAAGAGTCCATATTAAATACAATTAAAAACAACATATACTTGAAATAAAAATTAGCAGATGGACTTATGCACGAATTCCAACTTAAAACTAAAAAGAAAGTACATAAAAAGTATAATCCGAAAATATGCATATTCAGAATAATAATCAAAGGAAATTAGCGATTGTTTTTCCAAACTAGGTGGAAAATAGAAATTTTGGTTTTATTCAGAATTAAAATCCCATATTCGAGAAAAAAATAAAATAAGGTAAGGAATTTGATATATATATTACGAATTGAAATCTATTATATAATAAAAGTCGACGACAGGTGGTTTACAATCGGTAAGAAAAAGAGAATATGCTAAAACTTCTCACAAAAAAGAAAAAATTCTAACACTTTATTTGGTGGATCTCCATAGGATGGAGGGATTGAGAGGGTGATAAGTCGATGGGTGTTCACTCGGCCCAATATAAGCTATGTGACGTTCATTATGAGCGTGTAGTATATACAAGTATTGCAATAATTAAAGAAATAGATGGTGATGATGATGTAGTATATACAAATATTGGGAAACAGAGTGAGTATTTTCTCGCTTATAATATATAATATTAAAATATCACCAATGGACACCTGCAATTTATTTTCCAAAAAGCAAAATCACATATGTATTGCAATGTCATTCAAACATGCTTTAAGGATGATGCCCACGCAAGCCCTTGCTAGTTAACAAAATAGAGGAATTCTAATTGTGTCACAAAAGTGGAATGGTACCATATGCAACAGTTGAATGACATAACAGCGATCTAGTCATCAAATAGAACAATAAAACACAAAAGAAATCTGCTTAGTCTAGGGAGTAGTCTATTATGATATTCACTTTATTTGAGTTGTGTTGGCAAAGTTTGCCTCGTCTTAAGTTAGGGGATCATATCAATATCAGGTTTGACTTCATTGGGAATCACTTAACAGTTAACAATTATCTAATATCTAAACTATTATTTCCTTTAAAGCAAGGAAGTTGAAGCTTCGGAGCATTACCAGTAAGAATCAAGGAGCAATAGACCACTTATACTTGAAGCAAATAACCCTAAACTTCAGCAACTGTGCTCTGCAAATTGGAAAACAGAAACCAAAATTAGTAACAATAACATATAATGTATGAGACCAAATAAGCATAACACTAGCGATCTATACAAAGCTATCATTCTTTCACCAAAATCAGGTAAAGTAGCTAAGAATTTAGCTTGTCCAACTTTCAAGGACAAACACCGCATTCCTGTGTTTCAAAGAAAAATGCCATAGCTCTGGGAGTGAACATTTCAAGAAGACAGAAACAGAGCATATATTCACCAATTGACATAGAAATATGTGATAAAAAAATTCGATCATGCACACGGGCGGAGCCAGCCCATGGCCCAAGCCTCAGGCCGGGCTGCTGTTCTCGGGCCTAGGGTGGAGCCAGCCCATGACCTAAGCCAACCTGTCTCAAAGTCATTTGATCCCGGGCCTCAGGCCACGACCCGGGTGGCCCGAGGCGTGGCTCCGCCACTAATCATGCATACCCAAGCTAACAACTTTATATCATGAACCCCTCAAAAAAATATATATCAGGAAGAAGAATATTAGCATGTCTTAATCACCGGAAAAGGAGAGAAGCAATGCATATCTGCCAGAAAATGGTTGATAGGACTGCACTATTACTAGATAGGGACCATAGTAAACAACTTTATATCTAAGACTCCTGCAAAATGCATAGGACAAGAATATTCTACATTCTTCTCACCCCCAGCAAGCAAGTTGGAATTTGGTTTCAATCCTTAGCCAGATAAAACCCTCAAAAGAAGAAATTTTACGTACTAAATTACTACAACAGAGATAACTAATGGCCAAAGCACTTCGGAAGCTCACATCGAGGATGATTTGAAGATTCACAGAAAAGGAGCGGTCAAAGGTACCAGCTTTTCAGACCATTTAACTCATAAGAGAAACCTTCCATGATTGGTACATTTAACTCAAAAATGAAAGTATGGAACACAGTGCAAACAAGACCAGGTTTAAATGTATGAAATATTAGTTTTACTCCCAATAGAATATTTTTTATATCTTTACATACATACATGTTATTCCTAATTGAATACCATTTACAGATGCAATTTTCTAAGCCATCACGGCCGTACCTCAAGCAAAAGATTGTAAAGCTATTCTCGACGCATATAGCAGTTAAGCAATAATTAGGAATCAAAAATAGAATCCACTTTCACACAGCTTGAAAGAGTTCAAATGTCATCAAAGAATATGAGTTCATTAGAATAACGAATTGAACAACTATTCCGACTTCCCTACATATAAAACGGAAAATTAGATCCTAATCAGAACCTCCCAACCCCAAGATTTCATTTTAGGCACCTAATCAAAACGAGCCACTACAGAGAACAGTACATCTTGGCAAAATAGTAAAGAACAGAGGTAACTAGAACTAAAGGTATACCGTAAACTCTCCAAGAACTAACAAAATTTAGAGACCGTGCACACTATACAAAATCACCAAAGATTGATACTAAAAATAAGCTAGAATGAACAGCACGCCACACGAACCTTGTACCTCTCCGGAGAACGGAACCGGAGTCGGAAGGCTTAATTTGCAGCCTCCCGCGTCCTTAAAAAAGAATTGGAAAAAAAAAGGAGCAGAAGAAATTGCGGGGAAGCAACAAGAAATCACACTAAAAAAAGAAACTGCCCGTAAAAACGACGCCGGGAGGAATCGCACCTTGAGGAAGGAGAAACCGAGGAGACGGCGGGCGGAGTCCGCCTTGGAGACGCAGGAGATGGGAAAGCGAGTGGCGGTGATGCGACGTCGGATGGGAGAAATGGAGCAGACTGCTTGAGGCCCTCGAGGATGGGTAATTAGAGGATTAACGGAGGGGCTCTGTAGGAAAAGGACCTTTTCGGTTCCTTGGAGGCGCAGGGTGCACAAAATCGTTTTTGAAAAGACCGTTCAAAAATCGAAATTATAAAATATGGAGTTGAAAATAGCTCGAAAATAGTTTCAAATCGAAGAGTTAAGAAATAAAAAAATTTAGAAAAAATTCAAAAAAAAATTAAAAACTGGTCCAACCAATTGAATGTTTCTTTAAAAACTGGTTCGACCAATTGAATGTTTCTTAGAGTCGATTTTTGAGCGATTTTCGCTCGATTTCACCGAAAATCGAGCGATTTTCACTGATTTTCGAAAGGTTTACTTCACATAATTTTTTTTTAATTTTTTTGAATTAGACCGGTTTACCGATCGGTTTTGAATCTCAAACCGGTCCAGTAAGGTCGAAAATCACGATTTTTGATGGTTTTGCGAACCCTGTCTTGAGTACGAGATTGGTAGCGACAAACAGTAAGGCCATCTCCAACAGCTTCCTTATCCTTGTTCTCTACTCAAAAAAATAAGAAAGTTATAGCATAGTGTCATAAAATGTATTCTCTAGCCGGTTCCCAATCGTCTTCCCTGTCTTTAGAGACAGACCCTTCCCTATCCCTTTCCCTGTCGGCTCGAAGGGCAACTGCCACTCCCTCCCACGTCCGCAAGGACCCTCGAGGAGGTGTAAGATCGAGGATGCCGACTAGAGGGGGGTGAATAGGCGGTTATAAAAATTCTTCTCACTAAATACACGCTCTATTGATCTCTATGTCAAAACCTAAACAATAATCAATGCGGAAGCGATAAACTAAGGTTTTGACAAATTAAAGCTTAAATCAACTAGGCTCACTAAGTGCACTAGCTAATTATGTCTCTACTCAAGAATATACAATCCTAAAGACAATCAAGCAATTTAATTCTAGGAATGTAAATTGCAACAATGTAAATAGTAAATTGCAAGCAAACATAAAGAGACACACCGATGTTTTACCGTGGTGTTCGGAGACTTGCCGGTCTCCCCTAATCCACGTTGAGGCAAGCCCAAACCACTTTGGACCGGCTCCACGAATTGAGCACTCGCCTCGATTCCACTAGTGGTAGCTCTTTCCCCCTCCGGGTAGACGAGCTCCAACCTTCACAACTTTGCCGGGCCTTCTCACAATCTCCTTGAGAAGGTCACCGTGCACGACGCCTCCACACGCCGTCTAGGTGTCGGCAAACACTAAGAGTAACAAGTCAAGCCCTCTAGCTTGAATCTCACCAAATCCAACACATGCACAAGGATGCTCAATCCTTCTCTAGATGCAACACATGCAACTATATGCTTCTCTCCTTGCTCACAAAGTGCAACACATGCACAATGTAGAGGAGAGGCTCACACTAGCTAAAGAGAAAGCAAATCAACACTAAAGAGATTCTACACAATAAACTCTAAATCAAATTCATCTCAAATCACTCAAATATGGCTCTATGAGTTCTTGGGGTTTTGCTCTCACAAGAATACCTCAACTGGGTGCTAGAGCAGCATCAAAACCCTCCTAGCTCGGCCCCTTTTATAGCCCCTCAAGAAAACTAGCCGTTGGAGGGTGAAATAGAGTAAAAACGCAGCAAACCCGGTGCTACCGCCCTACTAGGGCCAGTAGCATCGGCCTTTAGGCCAACGGTCACTTCTGTGCATTAAAAACATCAAAAACTAGTCGTTGCTCACGAGCACCGGTGCTACCGCCCATCTAGGACCGGTAGCACCGGCCATTTCATCAAAAAAACACTTCTCTGGAGTTTTTACACCGCCTCTGGCCCGGTAGTACCGCCCCGGGCAGTCCTACCGCCCATCTAGGGCCGGTGCTACCGCCTATGTAGGGGGGTGCTACCACTGTCAGAGCCACTAAAACGCTCATAACTTTTTACTTCGAACTCCGATTTAGGTGATTTTTGATTCTATGCGAAGCTTATTATGAGGACTACAATCTTCACCCATTTTCAAGATTTAAGCAACCATAGATATTTTTAAATATCACAAAAATTAAGACTCTAATGTAGTCATTCAAGTCTAAAATCTGATTTCTCGAAATCCCTCACATAGACTTGATCAAGAGTATGACTACAAGCTAGAGGGAGTCAATAAGATCAAATCTTATGCCATTTGGTGATCAACTCATGATCAAAACAATTTGTAAAACACATGTGCAAATAAACCGAGAACCCATGAGATCAATCCTCTAGCCATGTAAGGATCAACACATGATCCCAACACTTTGCAAAACACATTTGCAAATGCCAACACATGCTCTAGGATCAAAACCATAATCTCTAGTTTATTTGCAAAACACATTTGCAAATAGAAAAATCATAAACTTTACTTAGCCTTGTGATGATCAACACATGATCACATCACAAGCTAAAACACCGATGCATGAGCTTTCACCTTTTGCAACACATGCAAAACTTAGCTCTATGCAAAAACCACATAGACCAAAATACATGAGCTATCTCCTTTTGCAACACATGCAAATCCATAGCTCTATGCAAAAATCAAATCAAGATTCAATAAGAAGCAAGCATGAGCTCCTTATTTGCAACACGTGCAAATACTTAGCTCATGTAAGAACCAACCAATAGAGTGAGCTAGAGTGAACCGGATTGAGTTCATCAACACATGATAAAACTCAAGCTAAAATACTTAACCCCTCTTAATAGTACGGCACCTAACTAGCAACCCGGTCTCCCATCCAAACACCGAGACCAAGAAAAGACTAGGAATACATCCTTAGCCCTAGCTAGTTATACCTTTGCCTCTAGCACATCCACTTGGAGCTTTTATGATTTCCATCATCTTCTCTCCAAGTCGGGATCTTTGTCTTGTTCATCAACACATGATGAACTCCCCTTGTCTTAGCTTCGGGATCCTCTCTTGATGCTCATCAACACATGATGACGTCCTTTTCCGTTCATCCATCTCAACCTTGCACTTAACCTATTTCAAACTCATTGAAAGTGTTAGTCCAAAACACATGGTTGTCTCAATCATCAATGCACTCCATTAACACATAATGGATACTCCCAAGATCCTTTGATCTTTTCCTTTGATGATTGACCATAACTCAAAACAATTGATTGAAAGATTAATTGTGTCTTGAGTATACTAATGCAACTAATGCTTCAGATACTCAAGAGCTTTCGACGCCTTAGGATCAACAAAGTGAAACATCAACACATGACTGTTCTTTGTTGATTGAATGGCAACCGAACACAATCTAAATTGTATTTAAATTGTCATGAGTATATATTAACTACACAAGTTAAATATGCTCAAACGATTGTTTCAAAGTCTTGATCCTTTATATGTTATTTAGTAATAAGACATGGATCAATACTATTGAAACAACAAGTTAAATTATAAACTCCCCCTAGATGTGTGCATTCATGTAATATATGAATTAGGAACATAATGCACATATTTGGACTAAAACAACGGAAGAGTTCATACTTTAACTCGAATCCAAAATATGCATTAAGATATCGTAAAATGAATATGAGTGCATACCTTGGGTTTTCCATTTTTCAATGAGATGAGACTAATCAAAGATATACTCAATAAAAGAGTTAGTCTCATAAAAGATTTATCATTAATTAACAATTGAGACTAATCAATATTATGATTATCAAAAGCGTCAGTCTCAATATTAGATTTGTCATTAACACCAAAACCAACTTAATGGAGCTTGAACTTTTAGGAGGCGAGCGTCCTGGAGGAGGCGAGGCGCTATTCTGTCCCGCGCTGTCAAGGAGGCGAGCCGGCGCTCCACCGCTTGGTCCCACGACCTTGAGGAGGCCAGCCGCTGCTCCGTCCCGCACGCGAAGAGGCTCAGACGGCTTCCCTTCCGCTGGATCTGGTCCCCAGCTTCGTCCTCGACCCGGTCCACCTCGCCGTCGTCCTCTTCGACCTCGGGCGCCACAGGATCGACTGGATCCGCAAGGTATGAACCCTTCTACAACAGAGGAATCTACCAACTTCTTGTGTTTTCAATGAAAGTAAAATCATATATATTTATTTAATATTTGGAAATCATCTTCAGCTATGCTTATGAAAAAAAGGAAGTAATGTTTGGGCTCATCACACCCATACATTGTCCCTTTCTTTATCTTGATGCATGAAGTCATTCAAGGGAAGAGAACAAACACACGTACAATCTCAAACTAGGATTAACTTTTAGTGGACATTGATGAAATTTCTAGGAATAAGAACATTCCCTGACTATTTGAGCTACAATTTGCTGAAAATAGTATACGATAAACATGCCATCAATTTGATCAGTACCAGTATCAAAAAGAGGGAAAAAAAAGTGACATGAACTCTATTAGTGAGTGTAGTGTTGCTTGAGACTGAATATCGTGCAAAAACTTGGGTTCCAACCTTTAAGAATTCTCATTGTAGGAATAATTGGTTGCTATATGCTCCAGGCCTCCAGCTGAACCGAAGCCTTGGCCAATAGGGCCTACCGACGAATGCCCACCTGTTGGCCGGAGAATGGGCGATGCAGGGCCCCGGTAGGTTGAGTAACTTGGTTGATGTGCATGCAGAGAATTGATGGCATGTTTATCGTATACTATTTCCAGTGTGCAAATGACTGTTACAACATAGCCGTTGCAATATAGCCGTTAAGATGGCCATTAGAATAAATTTTAAATTTACGTATTTAAAAATAGCTGTTCGAATTTTTCGTAGTAAAAAATAACAGTTGCTCATATGGCTGTTATGGAATATCATTATAATGTAGGAGGGAGAAAATAGAGAGTGGGATTTGAGAAATACTGTTGGAGAGGGAAGAGCAAGGTTTCAAAATTTGGTTTCGGAATAAATTTCGTCCCTGGCCGGATCGCGAGATTTCGCCGAAATTTTGAAATTTCGGAAAAATTTCGGACGAAATTTGAATTTGAAAATTCAAATCCGGTCCATGCGGGAACGAAAAATCCGAAATTCGGCTGAAAAAACCCAAAATTTTGGGCGAAATACCCGAATTTTTGGGTTTTTTGCATCAGCAGAAAAGTGGTATAAAAGTTAACAAAAAATTTTGAAATTTTTTTGGAGGTTCTTGACACATTTAAGATATTCTCACAAAAAATTCAGCTGATTATCACATCTGAGTAATTTTAAAAAATTCGGAGAGTTGTACTATCCTGATAAAACACTGACCGACAAGTTTTATCCGAATGAAAAATGGTACAAATCAAGTTATAAACTGTTGAAATTTTTTTAGAGAGTCCTGACATATTTAAGATATTGACATAAAAATTTCAGATTATTATGAAGTTTTTGGAATTTTTAAAAATTCAAACATTGGTACTGTCCTGATAAAACGCTAACCGGCAATTTTGAACCGAATGCAAAATGGTTCAAACCACGTTATAAACATTTGAAATTGTTTTTGCATGGTTATGATGTATCTCTAATGCTCTCATAAAATTTTCAGATGATGATCAAACAGTATGAATTTTTAAAAATTCAAACAGTACTGCCTTGTTAAAAGGCTTACTAGCAAATTTGAACAAAATAAAAAATTGTGTAAACAACATGAAAAACTTTTTAAAAATTTATATAATGGTATGGAGTCAATTATTAATCTCTTACAAAAATTTAGATCATAATCACACTCAAGAAAATTTATAAAATTCTGACAATATAACTATCCTAATTATGTTCATTCTGTTTTTGATTTTTCAAAGATAACAAATGAAGTTAAATTATTTTGAATTTTTTTATGAATTATCCTAAACTACTAAGGATAGTACCATAAAATTTTCAGCTTATTAACAAGCTTGTAAAATTTTATAAAAATCTGATAGTGTTTCTGCCAAAATTTTAAAATGTTTAAAAAATTCGGTTTTTCAACAAATTTTTGTAGGAGATGACTTTCCTAATGGTTATTGGACCAAATCCGGCCCTAAAAGTTTCAAAATCGGCAAAAAAAAAATGAAATTTCACCGAAAAAACCGAAAATTCGGGTTATTGTACCAATTTCAAATTTTTAATTTTTTTTGGCCGGTACTTTAAATTTTAGGGTGGTCCGAAATCTGAAATTTCGCCAAAATTTGGAACCCTAGGGAAGAGATATAGGAAAGAAATCTTTTTAGAGAATTCTGCATATAGGGGTATAGAGATCTAAATTTAGAGAACACTTCTGGAGATGATCTAAGAGTGTATCTTTTCTCATATTTTGTCATGGAGGTCCTCATGGTTGCTTATAATTGCTAGATATTACGTCATATGAAGGAAAAAAAAAACTTTCCTGGAAAAATAGTTCTTGTATGAACTTTTGTCTCGGACGATATAAAAGCCACCGAACAATAAAAATAAGTACACACATGCACGTTTAATGGAACAGCGTGGTTTCTTAGCGTATGTAGAGAACACGCATACGTATGTGTAGGCCTGTAAATAAGCCGAGCTCGAGCACCGCTCGAGTCGAGCTTGAATTGGGGTCCGAGCTTGGGCCTAAGCTCAAGCTCTAGTAGGCTCGAGTTCGGCTCGAGTAAACTTGATAACAATAAACAATTCAATATGGATAATTTTTTAACAATAAAAAATACTTAAGCTCGAGCTCGGCTCGAGTAAACTCGATAAGAGTTAATATATAATAATATTTAATAAATAATTTGTAAATTTATCAGGCTCGCAAGCTATTTAAGCTCGGCTCGTGGAGCTCGCGAGCTCAGGATCAAACTTGAGTTTAGCTTGTTTGGAGCTTGAACCGAGCCTAGACTGAGCTAAACTCGAGCTTTTTTTTATAGCCCTACGTATGTGTGCTTATAGTGTATAAGTGCACTATACGTGGATTATGTGCGTCTTGTACCTAAAAAAAGATAAAGCCATCTTTTTTTTTTCAATATTCTGTTTGGGCATAGGAATTTCGTAGGACTTTCTGTAGCGAAACTTGTAAAATCCCACGTTACAAACGTGACCTCAGATGTATGAGTACAAGTTCATTGATCGAATGCGCACGTAATGTTTGTGTAGAAGGAAAAATTGGGTTTTATACCATGCAACAGAGGCATTATCTCTGTAATTTAGTGTTTATGAAAAATAGCTATGGCTTGAATAGCTTCTTCCAAGATAATTTCTTATTAAGTTTAAACCTACGGATGGAATAGTGCCTAGTTCAAGCCTCATATCAAGTTTACAAACATGACTTGCATTACCGCTGAGTCTCTTTAAAGCCGAACTCAATCTCAGTTTTGAAATACATGCATGTCATAATAATCTGTAAATTCGAGCAGACCTCAAGTTCACCAATATTCCTGTAAATTAAATTTATGTTCCATTTATTCTCACTCAATCATGTTTTACTTGTTGGCCACATTATAGTACGAACAAATCGCAAAATCATTTAGAGTGAAACCATGCCAAAAGTTATATAAAACAGTATACCCAATGGCATGAAAGGAACAATTAGAAGAAAGAGGACATAGTAAGCAAAAGAACAATATAAAACAATATACCCAATGGCATGAAAGGAACAATTAGAAGAAAGAGGACATAGTAAGCAAAAGAACAAGAACATTTGTTCAAGGAAACTAACACCAAAGGTTTCAGTGGACACTAATATACGTCTCTGCATGCGTTTAGTAAACGGAGTTAGCAATAAAGGTTCCTTGGATACTTCATTTAGGAAAAAAAAAGATAAATCTGTTTTAGTTTTTTTAATTACGTAAATATTCTTGGTTGGTTCATGTAGTTAAAATAAGAACAAAATAATATGATTTTAAAAACAAAAATAAAACAAAGCAGCTATTGTATGTTTCTTGGAAATAATGTACTAAAAACAATACCGTCCTATTACAACCGTATTCTGTTTTTTTATTGTCGTTCTAAATAAATGTAATCAACTTTATAAAACTTTAACAGCTGATATACACAAATGTATATAGATTTATCAAACGAAAATGGTATGGCTAGAATTGTCTTAAAAAACACTTCCATACCATTAATTTTTCAATATTTGTTTAGTAACATATACGTAGAAAAGTAATGATCGAAGGTGTACGTTGAAGACCGTATAGATATCTAAAATAACAAGTAAAAAAGACATAGTAATCCAAGGTAGGTTATTTGGCGGAACATGTACGGACACATATTAACATAATATATAACCGAAAATCAGCAGGCCTATCAGACGCAAACCCGACTTCTGCCAACAATCAGGGTTTCAAATTTCATTTTCGGTTCACGTCTCGGAGGTGAGCGAAATCCAAATTTCGGTGAAATCTCGGAATTTCAGACAAAATTCAAAAAAAATATTGAAATCCGGAATTTTTGAACTGACATTCGACCGAAATTACCGAAATTTTGTCGAGAAATGCTGAAATCTGATCAAAATTCAGCTGAGCTAAAAATAGTCGAAACAATCTTAAAACTTTTTGAAATTTTTTGTGGATGGTACTGACATATCAATAATATTTCCATAAAAAATTTAGATGATGATCAAGCTTGAGGAAGTTTTAAAAATTCTGACAGTGCTACTGTCCTGATAAAAGGCTGGCCGACAAAATTTCAACCAAATGAAAAATAGTGCAAATCATGCTAGAACATATTTAAAATTTTTGTGAATGGTCTTGACGCATCGATAATATTCCCATAAAATTTGTAGATGATGATCAAGCATGAGAAATTTTAAAAAATTAGGACAGTGCTACTGAAGCTTGACCGACAAATTTCAACCGAATGAAAAATAGTCCAAACTACATTAGAAATTTTTGTGGATGGTAAGCATCACTAATATTCACATAAAATTTTCATATGATGATCAAGTATGAGGAATTTAAAAAAATTATGACAGTGCTACTGTCGTGATAAAAGCCTGATGATTAATAAATAGATTTAATTGAGCAACCAAAAAAGATTAGAATCATATAAATACTATAGTTCTTGGGGAGGTACGGACACCAGCCGTCTTCTCCCGACACGTGTCCCCGTGCTACAGTACTTCCAACGTAGGCTCAAAAACAAAGTTTTCTCACCAAATTTAATGAAGCGTCCTTAGCTCGGGCGGTTGAGCTCTTCCCACCTGCGCCTCAGGTCACAATGTCGAATCCCGTGAGACGAATGTTACTGGTAGCTTCACGATTTACTGTTTTACAATGTAGCGCTACAGTTTTTTTTCAAACAGATAACGTAAGTAGAATTTGCTAATTTGATTGGGCCATTAAATCATGTTATAAATTTTTGAAATTTTTATAGAATGTTCCGCAAAGCATACCTAAACTACCATAAAAAAAATCAGATCATGATTAAATTTATGCGTTTTTTAAAAATTCTATCAATGCTACTAATGTATTTAAAGCGACTTATTGATTTAGTTGAGTTGCTAAATTTGCGATTCTTGAAAAGTTTCGACAAGGGTCCTCATAGCTTTCCTGCGTTACCATAAAAATATCAGATTATGATCAAGCTTTTGCGATTTTTAAAAATTCTTACATTCCACCGACGCACTTATGATCAAGCTTCACGATTTACTGTTTTACAATGTAGCGCTACAGTTTTTTTCAAACAGAGAACGTAAGTAGAATTTGCTAATTTGATTGAGCCATTAAATCATGTTATAAATTTTGAAATTTTTATAGAATGTTTCATGAGCATACCTAAACTACCATAAAAAATTCAGATCATGATTAAATTTATGCGTTTTTAAAAATTCTATCAATGCTACTAATGTATTTAAAGCAGTTTATTGATTTAGTTGAGTTGCTAAATTTGCGATTCTTGAAAAGTTTCGACAAGGGTCCTCATAGCTTTCTGCATTACCATAAAAATATCGATTATGATCAAGCTTTTGCGATTTTTAAAAATTCTTACATTCCACCGACGCACTTAAAACAAATTCGCTGATTTGGTTGAGCTACTAAATTTGTAGATTTTTAAAATTTGTTACAAGGATGCTAAGTGTATATCGAGCTACCATAAAAAAATCAGGTTGTGATCAATCTTTTGCGATTTTTAAACACTACGACAATTTGGCTTCTTTTTTGTGTGTTTCTGAATAATATTTCCTTTCTCTATTAGAATCTCTACCTGTCAGTGATTCTTTACGCCCGCAGTAACATGCAAACCTACCTAAATAAAAGGATCATGATCAAATTTGTGTGATTTTTAAAAATACCAGCAATGCTACTAATACATGTGTATTAGTTTAGCTGATTTGGTTATGCTGCTAAATTTGTGAGTTCTTGAAAAAAAATTAGTGTCCTGAAAATATGCTTATGCTACCATACAAATTTCAAATCATCATCAAGTTTTTTTGTTTTTTTTAAAAGACTGATGATGCTGCTAACACACTTTAAGTGGCTTCAATGGTTTAATTGAGCTGCTAAGTTTGTAAATTCTTTAAAAAAAATTTAGAATGATCCTGAGAGCACGCCTTAACTACGAGAGAAAAAAAAAGATTTTCTTTCTCAATCAAAATATCTTACTGTGTCGACGATTCCTTTCGCCCATGGCAACGCGCGGGCCCGGAGAGCATCTAGTTTTTGAACTTTTAGAGAAGAGTTGAAAGTGCATCTAGGCACTTATGTTATTTTGGTGATTAATGAATGTTATTTTGGTGATTAATGACAAACACTCAAAATGACAAACTATGTAAATTAAGTAAATGCTTAACTTAGTGCTTAGCAAATGACAAACCTCTAATATGATTATATTGCTATGAGACTAACTTGTTATTGCCTAGTTGAGTATCAGTCTCATCTATTTAGAGGAAAATCAAATAGGAAGATTAAGCAAAGATAAGGTATGCAATTTTGGTATCTATTCTATATTTGTTATTGCATTCCTTTTGTGCAAATGCATAGTGAACTCCAAGTAGCATGTTGATTATATATATGCACATTGGTTCATGTCATATTTATTTGTGCATATATATACATTTGAGTTCATTATGGTATGCATGTATTAACTAGAGTTAAACTTCATATTGCTATAGATTGACTTGGTGCATGCATGTTTTATTTGTATATCTTCTCATGCAATTCTCTTAGTGAAGTTTATCTAGTGTTGGATCACATATTTACTCTTACTCCAAATATTATTTGCACATGTACAATTCGTGTATATTCTATCATGTGCTTCATTTAAGTAAAGTCTGTGATCCTTGCCATGATTTAATTGATTCATCCTATTGGCAATTATATATCTCTCTAGTGCATATAGATCAATTACATATTCATCGTGATGCACTTAGTAGAGAACATTTCTTATGTCAAGTGTTTCTAGTTATGTTGTGCTTCTTTTATGAAACACTTGTTGTAATCAACTGCTCACAAATATCAACTTATTCATATCCATTGAGTTTTGGGACTAATGTCTTTCATGAGTAGTTTGGAAAGAATTAGGTCCCGTCTGTGTATGATGACCAAGGTATCTTGGAGGATGATCATTAAGCCGAGGTCAACAAGGCGGCGGTGTCACCAAGAGCCGAGGACTAAGTCAAGAGCAACTTGGCGTGGAGATCGTCGAGAGGATGATCAAGTCAAGGTTGATAGGACGAGAGTCTCATGAGGTGAATCGAGTCGAGTTGGACAAGGCGAAGATGTCATCAATTATATGGTGAAGGTCTTCATGCATCGACATCAAGAAAGAAGACGGCAAGTGACTAGTTCTAGACTTATATTATCTTTGATTTAATTTGAGTCTAAGGATTGCCGTACTATTAAGAGGGATGCGATGTCGAATGACTTTTAGATGTGTCAAGTGCTCAAGTGATCCATCCTTGTGAATCTTAGAAAGAGAGTGGTGTTGGTAGTGGGAAAGTGAGGGTTGTAGGTCTCTCTTGATTTCTTTGTGAAATCTGTGGTTATCCTTTAGTTTTGGGTAGTGAGACCTTGTTATTTGTGTTGCCCTCGTTCTTAGCTTTCGGAGAGTCCAAAATCTCTGAAATCGAGTCCGAGTCAAAAGTTATGCTCGTTTGCCGAGCTGCTCAGTCTTGATTCGGACTATCCGGAGTTAGTCCGGACTATCGGATCATCCGGAGTATCCGGATATTCATCCGGACTCTCCGGGTTGAGTCTCTCTGTTAGCATTTCTCATCAATCCGAGTATCCGGATTGAAATCCGAGTCTCCGGATTGTGCGCGATCTGCCTCAACGGCTAGTTTTTGGGGAGTTCTATATAGCCCTTCCTCCTTCTTTTGAGAGAGCTTTTGGTGAGGCTTTTGGAGTGGATTTTGAGGGGTGTGTGGGGGCTTTGAGGAGCTTTACCCTTAGATCTAAGTGATCCCCTTGTGAGAAGGGTTGGGAAGAGTTTGGGAGTGAGATTTGAGTTGATTGAGCACTTGATTTCATCTCCAAGTTTGTTCTTCGTGAGCATTTGTTACTCTTGGAGGTTGAGGACTCCTAGACGGCTAGGAGGTCGCCACGAGCCACCGGAGCTTTGTGTGGTTGGTCGTGGGAAGTTTGTGAAGGCGGTTCCGCCTCCGTAAGGGAAGGAATCAAAGGAGTGAAGACCGCGAGTGCATTTGTGCAACACCGGAGGAAGAGGGTTGAAAGAGACCCGGCTCAAGTGTGACCGAGCCGCCTCAACGGAGACGAGGATCCCTCAAGGATCCGAACTTGGTGAAAAATCATTGTCTCCAAGTTTGCTTCTTGCTCTTGCTTTAGTATTTGGTTTTGAATCTTTGGGAGCCCGATCTACTCTTTTGTTGTGTTTGGCTCGGATCTTCTATACCCTCAGTACCGACATCATTAAGATCTTTTGTATTCAAGTAGATTGTTGAAAAATTGCAAAGATTTAAAATCTCTCTTGAGATCCTCAATCCGAGTATCCGAATCCACGACCCAGACGTCCGGATAATCCGAGTATCCAGATTGAATACCGGACACTCCGGTTAGTACCTCGGGATCGGACTATCCGAGTATCCGGATTGAATATCCGGACACTCCGGATTGTTCAGACGCCGGGAGATTTTATTTAGCTGCAAAATTTTTATTCCATTGCATTTAAGCTATAAAGTTTTTATCCGCCTATTCACCCCCTCTAGGCGACATCCCCGTCCTTTCAATTGGTATCGAGCAAGGTCTCTCTTTTATTAGACTTAACCGCCTAGAGAGTAAAGGATGTCGACTAGAGGATTAGTGCACTCTCATAATCCACTTGTGCTAGATGGCACAAATTATGCTTCATGGAAATTAATTATGACTTCTCATTTTAAATCCATGAGCCCCCAAATATGGTGGATCGTAGATGTCGGCTTTTCCTCTCCGTTGAATGAAGTTGCTCCAACCGAAGGAGAGAGGAAATGCCTACATCTCGACGCTCAAGCTACTAATGTTTTATTTTGTGTTGTGAGCGATGAAATCTTTGATAGAATATGCAATCTCAAGAGCGCTCATGAAATGTGGATAAAGCTTCAAGAATTATTTGAATCATCCACTTCTATTGAGGATTGCATTAAGGAAGAGATGTCGGGAGATGAAACATCAAGCTCCACCTCAAGCTCAAGTGATGAAGAACCAACATCTCCATCAATCTCAACCTCCGCCTCAAGTGACGATGAAGATGCTCTTCCATCACAAATCCGTTGCTTCATGGCGAAAGGTAAGAATGAGGTAAGTGATGATAATGACGATGATGAGCTCACTTATGATGAACTTATGAATTTGCTAGAGGAGCTAAATAAATGTCTTGGAAAGGAGAAAAAGAAATATAAAATTTTGAAGCTTGAACATGAATCACTTCAAAATGATTATAACATGCTTCAAGAAAATCATGAATCCCTCCTCTCCAAAGAAATTCATAAGCCTAAGGTGGACATAGGAATTACATGTGATTTAATTGATGATATGCCATGCTTAATTTCTAATTCTAGCATTTCATCTAAAATTAATATGCCCACCTCTAGTGATGATATGCCTTGTTGCTCAAATAAAAATATTGCTTCAACTTCCTCTATGCATATTGAGACTAATCTTGTAGAGGAAAACAAGGAGCTCAAGGCCCAAGTCATTAGATTAGAAAATGATTTGAAGAAGTGCATAAAGGGAAAAGCCGTTCTCGACGAGATCTTGAGCAAGCCAAGGGCACCTCAAGATAAGCGAGGACTCGGCTACATCTCCAAGAGGGAGACTAACAAGACAAGGCACAACGAAAGACATTCGAAGATCATCAAGTGCTTTGCTTGCAACAAGAAGGGACACGTCGCCTCCGTGTGCCCTAATAAAGTGGAGATCAAGCCACAACCATCAACAATGAGGCAAACCGGCAAAGAGCAAGTCAAGAAAAAGAGACGCTCAAAGCCTACTTGCTACAATTGTCGGAAAAAGGACACATCGGTAAGGATTGTCCCAAAGGTATAACCCTAAGCCTACTCATCATTTTAATGATTATTTGCTTGGGAAGGACAAAATGGCAATGTGTTTGCCAAGTTTGTCAATCCTCCTAAGTCTATGCAAAATAATGAAAATCATTTGCTTAGGAGATATAAATCTAGAAATGTGTTTGCTCAAAATACTAGACTTCCTAAGACCAAGAAAAATCATGTTGATCATGTGCTTAGGAAAGATAACAATAGCAAACCATTTGCTAGATTTGCTAGATCCTCTAAGCCAATGCATAATTTCAATTATCATATGCTTAGAAGAGATCAAACTAGAAATGGTTTTGCAAAATATCATTGCCCTCCTAAGCCTTTTCATAAAAATGTCAATCATTTGCCTAGGAGGAATAATTATTGCAAACCTATTTCTAATTATGTTAGTCAATTCAATAATATCCAAATTAGGACCATTTGGGTTCCAAAATCTATTGTGACTAACATTGTTGGACCCAACAAGGATTGGGTACCAAAACCGCCTAAAAGATTTTTAGGCAATAAGAGATGGATTGGACGTTTGGCTTCTTCAAAAGGAAGATGACTTAATCATTTGCAAAATGGAGCCAAGCATGAGGATGATCACTCCAATCATGAACCAATGCCATCTCGGGTAACAAGTATTTAAATTGATTCTTATAGCTTATAGCCTTGTGTAGGTTATATTGCATTATTCATGAAAATCAATTTAGATTGCTTGATTATATGCTTGCTCATGCTTATTAGTTGTTTTGATTGCAATCTTGAGCAAGTTTGGGTAAGTGGCACATTAAGGGGGAGTGTTAATTCATATCCATGTATATTGCATCCCTACATGTGCCCATATTTATATAAGTGCTAACATATATTTTCAAAATCAAGCCATTTAGCCAAAAGTCAAAATTTTGTATACCATTAGTATTCTTGTGAAAACTAGTTGCAAAATGTATACAAATATATTTGAAATGTTTTTCAAAGGTTTTGGCTTCACAAAATCCATTTATGAAAAGAAAATGAGTTTCATGATCAAAATCTAGATAGTAGTATCTTGTTTTGGATTTAAACTTATAATTTTCATAGAATTAAATGTAAAATGAATTTGAAAGTAATTCCAAAACAAAAATCCTAGAGTTGGTCATTCTTAACAATTCTTGTGTTCAAAAGACTTTCAAAAGACCAACCTAGCGAAAGTTATTCGATTTTGAAACTCGCCGAAAAACTATATTTGACCCATAATGGTCATACTATTGCACTTTGTGAGTTTCTTCATTTGGACTAGATCTTGTGTAGTATCTTGGTTCAAAATGATATTTATGACTTATACATAAAATTCAAATCTCTATATCTCATCTTATTCTTCATTTGAATCTTGTGTTGAAATATTTGACTTTGTTTTACAAATAGCTATTTCAAAAGGACCATTTTGGTCAAAAGTCAAATCTTATGTTTAAAAGGCCCAAATTTGTGAAAAGCTTTGTAAAAGTATTCTAATATGTATTTCAAATATTTTACAAGCTTTCAAAATGAAAATTCTATATTGAAATCAATTTTAGCCTAAAAGTTTTTGGTTTGAACTAAAATAGCTTATTTAAGCATATTGCTCAAATCTTAGCATTCAAGTTGGATTTCATTATAAATGTTGGCTAGAAACCATCTTGATAATCAATTCTAAGCCATGGAAATTGAAATTGCATGAAATCCAAATTGATTTGTATTTTGAGGCTTTTTATGAAAAACTATTTCCTATTTAACTTGCTTCAAAAAGGGTTAAAAGCAAAATATTTGTTTGAAATGCAAAATCTTATGAAAATAGTCTTCTAAAATGTTTTCAAATGCATTTCAAATGTTTTCAAGTATCTAACCCTTGGCTAGAAGCTAAAAGTCAAACTTTGGCCTAAAAAGGATCTTTGTGATCTTGCTTTTGCATTTAACTTCAAATTTTTCTAAAGCAAAATCTATTTGGAGTTTGAAAAAGTGGTCAATACAAAACTCATAGAGTTGGTCATTTTAAGCATCTCTTTAGTTCAAAGTTTTTCCAAACGACCAACCGTTCAAAAGTTATAGCCATTTGAATTTGGCCAAAATCATCCAATTGACCCAAAATGATCCGTTGTTGCATTTTGTGGATTTCGCTATTTGAATTGGATTTATTTGCATATCTTGGATTGAAACAGTATTTCTTACTCATACAAAGCTATGAAAGTTCAAATCTCCATAAATTTCAATCCGGAATGCATTTTGAACATTTGGCGAAAATTCAATTTCTTTTCAAACCTTCAAAGCGCACTTTGTCATATATTTTGAACGAAAATTCCTTTTAATGAAATTATTCTTGGGAAACCTTCTAAATAGTCCAATATTTATTTCTGGAAAGTTTCAAACCATTTGGACTCAATTTGAAAAAGTTTTGACTTTTCTTCTCTTTGAGTAAAAATCATGCCTACAAATCAAAATTTGGCATATCTTTTGATTGGAGACTCCTTTTTGGAAAATTCTTTTTGGAAAAGTTTCTTGGGAGTCTAAATAATGTTTATGCCTAATTTCAAATAATTTCAACTTAATTTGAAATAGTTATGCCTTTTTTCTCTCTTTCGATCTTATTTGGCATACTCTTGCATTAAGTTGGATTTTACGATTTGAATGGATTTAATTATGCAAATAGGCTTATAAACATCTCTCTAAATCATATGAAGCCATATAAGTGCATATTACCATTCAAAACTCATTTGGTTCCATTTTGAGGATTTGGTGAAAATCTTAATCTTTTATGTGTTTCATATGCATCTTTCATCATATTTCTCGAAATAAAATTTATTTATTGAAAATCCTTGTTGAAAAACCTTCTCTCATATATGGAGTTCATATCTGAAAATTCTCAAATTTATTTGAACTCATTTGCAAGATTGTTGACTTTATTTGACTTAGTGTCAAAACTAAACCTCCAATGCTTCTAATGACCTATTTTTGATTGGAGAGTGATATTTGAGAAAATCCTTTTGGAAAAAGTCTCTTGGATGTTCATGGATCATTTCCGCAAAATCTTATGGCTATTGGACTTCATTTGATCAAGATTTGATCCAAATTCAAAATGTTCAGTTTTAGGGATGAAGCTGAACAACCCGGAGTATCCGGGTGATCTATCCGGAGTATCCGGATTATCCGGACACTCCGGATCAAAAACACCGGAGTATCCGGGTTGTACTGCTCGGCCCAAATTCTTAAATTGCTATCTATAATTTCTTGCAATATCTTGTTCATCCTATTTTTGGGGTTTCTCCTTTGCTCAAATTAATATTCAGTCTTCATAGCCCTCGAAGAGGATTTGAGACGGATCATTCGTGTTGATGATTTTTGTATTTGAGCAATGGTTTAAAAGTTATAATCGACTTTGTGCTGCTATTTGCGTCTGTTGAGACTTTAAGAGTTTTAAATTGGAATCTTGGCAAGCCTTTCAAGATGAAAACTAAGTGAACTTATTCATTGCTCCAAGCTTCTAAGTGGAGCATATCTATTTAAGTTTTCATTCCAATGAAAGTGCATATTTTGGCTAAGTTATTTTGGAAATTGGATTTAATTATAACTTAGCCTCAAAATGTTTCTCTCTTGCATAACTTCGAGTTTATTATGGAAAGAGAAAATTTCCTTGTAAGCTCAAGAGTGAGTTTGAATGTGTTTTACTCATTGTATCTCTTACAAGTGGGTGTCAAGATTAAATTTGAATGAGTTTCAAATATTTTCATTATAAAGTGGTGTAATAAAATCTTCAATTGACATCTTGAATTTGTTTTTAAAATTGCATGCAAAGAGTATTGTCTTGTATATCATATATATCATGCATGTTGTAGTTAGACATTATCAAACTAACTTGGGTCAAATTAAAAGATATTTGTTCCGGAAATCGTGTGCTTGTCTATTGATGTTCAAGGTATTGGAAAAGGGTCATCTTCGACGGTGGGATGAAGGAAATGGAGAGGAGCTCCATAGTACGAGGATCTAAGACCGGCGCGGTGATCATGACCAATTCGAACATGCGGTGGACAAGAATCGACAAAGGGACGTGTTTCTTTTCGACCATATTCAATAATGTCTGTGCACACCATTATGCTAAATTGTGTTATTCTAAATGGTGTTGTATTTTTCAATTGATATGATTAATTGGTATCTTTCAAGAGGTATCCTCTAATCCTAAATTGTTTTGAAGTGTCATCTAACTTGCATTCGGCATTATCAAGAACTAAAAGGTACATATGGGTGACACATTGCAAAGAGGTATGCCCTTGATAAGTTTATGAAATTCTTGATCATGAAAGTGCATCTTACTTATACAACCTTGATTCATGATCTTGTATACATCTTGTGATCATATAAGCAATTCCTACTTGTGTAATCTTCTTTATATGATCTTGATTGTTAGAATTTGATTTGATCATGAGCATGTGCTTAAATTATATAAATTTGCTATATGATCTTGATGTTTAAAGAATATGTGAAATCATATTCGTGTGTCATGTTTAAGCATCACTTATATCCTAAGAATCATGACTTCTTTAATTTGGTATAACTAGAAAAATCTATTACCTAAATCTTGGAAATAATTGGTATCATATCTTGCCTAGATTTAGGGAGCTTAATATTATTGTCCTACTACTAGCTCCTTATCTTTATTTTATTTTCTCCTAATCTTTTTATTGAGTGTGCAATCAAGGGGAGAACAGATTTTATTGAATAAACAATAAGAATCTTTTAAGCACCTTTTGGGATTAATGACAAAGGGGAGAATTTATGGATTTATCAATTGTCCCTAATCGATTGACAAAAGGGATGTTTTGTAAGTATGATCTCTTATTGTATCTTTATGCTTGTTTTAATGCTAAAATATCTTAATATTGTCATTTGGTGCAATTGATAATAGGTTTGTCATAAATCACCAAAAAGGGGGAGATTGAAAGTGCATCTAGGCACTTATGTTATTTTGGTGATTAATGAATGTTATTTTGGTGATTAATGACAAACACTCAAAATGACAATCTATGTAAATTAAGTAAATGCTTAACTTAGTGCTTAGCAAATGACAAACCTCTAATATGATTATATTGCTATGAGACTAACTTGTTATTGCCTAGTTGAGTATCAGTCTCATCTATTTAGAGGAAAATCAAATAGGAAGGTTAAGCAAAGATAAGGTATGCAATTTTGGTATCTATTCTATATTTGTTATTGCATTCCTTTTGTGCAAATGCATAGTGAACTCCAAGTAGCATGTTGATTATATATATGCACATTGGTTCATGTCATATTTATTTGTGCATATATATACATTTGAGTTCATTATGGTATGCATGTATTAACTAGAGTTAAACTTCATATTGCTATAGATTGACTTGGTGCATGCATGTTTTATTTGTATATCTTCTCATGCAATTCTCTTAGTGAAGTTTATCTAGTGTTGGATCACATATTTACTCTTACTCCAAATATTATTTGCACATGTACAATTCGTGTATATTCTATCATGTGCTTCATTTAAGTAAAGTCTGTGATCCTTGCCATGATTTAATTGATTCATCCTATTGGCAATTATATATCTCTCTAGTGCATATAGATCAATTACATATTCATCGTGATGCACTTAGTAGAGAACATTTCTTATGTCAAGTGTTTCTAGTTATGTTGTGCTTCTTTTTATGAAACACTTGTTGTAATCAACTGCTCACAAATATCAACTTATTCATATCCATTGAGTTTTTGGGACTAATGTCTTTCATGAGTAGTTTGGAAAGAATTAGGTCCCGTCTGTGTATGATGACCAAGGTATCTTGGAGGATGATCATTGCCGAGGTCAACAAGACGGCGGTGTCACCAAGAGCCGAGGACTAAGTCAAGAGCAACTTGGCGTGGAGATCGTCGAGAGGATGATCAAGTCAAGGTTGATAGGACGAGAGTCTCATGAGGTGAATCGAGTCGAGTTGGACAAGGCGAAGATGTCATCAATTATATGGTGAAGGTCTTCATGCATCGACATCAAGAAAGAAGACGACAAGTGACTAGTTCTAGACTTATATTATCTTTGATTTAATTTGAGTCTAAGGATTGCCGTACTATTAAGAGGGATGCGATGTCGAATGACTTTTAGATGTGTCAAGTGCTCAAGTGATCCATCCTTGTGAATCTTAGAAAGAGAGTGGTGTTGGTAGTGCTTGGGAAAGTGAGGGTTGTAGGTCTCTCTTGATTTCTTTGTGAAATCTGTGGTTATCCTTTTAGTTTTGGGTAGTGAGACCTTGTTATTTGTGTTGCCCTCGTTCTTAGCTTTCGGAGAGTCCAAAATCTCTGAAATCGAGTCCGAGTCAAAAGTTATGCTCGTTGCCGAGTTTTGCTCAGTCTTGATTCGGACTATCCGGAGTTAGTCCGGACTATCGGATCATCCGAGTATCCGGATATTCATCCGGACTCTCCGGTTGAGTCTCTCTGTTAGCATTTCTCGGTCAATCCGAGTATCCGGATTGAAATCCGAGTCTCCGGATTGTGCGCGATCGCCTCAACGGCTAGTTTTTGAGGAGTTCTATATAGCCCTTCCTCCTCTTTTTGAGAGAGCTTTTGGTGAGGTTTTAGAGTGGATTTTGAGGGGCTGTGTGGGGGCTTTGAGGAGCTTTTACCCTTAGATCTAAGTGATCCCCTGTGAGAAGGGTTGGGAAGAGTTTGGGAGTGAGATTTGAGTTGGTTGAGCACTTGATTTCATCTCCAAGTTTGTTCTTCGTGAGCATTTGTTACTCTTGGAGGTTGAGGACTCCTAGACGGCTAGGAGGTCGCCTACGAGCCACCGGAGCTTTGTGTGGTTGGCCGTGGGAAGTTTGTGAAGGCCGGTTCCGCCTCCGTAAGGGAAGGAATCAAAGGAGTGAAGACCGACGAGTGCATTTGTGCAACACCGGGAGGAAGAGGGTTGAAAGAGACCCCGGCTCAAGTGTGACCGAGCCGCCTCAACGGAGACGTAGGATCCCCTCAAGGATCCGAACTTCGGGTGGAAAATCATTGTCTCCAAGTTTGCTTCTTGCTCTTGCTTTAGTATTTGGTTTTGAATCTTTGGGAGCCCCGATCTACTCTTTTGTTGTGTTTGGCTCCAGATCGTCTATACCCTCAGGTACCTGACATCATTAAGATCTTTTGTATTCAAGTAGATTGTTGAAAAATTGCAAAGATTTAAAATCTCTCTTCGAGATCCTCAATCCGGAGTATCCGAATCCCTGACCCCGGACAGTCCGGATAATCCGGAGTATCCGGATTGAATACCCCGGACACTCCGGGTTAGTACCCTCGGGATCGGACTATCCGGAGTATCCGGATTGAATATCCGGACACTCCGGATTGTTCAGGACGCTCGGGAGATTTTATTTAGCTGCAAAATTTTTATTCCGCTGCATTTAAGCTATAAAGTTTTTAATCCGCCTATTCACCCCCCCTCTAGGCGACATCCCCTGTCCTTTCAAGAGTGCCGAGGCAATGCTTAAACTCTCATAAAAATTTGGGATCATGATCATACTCCAGTGAATTTATAAAATTCTTACAATGGTACTGTACTATTTGTGTTCCTTGTGTTTTTGATTTTTGAAAGATAACAAATGAAGTTCAATGCATCCGTAGATTTGAATGAGCAAACAAAAAATGTTCAATTTTTTTTAAAATTTTAGAGAAGGGTTCTGAGGCAATTATTAAGCTCTTATAAAAATTTTGGACCATGATCACACTAGAGAAAATTTATAAAATTATGACAATGTTACTTTCTCAGTTTTGTTTATTCTATTTTTGATTTTTTAAAGATAACAAATGAAGTTAAATTCTTTTAAAAATTTTCTGTATGATTCTACACTGCTAATGATAGTACCTTAAATTTTTAGAGCATTATCAATCTTGTAAAATTTTATAAAAAAACCGATAGTTTTTCTATCAAAATTATAAACAGTCTTAAAAATTCGGTTTTTCAACAAATTTTCATGGAATATGACTTTCTTAAAGATTATTTGGCCAAATCCGGTCGAACAGCCCAAGATTTCGATGAGATTTGGTGAAATCTCTGTAGCATTTTCAATTTTTTTAAACTTTTTCATCGGACAGGATTTTGTATCCTGTCCTCAACCGAAATCCGAGATCTTGTCGAGCTCTCGCGAAATTTCACCGCGAATTCATTCCATGCTAGCAACAGAGATGCAAACTACATGAACAAAAGGTGGTTGGTCATTTGTTCGACCACAGAAAGCTAGCGACATGTAGACGAGTTAATTTTGTCATTTGTGCGATTATAGAAAAGAATTGTAGAACTAATGCCCAATAATAAAAGTCGACAGACACTGTTCACTTTTATACGTATGTGTTCAAAGTATTATTCATGCAGCGGAACTTCTCTAGAATGACATATATAATAATTAGTGGGGCCAAATGGACAGCCCGGCTTAGCCCAACACGACCCGAACGCGACACAGCCTGAATAGACATGGTCTATTTAGACTCGGCTATTAAATGGACCGCGTAGTGCGATCCACGGGTCGAGATCACGGTCTAAGAACGGTCTGGGTGACTGATGGGCCGAGGCACAGGTACAAACGGACCGACGGGCCATGCTAGACCACGGTAGGCCTGTTTGACTTGCAAAATAAAAAAATATTTTAAAAATATATATATAGAAATATAGAAAATAGTAAAATTTTGAAAAAAACTGGAGAAAAAATTTAGAAAAATCTAGAATAATTAGAAAAACTGAAATTAATGTAGAAACTTTTTAAAAATCTATGTAAATTAGGAAAAACAAAAAATATGAAATAAAATTTTAAAAGGAGACAAATAGTTAGAATTAAATAATGAGCTTTATTAATATTTAGCTGTCTCGTTAAAAACTTTGCCAAGTAAAAACTCAATATGAGAAAACCTTAGCAAAGAAAAAATAGTACTGCCTATAGCTCAGTGATACAAGAAAAAGTGAAGATTACAATTATTATTCCCAATTATCTAGATAAAGATTTTTAAATGTTGCCGCCAGCCCAATTTAATATATTCTATAGTGTGTTGAGCTTGTTGATCAGCTTGTTCCCAATCTTTCATAGTGAGAAGTATTTTCACCATCTCACTTGTCAGATTTGATCTTCTCTTCTCGATTATTCTTTTGGATAGACCAAAGCGGACTTCAAGAAACCGTGGATCTAAACTCGTAACACATCTCGTGCTAATATGGAAAGCATCAGATATATTATCTTGTACTCGTGCCACCACTGCAAAATGTTGAAGCTCTCCTCTTGCTACTTTTGATAGTTGACAGCGCTGTTGTTGAGATAGGTAGCTAGCTCCCCACCACTTGTTGTATCAGAATTTGACGTTGTCGTACTCGAACTCCTTGAGGTAGAGCTACCTGCATCCCATATTTTTTTCCCACATAGTTTTCTTCTTACGTGTTGTAGGTGTTGATGGAGTTCACTGCATGCGAATACCAGCAAATTTTTAATTGTACTTAGCATAAACTTGAGGTAATTTAGCACGAATATTTGAAAAATAACTAGAATAATCAGTACCCACCGCATCACTTAGGAGTGAGAGAGCATTAGCAAATCCTCGAACTTTAGCTTTAGGATCTAAAATAAATGCAAATACCTTCGTAGTTCTTTCTACACCGCCATATCTCGTATCCCTCTAGCCGACATGTGGGTCCCTGCGTAGCCTACCCCGCTAGTCAGTACAGCCTCATGAATGCGTGGCTCTGTCGGATCGTGGCCCCTGACCCCCGGTCATGCGTGACGCAACGCGCACCCGCCCTAGCGCCCTGAGGTGGGCCCGGCTTCTGTTTCCACCCGTGGCTGCCACGTGGGCCCAGCGCGCCGAGCGAGGGCTGGTCGCGGCGGCGTTTGCGTCGCTCTCTCGGTGCCTTTGGTTTTCCTGCGAAGTGGGGCCCAGATGACGTGTCGCCTCCTGGGCCCCGTTGGGGAATCCTTGGGCTCTCCCCCACAGATCTTTTGTTTCGTGACCTCCTATGGCCCCTCTGAGTCACATCACATACCTCCAAGTTGCATCCAATTGGAACGTCTGCAGATTGCTTTCTTTATACATTCTTTTCTTGTTTTAAGAAAAGAAGCTGAGTCCAATAGATGCTAGTACCCATCGTAAAAAAAAAAGTAGAAGAAAAGATCAATGCGATTTTGTATTATAAAAAAGAAATAGCATATAGTTAGATACACTTCTATCCCTTCATCTAAGTTTATAAGGCATATTTTTTTAGCATATAAACCAAAAAGATTTTAAAAATAATTAGATTACCTTTAATTATTATCACTAAGCACTAATATATTTAATGTATGTATATAGAGAATATGAAGTAAAGATGGATATATTAAAATTATACCGGGAACATCACATTTTGCATTGAATATAAAATACACCTTATATTTATATAAAATTATTAAAAAAAATAAGCATTATAACTTAGACTGAGCGAGTATTTCACTCGGCTCTTCGGCTTGCAAAGTACACCTTCATGGGCAGTTGATAAATTGTTACAGGGATTGTGACCCAGCCGGCCGTGACAGTATCTCCCTCCAATTAATAAACGACCGGTAGGATCAACGACCGCAAGAACCACTCAGAGAGTATATAAATGTTCCCTTCCTTTTCATGGTGATCGATCGATCGATGCTAATAATTCATGAAATTTCCTCCAAATTATAAATTGTTGCGTCCTCGTAGGATTCGATCACTTGTTAAACTTCGCGACGTCTTTTCTATCCTTGTTTTTGTCGTAGGCATTCGCTCACCCTGCCTAGCTTGCACTTCAAAGATGACGAGACGACGATGTTTAAATGCATGATCGTTGTAAATCATGGGCGTACGTGTGGACGACTAGCTTTGGCCTCAAGTTAACACTTGACACGATCGATACCATTCTTTAATTGATGATGACTATCTAGCATGCATGATTCCAAAAGCACCGCGGATCTTTCGATTGTTAGGTTCTAGCTTACCCCGCATTAAGATTTCATTTTTTTTAATTTGATGTATGATGACTTAATTTGGGCCTTTCTGTTGATGCCAGAGATCGATTTGTCGGAGCAAAAACAAAAGGTTGTTCCTTTCGATGCAATGCACGGTGTTTCCTCATTGAACAGACTATAATCTCATCGTCGCCGGCTGCTCGTCACTGGCGAAGGAGGAGGAGGCCGGGTGAAGCGCGTGTGAGGGAGAAGAAGGAAGTTGGTGAAGGCACTTGGTGTGACAGAAGGCTGGGAATAGGTGAACTGGTGAAGCTCGGGAGGTGGTAGCTCGCTCCTCCTAACAAGGAATCAGTAGCTGCAAAGCATTTTCCTTGTTTTTAATTAATGCTAAGAAAACTTGCAAGGAAAATGCCTAGTAAAGTTGAGTGGAGCTAGCGATGCAGCGGTGCGAAGTGATCAATGCCTGCACCGTGGGATGGATCATGGGTGAATGGTTCATTGCACCAGGACGCTGTCGTCGGACGTCGGTTGACACCACGGGCAGATTCGATGAAACATGGTTGGCTATAGTAGGTTGTTTCTGCTTTGTCGTCGATATATGGACGTGTGATCTATGACTATGACGCCCAACAACTTTTGATGTTTCAGTTTTTACTGGGCTCGCGTATTGCAACATTTACCCATAATTTCACATCACAATAGCCATAATTTCATGTGACAATTTTACTGTTACGCACAACGGTCGATGTTGACCAATTAATCAAAATCCCCTAAACACGAGATCAAAACGAAGACACAAGATGTAGTTCCATAAATCTTTACTTTTTATTGATATTTTCTAATAGTGTACAGTGTGACCTTATACTCTCACTTATTTAATGGAAGAGGAAGAGATTTGTCTTGCGGGTCAAGTATGGATCTAAAGCAATCTACCAGAACTCTTAGTTCTCATTAGAAACTCACATAAATTCCTTTAGAAAACTTTCAGTAGTCCATTTATAAAAGTGTCCATATATATATATAGGGAATTGCTAAAAATCTATCATCTGTTTTTTTCTTTGATTTCAGTCACTTTTTTGTCTATCCGATCTGCATTTAGATAGGTGATTTGAATCATTTATTTTCTATTAGGGTTCACCAATCCCATTTTTCTTTGTCTAGGTTAGAAAAATTATTTTTTATTTTTCTCTTTGATTCATTTATTTTCTATTAGGGTTCACCAATCCTATTTTTCTTTGTCTAGCTTAGAATATTTTTTATTTTTCTCTGCATAAAAAGTGGTATGTATTGAGAGAGAAAAATTTGACCGATTTGACCAAAAAAATCGGTCAAATGTTAAGTAGATATTCCCATATATATATATACACACACACATATACATACATATATACATACACATATATATATACACACACGTACATACATACATACATACATAGGCAACATATCCGGTGAAAACCCTCCTTATCGTGAAACCCACGTGTACAAGTTTTGAAAAAAATCTCAAAAATTACCATACTTAGGAGAAGTGAGCTTCTACAATCTTGCAAAATTTTAAGACCGAACTCAATCGCATTTCAAAGATGTAAAAAGAAAAATTCAGCTTGAATAGTGATTTTTTACTGTTTAGCAGTATTCATTTCGCTGTTAGTCTAAATCTTTTGTATTTCAATATTCCCTATCTCTTGCTACTCAGGGGATAGGAATACTTAGGAGATACATGTTGGATCATGTTCGTCTTGGCATAACTACTCTTAATTTGTGCAATTAATGCATGTTGTATTATCCTCATAGATAATCGTAAGGATTTTATCCACCTCTATACCACATGATTTTTTTGGATATGATAATTCAATCTTCTAAGCTAAATGCACTCAGGAGTTGTCTCATATAGTGCAATTATCTCGGAATAATTAGTTGACGTAACAACTATTGACTACTTTACTGGTTTCCAAGAAATCATAATTCTTTCGCTTAGAAAGATATATCCAGTCTGAAATTTAACATTATAGGGATTATACAAAAATAGTCAGCAACAGAGTAACAACTTATTTTGGTATGTTGACATGTAAAAGAGTTCAAAATACACCATACCTTTTAGATGCCTTAGAGGCTTAGAATGTGTTTAATTCCAGTCCAATACCTCTTCATAGGCTCAGAAAATATATCTTGCCAAATAATTTATTGCAAAAGCAATATCATGCTTAATAAAATTGTCAAAGTATGGAAGTACACAAATAGCACTTAAATATGGATTCTCCAGTTCCAACACATCACCATCTTCTCGTCTAGGATCATAAGGATCTTTCTTCTATATCCAATGTCAAAACAATCATGGGTAGCTATGCTATAGTGCATATATAACTGCATGCACCACTATATATGCAGTGGTGATCTCTGATCTGGATGGGAACCAGCTAGCTACTGAGCAGCCAATAATGTGAATTGCATGATTTGTCATAACCGTGATATTTTAGTTTTCTTTTTTTAGGGTCTATTTCATATGCGCTCGAAAATTCATCAAATCATAGTCACTGAACCATTGGATTTTGATCCAAAAATCCAAATCTCTCCTCCACTCCTGTATATTTTGCTCTCCACCCTCTAATCCTAACCCTTTTCCATCCTCAGCCACCAGTACCATCTCACCTCCCCTCACGCCACCTCCCACTGCCTTGTCGGTGCCACCACCGATGCTGGCAAGGCCTGTTGGTTAGCTCTCCCCCTCCTGCCTCTGTTGCCTCCTAACCTCTTCATTTCTCATCGCCCCTACCAACTGCCGCTACCTCGTCGCTCCGCCGCCGTGGCCACTCCAGTCTAGGGGTAGGCACATATAAACCGAAACCGAAAAATCGAACCGAATTAACTGATTTTTTCGGTTTTCAGTTCGGTTTTTATTTTAATGGTATTCGGTTTTCGGATTTTTGTTCGGTTTTTAACCTTCAGAAACCGAAAAACTGAATCTGTGTACATAGTCTCGCATCGCAAATTGGCACAAACCAGAAGCTCGCCCAAAACAAAATGCCTCGTCGCCTCCGCAGCGTTGTGATCCCCATTTCTGCCTCCTCCGAACCTGATGGTGTCTGACCAGAGCTCGCCCGCTGCGTGGAGTCCTTCGTCCGCTAGGCCACTGCATCCCACATGGAGCAGCCGACGGGATATCGGTGGAGGACGTGATGCGCCAGCTCGAGGCGCAGCTCGGCGTCGACCTCTCCCCCAAAGTTGCCGCTCATCCACGACATCCTCCTCACGCTCCTCGCCCTCGCCCCGTCGTACCGCTTGCGCAGCCCTTCCCGTAACCCGATGGCGCGCAGCTGCAGAGGCAGCAGCAGATGGCCGCGGCCTCAGTGATCTTGACGGGGGAGAGTCCGCGTGCCACCGCCGCGACGCCCGCCGGTTCGAAGAAGGACATGTGATGCTTCCTACACTTCGTTCCCAGTTCAATTTTTTTCCTCCTTCGAATTAGGGTTTGGATTAGATGTCATGTGTGCTTGGCGCGCCTGCTCGTGTGCTCTTCACTACTACAGAAAAGCTCATCACAGACGGTTCAGAATCCTCATCACTGACGGTTTTGTGAAACGTCTGCAAACATGTGTCAGTGATGAGAAGACATATACAGACGGTTTTCGAACCGTCAGTAAAAATAATATCAGAGACGGGTCTATCTACGAACCGTCTGTGATAATCTTTTCTCTTAGACGGTTCTAAGATAGAACCGTCTCTAATGATAAGTAATCACAGGCAGTTTTTAATTAGAACCGTCTGTGAAATGATTTTTCCTTCTAACTCTCTTGGCAGAACTTCCATGATTAGTATTTGATGTTCGAAATTTTATTCACCTTATATATTTATGCATTGACATTTTATAAGACACAACTAATAATAGATTTTGCAATTCAATATCAAAACATCCTAGATGCATTGAGGCAACGACATGCGATGAGAAAATCTCGTGGTACTCTAGATGCAATTGCGCCACGCAATTGCATTTAGAGTGACGAATTGCCTCTAGAGTACAATGAGATTTTTCTCATCGACAAGTTGTTGCCTCAATGCATCTAGGATGTTTTGATATTGAATTGCAAAATCTATTATTGGTTGTGTCTTGTAAAATGTCAATGCATAAATATCTAAGGTGAATAAAATTTCAACATCGATACTAATCATGAAGTATCGCCAAGAGAGTTAGAAGGAAACATTATTTCATAAGTTAAGGCCAGATCACCTTACCACAAATATGATACCACAAATATGATAACAAAATATTTCATAGTTCGTAACAATACATTAATTAACAAAATATGATATATACCACAAATATATCAATAAGTCTTCACTAGAAACCACATTATTTCAGTAATTCAAACAAGAAAACCTTATAGTTTTTCATGTCTTCCATCATATGTGCCATAGCTTCCGCAATAGAGGCTTCTCGGTTCTCTTTGAAGTTTCATAACTCAAAGATAAAGGCCGATTTGCTTGACACCAATAACCGATTGATCTTCACCATATCTCTCAATCCCTACAAATTAAAAGCGATTATGTTGTTGTGAGAAGGACAGAACTACATTGAATTCAAGATTAGAAACCTTCATATTACCTCTATAAGCTTAGCTTTAGCTTCTTCCACTCTGTATTCGCTCTGCGTTCCTCATCGATGAGTGTCGTGTTAAGGGATTTGATATCTTGTGTTTAACATCCATGTCTTTCAGTTCTTGTTTGATCTCACAAATCTTTTCTCGTTATCTCGATTTCCCTTCGCTTGTTCGATCGCACTTCGAGTTTTTGTTTAGTTTCTAACAGCTTTTCCATGTCTTTAATTACCATAAATATATTATAATGAATTAGGTGTTTACTTCAAGACAAGGATGCAAGATAGAGATGTACACGTACATAAGTTTCAAACATATTATCACCTAGTATAGGCACAAAAGAGGCATTGAACATTGAATACATAGTAGCTCCAAAACATCAATCCTTGTGTGATATAACAAGTTTAATGTTGAATTCTAGATTATATGAATTTTATGTTCTTATATATATAACTCAAGTCTAGCTAGCAAACTAATGAGGCATTAAAGCTTGCTAAGCTATATATATGCAGCTTGCTAAGAATTTTATATTTGACCTCTCATGAATCCTATATATCCAGTTTTGTTCAACCATCATGAATCGCCTATATACAGCCTAGCTCATTCCTTCTAAACATTATTCATAAACATCATTAATTCACAAACTCAAAATGGTTTCCCTAGTCAAGCATATCGGTTTCCCTAGTCAAGCATTTGAGCTACAATTCTTTAGTACGTACAACCTCAATCTTTCTAAACATCATTCACAAAGATTATTCACAAACATCTTCACAAACATCATTCACAAATGTCATTTACAAACACAATAACCTAGTCAAGCATATCGGTTTCATACGTACAACTCACCGACGGAGATGAGGAGGAGGTGCGCGCTCGCGGATGAGGAGGTAGCCGATGGGGAGGAGGAGGTGCTCGCGGACGAGGTGCTCGCCGACGGGGAGGAGGAGAAGGAGATGCTCGCCGACGGGGAGAAGTAGGTGCTCGCGAAAGTCGTCGGGGAGGAGGTCGCCGAGAAGGAGGATTGCCGGGGGCTAGGGTTTGCAGGAGACGAAACGCATGGATTTGGCGCTATAAATTCTATTGGTATGGCTATATAGGGGTCTCAGGTCATATCACAGACGGTTCCTAGTTAGAACCGTCTATGATATTACCTTATCACAGACGGTTCCTAGTTAGAACCGTCTATGATATTACCTTATCACAGACGGTTCCTAGTTAAAACCGTTCGTGATATGATCACATACGACTTTTAATTAGAACCGGCTGTGATATGATTGACGGTTCATAAATAGAACCGTCTGTGATTAAATCACTAACGGTTACACTAGAGAACCGTCTGTGATATTTGTCATAACAGACGGTTTTTTGAAACCGTCTGTGAAGAGGAGTCTAATATAAACCTTTCTGTAGTAGTGCTTGTAACATGGCCGTGGCCAGCCCCAGAGCCCCCAAGACTCGACATCATGGCCTGTAGAGACGATCCATAGCGGATCGAACCGAGGGTGGAGGCGGATTGAGGATGGATTTGGGTCAAGGTCATCTGGGGGCTTGATTTGGTTTGGCTTATCATCTGATAATTCGGTTGACCGAAAATCAAATTAACCGAACCGAATTATTTCGGTTATTTCGGTTCGATTTTTGAATTTATTCGGTTCGGTTTATAGTTTTCAAAAACCAATTTTTTTTAAACCGAAGAAACCGAATTAACCGAATGCCCACCCCTACCCCAGTCTCCCTCTAAGCCCGAGGTCACCGATGAACCTGAGCCCTAAACGGGCGAACTGTGACCTAATTCGTTGGCCGCTGTCGCCACCATCCGTTGTCCTCGGATGATGACATTGTCGGATAGGATGAACTGCACAAATCATGACGCAAAATCCAACGGTGAGGAAATTGACCGTGACTTTTGACATTTTCAGCCTCGTGTGAATTAGCAAACCCATTTAGTTTTTCCCTCTTGTTTTTCGAGATATTGGCCCCTTTGGGACAGACTATGGTAATGCAGATTTTGGATTCTAGGAGAATCAAGTGGGTGATAGCTTCTGATTTTGCATACAAATTCTGCTTCTGATTGTGGAAGTGGATTTTGGGAAGCTTTTCCCACAATCAGAAGTAGAATTTGCACACAAAATCAGAAGCTATCACCCATCCGATTCTCTCAGAATCTAGAATCTACACTATCATAATCTGTCCCAAAGAGGACCATTGTCTTAGCAAAACCAATATAAACCGTAACTTATGAGGTCAGCCAACTCTGTAAGGAAAAAGGGGGCTAATTTCCAAGAAAAATCGACACGTTTGACCGCTATCACTGGCACAGTCTGTGTATCTACTGGAGTTTTTAGTCAGTCACAACTCAGAAGACAGGCAATCGTAGCAGTCATCCATGCAACGCAAGCAACTTGACAAGTGTAAGTATTCATAAAGTTGGTGACAAGTTTCCAAACAATGAGCAACGATACCTAACCACAGCATAAGTAGGAAACAGGAAACGACATCCTTTGGACACGTTCATGTCGGAGAATATACGCTGTGAGATCCCAAACGGAACTGAAGATCCCAAACCGATCGAGCGTCGTTTTCCCGCTCGACGTGGAATCTACTCACGATGCATGTCTCTCGTCGCGACGATCGAGTGATCAAATCGCAACTAACACAAGAGCACATGGCTGCACGCATGCATGGCAAAGACCGGGCAATTTAACGGTAGTTCCCATTTCCACGACTGGAGTCGATCGACCTGATGACCAGAAACCACAAGGGAATGAAGGAAAATGACTTTGGAATCTAAGCAATCCCAGGAGCTACAAGGCTAATACTGAGGTAGGATGACCTTAGATAAATATTGCATAATTTTTGCGAGTTTAAATGCCTGTGGTACAATTTTACTCTAGTACGATCCAAACAAGAACTGCTGTCATATGTTGCAATTCTCTGTTGCCATCGTGGATTAGATTTCCAAACATGACCTGCAACATGGAAATAGACCCATCACTACTACAGAACTGGGCATCACAACCGGCCTATTAGAAGTGATTTGGTGCGAACCCGTTGTGATCTTCGCACCAGAAGCGGTTCGCTATAACGGTCCGAGTGGGTTAGAGCGGTTGGAAACACGAACCGCTTCGAAGGTTGCGTTCTAGAAGCGGTTCTTTTCAAACCACTTCGATTTTGAAGCGGTTTGAGAAAAGAATCGCTTCTAGAACGCAACCTTCAGAAGCGGTTCGTGTCTCCAACCGCTTCTGGAAGCCCTCCCGCGCAGCGCATTTAAACCCTTCTTCCTCCATGCGCCAGCAGAGGTACGAAGACGATCGAACAGAGAAGGCCGACCAAGCGCTATTCTTGGGGAGGTGTTGTACAAATTTTTAATTAGAGGTGATTAGCTCTAAATTAAGTGTTTCAAAGTTAGTAACATCATGTGAACATCCTTCTCACCTAGATATTGCTATTTTTTTCAATGGATGTGTAGAAATCTTGAACTTTTTAAGCATTATCGAAAATTTGTTTTCCGTGCCTTGTTTTTGTTGTTGTATGAAGATGTAGGGTGGAGATCTAGTTCAAAATATGACATTACAAGGTAAAGGTGATTGGAAGCTTTAGATCTAGGTGGTTGTTAGCTTTAGAATCTTAAATATCACAATATTGGGAGAGATCTAGGTACAACATTGCAAGGAAGTAATTATTGGTGTATGAAATAAAATAGAAAAACATGTAGAAGGATAAAAAATAATTACAAAGGTAGGAAAGGATACAAAATAATTAGAAAGGTAGGTCTTTAATTGGATGACGGTGTAGGTGGAGTTTTTTTTTGTTGGGTTTAAATGTTACGAAATTTAAGTTAGGTTATAATTTTTCTAACGGAATTTGTTATAATTTTTAATGAAATTATAACTTGGTATAGATGAATCGGCAATGGATGTACAATGCGGACCGTCGCCGAGAGAGTTCATTGATGGCGTGCGAGCTTTTCTCGATGCGGCCGTTGCATTCTTGCCTCGAGCGACTTCATATGTTGTCCGTGTGTAGATTGCAAGAACGAGAAGGAGCACTCCAGCGATGGCAAGTTATGAACCACTTGATCATGAGAGGTTTTATGCCAAACTATACGTGTTGGACCAACCATGGCGGTTGAGGTGATTAGCCAGAAGACGATGAAGAAGACGAGGAAGAGGAAGATGGATTCAACAAGATCCCGGACGACACGCACATCGTTCCGTGGAAGAAACACTTGGTGACTTTGGTGATGATGAGCTAGACCAGATGTTTGCGTGACGGAGAGGAGACTACAGATGAAAGACAGTTCGAGAAGTTCCAGCGCATGTTAGAGGACCACAGAACTCCTTTGTACCCAAACCGTAGGCGGGGCCACAAAAGCTACGTACTCACACCGAACTCATGCAATGGAAGGCTAGAAATGGTGTGTCGATAAGGGATTCGATGAGGTGTTATCACTCGTAAAGAAGTTGCTTCTAGAAAATAACACTCGCCTCGAATCTACATATGAAGCCAAGCAAGTCGTCCATCCTTTGGGATTGGAAGTACTGAAGATACACGCATGTCCTAATGATTGTATCCAGATCGTAATGAGTATGCCGATTTGGATGTTTGTCCAGTGCGAGAGAATCACGGTATAAGGTGAAGCGTGACGATCCGTGAAATAGATGGGAGCGTAAGAAGAAGAGACCTCCGGCTAAAGTGTTGTGGTATTTCCCTGTGATCTCCCGATTGAAACGTATGTTTGCTAACAAAGCGCATGCCCAGATGATGCGTTGGCACAAAGAAGAGCGTAAGGACGATGGGATGCTTAGACACCCTGCAGATGGCTCACAGTGGAGGAAAGTCGACCGGACGTACCCGAACTTCGCAGATGAGGTGAGAAACATAAGGTTTGGGTTGAGTACCGATGGGATGAATCCTTTCGGAGAATTGAGCAGCAGCCATAGCACCTGGCCCGTTACACACTATGTATCTATAACATTCCTCCATGGCTGTGCATGAAGCGAAAGTACATCATGATGCCGTTGTTGATCCAAGGCCCCAAGCAACCCGTAAATGACATCGATGTCTACCTGAAACCATTGGTTGAAGATCTTGTGACGTTGTGGGACGATGGTGCAAGGGTATGGGATGAGTACAAAAGGGAGTATTTCACCCTACTTGCATTGTTATTTGTAACAATCAACGATTGGCCTGCTCTCGGTAACCTGTCCGGTCTAACTATCAAAGGATATAGAGCCTGCATCCAGTGCTTAGATGAAACGGACGGCACGTACCTGAAAAACTCTCGGAAGGTTGTGTACATGGGTCACCGTAGGTTTCTTCTTACGAGTCACCCGTTGCGAAGGAAGGCGGGAAATTTAACGGCAACTGACCTTCGTGCAAGGCCTCAAGATTGTAGTGGGCCACGGTGTTTGCTATGGTAAAGGATTTGAAAGTAGTATTTGGAAAGGGTCCCGAAGCAAACATGCGTAATGAGGATGACCATGCACCCATGTGGAAGAAGAAGTCAATATTTTGGGACTTGCCTTATTGGGAAGTTATGGAGGTTCGCCACTCACTTGACTTCATGCACATCACGAAGAATGTCTGCTTGAACTCGCTAGGCTACATAGATATGTACGGAAAATCGAAAGATACACCGCAAGCTCGAAGGACCTTAAACTCTTGGAACCGAGGAACGACCTACATCCCAAAAGAGAGAGAAAGGACAACATTACCTACATCCTGCGAGCTACACTCTAAGCAAAGAAGAGAAAAAAGCGTGATAGAGTTCTGAATAGTGTGAAGGTACCTTCCTGATACTCCTCGAATGTAAAGAGACTCGTAAACACGAAAGAGAATAAAATCGCATACATGAAATCCCATGACTGCCTTGTGTTAATGACACGCTTGCTCGATGGTCGTGAGAGGCATAACGCCCGAGTGGGTACGAGGGACAATCACAAAGCTGTGTTCTTTTTCAATGCGATTTCACGAAGGTCATCGACCCGGATAAACTAAGTAAGTCGCAGGATGACGTGGTACAAAGTTTGGTTAGTCTTGAGATGATCTTTCCTCTTGCATTCTTTGATATAATGGTTCATCTCACTGCTCACCTTGTCAAAGAGATAGGTATCCTTGGACCTGTATCTACACAACATGTTCCCTTTGAGAGGTACATGAGTGTGCTAAAGAAGTATGTTCAGAACCGTTCTCGTCAGGAAGGATGCATTGCCGAGGGTTATGGGACGAGGAGGTGATTGAGTTTTGTGTGGATTACATTAATGATCTAAACTCGATCGGCGCCCTATATCACGCCATGAGGGAGGCTACGGGAAAAGGGACACTAGGAAGAAAAGCAATTGCATGCAATGATCTTCTTACATTTAAGCAAGCACATTTCACGGTTTTGAAACATCAACTATAGTGGCCCGTATGTCCTTGAGCACAAGAGTATTCTACGCGCGATTTCCGGGAGGTCCGAGGATTGGATAACATCAAGCACATGGATTCTTTGGCGCTTGGTTACAAAAGTACATCCTTTGAAAGGGTCGACAATGAGCAGCTTGCAACGCTTGGCTCGGGACCATCTAGTGAAATCGTGACATTCAAGGGGTACGAGATAAATGGTTACACATTTTACACGGATCGCAGGATAACAAGAGCACCAACCAAAATAGCGGTGTCCGTATAGACGCCAAGACAACAAAGGCAAGGTGGATACATATTATGGTTTCATAGAAGAGATATGGAGCTTGACTATGGACCTTGAAGGTCCTCTATTTAAGTGCCAATGGGTCAAACCGACTTCAAGCGGCGTGAAGGTAGACAAATACGGTATGACAATCGTGGACTTCACGCAAGTCGGTTATAGACGCGAACCGTTCGTCCTCGCGAACGATGTGAGACAGGTCTTCTACGTAATGGACATGTCAAGCAAACCTAAGAAGCATAAGGACAAGCAGAAAGATTGTAGTACTAAGCCAAAGCGACATGTGGTTCTACAAGGCAAACGAAGGATTGTTGGAGTTGAGGACGTCACAGACGAGGAAGAGTATAGTCGGTTCGACAAGATCCCTCCTTTCGCTATGGATGTCGATATAAGCCTCATCAATGACACAGACGTGGATACTCCTTTCATACGTCGCGATCATAATGAAGGAACACTTGTAAAGACAAAGTACGTTACTACTTAAGATGTACCCTTACTGTATGAACTATGTATATGTAAGTCTTTTACAGTATGAAGTGTTTATTTGGAATGAATGTAAAGTGCCAAAATTCTGGAATGAAACTAAAGTGCTCAAAGCATTTTGAAAAAATTATGCAATGAAAGTAAAGTTCTAAAAGCTTTTTAAAAATTCTGAAATGAAACTGAAGTGCTAAAAGTTAAAAATTCTGAAATGAAACTGAAGTGCTAAAAGTTTTTCCTAAAAATATAGAATGAAACTGAAGTGCTAAAAGCATTTTTTAAAAATTCAAATGAAATCAAGTGCTAAAAGCATTTTTAAAATCTGAAATGAAATCAAGTGCTAAAAGTTTTTCAAAAATATAGAATGAAACTAAATTGCTAAAAGCATTTTTAAAAATTTAAATGAAATCAAGTGCTAAAAGCATTTTTAAAAATTCTAAATGAAATCAAGTGCTAAAAGTTTTTCAAAAATATAGAATGAAACTAAATTGCTAAAAGCATTTTTAAAAATTAAGAAATGAAATCAAGTGCTAAAAGCATTTTTTAAAATTTTAAATGAAATCAAGTGCTAAAAGCATTTTTAAAAAATTATGAAATAAAACTGTAGTGTGAAAAGCACTTTTGAAAAATTATGAAATTAAACTGAAGCGGTTTGAGAAAAGAACCGCTTCTAGAGCGCAACATTCAGAAACGATTAGTAATAAGAACCGCTTCTAGAACGCAACATTCAGAAGCGGTTTTAGAAAAGAACCGCTTCTAGAGTGGACTATTCAGAAACGGTTAGTAACACCAACCGCTTGTAGAAGTCACCCCTCTACAAGCGGGTTGATCTAAATCCGCTTGTAGAGATATTCTACAAGCGGTTCGTTCTACGAACCGCTTGTAGAAGTCCTCCCTCTACAAGCGGTTGGTTCTAAAACCGCTTATAGAGATTTACTACAAGCGTTGGTTATTAGAACCGCTTGTAGAAGTGCTCCTCAGATAAATTTGAAACGCCCGCCCTTTTCTCACACCAAATTTTCTAAGTCCCGGCCGACCTCTGCGGCACGCAGCTCTTGT
Source organism: Otatea glauca (assembly GCA_036346275.1). Classification (NCBI taxonomy): domain Eukaryota; kingdom Viridiplantae; phylum Streptophyta; class Magnoliopsida; order Poales; family Poaceae; genus Otatea; species Otatea glauca. Next base: position 16,037,923 of record CM070713.1, read on the forward strand.
CTCTCTCCGCCGCCGCCGCCTCCGTCCGGACCAGCGTCGCCGTCCTCGCCGACGCCGCCGGCCTCCTCCGCCACCTCCGACTCCTACTTACCACCTCGCCGACGCCACCCACCCCACGGCGCTTAGCTGCCCCTCGCCGCCGTCACTCCACCCCGCCGAAGCCTTCTCTACCACCCCGTCGACGCCTACTCCGCCACCAAAGCGCCGCCACACCGCCGCCCACCTGGGAGGACCGAGGTATTTGAGTGCACGCGTCGCCCTCCCTCTCTAGTTCTACCGCCCACCACATGTTCGGTGAAATGCCCACAAGTCTTTGGCTTGCTTGAAATTTTAATTCTAAATTAAACCAAAATATATATTTTTCACTTAGTATGGAATTACAGAACAATGCATATTTTCTTTTTTCTTTTTATTATTTTGTTGTTTTTTATTTAATTTTGAATTTCAGTTCTACTTTAGGATTTGTATATTAATTTAACTACTAATTTCATCTAATTTTTATTTCAAATTTTAGCTATGTACATATTTTAATTTAGAGTTCGCACGAAAATCAAATGGCTAATTTCCTTTTTATTTCAAATCTATGTTAATTTTCATTGTTAGTTTTTATTTAGTTTTGCATATCAATTTTAGGTAGAATTCATATACAAATCCAGTTGATAATTTTTATCTGTTTGGTTGGTCATATAACTTCGCTTAGTTTTACACGTCACGTGCTTTAGAAGTTTACAGTTTAGACTACCTTTCTTGCAAAACTTTGTCGGGTTCCACACGTAAACCGTGACTTGCTAAACTTTTGACACAATATTAGAGTAAAGTGTAATAATAAAAAATACAAATAGCTTCGCAACTGATTCTTCTCATTGTAAAATAACTAAATAAGTGCCTTGTGCGACTGTCCAATGCAGTGTTGGACAGTCATTTATACCACACAGATGAACTTACATATATACTCTCTTCATGTTATGTCGTCGGCACGTATATGTAATCAGGACTACACACCAGTCTCGTTACATTCTTTTTTTGACACGTAACAGTATGGGCCTGGAGGCTCCTACTGTGTTTATGTATGCACGTGTATATATATAAATCTCTATAACAAATATCATTAAGCAAATGCTCCTAGCCAATCAAAGATTATCTGCCTATATTCTTCGTTTAAACAAACATTTCTAGTTTGTGATAATTGGCACGATATATGTTCAAGATTATAAACTAGCATGTAGGGTTCTACCAGATAGATCTAATCATCACGATCAAAACGACTAACTAATATGACCTACTGTTCTAATAGAAAGGTACATGATCCTAGCATTGCCCCCGATTATAGTTTTATACAACACAAGGATCAAACACGGTCAATGTTGCACATTTACTTTTGACACATAGTCCCTGTGTGTATGTTCTTGGTGTATTTCTTGTTCTTGTGTCCACGAGTTCGTGTTTGATCCTTGGGCTAGTTCCAACACGTCGTAGTACTTAATGCTTGCTGTAGAAATTTATGTAATAATATGCTTGTGTTGTAATCTGTAATATGGTTGTTTCAAAGTAATATGATATTTATGTCAACATTTTTCGAATTAGTAGAGATGGCGCAACTGTGATGTGGTGACCCTACTTTGATGAGGAGAACAGTTCTGTTGGACTCCATCGTACTGGGCTAATGGTGGTTCCGGAGACATGTTAGTTAATCGCAATTCATTAATATAATACACTCGACACGCTTGTACATATGTTTATGTATTTCAAGCCCATGCATCGAGCAACCAATCCAAGCATCGGGGACCTAACAAGAAGCCGCCCACGAAGCACGTGTTTACCGACGTTAACAACGAAGGGATGCCGATTGCCCTCTTTTAGCAGCTTGGGCGCATAACAACGCTATGTTACCACGTGAGGGATCACGCCCCAATTAGCATCGAAAATGGGCCAAGTTCCTCAAGCTACCAAGGACTCGCCTCGCAAGATATTAAGGAAAATTTCACATTTCCTCAAGGGTCCAAGACAAGGCCAAGAAATTTACTTTGAAGAAGATGGCAACAATGTTTTAGGCTTGGAAGACGCCTCTCGCCGCAAGTACGCAGAAGGGAGAAAGACCCGACTTCAACCAATTTCCTAAGTTGGCGGATCACCGAAGCATTCGAGGAGTTCAAGCCGCCACCAAGGCCGTGCCGCGAGTCGGAAGAACAAGGCCAATTCACGATGAAGAAATACCACCACCATCTTGGCACCGTGGTTACATCAAGGCTGTACCAAAATGGGAGAAGCGGAAGAAGAATTAATGGCGAAGGACGTCACACCGGCTACCGCTCTGGGGAACAATACCGCACAATTGGTTCATGGGTCATAGGGGAGCCTTTCGATGACGGCAGTTTGGTGATGGCACCAGAGTACAAGAGGTCGCCAAAGGATTGTACAAGCCGTTGAGCGATCTCAGTGTGTACATTGGTGCGACAGGAGAATGACGAGCTAACACATGCCCTTGAAAACCCTGAGCACCCAGGACGGACACGAGGTATGGGCAAGCTGACGCCGTGGAAGTATGGTTTCGCTAAGGACGCACATACGTACAGGAGCCGACATAGAAGCAAATCAAGAGAATCACGTAAAGTGTACCAATTGGAACAAGAGCTCAGAGCAACCCAGGCTAGCATCGGCGACATAGTTGCGCAACAAGTACAAATTGCCCTCAGCAAGCTTCAAGGACTAGGTCCGAGCAATCACCGGACGCCGTGATCAACCCTCGCGCGGCAAAGTAGCCGCGGCCCACCGGGCCCCGGCGGACACCTTGCTATCCCGCTATCCCGTGGATGAAATAAGGGTTCGCCTCGCAGTGAGTGCTGACGCTGATGCGCGTAACCTCTCCATCAAGGTGGCTTACGGCATGGCATATCCGGTGGAGTGGGCCGATGTTCCATCAGAACGAGATACCCCGGTTACTCAAAGGTCGCGGTGGAGGAGGTGCTGAGCGGATTTGAAGAACTTCACCGATATTGCCGGAGGCGACGACGTGACCAAGCTTGGACAGCCCTCCACAATATCATCCTTTGGCGCAAACGGTACATCATATTTCCACCGCTATGGATGCGCCATCTCCACCACGGCAACCCACGCCTCCAACGCCACCGCCACGCAATGCCTCACAAGAAACAGAGCGTAAGCCCTACTCCACCACCAGCAGCCCTCGTGTCTCCACCCGCCCACGCAAGCCCTACTCCACCACCAAAGATCTCAAACAAAAAGAACCCCTAGGAAAACCACGCTCCACCATCTCCTCCGAGGAAGAAACTTGATAATGAATGAAGGCTCCCACCGCTCCCAAGAAGGCGGAGTCCACCGATCGACTAAGGTAAAGGAACCTCCAAAGAGGGCATATGATATGAATAAGGAGGAGAGTGACACGGTCACTAAAGCGTATGGCTGCACACTTCGCAAAAAGAAGGTAGAGCCAAAGGTACCAATCGATCCAACGGCGAGAACACTTCGCGACATGCCGTGCAAAGTCTGCACTGTGCTGGGCCCAACTATGAACGGACAATAATTAAGGCTACGTAAGAATAAACGTGGTCAAAGCGGCGGCAAAGAAGAAGAAGAGAGACCATGATCGGGAGAACCTCGAGAGGTTTATGAAGGAGGCAGGACTCGGGCCCACACCGCAGCTCTTGGATTAGCAGATGATATCCCAATGGCAACAAAGGTCGATGGCAATTTCGGTTGGGCCGGAGCCGATTGACCCAAATGAGATAAAGGATCGCCAACCAAGATGCGGCAATTTCACGAATGGTACATGACAGAGTCCGCTCAAGGAAGAACGATGTTCCCCCTCCGTATCAAAGAAGATGATTTTTATCGCGGAGACAACACCATATGGCTCGAATTTGACGACTTAAATATTTACCATGCCGACTCCATCAACGTGTCTCTCATGAGCTGCTGGTGCCTGTAAGTGTCAAGCTCATACCTTTACCGTGTGCTTCCTCGTACAATAAAATTGCAACTATTAAACTTATACCTTTCTATGTAGAATGGAGATACAACGATGTAGAAAAGAGAATATCTTCAACGTGGGCTTCATCGACCCAGAGATTGTTAACGAGTTCGTCTTTGGATACAACCGAAAGGATCTTGAAGATTACATTCTCGATGCATTCTTGGGACAGCACTACAAACCGTACATACTTCTGCCCTTCAACTTCGAGTACGTATATATACAACTTCTCATTCTTATATTTTCCAAGGCATTTATAATACTACTAGCTAGTTACATATGTGTTGCAATACATGAATAGGTTTCACTGGATCCTTCTTGTCATCAAGCTTGATAGCAGCCAGATCATTGTTCAAGACTCAAAAGGACTCGTGAAAAAATTTCAATTTATCATTGACACCCTAAACAGGTATATAGCACATATATGTACGATAGTTTTCCTTATTATATATATTGAAATACCTTGCTAATTCCAACTCTGATAATTACCATTCATACTAACGCATCACACAGGACATTCGCACGGTTTCAAAGAAGCAACAAGGAGATTTCGAGAACGAATTTGATGTACAATTAAGCACTCGAGCACGATAAAGAATATTAATATGCCGTAACAGTTTTTCATCCCAATAATCGTGTTCTTTTCAAATTTCATCGCAGTTCTACAACAGACGGGTGGAAACAACCTATGTGGCTATTATGTGTGCCACTATATGCAAAGTATTACCCACGGTGATGTGCCGACAACCAACGCCGAGGTAGTGTGCACATGTCAATTTCTTAGTACTTACACTTTAATAATTACATGTCCAGAGATTTATTTACCTCCCGCTTTGTCACCCAACATCGATGTGCAAGACGTGATCCCGCCGCACCGGTTGCAAAGAATCCAAGAACAACTCATCGGCTTTATTGTCGATTTAGATTGTATCCACCAAAGGCGAGTTCCACACAAATGGTTGGAGAGATTGTCTGAAATAAGGACAGTGAACTGACATCAACGTCGACCAAGGGCACAAAGAGCGACGACGCAAGAAATAAGCTCAAGATTCGCCCTTTTATTCTTTGAAACTTGTAAAAGTGGCTTATTATTTCATGTGTTCATCAACTTGTTCATTTTTTAGTCTGTAATTATCTGAAGGAATACTCATGACTAATATATATATATATATATATATATATATATATATTTAAGTGTGTCAAAAAAACTCATGAAGTTCTATTTATTTTAATTGTCAAAATCTATATCAAAAACCCCTCTGAAAACATATTCTATATTGAATATAATCAAAACGCTACGCTGTCATACTCTTCACAAGCGCTTGGTAACTCCAATCGCTTGTGGAGAGAGCCCTCTCCAGAAGCGGTTCGTAACACCAACCGCTTTTGGAGAGAACCTCTCTACAAGCGGTTGGTAACACCAACCGCTGGTGGAAATGTCGAACCACAAGCGGTTCGGGGAACCGCTTGTGATACCCGACGGGGTATCACTCCCAGTTGCTTACAAGCGGTTCTAAAACCGCTTCTGAAAGCGGTTTCGAATCGCTTGTGTATGCCCGATCCGCAGTAGTGCACACATGCCTAGCTTCTATACCAAATGTTCCATGTCGTGGAGCATTTTCCAGATGGTTAGTTTGGCCTCATTGCCAGGTATAAATATCGGGTGGCAATTGGGCCACCGTCATCTCATCTTGTTTTCTTTAGCCCGGTTGCCACGGAGCTCTTGCTAAATAAATTATAAGATTTGGTAGCAATTGACCATGAAGTAATTAATCCGCGCTTTGGTCTTTGGTAAATGCATGTATAATCGCCAACTTGTCTACCGTTGGACAATGGATTAATATATGGAAGCAATCAGTGGATGCTGAAATGCTGATCGATGCCTGCATAGACTACAGAACCATGGCTCAGTCAGACAAAATTTAGTTTTGGTTTTGTTTTTTTTCCTCAGAAGAAACAATGATGAAGTGCTATTTCAAGATGAATAAAACACAAGGCACCTTTTCCTCATAGTATTGCCCCAGCATTTTGAGCATCATTTTGTATTTCTGAAGATAAAATGGCCAATGAATTAAGACCTGCAATAGTAGAATTGAAATTGTAATCCATGCATGAACAATAGTTTTTTTCTAGCGCCTCAATGTGCTACTTTCGCATCTGCAAGCACTATAGATATGCCCCTTCTTTATTCAACAAGCCATACGGGTGTACAAACTTACTGACAATTAAGTCATTAACAAGTTTTCTTCGGAAAAGTAGCTAGAATGATGGATTGGCGCGATCAAATTCAGTTTAATTCTGAACTCCTACCATAGTGATATATTTACTTTCAGAAGAGTTTGAACTTGGCCTAAAGAAGTTTGAAACGATTAGAATCCAGAACTTTAGTAATAGGAGTGGACAACTGAAACACTCAGAACTTGCCGAAAGATTCTAAAGCCTAGTATTACCAAAACGTACTTACGGTCTTAGGGAGTTACGGGCCTGCGGCATTGTTCCTTCTTAAGGACTTACAGCGACAGAACTTCTGCACAAACAGTGACTCAACATATTATTCCCTCCGTCCGCAATATAAGTCCCAATTCTTGGAAAGCATCGTCTTACAATATAAGTCCATAGCAGAGATCAAAGATGTAGTTATTGTTTCACCATATACCCATCCTTTAATACTGAAAAAGTGGATGAGTAATTGTATTATACCATTTAATAGATGCATATATGGTCCAATAACATTAATTTTTTTAGATTTAGTGTCTCCTTGATCTGTACATATAGTAGACTATGGACTTATATTGTGGGACGCAGGGAGTACGACAATAAGCTAAACACATTGGAAGCATATAGTTCATAAAAAACAAATAGTAAAACTGGCAATGTTATGCAGTGCGCGTATCAAGAATTGGGCAAACTGCGCAAGCCAAAGCTAAAACTGTAAAACATCCATATTGTAGTGAAATGCTTTTCCCTCTCTTTAGGCACAATCATAAGAATACAATTGGCCAGCATACACAATTTCAAAATGAATATGAGAGCAAGTGGAATAAACAAAGGATAGAACCACTGGATGACCGGCAGCATTTGGAACACATGAACAAAGTGGACTCCGTGAAAAATTGTCCTTCCGGACTCGAAAAAGGTAATACTTGCATTCTAATGTACTACCAGCCGTCTGTAACTAAAGAACTTAGGATCTGTTTGTTTTTGCTTTGGATTATCTAAAAGCTGATTCTGGATTGTGGTTGTAGAGAAGTTGATTCTTCAAAAGTTAGAATCCAAAAGCACATATGAAGTGGATTGTGGATAAACGCGGTTGCTCCCGAATTTCGGTAGTATTGCACGAATTTTCTAGAAAACAGGTTTTCTCTTCTAAAGGTTGACGGTGCTATGGTTGAGGCATGGGTCAGGGCTATGGTCCTTCTCAGTTCGCATTGTTTTTCTCGTTTTCAAAGTATTCACGATGTATCTGAACAATGGCTTTGTTGTAATTTGGGCACTCTTCTTTAATGTATGGCAGAGCTCTTGCCGTTTCTTTCAAAAAAAAAGTGGATTGTGGATTATAGTATATATGGGCGGGTTGGATTATATAGTATATATGGGTGGGTTGGATTATAAGAATCGGATTCTAGAATCGGACTGTTTGTTTTTTATTCTGCTTTTGGGGCCAGAATCCAGAATCAAAATTTAAAACAAACAGCCCCTTACTGGAACAGCCTCGAGTATTGGGTCAGCATGGTAGTCCTCATATCCACTTATGCCCGTAATTCTTAATCTTGCATTTGGCTGCAAAATAACAGAAAATTGTAAACTTGCAGTATTCAGTCTGCTTTTGGAGTTCGGAATTTAAACGGAATCAGTATTTATCATTGTACTTCCAACATTCATCAGGACGGTAATTGGAAATACTTACCTGTCTGTGACCAATTTTCCTCGCTCCCAACCGGTCACCAGGTGCACAATGTCAGTGTTTTTAGTAGTAGCTACAGTGCCAAATAGAATGTGCAGAGGGTAGATTGGGCTGGTAGCTAGCTACTGGGTGAGGGTAGCCAGTAGATCGGGCTAGACCCTCGCGGTCTCAGTAGTTGGGACAACCATTAGGGCAGTGAAGAGCGTCCTAGCTCACCTCACACTCCCTTGGCGTATGGGTAAGCCAATGTCGTCTCCTTTCTTCCTTGTGCTAGAGCCATCCGAAGAATCATCATAGACCCCCATGACTTAAAGCAATAACCTGTAAAATGTACAACAAAAATCATCAAAATATAAAATGCGGTAGAAACCCTAGTTTAGTAGAGCAGGTAGAGTAGATTAGGAGGAGTCGCAGGAGTAGTGGTCAGCCAACGGGGAGACCGACCAGGCCAGCGTGGCAGCGGCCAGGGCCGTGTGCGCTAGGGTCAACCAGAGCCGAGCCAGCTATTGGCCGGTGAGCAGGGGCGGCGGGGCAGAGCTGGCTGGTGGGGAGAAGGAGCCGGGTAGGAGAGCCAGGTGGAGGAGACGTGGCGCTGTGTGCAGCCGTCGGCCAGAGAGGGACGTGCAGGGGTAGTGGCCGGCCGACCGAAGGGAGAAGCAGAGAGAGGAATGGTGGCGTGGTAGAGAAAGAGGACAAGGAGAAGTGGAGGAGCAGCAGGAGCTCAGCTGTGAGATTTTGGAGAAGAGCATACACTCGGCCAAGAGAAGAAAAGGAGCAGTAGGCGACAGAACCGAGAGCTGTCGGCTAGGGAGCAAGAAAAAGCGAAGGCAGGGAAGAAAGAAAGAAAAAGGAAGGAAAGAAAAGGAAAAGAAAGAGAAGAAAATGGAGAGAGAAAAGAAAAGAGAAAAAGAGAGGAAGTAGAGAAATCAATTCGTGCCGCGGACCGCGTTGATCTTGTCGATCAAATTGCGGATCGCGTAAAAAATGATAACTCGTATTAATTAATTTGTGCCAAGATAAAATCTGTACGACATATAAGAAAAATTGGTTGGACGCTAGAATAAATCATTCACCATAATTGCCCTAGTTAATATACTCTACTTTCAGGGCTCGACTTGAACCTTCCCGCCAACCAGATCCAGTCTTCGTGAGAGGTCGAACCTTCTGATTTTATACCACGCAAGATTCATTGAACATCTTTATTAAATTCTTTTAATGCTTTTGTATACCCAATCATATCCTCACTTCATTAAAACTTTATTTTGCAAATTTGAAATGTTGGAATGGAATTGGATGGAAGAGGTGTTGCGAATGAGGTGATATGATGGTGATGTGGTTTGAAATGGTGGAAATGATGTTAGTTTGTTCACGAATGGAGTCGTGGACATGGTATTAGTGTTAATTATGGTGGGTAGAGGGCGCCGAGAAGAGACGGTGCGTTTACGCGAGTGCGCGGTTATGCCCATGCTGGTGGGGCTCTCTATATAGGCTATAACATAAGGTCAAACATCTACACTCGAGCAATGAGCCGTATTTTCAGTATCAACCATAGTGAGATGAATTGCTGCTAGAAAAGGTTGTCCTATGAAGACGTAAGATCTCCACATTGGGTAAGAGTAGTTACTAGAGCAAAAGTCTGGGTATGCCGGAAGGCCTAGATGAGATGGCTGTTGTGAAGTGGTCTATATAAATGCTACGGTGGAGTTACTCCTGACTGGAGGTCCGGGTACAACTGTATCTGCGAGTGGTGGGATGGCCTTGGATACGATCCCCCTCGAGTATAGGGTTGGAGATCTAACGCAAGATTAGTGATAAACATTATTGAGCCTCACGAGATGAGGTCACTATGGGTAAAGTGGTACAAACATGCGTAGGGTTAAACCTTAAATTCAAGCCTGTCACCTGGATTGGAGGTTACGGAAGCTAAGTCTGCCTCATATACGAGTGCTAGTAGTTGATTTTTAATAATTAAAATTTTCAACATTTAAAGAAAACCAAAAACCTAATTTCTGTAAAATGGAATTGGAGGGAAGGAATTGGTTGGTTGGAGAGAAAATTCATGCTGCATGTTGTTATCTAATGCTTGCTGAGTAGTCTGTACTCATTCTTGTTATTTCCCCCTTTTCTAGTAGGTGAATCTGATGGATCGACGTTTGAGGCATGGGATGAGGCCTATTCACAGGATCAGTAGCAAGGTTATCAGGAGAATTCCTCCGAAGGCTGCTACTACTCCGATTACTACCAGGAGGGATAGGAGTTTTTATGGGCCTTATTATAAGCGTTGGAGGTATTCAGGGTAATATAGCTAGTTGTGATATATTTTGCTGTATCAGTGTTTAGATGTAATATTATGTAATGGACATATAGCCCTGTGTGGCTTGAATTGAATATATTTTCATTCAGTCTCTAATTATTGTTCTGCTGTAACACTCTGAACACGGCATAGTAGCTAATAAACATCAGGTTTGTTGATGTTTTGCTAGCGACTATACCAAGATTCGTGTAATTATCTTAGGATGATGACAATGCTACTGTCGCTACCCTAGGCTAATTATACGGGTCGCCACAGGTTGTATCAGAGTAATGTTTACGAAAACCATGTTAAAATATAAGTAGAGACTGATAGGAGTATAAGAAAAATTGGCCAGGGACGAGCGGGGGAGTTCAGGACCTCGACGACGAGGAGGACCCAGAGGATGTAGAGGAGTACTAGCTAGGTGGGCGAGTTAGTGCTAGTGTTGTATTAGAGTATCTTGTATGTTATGAGTTGTATTGTGTATCTTGAGTGGTGTATGCATGATGTACTCTGTTTCATTATCTATGTATGAACTGCTGAAATTTCAAGCTCCGTTAATTTGGTTTTGGTGTTAATGACAAATCTAATATTGAAACTAACTATTTTGATAATTATAATATTGATTAGTCTCAGTTGTTAATTAACGAAGAATCCTTTTATGAGACTAACTCTTTTGTTGAGCTTAACTATTATTAGTTTCTTTTGGATGAAAAAGATGGAAATATCAAAGGTATGCATTTGAGTTCATATTATCATATCTTGTTGCATTCCTTGGATATAATATTCATGATCATATTGATAAATCCAAATATGAGACTATGATCATATTGATAAATCCAACTATGAGACTATGATCATATTGATAAATCCAAATATGAGACTAACTCTTTTATTGAGTATATCTTTGATTAGTCTTATCTCATTGAAAAATAGAAAATCCAAGGTATGCACTCGTATTTATTTTATGATATCTTAATGCATATTCCAGATTCAAGTTAAAGGATGAACTCTATCATTATTTAGACCTCAAGATGTGCATTAATTTTTCAATTCCATATATACATGAATGCACACATTTAGGGGGAGTTCATACTTTACCTTAATGTTTCACACATTATTTGTATGCACACATTTAATGGAGCTTATTCTATAATTAATGGTCTTAAGAGTATTGATCCCTTTCCACCACTCCATATAAATTAGGTCATTACTTTGAGATTCCATCGAATTGAGTATATGAAACTTGTGTAGTTAATATATACTCATGACAATTTAGTATTTGGTTGCCATTCAATCAACAAAGAACTAGTCATGTGTTGATGATTCACTTTTTTGATCGACAATCGAAAGTTTTTGAGTATATGAAGCATTAGTGGCATTAGTATACTCAAGACACAATTAATCCTTCGATCAATTGTCTTTGAGTTGTGGTTAATCATCAGAGGGAAAGATCAAAAGATCTTGGGAGCATCCATTATGTGTTAATGGAGTGCATTAATGATTGAGACAACAATGTGTTTTGGATTAACACTTTCAATGAGTTTGAATTAGATTAAGTCCAAGGTTGAGATGGATAAACGGGACAAGAACGTCATCATGTGTTGATGAGCATCAAGAGAGGATCCTGAAGCTAAGACAAGGGGAGTCCATCATGTGTTGATGAACAAGACAAGATCCCGACTTGGATAGAAGATGATGGTAATCATAAAAGCTCCAAGTGGATGTGGTAGAGGCCAAGGTATAACTAGCATAGGGCTAAGGATGTGTTCCTAGTCTTTTACCGGTCTCGGTGCTTGGTTGGAAGACCGGGTTGCTAGTATAGGTTGCCATACTATTAAGAGGAGTCGAGTATTATAGCTTGAGCTTCATCATGTGTTGATGAACTCAATCCGGTTCGCTCTAGCTCACACTTTCTTAATTTGGTTTTTGTATGAAGCAAATATTTGCGGATGTGTTTTGCAAATAGTTGTAGCTCATGCTTGCAATTTTTATGTGTTCTTTGCATGGATTTAATATTTGCAAATGTGTTTTGCGAACAAGTAGATATTTGTGCAATTCTTTGGAGCATGTGACTAGAGTTTGCAAATTGGTTTGATCATGCGGCATCTTGAGATGGCTCTATCTAGCATCTTGAGGGAATATTCCAAAAAATTGGATGACCATATCCCATCCATCCACTCATCCAAATAATTGGATGACTCCAAATCCATGGTGGTTATATCCCATCCACCCAACCAAACGCCACCTTAGCGAGTCTAGTTGACTTAGGCTTTAATTGTCAAAACCTTAGTTTATCGCTTCCAAATCTATTATCATTTAGGTTTTGACATAAGGGTACTTAGGCGAGATTTTAATTAATCGTAGAAGAATTTTTTATAGCCGCCTATTCACCCCCCCTCTAGTCGGCATTCTCGATCTTACAAATGCCGAGTTATCTTTCTATCTAATTTAATGTTTTCATGTAGTGATTAATGGCTGTGTTTCTTTCATTAGTTGCATAAAAGTTTTATATGTTGATAATTTCTTAGTAATGCTTTCATGTAATCTTAAGTAGAAGCATTTCATCCTCTCTGTCATCTTTTAAATGTGTTGCATATGTGACCTATTAAGTCTGTGGTTACATTTGTGGCATAAGCATCATTTAAAGATCATCATGGTTCATGGTAGCATTATTGCATATGTAGTAATATTCCTGTGATCAACCTAGGTTAGATAGGGTTCATGCAAGTAGTAGTGCTCTTTTTAATTGCTTTAGAGACCAGATTCTAGTGTATATGGCTATATATATATTTAAAGTTAGCTGGACTACAGCAAGATAGGAGCTAAGGACTTGGAAATGCACTGGACCCGTCTGTTCGTGGCGTCCCTAGATGCGCGGCTCCATGGTGCCCTTGAGCGTGGGGATTCGAGGAGTTCTTGGTGTTCTAACACCAAGTTTGTTTTTGTTTATCTTCCATAGGCATAGATAACACTCGAAGGGCAACTTCGAAGAGTTCTTGGTACAATAACACCAAGTTTGTGCATCTGCTTATTTAATTGCCACTTAATTGGATTTTTATGGTTCTTACGTAGATAGGGTGGCCCGAGTGCGTTAATCTTGGGGTGTCACGATACTGATATCGTGATTATTTTCGTTTATCTTAATTCGCATTTTCATGGTTCTTAATATGAGATGTTAGATATAATTTATATTATGTTTCTGCAATGGAGTGGTGAAAGAGAGCGAGCTCTGGTTTCTTTCCTTTTCTTTAAAAGTGAACCTATAAAATCTTCTATACACCATAAGACATCTCATCTTAAAAGTGGCTGCTTATAATTATAAATCGTCCAACCATCTAAGTGATTAGCTGTTGTGGGTTCTTTTGCAGGATGGCAGGAAGAGAAGTGATTGAGCAAGATTTGATTCTAAGATTAGGCTCTTCTTCTAATCCTCCCAACACTCATGAATCACCACCAGTAAATCTTCAAGATCTTAACCAGCCTAATCATGTGGAGTCTAGACAGCCAACCCCACGTGGAGGTACAACTAACACCGCTAGAACTCCAGAAAATCAGGAATAGTTGGAGAGAGTCCTAAATTACTTTGAGAATGCTAGAAAGGAAGCTCACGAACACCAGAACCAATTTATGGAAGCCATTCTGACTAATCTTGTTCCTGGAACTTCTCATACCACCAGAAACAAAGTCACTCTAGGAGAGTTCTTTCAAACTCGCCCACCCTCATTCTCTAGAGCCACAGAGCCCTTTGAGGCTGATGATTGGCTACAGAAGATCGAGAAAAAGCTAACCATCATGGGCTGCTCAGAAGAAGAGAAGGTTCAATTTGCTGCTTATCAACTCACTGGTGCTGCGGCAACTTGGTGGACCAACTACTGCTGTACTCGCATCAGGGAACAACCAATCTTATGGACTGAGTTTTCCTCCCAATTTCGCATGACATATGTTCCACTAGGAGAAATGGATATCAAGAAATAGGAATTTTGGGATTTGACTCAGGAAAACAGAAGGGTAGTGGATTATCTTAACAAATTCCTTGAACTGTCTCGTTATGCTCCTGATGAGACAGAAACTGATGCCAAAAAGATCTTTCGCTTTAAGAAAGGCATGAATCCCTATCTCCGTGTGCAGCTATCAGCTCTCTGTAGGATCAAGGATAACCGACTAGATGGGGGTGAATAGGAGGTTTCTAAATTTTTTGACACAATTTAGAAATTACGAATGACACTAAGATATAGAGATACAAATTGCAAATTCACACTAAATTTCCCTAGCAATCACTTGAGATACTATGTCAAACCAAGTGTAGCAAAAACACTAATGAGCACAAAGACTACCAAGAATATGCTATCAATGAAATAGATTCTCAACAACGAAAAATACCAATCACAAATAAATAGGAGACAAGAACTTTAACCTGTTGTCTCGGAGACTTGACGGTCTCCCCTACTCCACGTTGAGGTGACTTGAACCACTTCAAGCCGGCTCCACTCGCTTGAGCCTTCCTCGATCACTAAGGTAGTTCTTCCCCGCTACCGGTAGGCGAACTCCGGCCTTCACAACTTGCCGGGGGTTCTCACAATCTCCGTTGAGAAGCTCACCGTGCACGATCGCCACCAAGCCGTCTAGGAGGCGGCAACCTCCAAGAGTAATAAACCTTGACGCATGTTTGAGGTCAAATATCGGTGTCTAAAGGCTCAAACACGAAATGCAATACTCAACCTTGCTTCTCACACTCACAAATGGAAATTGAATGCACAAAAGAGTGGAGAGCACTTGCTAGAGCTCAAAATATCATCAATGAGGACCAAGAGCCCCTCTAGAATACAGGTGGGGAGATATTTATAGCCTCCACCAAATTTTCTAGCTGTTGAAGCTCGAAATGGGCAAAAGTCTATTTTTCCGGTGCTACCGCCCATGTAGGACCGGTAGCACCGAGCTCCATTTCAACGGCTAGAACAGTGCATTTAATTGTAACACCCCGGCACCCCACGTGCCCTGAATGTTAAACTTTCAAGCGACAACAACACAAAGACATAAGAGAAACATCCATTCAACCTAAACATGCTAGTAGGTTGCCGAATTAATTAAAAATTTCGGCAGCACCTTCCCTAAAACTTGGACATCCACTCAGCAGATAAAAGACAATAATCATTCTGATATCATCTACAACATGTCATGGAGTCAATCAACCATCATGACCAACTAAGTGCACAACTAAACATAATGTCACCAATCATCAATTAAACTTAACTACAACACGATTACATAATGAATTCAACTAGTTTTCAGAGTGAACTGATTAACCCAACTAATCTTTTAACATATCATGAGCGTGAGTGGAGGTGCAACTAAGTCCCATCCCGGCAAGTCGCTCTCAGGGTACCTAAAAACATTAAACAAACAAGCATGAGTTCAAGACTCAGCAAAGTGCATCACAAACCTATTTACACAATTAAATCAACAGTAAGAGCATACTTCTTATCCAAATCCATGAATTTATAAAACAATAATATCAACAATATTTACCTCTTTTCACTTCATTACTTACTTCCTACACGTACCTCTTTAAATCTTTGGATGAGTCCACGACTCGATTCCCAACTCTACACATTTCTATTGAACTCAAAATCATCGTTAGGATGCAATGCGACATGCATGCTCATGAATGCTCTTTTCTTTGCATCGCATCAGATGCTGCCGAGTGCACACCGTCGGTGTGCACCTCACGCCCCTTCCATCCCGTGGAAGGTGCCTACTCTTATCGTTCGCTCCCATTCACTTCGATAAATGGGACCATGAGGTAGGACTTTCGTGTTCACTACGTGTGAACATAGAGGCCCGCATCAGAATGGGTCGCCTCTTCCATTATGAATGCACGTATGCAATGTGCAACTTCATTCATTTTCACCATTTGCATAGTCATGCCCAATTTCATAAACATCAGTCAATTCATCCATCCATGAATTACCGTTCTTACTAGTCTAAGCAAATTAAAGAAATATGTATGGTAGCACATCATATCATATTCATATGCACAAGCAACCAATCAACATTATAATATCCTTCTAGTTGATACACTTGACTTCTACCGAGAGGAATGGAGTGGCGGGAAGAAGAAACCACTCCCGAAGCTACTCCACCTAGAAATACAATTGCGCACTCAAATTCACATGTTCTAGAGTCAACAAATAGCACTTTCACTCCCTAAATCAAATTTGCCCCAAAACTCTGAATTCATACAAAACTAGTTTAGATAGCCCACTTCACCACAGCATAACTACTGCTATATAACTTTAAATTGAGCAAACGAAGACATTTTAAGCATCTACATAAAATTTTCCATCTATCTCTAGGCAATTGCAAATTCCAACTCGGCCTCTAACTTGTCCTAAATCACAGAACAGAATTGAATCTGCTACTAGTCACAATTTGGACAGCAAAAGGTAAAACTTGCATAACTTTTTAATGGTTGAACCAAATTGAGTGAACTCAGTTTATAATTAATTACAAGAGGATAATCTACAACTATATTATAGCCATTTATTCATAAGATGCATTACTAGTTCCCAGATTAGAGATGAACAGAGGTTATATACATTAACAGTAGTTCTGAACAGCAGGTACTAAAATGAACATAACTTTTAATTGGCTAAGTAAAAATTTGCATTCTTAGGCTCCAAATGACCACAAGAGGATAACATATAGATAATACATAACCATTTTCTCAACACCTGAAAGTAAAGTCCTCAAACTGCCCTCTGAACTTCAGACCAACTCTGAACTTTCAGCAGAAATATCAGTTCTGGACAGCAACTTCAACATGTCATAACTTTTGATTCCTAACTCCAAATAGGGAAAAAAATACACTTTCTAAATATACAGGAAATTTCCAACATTTCTCTAGGCAACCAAAAATCCTAATTCGGCCTGTTGCTATATCAAATCTTCAGTCGAACATTTCGGGCGCAATCCACAACCTAATCTTGACAGTCAACACCAAAAATGGCATAACTTTCAAACGGCTGAACAAAACTTAGTGATGTCGGTCTTCATTGAAAGATAATTCTATTATCTACAACTTTTGAAACAGCCGGTCCCCCAGAAAACGAACCTAGAATTTTCTAATTTGCGCCCTAACACGGTGACCTAATCTGCCCGAGACAGAACGCAACTCAGATCTAGTTTTCCTCAAATCCATCTAGTTGCAGCAAATGATTAGAAGCTATTAGCACAAATTTTTCCCCACCTGGACAGCACCTAATCCCCCCACAAAAACTTACAATGAACATACCTCTCCTCCCAACCACGATCTCCCTCCAAACTGCAGGAATTCGCCGGAGTTCTTGGATCGGATGGTTCCCCAAATGAGAGAGCAAGGAGAGGGGAGGTAGGGGAAGGAGAGGGGGCGGCTTGGAGGGGGGAAAAGGAGTGGTGTGCAGCCAAAGGGGGTGGGGAGAGGTGGCTGCAAGAGGGGGCGCATGGGTGGGAGGAGGCAGGGAGGGGATTAGATAGGAGGAGAAAAAGAGGAGTGGTAAAATTGCCAATTTTTCTCCCCGCAGCCAATTTCTAACCCTGAAGCTGTCAAAAAGGCCCACCACACTCCCGACTGGAAATTCCAAAAAACCGGAGAAAGATCTAGAATATTACATTAATGCACTTGCCAGAGACCGTTACACAGGGTCCGGTGCTACCGCCCAACTAGGGCGGTAGCACTGGGCCCCTTTTCCTTTTCCTTCTTCAAAAAAAGATCTCTCTGGAATTTAAGCACCGGGATGAGGATCGGTGCTACCGTTGGTCCGGTAGCACCGAGATACCATGGGCAGTAGCACCGGGTTACAAAAGTGCTCAAAAACATACCCTCTGTAATTTTCACACCAGGTTATATGTTCGGTGCTACCGCTGGTCCGGTAGCACCGGGCTCCCATGGGCGGTAGCACCGGTCTACAAAAACGCCCAAAACACACCCCTTTGTGATTTTCACACTGGGTTATATGTCCGGTGCTACCGCTAGTCCGGTAGCACCGGGCTACCATGGGCGGTAGCACCGGGCTACCAAAATGCCCAAAAAGACCTTCTCTGGAATTTTCACACCGCCCTACTGGGCCGGTGCTACCGCGCACCGGTAGCACCGTGCTACCATGGGCGGTTGCACCGAATTTCCAGAAACTTGATATGTTTTTAAAAATGATTTTCTATTTAGGAATACATATATCATCAAGCATCCTTTTGAATATGTAATTTGCGCCTTTAAACCCTAAGTGACATCAAGATAAGCGTCAAAATCCCTCTTTATATTACGGCCCTAATTCTAGCAAACAGATCTTTTTTCCAAACTCCAAGATCGACAATAGACTAAAAAAAGAGCCTTATAATTATACCTTTTCACGATCTTGACATATTGATCTTCCATTTGTACTTTCCTTGATATTTCCATGGTCACCAATCTTGGGATTTACCTACTTTCAATATTCTCAAGGAAAGTATTAGTCCATTTACCAAAGTTGTCATTAATTATCAAAACCAAAACAACATAGGTGCCTAGATCCTTTCAATTTCCCCCTTTTTGGTAATTGATGACAACCATAAAGTGATAATTGAATTGAAATTGTTTTTTTTTGAGTGAACAATAGGTAAAAAAGTTGTTTTGCCTCAAGAGATTGAATGTTAATTAGATTCTTGCATCTTGAAATATCAAACTATTCAATTATGATATTTTAGAACGATAACTCCCCCTAGAAATGTGCATGTTAATAGAGAGTGAATAGTTGCACATTTAAGAGAAATTTGAAAATTTTTGACAGAGTTTTATTAAAGAATTGAGTTCGTGGATGAACAAGTAATGATATTGAAGCAACAATATTATATTTAAGTTTGCAATAAATTTGCAAGAGCATGAGAATATTTAAAACAACCATAAGTACCACAACAACCATAGGTATCACAAATGTTTAACCAAACAAACATTCAAAACAACATCCATAGCAACAAAGTAACAACCACATAGCACACCACATAGTTTAGTTTCTACTCTCCACTTTATCTTCACTTTTTACTCTCCCCCTTTGGCATCAAATACCAAACGCATCAAGAAGATGGAGGAGCAGGAGGAGGAGGGGGCCTTGTAGATGGAGGAGCACGAGATCCAGAGCGCTGATAAAAGATGGGAACTGACGAACGTAGCTCAAAGATAGATGAATCAATCGAGTCTAGTTGTCCTCAGACCTCCTCAACCATCTGCCTGGTCTGAGCCTGAGACTCGTCTAATCTAGCAAATCCACTCATCATGTCGGATCTCATACTTGCCAGGCTGTCCATAAGGTCATTTTTAAATTGTCAAGAAATTGATCATGAAACACATGCTGGGATGAGTGAGGGATCTCTGTTGCCTCTGGAATCTCCTAAGGCTGAGGCTGCTGGGAAGAGGACTGATCTCGCTGGCTGATCGTCTGAGGAGCTGCCCCGCAGGGTCGATATGGCTTGTGAGCACACCCACAACCTCCTCTATATCCGGTCACCTTTTTGATTATTATCATAATGAAAGGGGCAAAATAGAGTCTTTTACCTTTGTCGCTTGCAGAAGAGATGATCTTTCTAATCATAAAGTCAACCACATCAAACTTATGTTTGTAGGTGATCTTGTTCATGATGTTCCAAGCATATCCTCTGATCTCGTCAAGGTTGCCGCTCTTTGGATGAACGGTGACCCTTATGATTCTGTTGATGAGACTGGATGAGGGAAGGAGATGCGTCATTTTACCTGGATGCTTAACTGAAGCAGCTGGATCATAGAATTGAAATTGCCTGTCGAGGGGAAGTACTCTATCACTATGAATGTTTGGATACCCACTATGGTAAATCCCCCATGCCTCCTCTATCTCACTTTTTGTAACTGTATGCACTGCGGCATCTGTCATCCAAGTAACTGCATCAAAGGTTTCGGAGACATGCATGGTAGCATAAAACTGCCTCACCAAGTCATCATTGTAGTCACATTTCTTACTGACAAAGTCTGATAACCATGAAATAACTCAAGAACTCCAACAAACAAAGGAATCTTTCTAATATGCTCCCAATTTATCCATTTATGATCAGCAAATTCCTTGTTCTTATAGATTTCATAAAATGCTTTTTGCTGAAAAATGGTCCTGAATTTATCCTATGTTGCACTTCTAGGCAGCATGTACTGATTAGCTTGTCTAAGAGAGAAGAAGGTATCACCTTTGATTTTTCTCAGATCAATGGATGGATTAAAATTGTCAAAGTTTTCTTGTTCATTTCCAAGATCTTCATCTCCACTTCCATACTTATCAATATCCATAGCAATGTCTTCCTCTGTCTTCTCACTGCTAGATTCTGACTCAATTTGTTTTCCTTTTGATTTCCTTGAGGTTTCATTAGCCTTTTGCTTGCTTTTCTTCTCGACTCGTTGAAGTCTAGAAGCAATAGGCAACTCATCGTCGCCGTCACTTGTAT
The DNA here is from genome assembly GCA_036346275.1 of Otatea glauca. Lineage (NCBI taxonomy): Eukaryota > Viridiplantae > Streptophyta > Magnoliopsida > Poales > Poaceae > Otatea > Otatea glauca. Next base: position 16,058,584 of record CM070713.1, read on the forward strand.
GAGTAGGAGGGCGACCTCGATTTGCTACCACCTTTATGTAAGAACCAGATCCTCTGGTCTTAGGCATGATTACTGGATATAAGAGAGGAATTCAAGGAGTAAGATCGAAGTTATATGCCCTAGATTTAGAGAATCTTGTGGAAAACAGCATTTGTGAGCAGATTTTCGCAATCCTCGTGCACGCCCATGCTAGATCTCAGAGCACCGAGTTTCTTCTGGTGCTACTGTGCATGCTGGACCGGTAGCACCGGACATGGGACGGTGCTACCTCACAGAAATCGGTAGCACCGATCCTTTTGAGGTTGAACCCTAATTTTGATAAAATTTGTGGTTTTGAGTGATTTGATTCAAGAAAATTGATCTACCAACATAGATGATCCTTATTTCACTCATTCCATCCACAAATTTTAACAAAATAGACACAAATTTTGCCACATTCCACAAGAACCCTAAAGATATGAAAAAGGAAACTAGGGCATGCGAAATGAAAGATTTTTGATAGGAAAAGCAGAGAAATTGGTTACCTGGAGGGTTTGGAACTTAAGAAATTGATTTGAAAGAGAAGAAGATTGGATTTCTTGACAATCTTTGAGTGGAGACAAAGAGGAATGAGAGAGAGAGAGAGAGAGTGCGGTGCGAAGGATGAAGAAGCGGTTGCACAAGACCGACTTAACCCCAAACCCGATTAATTTGGTGCTACATGATTCTCCAGAGCACGGTCTCTGTGCTACCGCCCTTGTATGAGCGGTGCTACGGACAAGCACCAAAAGACAAATAAATATCCAAAAATCCAAAATAACTTATAAGGTTTTAACATTTTATTTAAAATATACATCAGCAACCCAACCTTATATAAAATTTTCAGGAATTGTGACTTAATTATGATTTAAACTTACTCTTTTTGAAACATGTAGCACTATTAAAGATTTAACACATATATATTAAAATAATTAAAAAAAATACCCCCCCTTAATGTGTGCCAAATCTAAAGAATTTAAAGAGCATTAAATAAAATCTAAAAGAATATTCAATAAAAATCAAACATGATACAAATGTTTAAGCCACATTTGAGATATCTATGACATTTAATTCATTCCTCAATTTACAGAACCGAGCTTCATCTAAAGGCTTGGTTAGAATATCCGCTAATTGATCTTCGGTTCTAATGTGACTAATCACAATATCTCCTTTGCTAACATGATCTCTTAAGAAATGATGACGAATTTCTATATGTTTAGTTCTCGTGTGTTGGACAGGGTTGTTGGCTATTTTAACGGCACTTTCATTATCACATAATAGAGGCACATTTTTAAAATCTATTCCATAGTCCATTAAAGTTTGCCTCATCTACAATAATTGAGAACAACAACTACCGTTGGATATGTATTCGGCTTCGGCAGTGGATAAAGCTACAGAATTTTGTTTCGTGGAAAACCACGAAATAAGGGATCTACTAAGAAATTGGCAATTCCCGAAGGTGCTTTTTCTATCCACTTTGCAACCCTCATAATCCGAGTCCGAATATCCAATTAAATCAAAATTAGCACCTTTAGGATACCATAACCCTATATTTGAGGAATGCTTTAAATATGTTAGAATCCTCTTAACAGCTACTAAATGGCATTCTTTAGGGGAAGCTTGAAAACGAGCACACATGCACACACTAAACATGATATCAGGCCTAGATATGGTGAGATAAAGTAAACTACCAATCATAGAATGATAAAGCTTTAGGTCTACCAGTTTACCTCTCTTATTTAGATCAAGATGCCCATTGGAGGCCATTGGAGTCTTGATAGGCTTTGAGTCTTCCATGCCAAACCTCTTGAGCAAATCCTTTACATATTTGGTTTGACTCACGAATGTCCCATTTTTGAGTTTCTTAATTTGAAGTCCAAGGAAGAAGCTTAATTCTCCAATCATTGACATCTCAAATTCCCTAGACATCATATCACCAATTCTTTGCAAAAGTCTTCGTTAGTAGAACCAAATATAATATCATCAACATAGATTTGACATACAAATAATTCCTCATCAAATATTTTTGTAAAGAGTGTTGTATCAACCTTCCCAATTTTGAATCCTTTAGAGAGTAGAAAATCTCTAAGCCGCTCATACCATGCTCTAGGAGCTTGTTTGAGACCATATAGCGCCTTAGAGAGTTTGTAAACATGATTTGGATATTTAGGGCTTTCAAAACCGGGGGGTTGTTCAACAAATACCAATTCGGATATTTCTCCATTTAGAAATGCACTCTTTACGTCCATTTGAAATAATTTAATATATAAACAAGATGCAAAAGCAAGCAAGATTCTAATGGATTCTAATCTAGCTACGGGAGCAAAGGTTTCACCAAAATCCAATCCTTCGATTTGAGTGAATCCTTGGGCCACTAACCGAGCCTTATTTCTTACCACTATACCATTTTCATCTTGTTTGTTTCGGAATACCCATTTTGTGCCTATTATGTTGTGTTTTTTGGGTCTTTCTACTAAAGTCCAAACATCATTCCGGGCAAAGTTGTTGAGTTCTTCATGCATTGAATTCACCCAATCCGGATCATCTAGAGCTTCATCTATATGAGTAGGTTCAAAAGAAGATACGAAGGAGTAATGTTTACAAAAAGAAGCGACACGAGATCGAGTTTGAACACCCTTACTAACGTCACCCAATATTTGATCTATTGGATGATCTTTGGAGAGTCCGTGATGAATTATTTGAGGTAGAGTGTGAATTTGTTGATCACTCTCCTTTTCATTCACATCAATAGGTTGAACTTGACTTGGTGTAGCGGAAGTAGAAGGCTCAACTTTAGTGGATGATGGTTGATCTTGTTTATCCTCCTTTGATTTTATGTCTCCAAGCGTCATGTTCTTCATTGCTTCTCTTAATCCTTCTTCACCTACATCATCCAAATTTTCTTGCTCTTCTTGAGAGCCATTAGTTTCATCAAATTCAACATCGCAAGTTTCTTCAACAAAACCTTTATTTTTGTTAAATACACGATACACTTTGCTATTTGATGAATATCCAAGCAAGAACCCTTCATCACAACGACTTTGGAATTTTGAGAGCCGAACACCCTTTTTCAAGATATAGCATTTGCAACCGAAAACTCGAAAATAAGAAATATTTGGTCTTCTTCCAACAAGAAGCTCATAAGACGTCTTTTTCAAGAGACGATGCAAATAAAGCCTATTTGTTGCATGGCAAGCGGTATTAATGGCTTTCGCTCAAAAACTATCGGAAGTGCCATACTCATCAAGCATAGTTCTTGTCATTTCGATTAATGTTCAATTTTTCCGTTCCACAACTCCATTTTGCTCCGGAGTGTAGGTGGCGGAAAGCTCGTGCTTTATTCTAAGTTCATCACAATAATCTTCAATTTTTGTATTTTTGAACTCGGAACCATTGTCACTACGAATTTTCTTAATTTTAAAATCAAATTCTTTTTGAGCCCTTTTTGCAAAGTTTTTAAAGATACCGGAGGTTTCGGATTTATCATCTAGAAAGAACACCCAAGTATACCTTGAATAATCATCAACAATGACTAAGCAATAAGAATTTCCTCTAATGCTCTTATAAGTTTTTGGGCCAAACAAATCCATATGTAAGAGCTCTAATGGTCTAGATATGGACATGATACTTTTTGAAGGATGAGAACTAGCAACTTGCTTGCCGGCTTGACAAGCGCTACAAAGTCTATTTTTCTCAAACTTCACATCTTTCGAGCCCACAACTAAATCATTTTTAAAAAGCTTTTTGAGTTGGATCATCCCAACATGAGCTAGTCTTCTTTTCCATAACCATCCTAAGGATGTTTTTGCAATTAAACAAGTTTGAAGACATGACTCATTTGAGGTGAAATCAACCAAATACAAATTTTCAAATCTAAAACCTTTGAACGCTAAAGAATTATCATTTTCTTTAGAGATCACTACTCCATTCTTTGAAAATATGCAAGTAAGACCTAGATCACAAATTTGAGCAACAGATAACAAATTGAAATTTAAAGTTTCTACTAAAGAAACATTTGAAATAGAAAGGTCATTTGAGATAGCGATTTTACCCAAACCCAGTACCTTTCCTTTGCTATTGTCACCAAATGTTATCTTGTCATTTTGCCCATTCCCTACTTCAAAGGTGGTGAACATTTTCCGATCACCGGTCATGTGTTGAGTGCATCCGCTATCCAACACCCAATGTCGTCCACCGGTTTTGTAGTTTACCTACAAAAGAGAATCAAGTCTTTTTAGGTACCCAAATTTGTTTGGGTCCTTGGAGGTTAGTAACCAAGGCTTTGGGCACCCAAATGGCATTCTTTTTATGGTCAAGTATAGGAATGCCAACAAATTTAGCAATAATTTTACCAAAACTATCTTTCTTAAGCACATAGCAAGAATTATAAATGTTATTCTTAGTTGTTTTATCTAAGAGGCAATCATTTGATAGATGACCTACTTCATGGCATTTATAACAAAACTTCCCATTTGATTTTACGAATCGAGGACCTTTGTTATTCATCTTTTGCCCTTCTTAGGAACATATCCTAGTCCTTCTTTATTGTAGGAGCATCTTTGACCATTTAAGATTTTATTTAGAGTATCTTTACCCTTAAAGCATCTATCAAGACTTTTGCTAAGTTTGTTCACTTGTTATTTAAGTTCATTATTTTCTATCACTAGGTTTTCATGGCATGAAAAGGAATTAGAGCATGAAATTGATGACATATCAATTAAATCATCACAAGAGGTAGATGTGCTAGTTTTTGATATACAACATGAATCGATTTCTAAGCAAGATACATCATCAATAATTTTGCAACTAATCCCTATATCATTTTGAGACTTTGAATGGTCCTTAGCAAGAAGAGTCTCATGAGCTTCCTTTAGTTCCTCATAAGAGTCTTTGAGAGAGAGGTATTCTTTTCTCAAAGCTTTATGTTTAGACTTTTCTTTACCGAGATACTCATTCAAGTCCTCAAGCATATCCATTAATTCATCATAGGAGGGTTCATCATCATTTGAGTTTACCTTAAAATCTCCTTTTGCCATAAGACACAAGGGAGTGACGAAAGGTGATGAAGTCTCCTCAATAGCGATGCCGGTAAGACCCTTCTTCTTTGGAGGTGTATCATCCTCGGAAGAGTCGGAGTCCGAATATTCTTCTTCAGAGTTCCACTCCCCAATGTGAGCCTCGCCTTTCCCATCTTTATTCAACTTCTTGAAGAGCTTCTTTTTCCCATGAAAGAACTTCTTCTTCGAGGGGGACTTGTTTTTGTCGTCCCTTTTCTTTGGACATTTTGAGGCAATATGTCCCTTCTCATCACACTCATAGCACCGGATATTTGCATATCGGTTGGTGCTAGAGTATTGTCCCTTTTTGAATTTTTGAGGACCACTTGTGCTTGAGCGCCTCTTCATGAATCTTCTCATTCTTCTTACAAGGAGAGCCATTTCCTCCTCGGTGTCTTCATCATCATCGGAGTCATTGAGCATCTCGTCGCTTGACTCCGCCTTTGCCTTAAAGGTGATGTTCTTCTTCTTCGAAGAGTTTTGCTCCAAAAGCTCTTCCTTGTCCTTCTTATAAAGCTCATTGGTTATGAGATTTCCAAGGAGTCCCGTTGGCGACATTCTTGGCAACTCCGGTGAGTTGAGAAACAACATCATTAAGGTCTCATATTTTTCCGGAAGTGCCCTAAGTATCTTACGAACAACATCAAAATCGGTTAGTGATGCTCCAAGGCCCTTGAGCTCATTTACTATGTTGTTCAACCGTGAATACATCTCATTGATGTTTTCATGGGGCAACATAATAAAACTCTCATATTTGATTCGAAGCATACGCAGTTTGGCTTTTTTGACCGAGGATGTTCCCTCATGGATTTCCGAGAGGGTTGTCCAAATCTCATGAGCGGTTTCCAGATTGCTCACTCGATTGAACTCATCCGCGTTCAAAGCACCAAAAAGAGCATTCATAGCTTGAGCATTAAGATGAGTGTTTCACTCCTCTTGGTCTATTGTGAGTGTGGTATTGATCCCCGGAGTGAAACCTTCAACTACAATTCTCCATATGCTTGGGCTCATGTCCTTAAGATAAACGGTCATACGAATTTTCCAATAAGCATAGTTTGTACCATCGAAAAATGGTGCCTTGCCTATTGACACCCCATCGCTAGCCATCCTTATTCTCTAGGCGGTGAAGCCCTAAAAGAGAGTCCGGGCTCTGATATCACTTGTAGGATCAAGGATAACCGATAAGAGGGGGGGTGAATAGGAGGTTTCTAAATTTTTCGACACAATTTAGAAATTACGAATGACACTAAGATATAGAGATGCAAATTGCAAATTCACACTAAATTTCTTTAGCAATCACTTGAGATACTATGTCAAACCAAGTGTAGCAAAAACACTAATGAGCACAAAGACTACCAAGAATATGCTATCAATGAAATAGATTCTCAACAACGAAAAATACCAATCACAAATAAATAGGAGACAAGAACTTTAACCCGTGGTCTCGGAGACTTGCCGGTCTCTCCTACTCCACGTTGAGATGACTTGAACCACTTCAAGCCGGCTCGACTCGTTTGAGTCTTCCTCGATCACTAAGGTAGTTCTTCCCCGCTCTGGGTAGGCGAACTCCGGCCTTCACAACTTGCCGGGGCTTCTCACAATCTCCGTTGAGAAGCTCACCGTGCACGATCGCCACCAAGCCGTCTAGGAGGCGGCAACCTCCAAGAGTAATAAACCTTGACGCTTGCTTGAGGTCAAATATCGGTGTCTAAAGGCTCAAACACAAAATACAATAGTCAACCTTGCTTCTCACACTCACAAATGGAAATTGAATGCACAAAAGAGTGGAGAGCACTTGCTAGAGCTCAAATATCATTAATGAGGACCAAGAGCACCTCTAGAATACAGGTGGGGAGATATTTATAGCCTCCACCAAACTTTCTAGCCGTTGGAGCTCGAAATGGGCAAAAGTCTGTTTTTCCAGTGCTACCGCCCATGTAGGACCGGTAGCACCGGGCTCCATTTCAACGGCTAGAACAGTGCATTTAATGCACTTGTCAGAGACCGTTACACAGGGTCCGGTGCTAGTGCCCAACTAGGGCTGGTAGCACCGGGCCCCTTTTCATTTTCTTTCTTCAAAAAAAGATCTCTCTGGAATTTAAGCACCGGGCTGAGGACCGGTGCTACCGCTGGTCCGGTAGCACCGGGATACCATGGGCGGTAGCACCGGGTTACAAAAGTGCTCAAAAACATACCCTTTGTAATTTTCACACCGGGTTATATGTCCGGTGCTACCGCTGGTCCGGTAGCACCGGGCTCCCATGGGCGGTAGCACCGGGCTACAAAAATGCCTAAAATACACCCCTCTGTGATTTTCACACCGGGTTATATGTTCGGTGCTACCGCTAGTCCGGTAGCACTAGGCTACCATGGGCGGTAGCACAGGGCTACCAAAACGCCCAAAAAGACCTTCTCTGGAATTTTCACACCACCCTACTGGGTCGGTGCTACCGCGCATCGGTAGCACCGTGCTGCCATGGGCGGTAGCACCTCATTTCCAGGGACTTGATATGTTTTTAAAAATGATTTTCTATTTAGAAATACATATATCATCAAGCATCCTTTTGAATATGTAATTTGAGCCTTTAAACCCTAAGTGACATCAAGATAAATGTCAAAATCCCTCTTTATAGTACGGCCCTAATTCTAGCAAACCGATCTTTTCTGCAAACTCCAAGATCGACAAAAGACTAAAAAAGAGCCTTATAATTATACCTTTTCACGATCTTGACATATTGATCTTCCATTTGTACCTTCCTTGATATTTCCATGGTCACCAATCTTGGGATTAACCTACTTTCAATATTCTCAAGGAAAGTATTAGTCCATTTACCAAAGTTGTCATTAATTATCAAAACCAAAACAACATGGGTGCGTAGATGCTTTCACTCTCAAGATTACTGACTTTCAAGACTTAACCAACAGAGCAATCATTATTGAAAATGAGCATACCCAACTTAATGAGGAAAGGAGAAAGAAAGCCAGATTTGACCCTAGGCTACCTACCTTTAATCAGCTAAGATATTTCAGGCCTCCAATGCCCAACTGAGGTCCTATGTTTAGACCAGGGGTTGCACCACCAGTCCTACGCCCAGCTAACCTACCACCAAGAGCCCCATTGCAACGCTACAGATGTGGCGGACAACACTAGCTTATTAATTGCCCTCACAATGTTGTTAAGTGCTTTAATTGTGGGCAAGCGGGACATAAGAGGCCTAATTGTCCCCATCCAGCCAGACAAATGGGCCAGAATACTCTGGGAAGACCTCATAATCGTCCACCATCATAGTGCGTGGACATGGTAATCCCAGCTCTGCCTCTTCAAAAGATTCCAATCGAGGAGCTTCGACTGTAGGATCAGCTCGCCTGAATAACATCATAATGGATCAGGTAGAAGGAGCTACAGATGTAGACACTGGTATGCTTTCCATTCCCTCATCTAAGGGTATTGTATTATTTGATCCTGGTGCAATGCATTTTCTTATCTCCAAGAATTTTACACTTCAACATAAACTAGAATGTGTACCCTTGTCAACACCCTTAGGGGTTAATACACCCGCAGGGATCCTTACAGTAACCTTGATCAGGAGAAATCAATTGATAAATATCCAAGATATCCCTTTCTTAGCTAATCTGCATGTGATAAATCTGTTTGAGTTGGATATCATCTTGGGAATGGATTGGTTAGCCACAAATGGAGTCAATATATATTGCGAGTTAAAAACTGCATCTATAAGGAAATCAGATGGGAATCGAATTCTTTATCAGGGAGTTAGGACCAACTAAAATCTTTCCACATCCAAACTCAACTGTATCTCATCTCAAGAGTTGGCTCTCATACCAGTTGTACAAGAGTTCCCTGATGTATTCCCTAATGAACTGCCAGTTATGCCACTTAATAGGGAATTAGAATTCTCCATAGATCTTGTACCTGGATCCACTCCTAAGTCCAAGATACCATATCGAATGAACCCACCAGAATTGGTTGAACTTAAGAAGCAGCTGGAAGAGCTGGAATAGAAGGGATTTATCCAGGAAAGTGTGTCCCCGTTGGGGAGCACCAGCCCTGTTTGTAGGAAATAAGGATGGTGGGATAAGGTTGTGCACCGATTACAGAGAATTGAACAGTGTCACGATTAAAAACAAGTATCCTCTTCCTAGGATAAATGACCTGTTTGATCAACTCAAAGGTGCTTGTATCTTCTCCAAGATAGAACTATGCTCAAGGTTTCATCAAATTAAGCTCAAACCAGAGGATATAAAGAAGACTACATTTGTATCCCGATATGGACATTATGAATACGGTTGTTCCTTTGGATGAACCAATGCCCCAGTTGTATTCATGAACCTAATGAATAAGATATTCATGAAATATCTGGATAGATTTGTAGTGGTATTCATAGATGATATCCTAATATACTCTAAAAGTGAAGAGGAGCATCAGGAACATCTATGAACGACTCTCTGAGACCTTAAGGGAGAATCAGTTATCTGCCAAGTTCAGAAAGTGCGTATTTTGGCTAAAACAAGTATCCTTTCTTGGCCATGTTATCTCTGGAAAGGGAATACAGGTTGACCAAGCCAAAATAGAGGCCATTAGAACCTGGAAACATCCATCCAATTCGTTAGAAGTCTAAAGTTTCCTTGGATTAGCTAGATATTATTGTAGGTTCATCAAGGGATTCTCCTAGACTTCATCACCTATCACCAAACTTCTGAAAAAGGATCATTCATATGACTAAACTGACAAGTGTGAAGAAAGTTTTCGGAAACTCAAACAACTCTTAACCTCTGCCCTAGTGTTATCATTGCTTGAAGAAAGTATAGAATACGTGGTATACTGTGATACTTCTAAGTCAAGATTAGGTTGTGTACTCATGCAAAAAGAGAGAGTGATTGCCTATGCTTCCAGGCAATTACGTCCCCATGAAGGCAATTATCCCACTCATGACTTAGAATTAGGAGTTGTGGTTTTTGACTTTGAAAATCTGGAGACATTACTTGTATGGGTCGAAATACATTTTGTATAGCGACCACAGGAGTCCCAAATACATATTTACCCAGGAGTTGAACATGAGGCAGAGAAGATGGCTAGAACTCATTAAGGACTATGATATCTCCATCAATTACCACCCAGGAAAAGCTAACGTAGTGACTGATGCATTGAGCCGAAAGTCTCAATGTCACCACCTATCCATTCAAAGCTTCCAACCTGAGTTCATTCAAGAATTAGCCAAGATGGAGATCAGCTTCAACTTGCCTTGAAAATCTGGAGACATTACTTGTATGGGTCGAAATGCATTTCGTATAGCAACCACAAGAGTCTCAAATACATATTTACCCAGGAGTTGAACATGAGGCAGAGAAGATGGCTAGAACTCATTAAGGACTGTGATATCTCCATCAATTACCGCCCAGAAAAAGCTAACGTATTGGCTGATGCATTGAGCCGAAAGTCTCAATGTCACCACCTATCCATTCAAAGCTTCCAACCTGAGTTCATTCAAGAATTAGCCAAGATGGAGATTAGCTTCAACTTGTCTCCATCGAATGCCATGCTAGCAACCATGACTGTCCAATCCACCCTGTTAGAGCAGATTAAAGAAAAGCAAACCACTGATAGTTTTGTCCTAGAAGAAATCAATAGGATCAAGTCAAACCAACCCTCAAAGTTTAAGCTAGAAGGAGTTCTCAGATTCCATAATCGGATCTATGTTCCAAATGACCTAGAGATAAAGTCCATAATCTTGGAGGAAGCTCATGATACCTTGTATTCCATTCATCTTGGTAGTACCAAGATGTATAAGGATCTGAAAGAAACCTTCTGGTGGAATGGCATGAAAAAGGAAATAGCAAAGTATGTCAATAGATGTGATACCTGTCAGAAGGTCAAAGTAGAACACTAGCGTCCAACAGGCCTACTTCAACCCCTCCAAATTCCAGAATGGAAGTGGGAGGATGTCTGTATGGACTTTATTACCGGCCTACCTAGAACCCTAACCAAGAAGGATGCAATTTGGGTAATAGTAGATATACTCACAAAATCTTCTCACTTCATTGCTAATAATAAAAAATACTCTGTTCATAGACTAGCTAGATCTAAGTTGAAAGGATAGTCACCCTCCATGGAGTTCCCAAAACTATCACATATGATAGAGGTTCTATTTTCACCTCTAACTTCTGGGGAAGTCTCCAAACTGCTCTAGGTACTAAACTCAAATTCAGTACAGCTTATCACCCTCAAATTGATGGACAAACTGAGAGAGTGAATCAAATATTGGAAGATATGCTAAGGGCATGCATAGTGAATTTTAAAGAAAGTTGGGATAAATACCTCCATCTCATTGAGTTTGCTTACAACAATAGCTATCAAGTGAGTATATAGATGGCTCCATTCGAAGCCATATATGGTAGGAGGTGTAGATCCTCAATCTGTTGGTATGAAGTAGGAGAAAAATCATTATTGGGTCCAGAGTTGATCCGTCAGAATGATGAGAAAATAAGACTGATACAAGACAGACCGAAAACTGCTCAAAGTAGACAGAAGAATTACGCTGATAAGCGTAGGAGGGATCTGAAATTCCAGTCGGGAGATCATGTATACTTGAAGGTGTCCCCGATGAAAGGATTACACTAGTTTGGAATAAAAGGAAAGCTTAGTACTCGGTATGTAGGACCGTATCGGGTTCTAGAACAAAAAGGGAACTCTGCATACCAATTAGATCTCTCTCCTCAGCTGTCTAGAATTCACAATGTGTTTCATATCTCCCAGTTTCGAGCTTGTCTTAGCCTCTATAGCTAGGCTTAACCTATGAGGAGCTTCCACTCAAAATCCTAGCCATAGAAGAGCGACAGTTCAGAAGAGCAACCATTAAGTTCTGCAAGGTTCAGTGGAAGCACCACATGGAGAAAGAGGATACGTGAGAGAAGGAGGAAGATCTGCGGGAGGCTTACCCGCATCTCTTTAGGTGAGGTGGATTTTAGGGATGAAATCCTTTTTAAGGGGGGTAGGTTGTGATAACGATTTATAGATTGTAAAGGATGTGTATTTCTCAAGTAAACCAAGGGTTATCAAGTTAATTAATTCCGAATTGCTCAATAATCGAATAGGATAATCAATCGAGAGATTATAAAAATCAATTAGACCGCCATGATAATTAAAATGTAAGGTTTAGAGAATTGTTCCATATTCCGTTAATCAAGATTAATTAACAATGATTACGACACATGTGATGACGTGGCATGGCTAAGTCAATGTTGATCATAATTATTAATCAACTATATTAAACCCTAGGGTGACAATGGTTCATGGCAAGGTAGGGTATAGATCAATCTGGTGATGGTATCACTCATCAACGCCTACACTGCGTCGAAAGAAAAGCAAATAAATGCCAAAACAGAGAGCAATTGAACTCCAAAAATCAATTAAAATTCACCATTAAATAGTACTGATCGAAAATCTGTCCATGGATCGCGCCCACAAGGGCTGACATGGTACCTCTCGCTAGATCGGGTTCATCATTCCGCCTGAACCAACTGGACACGATCCAAACTTTCCCGAACCGCAGACGACTTAATTCGACCGTCCGATTCGATCCGACGCCCATCGGCGCTAGGGTTTGCGATTCGTTTAGTATCTTAAAATAATTCCATAAATTCATTTAATTTGTTTTAGGCAATAAAACAATCAGAAAATCCAAGAAAAATCTCGATACGGTAAATTCCAGAAAATCACAAATGCATTTTTAAACGATAAAAACTTAATTAAGAATAGGTTCGAATTCGACTTCAAGTTAGTCGAAAAAGAGCGAGAAATGACCAAAGGGCCCATAGGGTAAATAACCACCAAGATAAAGACAAGCACAAGCTCTCAACATATCCTCTAAGATCGATTTACTCTTTCGATCGACCATGCATTCTTGATCCTCCATTGGTGATACTCAGTGGCATCCGCCACCACATTGGCTTTTCCTAATGAAATTTCAAGAGACGGGTTCCCATCACATCTTCATGCAACTTATTAAACCTTGGTAATTGAGGTAAATTGGGTAGCAGTGGAAGTAAATATAGTTAGCGATAAGCTACCTCTCCTCGACGCTCGTAATCACCTCTTGGTTAGGCGCCAACCCCGTAAAAGCCTAGCAAGCATGCGCTTCCTCAAGAATCCAATTCGGCCTGAAGAACATTCTATGGCTAGGCCTTCTTCCTTTTAGCCAGTCTCATATTCAGTCGATTGAGTGAATATGTATTTGAGACTCTTATGGTCCGCATATCTTTAAAGCATGCACTACGCAGCCTAACTCCAAATCATGCGTTGGGTAATTCACTTCATGCGGTCTCAATTGTCTCGACGCATAAGCAACGACTTTGCCTTCTTGCATTAACGCATCCCAAGCCCTGCTTGAAGCATCGCGAGAATGTCAAATCCATTACGCACATCCGCAACACTCGTTGTTAAACGCTTTAATTCCATGAAACTTTTCTCGCCTTGGTGGCTCCCAATGCAACATCTGCGTCCACTTTGTGGGATCAATGCGACTCCTTTGGTAGTCATTACATGACCGAGAAATTCAACTTTCTCCTTCCAAAATTCACACTTGCTAAACTTAGCATATAGTTGAAGCCGATGTTCGCATGCTCTTCCTCCTCCCAACAAACTTGTCCAAGTAATCCATGAAGACTTTATTCATCATGTTCATGAAATATGTCTTTGGGGCATTAGTCAATCCGAATGACATGACTGTGAACTCGTAATGTCCATATCGCGAGAAAACGCAGTCTTAGGTACATCCTCCGCCGGATCTTCAAGCGATGGTATCACGAACGAAGATCTATCTTGAGAAAACTCCAGCTCCTCTTAATCGATCAAATAAGTCGCCGATCCCGGCAACGGATACTTATTCTTGATCGTTATTTCATTAAGTGCACGGTGAGTCGATGCACATTCTAAGACTTCCATCCTTCTTGCGAACAAACAAAACCGGGCTCCCACGGCGATGAACTTGGTCTAATGAAACCTTTCTCTTGCGGTTCCTCAATCGCTTCTTCATTTCTACTAACTTCGGTAGGCATCCGATATGGTCTCTTTGATATCGGTGTGCACTGGTGCTAACTTCGATGACAAACTCGATATCACGATCCGTGGCAATCCCGCAAATCTTCCGAAATACATCAGGGTATTCTCGCCATCGCACATCTTCCATCTTGATGGCTTTCACATCGCTGACCGTTAATCGCCTGTCCCGAATCGCGGTCGCTTGAAACTCCACTTTCTTGCCACTAGGGCCTTCCAAGGTCACGATCCTTCGCCACAATCTAAAACGCCTTATGCTTGGACAGCCAATCCATTCCAAGGATGGCGTCTAGGATTGCGCATCTATCAAGATAAGATTCGCGAGAAATTCTATCCCATCCATAAGCAACTTAGCTCCCAAACACCCAAGGCTAGATCTAAGCTCGATCCCGGGCTTGGACTAAGAGCACACACTTAAGATTCACCACTTTAAATCCATTCTTGGTTGCAAAACTTTGAGAAACAAACGAATGCGAAGCTCCGAATCAAACAAAATCAGCAGTGTAATGAGTTGACCAGAACTTACCCAAGACGACGCCTCGTAGCTTCCCGAGCTCCATCACGGTGATGTGGTTGATTCTTCCACGACCGTTGATCGGCTGCGGCGTTGCTCCAGCTTGGCTTGGCACGATTTCCTCGATGTTGGTGCTTTAGCGGGTGTTGTTCCTGTGTTGAAACGAATCGTGTGATGCCTCCCTTACATGTGGACACCTATTTGAAAAGTGCCTGGCTCATTGCAAGTATAGCATCTCTTCATGATTCTTGATTTCCCCAGTGCATTGTTGCCTTCTTGCGCTGGGTCCGAAATTCGATTGGCGTGGCGAGGTGTAGGGGTTGATGTCTTGTTCCCGGTGGTGGTTGAAATCTAGCAAATTGTCGGGTGACATCCTCAAACGTAGATGGTTTGGGCGCCCACCTCGATTGTTCATCAAGCGCTACGGTTTCACCTAGCTCTTTGCGCTTGTCCTCTAGGATTAAAGCCTTATTTACCACTCCGAAAATCCGGAAAATTGTGGGTAATCACCCCACTGCAGTCTCGAATTCAGTCCCTTCATGAAACGAGATCGCTTAGCTTTATCCGTCGCTACGCCCTCGGGGCATAACGAGCTAATCGAGTGAATTTATTCGTATTCGCCACCGTTGGCCTCCTTGCTTCAAAGCTCAACTCCTCCTTCTTAAGATCCATCATTCCTCCGGGACATGATATCGCGGAAAGCATTAGTGAACTCCTCCTGTGTTATCTCTTGCGGGCTCCATGAGCGCACAAGAATTCTCCCACCATTCTCGCGGTTCCTTCAAGTTGATGAGAGGCGAGAGCACCTTCTCATTGCCCTCACACCGAGTGATGTGCGCTTCTTCTCAATGGTCCTAAGCCAATCATCGGCTTCCAAAGGGTTCACGTTTCCAGAGAAAGTTGGTGGCCTAGTCCTCATAAAATCCGATAGCTTGGACATAGGTCGAGGTCCACCATGATTGTTCTGAGTTGCAGGATTGTTGTGGTTTACTGCTGCATTGGTCATCTGCTGCATCATTGTCTGCATCAGTTGAGTCTGTGCTGCAAGGAATGCTCCCAGATTCTGCATGTCCACTGGCGGTGGTTGAGGGCTGCCTCCATCATTGGGATTGTCATTCTGACGCAGTCCACTTCCTGAAGCACCGTTGTTTCCTCGAGTATTCACCATCTGATGATTGCCTCTTAGGTTAGGAAAGGTAGATGTAGCATAGATGAGAAGTAAGAATTTCTAAAACGGGGAGATAGGTTATACCCAAACCGAACAATTCTTTATTTAACTTGGTATGGTGCTTATTTAAGCCTACAAGCTCGCAACACATACGCACACTCAGCAATACAAAGAAGCAAACTAAACACGAAACCTTAACGCCCACTAGAAAGGTAAAGACTAACTTAAAGACGCGACTCACACTCGAGTCTCAACACGGCTCCAAGGTCGACACTCACTCATCCGACCACCACCTCTGGAGAGATCGATCCGGCGATACACGGCGGGTGGGCTGGCATCGAGCAAACCTATCCTGATGACCTATTATCGGGTCCTCTGCAACAACGGGTCTGCACTCCCCTCCGCTCCCACTCGCTCCTCTGGATCCTCCTCGGACTCCTCGGTGGCTCCTGAACTCTCTCGAGTCACGCGCTCCACTCGCCCTCAATCGCCTCGTGGCCTCTCCCACTCGGTGATCATCCCGATGGTCAAGCACGGGTCACCTCGAGCTCTGCTCGCTACTGAGTGCCTCGCATACGCCTCCGGCTCCGGGTAGTCTCTCTCATATGATCCTCCGGCAAGGCGAACTCGCAAGGTGCGTCGCCAGAGCACACTCGCTCCTCGATCCGTCGTCTTCGCATGCTTGAACGTCTGGGTGAAGTCGAACACCGAGTCGTGAAGCTCGCAACAGTAGTCGCGCAGACACGGCGAAGAGCAAGTCGAGCGACCTCTGAATTGCAACCTCGCACGAGAATCTTCTCGCGGAGATGTTGATTGGCACGCTAGCTTCCTCGTTCTCCGGCGTAGATGATCAACTTGCAAATAAATCCTCGGTGTACACCATTCAACGACCGGTGCCTCCTCGGTAAAGTGGACGATAGAAACCTCCAAGCGCTCAAGTACTCTCCACGGCCCATGGCGAGCCGCCACTGCCTCCTCAAAGGTCTGAACGATCGGCATCCGCTCCACAAGAACTTGAATAAGTTCTCCACCAAACGGCAAGTAAAACGGTAAATTTAGCAAAGGCTAGAAGTAGAGAATGAGATGAGTCGAGAGGGTTTTATTAGTCAAGCTTAGATTTTCTTTTAGAAAATAATTTTGGACACACTCAAGACACCTCCAAACTATCTAGGCCAAGACCTACAATCAAGATGCTCGATACCACCTCTGAAGGACCCGAATCCATCGATTGAACCCACTGTGTTTCATCGTGCACTATTCCTGGGATCAACGCTAGTGCACACACTTAACATTGGTACATATCATCATACACAACGATAATAGAATAATAGTTCATTTATTGATATAACTAAATGTATGATCTTATGACCAACTTACATTATTAAGCCACGCAGGCAAGACGAAAATATAAACTAATAATTAAGCGTGGAAAGTAGAAACGTAGGTAGCTCATCATTCACCACAGCAACCGACAAGGCTCGGACCCTAATGACTCGTGTCTTCTTGGACTTCATCTTCCAACACGGTGTAGATTCTTCAACTGTTGATTATTGTTGTTTGGCAAGGGTGAGTACTTAAAGCACTCAACAAGTTGTGCATGTAATGCAATTCCATGTATCTATATGCAAGGCTTATTCCAATGGATAGGCTATCATGGCTATTTTGCAATAAGCATTTATGAACGAATCTGAGATATAGATTGTAAAGGATGTAAAACAAATAACGATAATAAATAAATTCAGATTTCTCAAGTAAACCAAGTTTCCAATCCTAAGTCAAATTCCATCTTCCACATGGCATTCCGCCATCCCAACCAAGTTGTCCAATTAATTAAGCTAACCCTTAATCAGAATTCCGAGCATTGCTCAATACCATGAGCACGGCTATCCGAATAGTTTCACACTCTGCAGAGGTTATGCACTTTACCCACGTGATACAACCAAACACCACAAAGGCGAGAGATTATAACAAAGCCTTTACAATGCTCTATCTTAACCCGATACTACCCGCTAAGGTTTCAACACTTGGCGGGTCTCAGAAACCACATCCGTGGCCCCCTCTTGCGCCATGTGAATTACACCTGACGGGAACTCACACCGACCACGATAGTATCAAAATTAAGACTTTGCAAATTACTCACTAGGTGGCCCATACGGACATGTGGTTGCATGATTGACTCAGTCAAAGGCTTGCAAGGTTAAGTCCTTAGTGTGATCAAGGCAAGACTTCCACATACCATCCGCCCATCGGGCCCACCTTGGCCTCCTCGCCTTGCCACTTGCCCCAATCTAAGTTATCATCACCCGCTGATTACCAAGCACCACGTGCCATCAACAATTCAACATCGCTATGTGACATGACTCGCCACAACAACTCAATCTCATCGTGTGATCCCACATGACACACAAGTTCATAACATTGTTCCATATTCCGTTAATCAAGATTAATTAACAATGATTCTGACACATGTGATGACGTGGCATGGCTAAGCAACTAATACGCCTAACCTCCAATGTTGATCATAATTATTAATCAACTATATTAAACCAATCTAGGGTGACAATGGTTCATGGCATATAATGACAAGGTAGGGTATAGATCAATCTGGTATTTTAGCTAAACCCAATCTAATTTGAAACAATTGTATATTTGAAATATATGCAATATTGTAAAACAAACATAGCAATTTTATAAACATGGGTTCAACATGATCAAAGCACAACTTGCCTTGGAATAGGTCCTGATCTTGATCTGAAGCTTGCTCTTGGGTTGCTTGATCTTCCTCCAAGCGCCGCACAATTCAACGCCTACGCTGCATCAAAGAGAAAAGCAAATAAATGCCAAAACAGAGAGCAATTGAACTCCAAAAATCAATTAAAATTCACCATTAAATAGATCTCAATTTTACAAATTTTTAGAAACTGGAATCACTCAAATCGAAGTTACGATGCAAAAGATATAGCCTTTTGAAGTTTGAAATAAATATCAAATCGGAAAATCAGAAAATCAGATTTAATAGATTTATTTTTATTCCGAAAATAGATTATCATGCGTCATCATGACGTCACGCTGACGTCAAGATCGACCGACCAATCGGAAGCGCCACGCGGCCCCCGGTCCATGGATCGCGCCCACGACCGCCGGTCCACGGCAGACGGTCCCGGCGCCGCATGGCCGCTGCGGCCAAACACGCGGCGCCCGATTGGTTTGCGCGACGGCAGCGCAACTGGTGCACCAGATTCCATCGGACGATCGCCGATTGATGCACACGCGGCGAGATCACGAGCACGGGTTTTAGATCCAACGGACGGCGACATGAGGGTTTTACACCACCGAGGACACGCGGTCAGATTCGAGACGCCGCGAAGATCCAACGGACGAGCAGCTCGCCGCTAATGGCGCCGCCGAGACCAAAATCCGCCGGCGATGAAGACGACGATATCGCGAGGCGCCCGGCGAAGTTACTCGACGCCGAGACCTTGCACTTTGCCGCGGCGAGGAACGAGGACTCAACGCACCGTCCGAGCCTTAAATATAGGCGACGGAGAGGGCGGCGGCGGACACGGACCGAGTCCGCCGGAAACACGGCGGCGGCGGAAGAGTCCGAGGCGAGACGACACACGAGAACCCTTCGATGACGAATGAACTACCGGGATTCAAAGCGACGTGGCCGGATCGAGATCCGCCGAACCAACTAACGGACACGATCCAAACTTTCCCGAACCTAAGACGACTTAATTCCGACCGTCCGATTCGATCCGACGCCCATCGGCGCTAGGGTTTGCGATTCATGCGCCAAAGCTCCCGACCGCCTCGACGCGAGATCAACTACCGGCGATGCGCACCTCCGCTCGTGGGCCAATCGGGCCGCACGGCCACGCATCACGCGCGCATGCTGTTGGGCCTCGCCCAACACTGCTTTCTCGAGATTTTCAAAAGGTTTTCATTTAAAATAATTCCATAAATTCATTTAATTTGTTTTAGGCAATAAAACAATCAGAAAATCCAAGAAAAATCTCAAAATACTTTGAGACATTCTCGACTTAAATAAAATATTTTTGCTAAAACTTTATTTTAACTTTGTACAGATTTAAATACTTTTGAATAAAAAGCAATAAACTTGAAATAGGAATTAATTCAAATAAATCTAGAAAAATCCAAATAAATTCCAGAAAATCACAAATGCATTTTTAAACGATAAAAACTTAATTAAGCCAAATTTTGGGATGTTACAATTAAGAAGCAATAATCAGATAATCAATCAGTAAAATCAATTAGACCAGATAATTAAAATGTAAGGTTTAGAGAAGTGCTGTCAGTCCTGCAGTGATGGTATCACTCATCAAGGTACCTGACCTGTCCAAGGGCCTGACAGGTACCTCTCGCTAGATCGGGGTTCATCATTCGGCGTTTAGTATCTTACCTGGTACGGTTGCGGGTACGGTTAGTAAAAAGAGCGAGAAATGACCAAAGGGCCCATAGGGTAAATAACCACCAGTAAAAGACAAGGGTAAATGAGGTAAAAGGGTAGCAGTGAAGTAAATATAGTCAGCCAGCCTCTTGCCAACCGAAAGCCTAGCAAGCATCCAACTCATTCACAGCCAAAGCCAGCCTCCCCATTTCCAAACCAAGAACCAGCAAGCCTCCAGCCACAGGAAGCCAATAAGAGGAGGCGAGGGCTTCCAGAAGCCAGAAGGGAAGAGGTCCAGAAGACACCCCGAAGCAGGAGGCCAGCTTTACCTCCTTCCTCACTTCATCAACCTCAGTGCTTAGCTCCCAATCGATCGCCAGGTGCACAATGTCAGTAGTATTAGCAGTAGCTATAGTGCTAAGTAGAATGTGCAGAGGGTAGATCGGGCTGGTAGCTAGCTACTGGGTGAGGGTAGCCAGTAGATCGGGCTAGACCCTTGCGGTCTCAGTAGTTGGGATAGCCATTAGGGCAGCGAAGGGCATCCTAGCTCACCTCATATTCCCTCGGCGTGTGGGTAAGCCAGTGTCATCTCCTTCCTTGTGCTAGAGCCACCCCAAAGAATCATCATAGACCCCCAGTGAGGGCAGCCGCTGGCCAGAGAGGGAAGTGCAGGGGTAGTGGCCGGCCGATCGAAGGGAGAAGCAGAGAGAGGAATGGAGGCGCAGTAGAGAAAGAGGAGAAGAAGGAGAAGTGGAGGAGCAGCATGCGCTCGGCTATGAGATTTTGTAGAAGAGCATGCGCTCGGCTAGGAGAAGAAAAGGGGCAAGAGGTGACAGAACTGAGAGCTATCGGCCAGGGAGTAAGAAAAAAGAGAAGGCAGGGAAGAAAGAAAGAAAAAGGAAGGAAAGAAAAGAAAAAGAAAGAGAAGAAAATGGAGAGAGAAAAGAAAAGAGAAAAGGAGAGGAAGTAGAGAAATCAATTCATGCCGCGGACCGCGTTGATCTTGTCGATCAAATTGCGGATCTCGTAAAAAACGATAACTCGTATTAATTAATTTGTGCCAAGATAAAATATGTACGGCAGATAAGAAAAATTGGTTGGACGCCAGAATAAAACATTCACCTTAATTGCCCTAGTTAATATATTCTACTTTCAGGGCTTGACTTGAACCTTCCAGCCAACCAGATCCAGTCTTCGTGAGAGGTTGAACCTTCCGATTTTATACCACGCAAGATTCATTGAACATCTTTATTAAATGCTTTTAACACTTTTGTATACCCAAGCATATCCTCACTTCATTAAAACTTTATTTTGCAAATTTGAAATGTTGGAATGGAATTGGATGGAAGAGGTGTTGTGAATGAGGTGATATGATGGTGATGTGGTTTGAAATGGTGGAAATGATGTTAGTTTGTTCACGAATGGAGTCGTGGACATGGTATTAGTGTTAATTATAGTGGGTAGAGGGCGCCGAGAAGAGACGGCGCGTTTATGCGAGTGCGCGGTTATGCCCATGCCGGTGGGGCTCTCTATATAGGCTATAACATAAGGTCAAACATCTACACTCGAGCAATGAGCCATATTTTCAGTATCAACCATAGTGAGATGAATTTCTGCTAGAAAAGGTTGTCCTATGAAGATGTAAGATCTCCACAATGGGTAAGAGTAGTTACTAGGGCAAAAGTCTGGGTATGCCGGAAGGCCTAGATAAGATGGCTGTTGTGAAGTGGTCTATATAAATGCCACGGTGGAGTTACTCCCGACTGGAGGTTCGGGTACAACTGTATCTACGAGTGGTGGTATGGCCTTGGATACGATCCCCCTCGAGTATCCAACACTGGATTAGTGATAAACATTATAGAGCCTCATGAGATGAGGTCGCTATGAGTAAAGTGGTACAAACCTGCGTAGGGTTAAACCTTAAATTCAAGCTTGTCACCTGGATTGGAGGTTACGGAAGCTAAGTCTGCCTTAAATACGAGTGCTAGTAGTTGATTTTCAATAATTAAGATTTTCAACATTTAGAGAAAACCAAAAACCTAATTTCTGTAAAATGGAATTGGAGGGAAGGAATTGGTTAGTTGGAGAGAAAATTCATGCTGCATGTTGTTATCTAATACTTGTTGAGTATTCTGTACTCACTCCTGTTATTTCCCCCTTTTCTAGAAGGTGAATCTGATGGATCGACGTTTGAGGCATGGGATGAGGCCTATTCACAGGATCAATACCAGGGTTATCAGGAGAATCCCTCCGAGGGCTACTACTACTCCGATTACTACCAGGAGGTCTAGGAGTTTTTATAGGCCTTATTATCAGCGTATGATGTATTCAGGGTAATATAGCTAGTTGTGATATCTTTTGTTGTATCAGTGTTTAGATGTAATATTATGTAATAGACATATAGCCCTGCGTGACTTGAATTGAATATATTTTCATTCAGTCTCTAATTATTGTTCAGCTGTAACACTCTGAACACGGTATAGTAGCTCATAAAGCATCGGGTCTCTCGATGTTTTGCTAGCGACTGTGCTGTGATTCGTGTAATTATCTTAGGGTGATAACAATGCTACTATCTCTACCCTGGGTTAATTATACGAGTCGCCATAGAAAGTCCAAGAAAAACTATAATTGCTTGATCAACAAAACAGAAGGAGCCTCACTTGGCAGCACCAATTTCTAAATTATCATGGTAGTTACTAAATTTCTATGAACATTATTCTTGAATTCTCATTGTAAAAAAAATACTAAATTGCTGCAAAAGTTGGTATTATAACCTTTGTTTGTGAATGCTGATTATCTGGTTGTTTTTATTCATAGTCTCCACTAACTCTATCACGGGCTGCCCAGTGAACTTTTAGATTTAAGCGCCTAATTATATCCGAACTTTAATCCTGTGAACTTAATCTATATTTCTTCTTCACTCTTGCAGGTATCACCACCTCATAACCTGTCCAACAGGTCCAGGTATTTATCCTACTAGTATATAAACTAGTAAATAATGTATCCAGCAAATTAGTACGGGTGTGTTTGGTTGTCTGCATCACCCTAGCCTATCCCGTATGAGCCATCCAGGCTAGCCTTGGCCTGCATGAGTGGATGCAGGTTGAGTTATTTGGTTGCTTGTTTATGCATCTCATGGGCCTGCATTAGAGTGAAGCCCAATTTTTGTGTTTCCTTCATCCTACATGAGTGGATGCAATTGCATCCACTTGGCCTGGATGAACAGGAAACCAAACACTTGTCTAACAGATGCAGTTGTATCCACTCATGCGATTCAGGCACCCATGCAGGCAACCAAACACACCCTACATGAATCCATACTACTCACATTACAGAGATTGTGCTCCTTACCCATATTACCCCCTCCCGGATGTGAAACTGGTCACCCACAGATGGCACTGGAGTCGGGCTTTTTGGGCCAGCCTGAGGTACAACGTCACAGCTTGGCACGAAGTCCGACCCGGCACGAAGTGGGCCTTGACAGGCCGGCACGACACAGTAGCACGGGCTGTGCCGGGCTCGACAATCAGGCACGATGGATGGCACGGCCCAGCACGACACTGTAGAATGGGCTGTAACGGGCCCGATGACCCAAGGCATGAGGAAGAAGCCTAGCATGAAGGTCACTGACTCACAGAGCATGACCGCCATGGATGCATCCAGTAGTATGAACGTCACCCCTATCGCCGACACTTGAGAAAGACGGACAAAACGGGAGAGAGAGCTGAGAGAGATTAAGAGGCGGTGTAAGAAACTTCTCTCTCTCTCGTCCCTCTCAATCTCTCTCAGCTCTCTCACGGTACGGCGAGCACGACGGGCCAATGCGACTCAACATGATTCAAACACAAAGCACGACGGACCCGTGCCGGGCCAGCCCGACACGGCACGACGCCCACCTCCACACTAGACTCGTCTTACCAACCACCGAGCTATGGACCTTGGCTGTACAATGCTTGCATGAGCCATCCGCACACTCCTGAGTTCCATAGCTGCTGCAACCACAAATATCCTCCTGGTTACTACAGTTTCAGACCCCCATTCCCTCAAGAACTTCCACCTCCACATCTATATTACTGTTGGCGTCAAAAACTTGAAGTAGGGTTTCTGACAGCAGCACACCAGACGAACACCTAGTTCAAGAGCGTGCCAGTCGATTTGACCTGTAACCGACAAGGTAAAAAAATATAAAATTTAATCAAAAGCCGATCGTAACGATCAACCGGCTTAGACTCAATCAGCTTGAAGACGATTAAGATCAAAGTAACAGGGTAGTCTAATTAGCTGATTAAGGCTAATCAGAGGGTAAAGGTAGATCGATTCTGAAGAAGGCGATGCGCAACAAAATCAGAACAAATCAAACCTGGGGTGTAATTGACGAAGATCAACAATCGGCGATGCGCAACTTTATTGATCAAGATCGATTACAAAGACTAAATTACAAAAGCTACTCCTAGTCGACAGGAAGGAAGAAAGTAAAAACTGGTTGATTGTATTGTGTTGTTGTTTCGCAGCTTGCTCTAGTCCTTCTTTTATACCCTTTGGCCGATCGTGTCCGACTACAACACGTTTCAATTTTTGATCCGTATCGGCCTTATCTCGGACAGTTATTTCCTTAAAGATCTTGTCGTTACCAAAATATCTTCAAACCTTTTCATCCTGTCCGTTAATTCCGTATCTTTGACTTTATTGCCGATTTTGACCAGACTTGCCAAATTTTGGTGCAAACATATGCCCCCCATTTTTGAGAGATGACTTGTCTTCTGTCAAAAATCGCAATTTTATCGGCTTTTTTCAATCGGCTAACTGTTGAACTTCGCTCAATAACTGCTACTTTATTCGCGCCGTAATTCTCTGATGTGTGGGTAGTGCGCTTTAACTACTCGCGTCTTTTGAGATTCACTTCCCGTCGCTTCAAATTTTCACCACGCTATAAAATGCGGCCCCACTTTAGTCATTCTTCACGCGCACAAGCTCTCGATTTGTCAGCAATCGGCTTAAGCTTCCTATTTGAAGTACTTCCGAGGCAATCCTTTGGCTCATCCATCTTTCTTCATCGGCTGCAATGGACCCTACCCAGGTACTTATCCCGATCCCGCACAGCAATGACCAATACTTTTTGGGTCCTTTGGGAAATCTAGATGTCCATACCGTAACAAACCAAGAAGTCCCTCGTTTACCTCTGTCGGCTGCTGGTCACAATATAGAGGGTTGGAACAAAAGTTTGAGCCCGCCGACACTCTCAAAGGATGGAGGAATTGGTTTATCAGGATAGCAGCCCAAAAGAGGGGTGAATGGGAGAGAATGGGCATAGCCGAGTGTATTCCACTTTCTTTAGCCGATCCAGAAGCCAACGAGCCCTTGGTGGCCACGGCCTGTTATTTTTGGTCGGATTGTTTTAATGCCTTCTTGTTCGCATCGGTCCCATCGCCCAACTCTTTAGATGTTGCTCAATTGTCCGTCTTGGCGGATGGAGAACAAGTATCGGCTTTTAGCGGAAAACCAAAATATAAACTTATCCGATCTAAGGGGGAAGGTTGGGCCAAATACATTGGAAATAATAACAAGATTAATGGCCCAGTATCGGACGAAGAGCATGTCGCCTTTCTGAATCTTTGGCTAGATCGTTTTTTATTCTGTGGAGCATCTCTTGGACCAACTCAGGTTTATCAAGTGATAGCAGAGCAACTTGTTGAAGGCCGTCGGCTAGCTCTAGGAAAAATCTTCTTGGGTGCTGTGTATCAGATGCTTTACATAATAAGGAGTCAACTTTATACTAGTTTTGGGAAATTCACCGTCGGTAATGTAGGTGGTCCGATGTGGTTCATACAAATATGGCTATACTGCTTATTCAGTCGCCCTTTTAATTTGGATTCAGCCGATGAGACTCTTTTTCCAAGGGATGACATACCAGAGGGGGCACCTATCCAATTTAGAGAATGCTGATCTTTTGGTGAGAGGTTTATGATGTGCTCCAGTAATGAGACAAGGATTTCTCCCGATAGCTGCAGAAGATTCTTGTCTTTGTTTTTGCAATTGGATACCGAAGATTTCAAGCAGCAAGACTTCTTCAGTTATGGTGCTACAGCCGATTTTTCTTGGCCTTCATTTCTTCACCTGGAAGCCGATAGTTCTTTGATGCCTCAGGAGACTTTGGATTTATATAGAATTTTCATTTCTCCGTGCATTTTCCATGTCGGCCTTCATACTAGGAATCGAACATTCCAACCTTCATACGAGTTTTACCATCCTTCAGTTTATGCAAGATAGCTTGGTTTCGGCCAGGTAATTCCAAGTTTGCCGCTTCTAGATCGGCTTCAACCTAGAGCCAGGGTTCGCAATGCCACATCAGCGAGGTTAGTTTTGGAATTAGCCGATGAGCTTCATCTTCGCAGTCTCCCCCACTTCCACCTGAACGCTCGCTGAGCAGGAGGTTTCACAACATGGTGGTCGGCTATTGCTGAGTGCCTATACATGGAGAAGACTCCGTCGCTTATAATCAAGGAATTCTTTCCAAATCTGCCAGAGCCATCCTTAGTGTCTAACAGCGATTCTAGCAGTGAAGCTAGCTCATCGGGTTACACTAACACGAGTTTAGTAGATAAGGTATCGGCTTGAATAATCTTGTCTTGCACATCGGTCTTTCACCAGATGCATTTTCTAATCACTTTTTACTACGCGTATTGCAGGCTAAGGATGTCGGCAAAAAGCCCATCTCTGGTCAATCGGGAAATGGCCAAGACAAAAGGTCACATCAATTGACTGGCCTGACGGGTTATACCTCTGGTACTCTAGGGGTCCACAGTCCATCTTTATCGGACATTGAGAAAAAACAACCAAGTAAGTATAAACACAATTGACTAATACTATCTTTTTGACCGAACTAACCTTTAGTCGATCTTTATTTTCAGAAAAGAAGAAGACAAAGTACACCAAGGCTCCAGCGAAGAAAGGACCCAAGCCCTAGGAGCAAAGCGGCGAGAGTTCGCCACATGCGTCGGCCACTGACAAGGTAGATTATTTATACTTCTTTGCTAACATGTCCTTCAGTACGTCGGCTTACCTTGCCTTTCTTATTTCAGCCGACACAATCGGTTCAAGCCGCGAAGACTCTGGCTAATCTTCCGAAAATTTCTTCTACACCGCTCTCTCCGCCACGGCCGATGTCAACTGCTCCAATCGCTGACTTGCCGGAGCTCTCCGACCCGACAAATCTGTTGGGTTTCTCTTTGGCCGATCTTGATGACCCAGAGATCATGGCCGCCGATGATTATGATGCAGAAATTAGGAGGATCCTTGAAGTGTTCAAAGAGGCATCGGCTGCCATCACTTCTGCTCCGGGCATTAAGGAGCGTCTTGATAAGTTTTTTGACTTAGTGATGCGGCCCCAATCGGAGATCTTAGCAAATAATCAACTGATCAGAGATGCAATGGCTGCTGTTGAAGCCGACCTTCCTCCGGAAGCAATGCAAGCCCTCCTCAATGTGTGCCACTTGGATGAAAGAAAGCCTGAAGTGGAGGCGGCACAAGACCGAATTCGACGTCGTGAAGCTCAAGAAGCCGATCAGAAGCTCTTGGATGAATTGGTCGCTGACGCCAGGGCAAAAAAATGTAAGTTTGATACCGGTGCTCAGCAGTTTAAGTCGACCAAAGAGTCCCTTTCCATGTTAGAAAAAACAAAGAAATTTCTTTTGGAAGAGTTGGCCAAGCTTGAAAAGCAAATCGGAGAAGGCCAACAGATCTTGGAGAAAACTTCTTTGGAGATGAAAGAGCAAAAGCTGAGCATTGCCGCGGCCATTGACAGTGTGACTAAGCAATCGGTCAAGGTAAAGCCAGTGCCCAGGAATGCCAAGGATGATGATCGCCTTCTTAATGAAATCCAAGAGACCATCGTCAAAGCAGCGGGTGCTCTATCGGCTCTGGGCGCGACTCTCCCCAGATCGGGCATTCAGTATTAGCTTCTTGAGATGTAAAACTATATTGGCTGCTTTTTTCAGAAACACTTGCTTGAACACTTTGTAATTTTGCTATACTTGTAATCGGCTGTTTAACCGATTTAATTTCACTTTTCTGAAGTTTTAGTCTGCAATCTTTTTTAGCTGAATAACAGCATCGTGTTAATCTTGGCTCTGAACGTGATCCTTAGTCGGCTAGGCTCCAATCCAAACGCTAGGATAGTATTTCTTCAAATACTTCCCGTTAATAGCTTTGGGTAATACATATCCTTCCAACGTTTCTAGTACGTACGAATTTCCGCCGACTAGCCGATTAACTTTGTATGGTCCTTCCCACGTAGGCGACCATTTTCCGAATCGGTTATCTTTCGAACCAACAGGTAAAATCGTTTTCCATACTAAATCGGTTTGATCAAAAGATTTAGGCATGACCTTTTTATTGTACGCTTTCGCCACCTTGATTTTATTCTTCTTAAGCCGATCAAGCGTAGACAAACGTAATTCTGCCAATTCATCCAAATTGTCGATCATCAAATTGTTATAATCTTGAGCCGACAAACCGTTTTGTCTGGCTACTCGTATGGATCCAATGTTGATCTCCACGGGTAGAACGGCTTCTTAACCATATACCAGCTGTTAAGGTGAAAGTTTCGTCGCTCCGTGATAAGCTAGCCGATATGCCCAAAGCGACTCCGATAGAGCTGAATGCCAATTCCTCGGCTTTTCATCGATCTTTCTTTTGATCAGTTTAATCAGCGTTTTATTGGACGACTCGGCTTGTCCGTTAGCCTGAGCATAGTATGGGGATGAATTCAATAGTTTAATCCCCAGACTTGTTGTGTAAGCCTGAAACTCATTGGACATAAAAACCGTGCCTTGATCGGTTGTAATTGTTTGCGGTATTCCAAACCGATGAACAATATGTTCATTAACAAAACCGATGGCTTCAACGCTGGTTACTTTCTTAAGTGGTATAGCTTCGACCCACTTTGAGAAATAATCGGTTGCGGCCAAAATAAACTTGTGGCCTTTACTCGATGCAGGAAATATTTGGCCGATTATATCTATTCCCCAACCTCTAAACGGCCATGGCTTGATAATTGGGTGCAAAGCCGATGCTGGTGCTAATTGTACATTGCCAAATTTCTGGCAAGTTTGACAACCTTTGTAGTATTTAAAACAATCTTCTAACATTTTCGGCCAAAAGTAACCTGTCCGTCTAAGCATCCATTTCATCTTATGGGCCGATTGATGAGAACCGCAAATGCCTTCATGTACTTCACCCATTGCTACTCGCGCTTCCTCGGTCCCAAGACATCTTAATAGCAATCCTTCCATCGTCCGATAGTACAACGTATCGTCCATAACAATGTACTTCAAAGCTTGTTGCCTAATTTTGCGTTCTGTCGGCTCAGATGGATCAATCAGGTATCTCTTTATTTGTGTCCTCCAATCCGCGACATCCACACACATGACGGCTTTATCTATTAGCTCAGTCACTTGATATCGGTCGAGGTCTTTGTACCCTGATGCCTGTTGAGCCAAGGCATTAGCTTTATCATTCAACTCTTTAGGGACGTGACCGATAGAAAATGACGTAAACGAGCCGATGATCTCTATGCATTGCTCCAAGTATTTTAGCAGTATCTCATCTCGACATTGGTATTCTTCCTTGATTTGCTGTATAATTAGCATAGAGTTGCCGTGAAAGATCGAAAAAGGCGACTAGAGGGGGGGTGAATAGGAGCCAAATAAAAATTTTCGAATAAACTTTCCCCCTAGAATTCAAACCACCAAAAGACCAGAAAGAAACTGCACTGGTCGGGTATCTCTGGTCGGATGAGCAGTGCACCCGACCTCGAGGTCGAATGAGCAGTACTCGACCGGCCTTTGGTCGGATGAGCGATACTCCCGACCCGAAGTGGTCGGATGAACAGTACTCGGGTGAATAGTGTTCGGGTGAACAGTATCCCGACCGGATGAACAGTACCCCCGACCTGCGGAGGTCGGATGAACAGTACCTCCCGACCGATGAACAGTGCGCCCGACCTACGGAGGTCGGATGAAACGATACCGGGTCGGATGAGCGATAAAATCAGCACGATCTTAAAACAGTAAATCGATGTAACTTTTGATGGTGATCGAAAACAATGAAACTTGGTGTGCACCTCCCTAAGGATGTCAGGAACCTATTTCAGTCATCAATCGAAGGAATTGATACCAAGGTTCCGTCCCTTTTCAGTTTAACAAATGCAACACCAAAAAAAACAGGGTCACGAACACAGACTTCACCCCTAACTTGCTGGTGGGAGTTGATGGTCGAGAATATCCTTGGATAACTCTCCACAAATCACAGCAAGTAAGTACACGAAGAAACAACCCTTCAAGCAGATAGAAACACTATCGAAAACTAGGTACGTGAAATTGGTATCTTCAAAGCTGAATAGAAGAGGTTGTAGATTGCCTAGATGATTGGGATATGATCTATAGAAGATTCATCCAGCAATCTTTCATCCTTGGCAATAAGAACTAGAAGCCAATCAAGACTAACAAACTGCAAGTCACACGTTTACGCACTTTAGGAACACAGATTTACAACTTGCAACAAGAACGCAAGGATTGCCTAAATGATTGAAAGCAAGAATCCGGAGAAGAGTTCATCAATCATGAATTTCAAAAAGGACTCAAAAGCAAGTAGAAGGAGATGAGGCAAATCCAAATTACGTAAAGTAAATTGCAAGTAAGTAAATGCGGAATTTAGATAACTGAATTTAAGTGCGTAATGTAAATACGTAAGAGAAATGAAACAAGAATATAAGTGAAGAACATTTCATTTACGGAAGGGAGGTTTACAAAGCCTCACAACAAAGTGGGCAAAACTCAAGCGAGCGGCAAAACCTCGGAACCTTCACGGAGGAGGCTGCCCTACCCCTCTATTTATAGTGACACAGGATCAATTCCCACCTTTGGATGTTACGCTTCAATCCTAAGCCAACATCCAAGAGCCGGATTTGATCCTTACAGCATCCTCTCAACAACTCTCAACTACTCACGTACACTTTCCTCACTGCTCACCCCAAGGAGACACCCCTCTCCTGTATATTTGAAGCGAGGCTTGGACCACCACCACCCTTGGATGAGCCTCTAAACCCTAGAGCACTCCATCAAGGGTGAGATTTTACCCACTCACACACTATGCATGGGTGACCGAAACCCAACAACACAGCGGGTTTTGCACGCTGTTCAAACCATACCAACTTGACTGCTACTCTATCTTCTGACCGCGATCCAACGATCCTCCTCGATCGGAGCGGCTCCAAGTTAGCATCTCATCCATTCCTTTGTCTTCTCGGCTTGCGGCTACTCCACAGCCTCAGTCATCTTTGGCGACACCTTGATCATCCGGACCTCGGCTCTCGGCCTAGTCCCGATCTCCTTCGCCTCACCATGACCTAGCTCCAAAGTCCCGCAACCATCATAGACAAGGAACCACATCACATAGCAATGTCCAACAACACATATCCATCTCAGCAGAAAGATATACACTGACCGACCAAAGAAACCCTAACCACACATGGTCTGACCACTGGTCTCCATCCCGACCACAGACCTGACCACTGGTCTCCATCCCGACCACTCGAGGTCTGACCACTGGTCTTCGTCCTGACCACGGCGACCGACCCATCGGTCTCCATCCCGACCACTCGAGGTCGACCCGCGGTCTTCGTCCACGACCACTCGGGTCCGACTCTCGGTCTTCTTCCGACCACTGGGGTGCGACCAGCGGTCTCCATCCCGACCACTGGTCTTCGTCCCGACCACTCGGGGTCGGACCACTGGTCTTCATCCCGACCACTCGAGGTCTAATCACTGGTCTCCGACCAGCCAAAGCCTAGACCACTCTGGGTCGGACAACTGGTCTCTGACCAACCAAAGACCTGACCACTCGGGGTCAGACGACTGGTCTCCGACCAGCCAAATCCTCAACCACTCGGGGTCGGGTGACTGGTCTCCGACCAGCGAGAGCCCCGACCACTCGAGGTCGGACGACTGGTCTCCGACCAGTAGACCAACACTCAAATTGCTTCAAATCCAAATCAATTTAAAACAACACAAGCTCAAAACTCATCAATTACTCATCACACACAAGGATAGACCTCCACATGGTCTTTCATGCCGTATGCCTCAACCGTACTTGCTCCGATATTTTCCAATAACTGCAAACCTTTGAGTAATGCTTCGTACTTTGCCTGATTATTTGAGCATCGGCTATTTAGCCAAAACGCAAACTCGAAGTTATGCCCTTTAGGTGATATGAGCACTATACCGATTCCATCACCTTCTCTGCACGCAGACCTGTCAAAAAACAATTGCCAAGGGGCTACGGATACCAAATCAGTAGTAGTATCATGTCTTGTTATAAAATCGGCTAATACCTGCCCTTTGACCGCTTTGGCCGATTCATAGGACAGGTCAAAATCAACCAAGGCATAAGCCCATTTGCCAAGTCGACCTCGTAGGATTGGAGCTGACAACATATATTTTATAACATCGGCTTTACAGATTACTTTACAAGCCGATGCTAAAATGTAATGTCTTAGCTTTGTACATGAGAAGTATAAAGACAAGCATAATTTTTCAATGAAAGGGTACTTGACTTCAGCATCAAGAGGCGTCGGCTTAAATAAAAGATAACCCTTTCCTTTCTATCAACTTCTTGTGCTAAAACAGACCCAATAGTCTCCTTTTCAGCCGATATATATAACTTGAATGGAATCCCCTTTTGTGGCGCAGCCAAAATCGGAGGATTGGCTAAATATTTCTTAACATCGTCAAAAGCCTTTTGCTGATCGGCTCCCCATACAAACTCTTGATTATCCTTCTGTTTCAACAGTGGGGTAAATGCGCGGATTCGTTCGGAAAGATTCGAGATGAACCTTCGGACATAATTAATTTTGCCGATCAACTTCTATAACTCATTTTTGCACGTCAGGGGCATTGTATCGACTATGGCTTTGACCCTTGTTTGATTAACTTCAATCCCCCTCTCATGCACCATAAAACCCAAAAACCGTCCAGCCGACACGCCGAACGCACATTTGAAAGGATTCATCTTCAAGCCATGCAATCTTATGTTCTGGAAAACTCTTTCTAGATCGGCCAAATGCTGCAAGTCCTCTGCAGATTTTACCACGACATCATCAATGTATATTTCAACGATGTGGCCGATTAGATCATGAAAAATTAAATTCATGGCTCGCTGATATGTTGCCCCAGCGTTCTTTAATCCGAAGGTCATAACCGTCCACTCGAATAAACCTATTGCACCAGGACATCTGAATGTTGTTTTTGGTATATCGGCTTCTGCCATGAATATCTGATTGTATCCGGCATTCCCGTCCAGAAAACTTATGATCTTATTCCCCGACGCAGCATCGATAAGCATATCGGCTATAGGCATCGGGTATTCATCTTTTGGTGTTGCTTTGTTCAAATCTCTAAAGTCGACACATACTCGCAGTTTTCCGTTTTTCTTCATAACTGGAAAAATGTTGGAAACCCACTCCGCATATCGACAAGGTCTTATAAATTTAGCCTCCAACAATCGCTCTATCTCTTCTTTTATGATTTTATACAGAGCCGGATTAAAACGTCTAGGGTACTGTTTAAACGGCCTATAACCTTGTTTAATGGGTAGCCGATGTTCTACCAATTGTCGGCTTAAACCAGACATTTCGTAATATTCCCAAGCAAAGCAATCTTTATATTTTCTAAGAATTTCGATCAATTTTTCTTTATATCTTACATCTAAATTTGCGCTAACAAAAGTTGGTCTTTTTCTGTCACCACTACCTATATCAACTTCTTCAAGCAGATCGGTAGACGTAAAGCCATGAAAGTCTTCTTGAAAGTCTTCTATAGCTTCATAGCTATCCGTTGTTTGCCGATAGCTTTGCATTTTATCTTGTAATGCCTTCACTGCTTTTCTTGTCCCCATCGGCGTAGCACCGTTTGCTCGATCAAATGTGCACGGCTTGACACCGATCGGCATAAGTCTGTCTTGCTTACGCAGATGAAATCGCAATCTTCAATGTTTTCCGATATACACCTGCTTCTTCATGTTGCCAATTCGCATCGGTGGCCATGGCAATGTGAGCCGATGTGTCGGCCGTGACAATTTCAACTTCTTCTCCGTTCCATTGAACAAGCGCTTGATGCATAGTTGATGGGATACAGCAGTTGGCGTGAATCCAATCTCTTCCCAGCAGAACGCTGTAATTTCCTTTGGCGTCAATAACAAAAAATGCGGTCGGCAAAGTTTTACTGCCGACGGTTAATTATGTAACCATGACGCCTTTGGCTTCTGTGGGATCGCCTGTGAAGTCGTTTAAAACCATGTTAGTTTTAATCAAGTGTTCATCGGACTTACCCAATTTCTTGCAAGTCGTGTAAGGCATCAAATTTACTGTGGCTCCGCCATCTACCAGCATCCTTGATATCGGCTTTACATTTATATATCCTTTCAGATATAACGGTTTTAAATGCTGATGATCATCTCTGGGTTTCTCAAAGATTGCGTTTTGGACTCCCGAACAAGATTGGGCAAAAGTTTCTTTAGCCGATTCAGTTTTGATTTTGAATTCGGCTGGCAATGTAAACACCATGTTGATATCCATTGGTGGTGTATCGTCCCTAATCATAGGAGAATCTAGATCATCTGCCGATTCGAAATCTTCTTTAGCTTGTTCTTTTTTCCTCCATTCCTTCTTAACAATTTTGACCGGACGAAGCTCATTGAAAGTTTCGTCCCTCTGTCTTTCTGCGTCTGCTTCCCGGATCTCTTGAGTCCTTAGCCTCTGAAGTCGTCGACATTGCGATCGGCTAAGGCTAGATGGACACCATCTAGGCTTAGGCTCTACTGGTTTTCTTATCTTGCCGACGAGATTATCTTGGTCTATGTTTGACCTCCGCGTTTCGACCTAGTCTGGTTCTTGCTTTGGTTCAGATATCCTTTCATGAACAAGCCTTCTGAAACCTTCGTTGTAACCCTGAATCGGCCCAAACAGCCTATCTTTAGCCGATTGCCTTGGCCAATCGTCGCGGGGGTAATGCTCCATCGGGCACGTATACGGGGATGGCAGTACTACTCTCCTTTCCCAACAAAACTGTCAAAAAGGACATCTTCTATGGGCTCTTTCTACGTTTTCAGTGTGATATAAATTATCCGACCGGTGAGCAGGATATCGCGATCGGCTATTCATCCTTTCATATTTATCCATCAGTTGTGAAAAAGTTGGTCCTGTCCTTTTGGCCGATTGCTTTGATGGCGATTTTTCAGCTTTGTACCATTTACCCACCCGAGGATTACCCTTGGGTTTAATGGTCCTCGAATTTTTTCCTTCGTGATCGGCTTCTATTTGTAGTGAGCCGATCGTAATTTTTAGCGTTTGACTAGCGTCTGAATTCGGCTGAGCATTGACCTACCGACCCTTCTTTGGCTCATCATGCATCGGCTCCTTTCCTTTAGCCGAACATTGAACCATGTTGATTGGAAATGGATCAGCATCAACTTGCATAGTCGGCTCGTCAGCAAATTTTAGCCGACCGTCCTCAATAGCCGACTGGATCTGTTGACGAAAAATATTGCAGTCATTAGTATTGTGAGAAAAAGAATGGTGCCACTTGCAATACCTGCGTTTCTTGATTTCGTCAGCCGATGGTATAACATGTCCCTCGGATAACCGTATTATCTTTTCTTGTAATAACAGATCAAAAATACGATCACATTTGGAAACATCAAAGGCATATTTAACTTCCGACTTATTTCTAGTCGGCTTTAGCCAAGAACAGGCTTAGGACTTTTTAGATCCCTTTACCCATTCGGCTATATTTATTTCCGCTTCATCGTCTTCTGAAGAATCACTAGGACAATATTCGAACATATTGACTTTGGCCTTGTCATTCTCCTTATTATTATTGCTCTTAAATCTATCTTTAAACGCTTTACTATCAGGGAATCGGCTTTCTTGAGCCGATACACGATGAAGCAAGTGACTTAGGTCAGTGAACTCTTGCCCTCCAAACTTCTCCCTAAGCGGAGGAATCAACCCTTGAAACGCCAAATCAGCAAGTTGATTATCGGGCAAAGTGACACTAAAACATCGATTCCTAGTATCGCTAAACCTTTAATATTACGATTGATAGATCTTAGGTCGAAATCACGAGCTCCAAAGCGCCAAAAAAGTATTCATGAAATCGGCTTTCAAATCGTTCCATAAGTGGACGACCGAGTAAGCAGTAAACGAGCTGCTCGGACAATGACAATGGGAACAATCTTATTTTCAGTCCATCGGACTGAGCCGCCTCACCACATTGAGCGATAAAGCATCCGATGTGTTCCAACGTTGTAGTTGAATCATCGCTAGAGAATTTTGCAAAGTCTGGTACTCTGAAATTATGAGGGTATGGCATACGATCTATGTAATCAGGATACGGCTTTCTATAGCCGATAACTTTTCCCTTAGGTGTATCTTTGAATCGGTCTGTAAAGCGGTGAAATCTGATCGCCCAATTTACATTATCGACCATTGGCATAGCGGCCCTTGATAATGTTGGTCATAGTTGGCAGCCTGTCCCCCGAGTGCAAGCTCGGGTTGCCAATTATGCTGCATCGTCGGCACACGATCATACTGATCATGCCGATTATGCCTGACTTGAGGTTCCGGCACTGGGACAAAAGGTTCTAAGTATCTCACTACCCTATGCTGACCTGGGTTTCTAAGCATGGTAGGATCTTGAGAGAATCTCTCAGAGCCAATCGGCTGTGGAACCGATTGGGGAAAAGCATAGAATGGAGCCGACGGCGGCAGATTTATCGACGCGTCTAACTTGGCGGCGTCGGTGTAGGATTGGTAATGGCTCACCCCGCTTGACCGAGGATCTCTAGGCAATATTACGGTCGGCTGAGTAGGCATCATTGTAGGGGGTGAGGTTATAGCCGATGGTTTGGGATCGGCTGTCGAGCTCTGCGTATTTTGCGCTACTGAAAAAACAGGATAATTTGGCAGAGCTTGTAATGGGTCAAGCGGAGCTTCGACGAGGCTAACTCTGGGCTATAGACTTAACGCTATTTGCTATCGCCGGCGAGAGTTGTCACGAGAGGCGATGATTGATTTATTAAGGCGTGGTGCACAGACTGATTAATCATAGCCGATAACTCGGCTTGAGCAGGCAGATATCGGCTTACCGGTTCTGTGACACCCGCATCTCCCAAGGCGTTAACCGTCGGCAGGCGATTTTCGAGTGGCGCCACGTCCGGTTTTTCGATAACGACTTAGCATCATCTCCTCCAACGCAGTCTTTCGAGCCTCTATTTCCTGACGTTGTTCTGCGGTCAAATCGTCCATTGTTGGGACGATTATGGCTTCTGCGTTCAGATCTGATGGTGGAATCGACTTTCCTGATAAAGACATTGGTCCCACCGGGCGTGCCAAGAGTGTGTTGGCGTCAAAAACTTGAAGTAGGGTTTCTGATAGCAGCACACCAGACGAACACTTGGTTCAAGAGCGTGCCAGTCGATTTGCCCTGTAACCGACAAGATAAAAAATATAAAATTTAATCAAAAGCCGATCGTAACGATCAACCGGCTTAGACTCAATCAGCTTGAAGCCGATTAAGATCAAAGTAACAGGGTAAGTCTAATTAGCCGATTAAGGCTAATCAGAGGGTAAAGGTAGATCGATTCTGAAGAAGGCGATGCGCAACAAAATCAGAATAAATCAAACACAGGGTGTAATTGACGAAGATCAACAATCGGCGATGCGCAACTTTATTGATCAAGATCGATTACAGAGACTAAATTACAAAAGCTACTCCTAGTCGACAGGAAGGAAGAAAGTAAAAACTGGTTGATTGTATTGTGTTGTTGTTTCGCAGCTTGCTCTAGTCCTTCTTTTATACCCTTTGGCCGATCGTGTCCGACTACAACACGTTTCAAGTTTTGATTCGTATCGGCCTTATCTCGGACAGTTATTTCCTTAAAGATCTTGTCGTTACCAAAATATCTTCAAACCTTTTCATCCTGTCCGTTAATTCCGTATCTTTGACTTTATTGCCGATTTTGATCAGACTTGCCAAATTTTGGTGCAAACAATTACCATGGGCCATTTCCGCATTATCCGAACGCCTATGCTTCTTACTTTGTCCCGCCACCACCTTATCCTGTTGATCAAACACCACATGGTCACGACAAGTTCAAGAGTCATTGCTATGGGTGTCCAAACCATGTTTGCCATGGGGGAGAGAAGAGCAATGTGAAAATTGAAGAAGAAAGGCCTGAAGTAAACCCTGAGAGTGAGAGCAGAAGGGTGCAAGTAATTCCAGTATAATTCGCCATCCAAATTACCAATACCCGGTTATATGGCTTCCACCCGGCAGCATGAAAGACAAGGAGAACGGAAGAAGCACCGAATTGCCACCTCAGCTCTTTAATGGACGGGATCCTGTGAGCGGCAAGAGGACAGGGCATGTGAAGCAACAAGAGCAGGATGATCAGAGGGCCAAACAATTTCAGTGGCCAATAATTTGGACTCCACCAGTATATGATGAGCCAAAACAAGAAGCTAAAGAGTTGAAGGAGATGGACGAGAGCCCAAAGGTCTCTCAGGAAGCTCCACCTTCACCAAAGATCAACATTATTCCGTTGTCATGGTTTGAAAATGGTCATCATGATCAGAAGCCTGCTGCTAAGGATGGCTCTGGAGATCACAATGACAAATCATCAGTCAAGAGCCACACTGCAAGTACTGAGCATCAAGATGGCAGAGCAATGGAAGGTCACTACAAGACTACTCCACTTGTGCCTAAGAAAGTGTTGGGTATTGATCCGAATTTCCCGTTGGGTTTTAAAGACATCTTTAGCCCATATTTTAGTATAGCCCATTTAAACTCGTGTCGCTTCATCCATCTATAAATACCCCTTGTAATCTGCTGGAGAGAGTAAGATGCTCATTGTAAACTCTAGCCATTGTACACAATTTCTCAAAATAGTGATATCGTTGTTTGACGTCTGTGGTTTTTTCCCACAAGGGTTTTTCCCATAAAATCTGTGTCTTGTATTCTTGTTCTTTTGTGATTGATTTTACAGAAAAAAAATCTTCCAGATCGGATCGGTTTCGGGCGACTGTTCACGGTCTCCTCGTTCGCCGCACCGGTCGCCTCGTTCGTCGCGCCGCCTCCTCCCGGCGCATCGCCTCTGGCTGTCGCGGCTTCTTGCGCCGGCCTCCCCGGTGCTCTCCGACATCGATCGACCTCGTGCAGCCATCAGCTCGCGTCGACCCCGTCGCGCCTCGGCTGACCCTCGCGCCAGCGACCCCGTCGTCGACGTCAGCCAGCCCCGCACCGGCGCCCGTGTCTCACTGGCGTCGCCCAACTGCCAGATCCGCGCACCATCCGCCTCTCGGAGCCTTCCATCGCTTCGTCTCCCGAGCGTGCCGTCGATTCTTCTGCTGCGCCCGACGCCGCTCCGGATCAGACGTAGCCAACGCCCGATTATCTTCACTGCCCGGTACAAGATCTCGCGTGAAGTATTCTTGCCCAGAGTTGTCGAGCAGCATCTGAAAGCTGGCGTCAACGCCATTGACGGTGATAGTGACCGGCATCTTTTTTGCTCGTGAACTACCGTGAAGAAGTTTTTGCCAGGACCGATCAATATCTAGTTGGATTGGACTCCAATCAAATCCCTCAAGGAATTTTATTCTCTTTTGGGTCCGGCTCTTGATATTAAGCTCACATGGCTTCATTGAAGTATGATATCTCGTTGTTAGACCGTGATACAAGATTTTCATTATGGCAAGTCAAATGCGAGCTATTCTTGTGCATACTGATCTGGATGATACGCTTGATAAATTTGGAAACAAAAATCAAAAGATCTGGACTGATGAAGAAAAAAGAAAGGACCGTAAGGCTTTATCT
Source organism: Otatea glauca (assembly GCA_036346275.1). Lineage (NCBI taxonomy): Eukaryota > Viridiplantae > Streptophyta > Magnoliopsida > Poales > Poaceae > Otatea > Otatea glauca. The sequence goes on from CM070713.1 coordinate 16,098,750, forward strand.
CAAATTCATCTTCATTTATCAAATAATATTTTGCAAGAGAAAACTGCAGCTACTTTATGGTTAAAATTGGAATCAATTTGCATGTCCAAAGACCTTACTAGCAAGAAGCATGTGAAGATGAAATTATTTTCGCACAAGTTGCAAGAGGGTGGTTCTGTATTAAATCACCTATCGGCCTTTAAGGAGATCGTTTCTGACCTTGAGTCTATGGAGGTAAAATTTGAAGATGAGGATTTAGGTCTTATTCTTTTGTGTTTCCTGCCTCCGTCATTTTCAAATTTTATAGACACTATTTTATATAGTCGTGATACATTAACTCTTGCTGAAGTTTATGAGGTCTTACATGCAAAAGAAAAGATGAAATTAATGGTGTCTTCTGAAAGTTCCAGTTTGCATGGTGAAGCTTTGTCTGTTCGGGGACTAACAAAAGAAAAGAAATCATACAATGGGTATAGAGGCAGAAGTTCAAGCAGTTACAACGGCCGTTCTAAGTCCAGAGGTAAAGAAAAATTTTGCAGGTATTGCAAGAAAAATAATCATGATATATCTGAATGTTATAAGATAAAGAACAAAGAAAAGAGGAACGACACCTACAAACCAAAAGGTAAACCTGATGATGAAGGTAAAGCTTCTGTTGCTTCTGCTGATAGTAGTTCTGATGGTGAGACCCTTGTTGCTTTTGCTGGATGTGCAAGTAGTGGTGATGAATGGATTATTGGGTGATGAATGGATTATTGATTCTGCTGCTTCTTTTCATATATGCATTAATAAAGATTGGTTCATCACTTATGAGTCTATTAAAGATGTTGGTTCTGTTAGTATGTGTGATGATTCGCCACGTCCTATTGTTGGCATTGGATCTGTTCAAATCAAGATGCATGATGGCATTATCAGAACTTTGACAGATGTGAGGCACGTTCCAGGTATGACAAGGAATCTTATTTCTTTGAGTACTCTTGACTCTAAAGGGTATAAGTATTCTGGTGGCAATGGAATTTTGAAGGTATCAAAAGTTTCTCTTATTGTAATGAAAGGTGATTTGAAATCTGCCAACTTATATCGTCTTCAAGGCACTACAATTACAGGTGATGTCTTTGTTTCTTCACATTCATCACCCGATATTGCTAATCTTTGGCACAAGCGTCTTGGACATATGAGTGAACAGGGTTTGGCAGTATTGAGTAAAGGAGGACTTTTTGATGGATATAATGGAAAATTGGATTTCTGTGAGCATTGCATATTTGGTAAGCATAGGATTGTAAAATTTAACACTTCTGTTCATACTACAGAAGGTATTCTTGATTATGTGCATTCTGATTTATGGGGGCCATCTCGTAAGATTTCTTTTGGAGGTGCTCGTTATATGTTAACCATTATTGATGATTATTCTAGAAAAGTTTGGCCTTATTTTTTGAAGCATAAATCAGAAGCATTTTCACCATTTAAAGAGTGGAAGGTGATGATTGAAAAGCAAACTGAAAAGAAGGTAAAGAAACTTCGTACTGATAATGGGATGGAATTCTGTTCTGATAAATTTAATTCATATTGCAAGTCTGAAGGTATTGTGCGTCACTGATAGAAATAATCATGTAATAGGAAAGTTTTAATTTGGAAAGTTTGTATTAAGAAAGTTTAGGATGAGGAGTTGAATTAGGATAAGGAGGTGGAATCCTATTCCACTTATGAGGGTCGTAGTTTTGTGTATAAATAGAGGGGTAGACCTGAGTTTTGTAAGCGAACAGAGCGAGAAGTAATAAAGAGAAAATTGTCCCAAAGCTTTTGACGTTCTGTTCTAACAATTAGTATCAGAACCTAAAGATTTCGAATCAACCCGCTGCCTCCAGGAGTCGGAGGCAGCACCCGAGGAGACAGGCTGTCGTCGCTAAACGATGTAGGCATTGAGGGCGTGAGAAGCGGCACGCATAGCATCCAAGTGATAGGCGAGGATGTGAAGGCGTAGCATCGACCGGCATCGTGTCGCCGACTCGCAACAAAATTCGGAAGTCGACTACGAATCCGAAGCAACAACGTGCGACTACGAGCGACACTCTTCCGCTGCAGAGATTCTGTCCCAAGAAAAGCAAGCAGAGGTCATGAGGAAACGCAAGAAAAAAGAGTGCAGCTAAGCTCCTGAGACGTGTGCATGCAAGGAACCTGAAGCTAGCGCCACTGGAAGCCGTCGGAAGACATGCAGTTCGCGGCCATCTCGGGGCAGCACTCCCACGACGCGGCGCAAGTAAAATTGCTCCCGGTTGGCGGCTGAATGACGCGAGAAAAGGAAGAAGCGCACGGCGATCGAAATCTTCTGGCGGCGCACAAGAACCACGGAAGTGCGACTGCAGCAAGAGTGCTCCAAGCATTGGCTCTGCAAGCTAGAAAAGGAGTCCCCGTATAGCAGCGCTAACCAAGAGAAGAAACAGGTGACTCCCTTCGTGCGGCGACAGGACGAAATCGCGCGAAGCAGAGGAGCTTCGTGTGGCGCAGGAATCCAGAGCGGCGTCGGAGTCATTGGGTTCGCGACGCGGTTGGCGCGGCGCATCACCGCTGCTGTAGTCACCCAGCTAGGGCACGTGGGCGCGTGCTTGTCGCGGCTCGGCCGACGGTCGGTGCGGGTGCAGCGCGTGTGCGGCGGGCGTGCAAGCACGATGACATCGGACGTGCGGCATGGACGCAGTGGGCGCGTAGCGCTCGGGCATGACGACAACAGGGCAGCGGCTGGCGCGGGCTCGGTGGACGTGAGCACGAAGCTGCGACTTCTCCTGAGGGGGTGGCGCAAGAAATCAGTGGCGCAGCAATTTCGTGACTTCCTCTGTGCGACAGCAAGCAACTAGGAGGTGATCCAATAAAGCCAACAAGATTAAGGGGGTGATCAATCTTGTTGTTTTAAGTGTTCATTTATGTTTTTGGTAGTCATGCACGTAAGGTCAGTCTGTGCATGTAGAATGTGTGTGTTTGTATGATGTTGTGCACGTAGGAGATGTGTTACATACGTGTGCACGTTGGTGTCGTGGTCATGCATGTAGTTGAGATCATGCATGTACGAGTGTGTGCACAAGAGTTCTTGCAGGTGTGTCCAAGTTCTCTCGTAGGGGTAAGCTCTAATGCGAGTCTGCGTCACCGTCAAGTTACGTTACCGGTGAAAAGACAATTGGAGCCGAGGCAAATTTCGTAATCGCCGGTGAGGTGCGTCACCGGTGGTATGGCTAGCAAGAAGAAGGCAAAACTCTTTGGAGATGCGTTCATCATCCTGTGTTGAGTATGAGTTGGGCAAATCGTAGTTGAGACCGATTGCCTCAATGAGTTAGAGTTGCGTTACAAGATTAAGGGGGTGATTGATAGAAATAATCATGTAATAGGAAAGTTTTAATTTGGAAAGTTTGTATTAAGAAAGTTTAGGATGAGGAGTTGAATTAGGATAAGGAGGTGGAATCTTATTCCGCTTAGGAGGGTCGTAGTTTTGTGTATAAATAGAGGGGTAGACCTGAGTTTTGTAAGCGAACAGAGCGAGAAGTAATAAAGAGAAAATTGTCCCAAAGCTTTTGGCGTTCTGTTCCAACAGTCACTACACTGTTCCTGGTACTCCACAACAAAACGGTGTAACTGAGCGTATGAACAGAACTATCATCTCAAGGGTCCGTTGTATGTTGTCTAATGCTGGTTTGCATAGGCGTTTTTGGGATGAAGCTGCTTCCACTGCTTGCTATCTTATTAATCGGTCTCCCTCTATTGCTATTGATAAGAAAACCCCAATTGAGGTATGGTCTGGTTCTCCAGCTGATTATTCACAATTGAGAGTTTTTTGTTGTACTGCTTATGTTCACGTTGATAATGATAAATTGGAACCTAGAGCTATTAAGTGCATCTTTCTTGGTTATAAATCTGGTGTTAAAGGTTATAAATTGTGGAATCCTCAAACTCAAAAGGTTGTTATCAGCAGGAATGTTATCTTTAATGAATCTGTTATGCTAAATGATAAATTGGATATTAATGTCCTATTGAGAAACAACAGAAGACTAGTGTGCAGGTGGAGCACCTTATTGATTCAGAATATGCACCAGAAAATAATAGTATTGATGTTCAGGATGCACTTATTATTGATGATTCACATATTGTTGAGCATTCTTCTCCAGTTGTGCAGCCTCCACAACATTCTATCGCTATTGACAAACCTAGGAGGTCTATTCATCCACCCAAAAGATTTATTGAAGAATGTGATATTGCTTCTTATGCTTTAAGTGTTGCAGAAGAAATTGACAATAATGTTGAACCTTCTAATTATGTTGAGGCTATTACTTCTGCTAATTGTAAAAATTGGATGATCGCTATGCAAGATGAGATGAAGTCACTTGAGAAGAATGGTACTTGGGATTTAGTGAAATTGCCTAAAGACAAGAAGACTATCCGTTGTAAATGGATTTTCAAAAGAAAAGAAGGTATTTCTTCTACTAATTCAGTAAGGTATAAAGCAAGGTTGGTTGCTAAAGGCTATAGCCAGATTCCAGGTATTAATTTCAATGATGTATTTTCTCCTGTTGTGAAATACAGTTCTATTCACACTCTACTCAGTATTGTTGCCATGCATAATTATGAACTTGAGCAATTAGATGTTAAAACTGCATTCTTGCATGGGGAGTTAGAGGAAGATATTTATATGGACAAACCTGAAGGATTTTATTCCTGGAAAAGAACACCTTGTTTGTAGATTGAAGAAATCTCTTTATGGCTTAAAACAATCCCCTAGGCAATGGTACAAGAAATTTGACTCATTTATGCTCTCTCGTGGTTTTAAGCGATCAAATTACGATAGCTGTGTTTACATGAAAACTGTTAATGGTTCAGCTATATACTTGCTTCTTTATATTGATGATATGTTGATCGCTGCAAAAGATAAGTCAGAAATAGCTAAACTAAAGGCACAATTGAGTAAAGAATTTGAGATAAAGGATTTAGGTGCAGCAAAGAAAATTCTTTGCATGGAAATCATTAGAGCAAGGAAATCTGGTAAATATACCTTAGTCAGCAAGGTTATATTGAAAAGGTCCTTCGTCGCTTCAATATGCATGATGCAAAACTAGTGAGTACTCCTTTAGCTGCACATTTCAGATTATCTTCAACTTTATGTCCAGAGTCAGATGATGATATTGAGTATATGTCTAGAGTCCCATATTCCAGTGCAGTTGGTTCTCTTATGTATGCCATGGTTTGTTCTCGTCCTGATTTATCTCATGCACTAAGTGTTGTTAGTAGATACATGGCTAATCCTGGCAAAGCATTGGAAAGCTGTTCAATGGATTTTCAGATATTTGCGTGGTACTTCTAATGCTTGTTTGCAGTTTGGAAAGTTTGGAGATGGGCTTGTTGGTTATGTTGATTCTGACTATGCTGTGACTTAGATAAGAGAAGATCTCTCACAGGTTATGTGTTTACTATTGGTGGTTGTGCTATCAGTTGGAAAGCAAGCTTGCAAGCTACTGTTGTTCTTTCAACTACTGAAGCTGAATATATGGCTATTTCTGAAGTATGTAAAGAAGCTACTTAGTTGAGAGGTTTGTACACTGAGCTCAGCGAGATTACTTCTTGTGTTACTTATTTGGTGACAGTCAAAGTGCTATTTACCTCACAAAGGATCAGATGTATCATGAGAAAACAAAGCACATTGATATGAGGTATCATTATATTCGAGATGTCATTGCTCAAGGTGATATCAAAATATCCAAGATAAGTACCCATGATAATCCCACTGACATGATGACAAAGACAATTTCAGTTACTAAGTTTGAGCTATGCTCAAGCTTGGTTGGAGTTACAGTTTAAGTCCTAGAGACTTTTAGCGCCGGTGATATTTATTATTGAAAGGAGTTCAGTGATGATGTTTTTTGCTGTAAGAGGGGATTCGTCTCAAGGTGGAGTTTGTTGGGTATTGATCCAAATTTCCCGTTGGGCTTTAGGGACGCCTTTAGCCTATATTTCGGTGTAACCCGTTTAGACTCGAGTCGCTTCATCCATCTATAAATACCCCTTGTAATCTGCTGGGGAGAGTAAGACGCTTATTGTAAACCCTAGCCATTGTACACAATTCCTTAAAATAGTGATATCGCTGTTTGGCGTCCGTGGTTTTTTCCCGCAAGGGTTTTCCACGTAAAATCTACGTCTCGTGTTTTTGTTCTTTTGTGATTGATTTTACAACAGAAAGAAAGCGAAGAGAAGATGCCTGCCAGAGAAAATTACAAGACAATTCCAGTCTTGCCTAGGAATGATAGTGATGAAAAAAAGCCCGTTGGTGGTAATTACAGGACCATTCCTGCTGTGTCTATGAAAGAAAGTGATGACAATAGACCCGATGTAAGCGAATAAAAAGATGAAAAGAAGGCAAGCAATATTGAAAAGGAAGGAGAAAATGGGAAAAGAAACAGTGGTGAACCATCAAAAGCAAAGCATTCAAAATTGCCTCCTGTATGCTTGCGAGTGGATCCTTTACCCAGGAAGAAATCTGGGAATGGTTCTTCGAGATCTCCCAGCCCGCCAACCAGGAAGGATGTGGACAGAGCCAAGAAGGACGTGAAAGAGGCCCAAAGCCAGAACCAGGAGCCTAAACAGCCGAGGCCGAAGAAAGACACCACTGTGTCTGAGGTTAAAGAAAAATCACCTGCTGAAATGAAGAAAGAAGTAGAGTTGAGCAATGAAAAAGTGCAAGCTGCTTTTGTGAAGCACACGCAGAAGGAAGAAGTTCCCACAAGTGTGCATGATCAGAAGGTGCAACCTAGTAGCATCAATGTTGACAATCAAGAAAATGCAGGTGCAAAGAGCAGACAGGGGTGTGAAAAAAGTACAAGGGAGTATGAGATAAAAAAATCAGGGGGAAGCTGCAAAAGATGATACCAGGACACACAGAATCAATTTTTCGGAACCAGAGGCAGCAGTTCGTATTCAGTCTGCTTATAGAGGGTATCATGTCCGAAGATGACAACCTTTGAAGAAACTCCGGAAGATCAAGAACGTACAAGAACAGATGGAAGATGTGAAGAAGGAGCTACAAGACCTTGAGGCTAATTTGAAACTATCATGAATTTACTCTTGAAGCTTGACACCATTCAGGTATCACCTTTTCATTTGAAGTTGATTTGAAAATTTATTTTCATAATCGAATTGTTGTGGTAGCATATATTAATACATGTTATCTAGTTAATTGTTCACCTCGGTTGGTTTTAACCCTTTATACACTTGATACAGAGCTTGCATCCAAGTGTACGGGAGGCTAGGAAGTATGTTGCTTGGGAGCTAATTTGCCTGCAGGAGAAGCTTGATTCTTTGTGCAAGCAACAACCTGGTGAGCCTACTCATACAAACGGTGAGGCGAAACCAGAGGGAGTTGATAATGTGAGTTTGGCAAAGCCTCTTACCCCCATAGAGGCCGCAGGTTACGTGTTAATATAGGCTAGGAAGGAAACCCTTAGCGTGGTTTACATGGACTGTTTGTTACATGCCGTGATTTACAAGCAAGATCTTTATAAAAGAAGCAGCCCCTATTTCTAGCATGTAACAGACTCTATCATGGGAAATACAAGAACCGAATACAACTATTCCTTAAGAGCCTCCCTCAATCACAACTTTACTAAGATGAGATTGCATCTAAAATCATCTAAGGCTCTTGTCGAGAGTGGTTTGGTAAAACCATCTGCCACTTGATCCTTTGTTGAAATAAGCCGAACATCCAACTGCTTGTTTGCAAATCGTTCTCGAACAAAATGAAAATCTATCTCAATATGTTTGGTTCTAGCATGAAACACTGGATTCGCAGACAAATATGTAGCCCCTAGATTATCACACCACGAACAGGGAACCTGTTGTTGATTAATAACAAATTCATTAAGTAAAGACTGTACCCAGATTATTTCAGCTGTAGCATTTGCTAAAGCCTCATATTCAGCTTCTGTACTTGATCTTGATACTGTGGCCTATTTTCTAGCACTCTAAGAGATTAGATTAGAACCAAGAAATATTGCAAACCCACTAGTCGACCTTTTGTCATCAATGTTACCTGCCCAATCAGCATCTGCAAAAGCACTCACTAGAAGAGAAGGTGATTTTCTTATAGCTAATCCAATACCCAACGTGCCCTTAACATACCTCAAAATTCTTTTAGTTGCTGTCCAACGAACAGATGTAGGAGCATGTAGATATTGGCACACTTTGTTAACTGAGAAAGCAATGTCTGGTCTAGTAAGTGTCAAATATTGTATAGCACCCACAATACTTCTGTACCTTGTACTATCTTCTTCATTCAAGAAATCACCTTCATGGGCCGACAATTTTTCAGAAACAAAAAGAGGTGTCGGTGCTGATTTACAGGTCTTCATACCAACTCTTGTTAACAGGTCAATTGCATATTCCTCTTGGCTCAATAGAATACCACCTTCAATTCATTTCACTTCAATACCCAGGAAGTAATGAAGATCACCTAGATCCTTGAGTGCGAAATCCAGCCCTAAATCTTTCAATAATGCCACTGTAGCCTCTTCAGAATAACTAGTAACAATGATGTCATTAACATATATAAGAACAAATATAACAGTGCCAGACTTGTTATAAATAAACAGGGACATATCTGCTTTCGATGGTATAAAACCAAGATCTTGTAACTTTTTGCTTAACCTTGAATACCAGGCTCTAGGAGCTTGTTTTAGCCCATAAATTGCCTTATCTAGTTTGCATACATAATCAGAAGAATTTTTATCTTCATAACCTGGTGGTTGTTTCATGTAAACCTCCTCTTCCAGAACACTATGCAGAAACGCGTTCTGTACATCTAGTTGCCTCAGGCTCCAGCCCTTAGACACAACAATAGAGAGAACAAGTCTGATAGTAGCTATTTTAACAACGGGACTAAAAGTATCCTCATAACCAATGCCATATCTCTGTTTGAACCCTTTAGCTACTAATCGAGCTTTGTATCTTTCTATTGTTCCATTAGCTTTCTTCTTAATTTTATAAACCCATTTGCAATCAATAATATTTTTACCTTGCTATGGAGGAACCAAGTGCCAAGTCTTGTTCCTGTGCAAAGCTAAAAATTCTTTATCCCTTGCATTTTTCCAATTTGAATCTTCAAGTGCCTCCTGTAAGTTCTTGGGCTCACCCGAAGTAGTTAAATAACCATAACGGACAATACCATCTAGAAATTGCCTAAGTTTAGTAATACCACTTTGAAGTCGAGTTTTAGGCCGACCAATTGGTGGAAGAACTGGAACAGCAGGTACAACAGCCGGAGCTCCAACAATTTGTTGCGCCTGCTGTGCTGGAATCGCAAGAGAAGAGCTGGCCGCAGAAGATCCCGCTGTGGACGTCGGGGACCCGTGCACTGGCGACTCGTGTGTTGACACAGTTGGCACGAGCGAAGAATCGTTGCTAGACAGCGACACGACACCTACCAGACTGGGCAGATCCACCTCCGCCCCCATGCCTTGGGCGTTTTGACCCAAAATTTCTCCTGTAACTTCCTGTCGATCAAAGTCACTAGAGCAATGATTAGTATGGTTAGTCAAATATTGATCATAACAGTGTTCGCCCCCATGATCAGGATTGGACAGATTTTGAAGATGATTAGGCAACAAAGGAAGCTCTTGTCGAAGCCTTTTTTCAGCATTAGAATGAAGATGCTCAAAAGGAAAGATGTTTTCATCAAATACTACATCTCTAGAGATATACACCCGGCCTGAAGAGATGTCAAGACATTTAAAACCCTTATGAAGAGGACTATAACCAAGGAAGGCACATCATTTGGAACGAAATTCAAGCTTTCTGGAATTGTAAGGTCTAAGATTTGGCCAGCATGCACAGCCAAAAACACGAAGATGAGTGTAATCTAGCTTTTTATTTAGAAGACACTCTAAGGGAGTTCGAAAATCAATGACCTTGCTGGGCAACAAATTAATAAGATAGGTGGCAGTAAGAAAAGCTTCATCCCAAAGTTTAAGGGGCATTGCGGCATTGGCAAGAATAGCTAATCCAACTTCAACAATGTGACGATGTTTTCTTTCAGCAGACCCATTTTGTTGATGAGCATATGGGCAGGATACATGATGCACAATGCCAACCTTTTGAAAAATGAATTTAACTTTTTATACTCGCCACCCTAGTCAGTTTGCATGGTAACAATTTTCTTTCCAAACTGACGTTCAACATAATTATGAAAATTAAGGAAAACTTGGAACACATCGGAACGTCGTTTAAGAAGATAGATCCATGTAAATTTACTAAAGTCATCGATAAAGCTAACATAATATGTGTGTTTGCTCACAGAAGCTGGCGCAGGCCCCCATACATCAGAGAAAACAAGCTCAAAAGGAACAGAAGACACACTGCTAGACTTTGGATATGGGAGCTAATGACTTTTGGCTTTTTGACATGGATCACACACCAATTGAGTACTAGTCTCCGAAGAGCAAGACAAATTATTGTTTTTGATGACACGTTCCACAATAGAAAAGGCTGGATGACCTAAACGACTATGCCACCTTGACGGAGAGGGCTTGATGGCACTGAAGGCTTGCTTATTGTGATTTGGCTGATGTGCAGGAAGACGGTAAAGGCCACCATGGCATTTACTGCGAAGGAGAGTTGTCTTTGTTGCCTGATCCTTGATTAAAAAGAAATTCGGGTGAAACTCAAGAAAAGCTTTGTTATCAGAAGTTAAACGATGGACTGAAACAAGGCTTTTTTGTGTACTAGGAACATGAAGAATATCATTATGATGTAAATTTCGACTAGGGGTATGAACAACTGTACGACCAATATGACTAATGTCCATACCTTTCCCGTTTGCAGTATGAACTTGATCGCCACCATTATACTTATCACGTACGGTCAGCTTGTCTAATTCACCTGTAATGTGATCTGTAGCACCTAAATCCATGTACCAATTTGTGTCCACTCCATAAGATGTTGTGGCAGTCCCTGCAACTTTTTCTTCCTTTTGATACTCTTCATCAAATCGGTACCAGAAGTCAACCGCCACGTGGCCAACCTTGTCACAAATCTGACACTTCAGCCGAGTGGTACTGGACTGGCCTCCCTGCCTTGGAGTGCTCCTGCCTCGGCCACGTCCTCTAGTTCCACGACCACGCGCATGACCGCGGCCCCGAAAGCCACCACGTCCACGCATCGCCGCATTAGCGGATGAAGAAAATTGGCCGTTGCTCGTTTCCTGAAGCATCTCCATGCGATTATCAAAGCAAAGAACTTGTGCATACAAATCACTTACAGAGATTGGTTCCGTGCGTGATAGTATGGATGATACAAGAGGATTGTAATCAATGTTCAGTCCATTGATAATGAATGAAACCATCTCGTCATCATCAATTGGCTTCCCTGCAGCAGCAAGATCATCACCAATGGACTTCATCTTGGCAAAATATTCTGCTGTGGTCGAGTTCCCCTTCTGGGTGTTGGCCAGCAGGACACGTAGGTTAGTCACCCGTGCCCTTAATTGCGATGAGAACATCTGTTCTATCGCCTTCCAAGCTTCAGCAGTTGTTTTCACAGATGCAATCTGTGTGAGGACTTCTTTGGTCACGGAATTGAGCAGGAAGCTCAACACTTGTTGATCTTGTGCCACCCATTGTGTGTACGCAGGATTCACCACCATCTCGATGGTCTTGTCTTCTTTGGTGACGGTGATCATCAACGCAGGTTGTTTAGCCGATCCATCCAGGTACGGCATGAGTTGGGCACCTCGGATGGTGGGCAGAATCTGCGCCTTCTAGAGACGGTGATTCTCTGGTAAGCTTCTCGGAGACCGGTACGCCGAGAGAAGACGGAGCTGAAGAAGACGAACTCGCCATGACTAGATGTGATTGTAAGAGGTAGCTCTGATACCATGTGTGTTTGGCAAAGCGTCTTACCCCCGTAGAGGCCGCAGGTTATGTGTTAATATAGGCTAGGAAGGAAACACCTAGCGTGGTTTACATGGACTGTTTGTTACATGCCGTGATTTACAAGCAAGATCTTTACAAAAGAAGCAGCCCCTATTTCTAGCATGTAACAGACTCTATCATAGGAAATACAAGAACCGAATATAACTATTCCTTAACAGATAATGTTATCCAAACTACAGCTCCTGTCTCAACAGCAAAAGCATCTGATGACACAAGTATCACTTCCATTCATACTGTTCCGTAACTTGATTTTACAATTGTTCATTAATGACACAAACAGGTTACTTTATCTTTTTCATATTTACAAATATGTTGTAGCAAGAGAAATCTGCAAGAGTGGGTGAAGTACAAGGGCCGTTCTCGATTGACTCCAAAGAGATGATGCATGATGCAGTCTCATCAGGAGTTTCCGTGGAGCTAAGGCAAGATACAGGTTCTACTGAGCAGAAGCTTCAAACGGAAGAGTCAAGTATTACTAAGGAAGAAACTCGTGATGAAGTAAGTTAAACTTCTATTGGTATATGTTGGCGTAAAAAAAAAAAAAGGTGACGACGGATTTGTCGGCTCAAACACATGAGAACGCTACCAATTTGATTCTACAATCGGTAAGATAAATGAAAAAATGTGCTTAAAGCTGACTAGTGCAACAATCGGCAAAGATCTAAAAGGCTAAGAAGCAGATCAAATCACGGGTAACGATAAGTCTAAACAGCCGACTCGAGCTGATTAGATGGTAGATAAAGTTAGATCTTTCTGAAAAAGATGATGCACAACAAGATCGGAGAAAACCAAACCTGGCGTAATCGATGTAGATCAGCAATCGGCGATGCGCAACTTTATTGATCAAAATCGGATTACAGAAAAAGATTATAAATTACAAGGCTACTCCTAATCGATAGGAAAGTAAATAAAAGTAATGCGAGTTGTTTGGTTGATTGTGTATATTCTTTTGCTCGCCCTTGGCCATCTTTTATAGCGCATTGGTCGATCGTATCATTTTTCAATGCGTTGTCAACCATGATCCGTATCGGCCTTTACACGGACAAAATTCCCATATCTAAACTAATATCGGTCATAATTCTATATTTGACTTAACTTTTCCTTCTTTAACCGATATCGGCCCAAAATATCCTTTTTATCATTAGCCTGACAAATTGGCCATGCCTTACCAAATTCTGGTGCAAACATATGCCCATCATTTTTGGGAGATAACATGTTATCTTACAAAAATCTTTTTTATCGGCTTCCATACCATCGGCTTAACACAATATCTTCATTGGTAACCGTTCCATTTATGGCGCCGCAAAAATCTTGACTCGTATCTTTCCCATTAACCGCACGCATCCCGCCGTAAAAACTTCCCGCCTTTTCACCTTTTTTACCCCACTATAAATATGAGGCTCATTCACCTGACATTTTCACGGGCTCAAGCTCTCGGACCCTCTGTTATCGGCTTCATCTCTAACTTTTCGCACTTCACATCTCACTCAGCAGCTTTCATATGACCATTTTTACTTAGGGCTACTAGGAAGCACTGACCCATCTGTTGTTATAGAACAAGAATTACCCCGTCTTCACTTATCGGCTCCTGAGTATAACATAGAGGGATGGAGTAAAAGCTTTAGGGTTTGGCTGATAGCATTAAATGGATGGAGGAACTGGTATAATCATGTAGTAGCCAAGAAAAGGCCAACATAGGAAAGAATGGGAATAGCTAAATGCCTTCCATTGTCGTTAGCCGACCCAGAAGCCAATGAGCCCTTGGTGGCCACGACCTGCTATTTCTGGTCAGATACGCTCAATGCGTTCATATTTAGAACTGGTCTAATCGGCCCAACACTTCTGGATGTGGCGCAGCTCTGTTGCTTGAGGCCAGACAGAGATCAACTATTGGCTTTTAGCGCCAAACTCAAACATAAGCTGATTCACTCAAAGGGAGAGGGCTGGAATAAGTATCGAACAAGGAACACATCGCCTTCCTAAACATGTGGCTGGATCATTTTCTGTTCTGTAAAGCATCACTTGGGCCGACGCAAGTGTATCAAGTAATAGCGGAACAACTAGTTGAGGGCCGTCGGCTAGCACTAGAGAAACTTTTCTTCGGAGCAGTCTTCCAGATGATGCAAGCCATTTGCAGTCGGCTTTTCACTAGATTGGGCCAGTACTCAGTTGGTAATGTCGACGGCCCCTTGTGGTTTATACAGGTCTGGCTATATTGTATCTTTAGCCGACCGTTTAATATAGATTCAGCCGAAATCACTCCCTTCCCTTTAGAAGGAACTCCAAAAGGCCAAGAGCCTAGTTTTAGAGATAGCCAATCTTTTGGCGAAAAATTTATCCTTTACTCCTGTACCCAACCAAGACTCACTCCCATCGGAGCAAGAAGATTTTTAGCCTTTTTCTTCCAACTCGATTAGACAAACTTCAGCCAGAATGATTTTTTCAGCTACAAAGAAGCCTATAGCTATCCCTGGCCATCATTCCTTCAGCTAGCAGCCGATAGTGATGAAATGCCTAAAGAGACATTGGACGTGTACCGGATTTTCATATCGCCAAGTGTGCTGTCTGTCAGGTTACACACAAGAAATCGGACCTATCAGCCTTCATATGAATTATATCATCCGTTCGTATACTCTAGGCAGCTGGGATTCAAACAAGTATATCCTATTTATAGCTTCTCAATCGAATCAAACCAAGGGATCGGCTTCACCGTCTGTCCAGCACCAATATAGCCTTGCACATGACCGATGATCTAGAACTTCAAAGCCTGCTACACTTCAACTTACAGACCCAGAGGGCAGGCAATTTTACCAGCTGGTGGTCAGCTATCTGCGTGATTTTGTTCTCTGAGGAGCGCACCGTGTCGGCTATGGTAGCCGAATTTTTTCCAAACCTGCCTCCTGTTGAGTCGATGTCCACTATCTTCGCAAGTAGTGGCTCAAGCTCTAGCAGTAGCGCTAGCTCATCAGGCTATACTAACACAAGTATAGTAAATATTACCGGCGAGGTATCGACTACATTTAGATTTCACTCATCAATTATCTTCAAGCACTTCATAGCATTTACTAATCGACCTTTCTCAACTTTGCAGACCAAGGCGGCAGGAAAGAAACCAGTCGACTCATCAGGCGTCAGTCAATCCAGCAAGCGGCCACACCTTGTCGTGATGGTTTTGGCTAGGTACTCATCGGGTACCCTTGGTGTCCAAGCCCCTTCACTTTCTGACATCGAGAAGCAACAACCAAGTAAGCATATACTTATCAGCTTATAATCTAATTTCTCCACAATTTGATATATAAACCGATGCTCATAACTTTTCCCTTAACAGAAAAGAAATGCGGTCGAACCAAAAAGGTTGTTATTAACAAAGGCCCTCCTGCCAAAGAAGGATCGACTGATCATTCCCCATGTGGATCGGTCTCTGATAGGGTAAGCATATGTAATCATCAATTCATCAATCTTCTCATTGATAATCTCTAACAATATTATTCTTTTGCCTCCTGCGCTCTCTCCTGCCACACAAGTGGCCAACATTTTGGTCGATTTGCCGGCCGCTGAGTCCGAGGTCCCTCCACCACCATCTCAGTCCACGCCTCCTACCCCTACCGTCCCCGCCTTAGAGTTTGCCAAGCCAACAGATTCCCTCACCGATAAATTGGGTTTTACCTTGTTGGATTTGGAAGATGGTGAGGAAATGGCAATAGACAGCTATCCCAGGGAAATCCAACGGATCATCGGCGTTTCTAAGGATGCATCGGCTGTAGTAACGTCAGCTCCGGGCATGAAGGAGAGACTGAACAAGCTCTTTGACCTCGTGCTTGCACTATCGGTCATATTGCTAGAAAACACCGAGCCACTTCGAGATGCAATGGCTGCGGTTCAAACCGATTTGCCCCTAAGGTCATGACGCATTATTGAATGTCTGTCATCTTGACGATAAAAATGCAGAAGTCGATGCGGCCAATGCCAGAGTTGCTCTCCGAGACGTGCAAGCGAGAAGATCAAAAAATCCTGGAGAAGATGGTAGTCGACACTAGGGCTAAGGAAGCCAAGTTTGATGAAGACGCCAAAGCTCACAAGCTCAACAAAGAGGTGACTCTAAAATTGCAGTCGACTAAAAAATTTCTTGAAGCAGAACTGACCAAAGTTAAACAGCAAATATCTGAAGGCCAGCAGATGCTCGTGGACTCGGCGTCGACTTTGAAAACTCAGAAGCTTGAGCTTGGCTTGATTGTGGCAGAAGTCAAGAAACAGTCAGGAAAAGTTGCTCCCGTGTAACACCCAATTTTTTTATTTTTTATTAATTTATTGTGTTATTTGTGCATTTTATGATTTTTTGAATTTATTGGATTTTTTTGGATTTTATTTGCATTTATTTTAAATTAAGTATACTAGCCTTTTGTGAAAATTAATTAATTATAGATAAAATTAGAATAAATTTTGGATAAAAATATTTTATTTGAGTTCAAAACATCTCAAAGTATTTTTGAGATTTTTCTTGATATTTTATCTTCCATAAACTAATTAATTAAATTACTAGATTTATTTTATTTGAAAATTTCCTGAAAAATTCCTAAACAGTAATGGGCCGAACCCATTACTGTGCGGCCTATTGGCTCAGGCCATCGGCCTGATTTCTAGAAGCCTTGCCATCGTTCGTCAGATCGCGAATGAACGGAGGGGGTTAAATTGAAACCTTAACGTGTTGTGGCCATCAATCAAAGTGAACGGGCGAGATTGATTGTGTGGATTTTGGAATCTGTCCAATCCCGACTATCTGATACATGTACGACTAGGATTGATCCGCGTTGGACGCATCCGCATCATCGATCGTGCCACGTGGATGGATGGATTCCGCTCGACGCCACCATCGTCTCAGTCGAGGACTCGGTGTCCTGGGCGCTTCCACCATGGGAATCCATCTTGAGCATGCCATCCGAGGCCTTTTTAAGCCGTGCGAACCTCGTCCGATACTCACCGTGTTCTGCCACTCCGTTTGACCTAGCTATTCTCCACCGAGGCACTTGTGCAGCCGAGTTTGAGCTCGCCGTAGTTGGTGAAGAGAGCCGCCGCCGTTTTCCCATCGAAACTCCACTTCCACTGTGCCGTGGTCGAAGTTGAAGGTGTCAACGTGTTCGTGAAGACAAGATCTATTAAATCCATGCCGAAATCGCTGCGTTTGCCATCGTCTTCTTCAAGTGAGATGAGACCTCTCCATTCCGCCACCGCACACCTCCGTCCTTGTTCGTCGCCGTCCGATTTGTTGCGGACCGTCAAGATTGCGCCACGTCTCGTTGCGATCGCCATCGTCCGATTCGGTGGGTCTCATGGATGTGCACCAAGTGTCATGCTTAGGGAAAGGCCGCGCGTGCTTGCTGACGTCACCGGCATAACATCATGCTTGCGCCAGTTGACCAACGGTCAACCTCCCATAAACCGAGACCATGGTGGACCGGCCAGGCGCGTGGAATGGGTCCATAGACCGTGCCACATGTCATCCTCTGGTTGGTCCGGCTCAGCGATGATGCCATGTAGACGTCATCTTCACGCAATAAAAGGCATTTTCAATAGAAAAATAATTCCATTAATATTTGTTTTTCCAAATTTCTGATTTTTAGATTTTTGAATCTTCTATGAGCCCGTTCTCCCTCATACGAGCTCCGATTGAGGTGATTCAAGTTTCTAAAAGTCTATAAAATTGAGACTTATTTAATGGTGAATTTATTTATTTTTTGGGATTTGTTTGCTCTCTATTTTTTTGTTTATTTGGCATTTTCTCTCGCACGTAGACGTCGAATTGCTCGGAGCGTCCGAGGAAGATTCGTTGACTCAAAAGTAGATTCCATAGTAAGACCAAGAGTTTTTCCAAGACAAGTTGTCCTTTGATCATGTTGAACCTAGTTTACAAAATCGCTATATTCTTTTACATTATGCATGTTATTTTATGTGTATAAATATTTCAAATTAAATTGGGATCTAGTTAATCTGTCCAATTGAACTATACCCTACCATGTCATTTGTATGCCATGATTTATTGTCAACCTAGATTGGTTAATATTAAAATCAATAAGGGTTGGTTAGACTGTATTAGTTTGCTTAGCCATGCCACGTACATCACATGTCAAATGAAATATCAAAAGTTAATCTTGACTAATGGAATATGGAACATGATTATGAATTGGTGTGTCAGGTGTGGTCACACAAGTGTAAAATCCCAAAATTTGAGTTTTGGAATGTTGAATTCAAAAATAAACCATTTGCATTTTTCTTGAATTAATTTCAGCTTAATTTGAATTTTTCATTAATGGAAGGCTTTAATTTTGACTAAACTATTCATCAAACTAAATATTTTCAGTTTTAGTTGGGTTCATTGTGCTTCAAGGAATTTTTTGTGTATTTTTGGAGGTTTTTTGAGTTTATTTGCTATTTATTTGAATTTATTTACTTTTATTTGGAATTCTAAAAATTTATTAAATTGAAAAATGTTTTTATTCTTTTTTTCGTCTCGGGCCGATTTTCCCCGCATGGCCCATCTCTTTCAGCTCAACTCGGCCCACTCCCCGCGCGCAGCCAGCCCGCCAGCCCACGCTACGTCGGTCGTTAGATGCGCGACACGTGTGCGGCCCAGATTACACCACGTCGCCCGCACCCACCACCGAAAACCCTAGCCGCCGCTGACTCGGAGTCATGCCACTGCACGCCGCACACCTCCCGAGGTTCCCCTCCTCGCGCCGCTTCCGTTGCCCTCTCTCCCGCCGCCCGAGACGCCGCCGTTGCTTCGTGCGAGCTCGCCATCGTTCTCCGCCGCGCTCGATACCTTCCGTCGCCTTTTCTTCGCCGCCAGTGCGTCTTCGCCGCCGCCATTGGTCTCTCCGTGTTGCCGCGTCGCCCTCTCCCCAATCCATCTTATCTCGAGCCCGATCCGTCATTTTTCGCCGAGTTCTGCGTCGTCTTCTTCGGCTCCGGCGGAATAGCGACGCCCACCTCGCCGTCGACCTCCAGCGACCGCGCTCCGCCGTCTGATCTCCAATGGGCGTCCCGGATTGCGCCGCGTCGCCGCTGCCCGCAGGCCTGCTTCTCCACCACCCGATTTCGCATCGTGCCGCCGATGCGTGACGCGATAGTGCCCGCGCCATCCGCCGCATCAGCGCTTGCATCAGCCGCCGCGTCAGCCCTAGATCCCGTGAGCCCAGTCCACCGCGGACCTTGAGCTTTTCGGGGACCCGGTCCATGCACCGAGGGTCCCACCTGTCAACCTAATAGGATTTTTTGATTTATTTTTATTCGGGAAATTGATTGCTGGCGTCTGCGTTGCGCAATAAATCGATTTTCCAATAGAAAAATAAATCGGGAAATTCGAATTTTCTGATTTTCAGTATTTTCTCTGAATTTAATCTTTCGGAGGCCCGTTCTCTCTCATACGAATTCCGATTGAGGCGATTCAAGTTTCTAAATTTTTCTAAAATCAAGATCTATCTTCCAGAACCATTTATTTTCAGTTTTGAGCTTGTTTGTGTCTCTGCTTTGTATTTATTTGGTTTCATTGCTTTCTTTTCCGATAGACGTTAATTCCGAGGGAGCGAACAGAGACTTCGAAGACCAAGACTCAGCACTAGATCAGCAATGCAAGTCATAACCTTTGATCATATTGATCCAATATTTGCAAAGTTATTTGTTTTATACAATTGCATGCTATTTTTGTATCAATGATTATTTCATGGGAATAGCTATATACCTAGTTGTCATTATGCCACCTTGATTATTGGGATGCCATGTATCCATTGTTAAACCTAAGTTGGGACATTACTAGTTGGACATAACCATTATACCAACATTGGGTTATCGTAGCTATGCTTGGATATACGTTGGGATTCATGTCACATGTTGAATAATGTTAATCTTGACTTAATGAGACATTGAATCATGGCCGTTAGCCACTGTTATAAAATTTGTTGTACCATGGCGGGGTTTACCATTGGTCTTAGTTGAACGAATTGTTTTCCCTTGGGCAAGTGATCGTGCAGTAAAGGGGGTGCTTTCTAGCACATTGGGATGTGGATATCTTGCCTGAGACAACTTAAGGACTTAATCTTGTGCGCCATTGAACTGGGCCTAACCGTACTACCACAAGTCTGGTATAGGACAGACCTAGCTGATTAATTTGCAATGTCTAGTCTTGAGTACTGCCAATTGGTGGTGTGGGTTCCGGGATGGACGGGTAGATTCGCAAGGCGCAAGAGGGGCCCTAAGGGGCGAAACCTTAGCGGGCAGTACCGAGTTTAGACAGTGTATTGTAAAGGCTTTGTTATGATATCTCTGCGACACACCAACGGAAGTGTATTAGTAACGTTTGCACACAGAGATGATCATGTCTTATGGGTAAAGTTGTACAACCACTGCAGAGTGTAAAACTATTCGAATAGCCGCGTCCGTGGTCATGGACAAGCCTGGAAATTTCACACGGGGTATAGAGTGTTTCATGAAATGTGGAATTGTTGGGATGTGAACGGAGAGTTCACTATTGTTTTGTTGTTTAAAGTAATATTGTTGAATTTATTGGTCGATACTTGTTTTAGATGGCGTAGGGTGATGCCTCGTCATTCTGTTCATGTTGTCTACCATTGATCTATCAGTTATTTATTTATTTATCTTTTCATAATGTGCTTTCAATCTACTTATTGTATTTCAATTCAAGTTATCGCTTTTTGCAAATGAACCATATGGCCATCCTTGTCAAGCCGCGCATGAATATATTGCATCAATTCCCTACGGCTTGCTGAGTACTTTTTGTACTCACGGCTATACGCCTTTGTTGATCAGTTGCTGAGGAAGGATTAGGAAATGCTGAATATCATGAGGAGGAATATTATGAAGACTACGTGGATTAGGAAGGTGTTCTCCAGACGATTGCCTGTGGCATGTCGAATGGCTCAAGTTATCTTTTCCGCTGCAATAGTTATTTGTTTCTTAAGCCCTTAAGGCATAATGGTGTAAACATTGACCCTAAGGTTGTTTGCTTTATTTAACAATAATTTGCTTCTTCTTAGTTAATTCGTTGTATGGAATGATATTTCATCTATGTTTCCACTGTGTGCACTAGCGTGATCTTGAACTAGTGCAGTATACACAGAGGGTTTCGGATTTGCAAATCTGGGTCCCGACAACAAGGATATTGAGTTGTAGTGGCGAGGGATGTCACACAACGATGTTGACTTATTGATAGCACGTGGTGCTTGGTAATCAACTGGGGTGGTAATCATTTAGATAGGGCAAGTGACAAGGGGTAGTGTGCCAAGGTGGGCCGAAGGGCAGATGGTATGTGGAAGTCTTTCTCTAGTCATCTTAAGAACTTAACCTTGCAAGCCTTTGACCTGAATCAAACATGCAACCACATGTCTGTAATGGGATAGCCTAGCTGATTAATTATCAATGTTTTAGCTTTAGTACTACCAATAGCGGTGTGAGTGCTGGGTTCATGGATCAACTCACATGGCGCAAGAGGGAGGCCCTGTTCTGGCGGTTTAACCCTTTAGTGTTGAAACCTCAGTGGGTAGTACTGAGTTAAGGCAGAGCTTTGTAAAGGCTTTGTCATGATATCTCTGCGTCACACCAAAGGAAGTGTGATAGTAACATTTGCACAAAAAGATGTTCATGTCGTGTGGGTAAAATGCATAACCTCTGCAGAGTGAAAAATCTATTCGGATAGCCATGCTCGCGGTATTGAGCAATGCTCGGGAATTACAGTCAAGGATTAGATTTTGTAAAAGGTTGGATGCTGCTGGAAAGTTGAAATATGACTTAGGGCTGGATGCTGTGTTTATTTGAGAAATGCTGAAAGTTATTATTTATTGTTATTTGTTTTACTATCTTTTCTATCTATTTATTGTATTCATTCGCAAATGTTGCTTTACTACAAAATAGCCCTGATAGCCATTCCTTTCGAATAAGCCTTGCATATAGTTGTGAAAGAATTGCATTCTGTGCACAACTTGTTGAGTGCTTTAAGTACTCATCCTTGCCAACAACAAATCACTAGTTGAGGGGTCTACATCAGCTCATGAGGAGGAGTACCAAGAGGAGACGAATGTTTAAGATGCGAGGCTTGTCAGTTGCCTGTGGTGTACTGAGGGGTTTATCTATGTTTTCATTCCATTGCAATTTAATTTGTTATTTAGTCTTGTGAAGCATAGTTATGTAAGTTGACCGTAAGGTCATTCAACTGGTATTATTTAATATATAATGTCTTTTATCATGTTTCCGCATTATATGATTGTGATAGTCATCTATGTTGAGCCTTTATGCACTAGCGTGATTCTAGACTAGTGCGATATACAGAGAGGGTTCGGATTTGCATATTCGGGTCCCAACATCCCGTTCCTCGAAGTGCTACAGAGCATTATCGGCCCTTGGAGCCAGGCTCAACAACCCCAGAGCATTATCGGCTTGTCTGAAAAATTATATCTTTAATGTTTGTAACATGGCTATTTAGAACAATGCTTAGAATACTTTCTGAATATTTTGTAGTATTAATCGGCAGTTTAACCGATTATTTTTTCATGCTTTAATATGTTTCTGTTAAGTGTGATGTTGTGTAATCGGCTGTAGTTTATTTCTAGTCTTTAGCCATAATTAACTGCAATGAGTTAATTTGGCCTTTCACGACCGATAGCCATCTTTAGCCAATTACGACCCAACCCAAACACTTGGGTGATATTTCTTTAGATACTTACCATTAATTGCCTTAGAAAACAGTAAACCTTCCAACGTTTTCAAAATATAAAAATTACCCTCTACAAGCTGATGAATTCTATACGGTCATTCCCATGTCAGAGAACATTTACCAAATCAGTTATCTCTAGAGCCGACAGGCAAAATAGTTTTTCAAACTAAATCGGCTTCATAAAATGATTTAGGCATTACCTTTTTATTGTAAGCCTTTACCACTCTTGCCTTATTCTTCTTATACCGATCCAATATATGCAAACATAATTATGCCAAATCATCCAAATTATCAACCATTAAATCCTTATAAACTTGGGCCGACAAACCATTTTGCCTGGCTATTCTTACGGAACCAATATTAATTTTCACGGGCAAAACAGCTTCTTATCAAAAAACCAATTGGTAAGGCGATAACTTGGTTGCACCATGATATGCAAGCCAATAAGCCCATAATGACTCCGATAACGTTACGTGCCAATTCTTTGGTTTTTCCTCAATCTTCCTCTTGATTAATTTGATCAATGTTTTGTTGGACGACTCAACTTGTCCATTATCCTGAGCATAATAAGGTGATGAATTTAATAACTTGATGCCCAAATTTTTGGCAAAACCTTGAAACTCATCGGACATAAACACAGTGCCTTGATCGGTCATAATAGTTTGCGGTATTCCAAACCGATGAATAATATGTTATGTAACAAATCCGATGGCTTCAACACTTGTAACTTTTTTAAGTAGAATTGCTTCAACTCATTTAGAAAAATAATCTGTCACGACCAATATGAATTTATGGCCCTTACTTGAAGCAGGAAATATTTGTCCGATTACATCTATTCCCCATCCTCTAAATAGCCAAGGCTTGATAATTTGGTGTAAAGCCGATGCTAAGGATAATTGTATATTGCCAAATTTTTGACAAGTTTGCACCCTTTGTAATTTTGAAACAATCTTCTAGCATTATCGGCCAAAAATACCCAGTACACCTTAGCAACCACTTCATCTTATGAGCCGATTGATCGGATCCACAAATACCTTCATGCATCTCTCACATATCTACTTTAGCTTCTTCTGCTTCAAGACATCTTAGCAACATGCCCTGTAAAGTCCGATAATATAGCACATTATCGAGGACAACATACTTTAAAGCTTGTCGCTTAATTCTTCGATCAGCAGGTTTTGAGGGATCAGTCAAATACTCCATTATTTTTGCCCTCAAATCATTAGTGGTAACACACATAATCATTTTTTCAATCGGCTCACATTCCTCTAATCGGCCAAAAATTTATAGCCCGATGGTTGTTAGGCTAGCAAGTTAGCCTTGTTATTCGTTTCTCGAGGAATATGACTGATGGAGAAAGAAGTAAATGAGCTGATCAGAAAGAGACTCTGCTCTAAATATTTGATCAAAATTTTATCATAGCAGTTATACTCTCCCTTAATCTATTGGACCACCAACAAAGAATCGTCATAGGCCTCAACAGAATCAACTCCGATATTATCGAGTAGCTACAGGCCTTTAAGCAATGCTTCGTACTCGGCTTGATTGTTAAATCATTTGCAACTCAGCCTGAATGCGAACTCAAAACTATATCCTTTTGGTGACACCTACACTACTCTGATACCATCACCCTCTCGACACACCGATCCATCAAAATACAGTTGCCAAGGAGTGACAGATATTAAATCAGTATTCAAATCAATTTCATGTCCTGTTATAAAATTGGCAATTACTTGACCCTTAACTGCTTTAGTCGATTCATACGTTAAGTCGAACTCGATGAGTGTATAGTCCCATTTACCAAGTCGACCTCGCAAGATTGGAGCTGACAACATATAGTTTATAATATCGGTTTTACAAATGACCTTACAAGTTGATGCTAAAATATAATACCTTAACTTCGTGCAAGCAAAATATAATGATAAGCGAAGTTTTCTACAAAAGGGTACATGGTCTCCGCATCAATTAATCGTCGGCTTAAGTAGAAAATAACCCGCTCTTTTTCATCAATTTCTTATGTCAACACAGCTCCAATAGTCACCTCTTTAGCCGATATATATAATTTGAATGGTATACCTTTATGAGGGGCTGCTAAAACTGGAGGATTAGTCAAATAATCCTTAATTTTCTCAAAGGCTTTCTGCTGATCGGCTCCCCATATAAACTCTTGATTATCATTTAACTTCAACAGTGGGGGTAAACGAACTAATACGGCCAGATAAGTTTGAAATAAATTGCCGTAAATGGTTAATCTTGCCGATCAACTTCTGTAAATCCTTCTTGCATGTTGGCAGCTTAGTTTTGGCTATGGCTTTAACTCTTTCTTGATTAACCTCAATCCCTCTTTCACGAATCATAAAGCCCAAAAACTGTCCAGCCGACACATCAAAAGCACACTTGTATGGATTAATCTTTAGGTCGTGTGCTCTTGTATTTTTTAACACTGTTTCCAAATCAGCTAGATGCTGCAAATCCTCCTTAGATTTAACAACATCATCGATGTAGATCTCCACGATATGGCCGATCAAGTCGTGAAAAATCAAATTCATGGCACGCTGATATGTTGCACCAGCGTTCTTCAAGCCGAACGTCATTACTGCCACTCAAAAAAACCTAGGGCACCTAAAGGCTATTTTAGGTATATCGGCTTCTGCCATGAATATCTGATTGTACCCGGCATTACTGTCGAGGAAACTAATGATCTTATTCCCTGATGCAGCATCGATAAGCATATCGGCTATTGGTATTGGGTACTTATCTTTTGGTGTGGCCTTATTTAAATCCCTAAAATCAACGCACACCCTGAATTTACCATTTTTCTTCATGACAGGAACAATATTAGAAACCCATTCAGCATATCGGCAAGGCCTGATAAACTTGGCCTCCAACAATCGCTCAATTTCTTCTTTTATAATATTATACAAGGCCAGATTAAATCATCTAGGAGGCTGTTTAAATGGTTGATAATCTGGCTTTATAGGTAGCCGATGTTCAACAAGTTGTCGGCTTAAACCAAGCATCTCATGATACTCCCATGCAAAATAATCTTTATAATTTCTTAAAATCTCGACCAACTTTTTCTTATAATCTGCAGCTAACTTTGAACTAATAAAAGTTAGTCTTTTCCTATCACCATCACCTATATCGACTTCATCTAGCAAATCAGTCGATGTGAAACCTTGGCCTAATTTCTCGATTTTTAGGAAATCTTCAATGCCTCATAGCTATCCGTTATTTACCGATAGCTTCGCATTTTGTGTTGTAAAGCCTTTACTGCCGACTTGGACTCCATCGGCGCAAAATCTCGT
Source organism: Otatea glauca (assembly GCA_036346275.1). Lineage (NCBI taxonomy): Eukaryota > Viridiplantae > Streptophyta > Magnoliopsida > Poales > Poaceae > Otatea > Otatea glauca. Next base: position 16,124,711 of record CM070713.1, read on the forward strand.
CTATCCAATCGAGTGTGCTTGGCTTCACGTTGATCGGAATAAGCCCCATCTTGTTGATGCAGATAAAATCGCAATCATCTAGAGCTTTACCTGATATACACTCAGCTTCTTAATGTTGCCAGTTTGCTTTTGAGCTTGCCATGGCGATATGAGCCAATGTATCAGCTTGAATTACTTCAACTTCATCCTCGTTCCATTGGACGAGCATTTGATGCATGGTCGATGGTACACAGCAAATTGCCTGAATCCAATTTCACCCAAGCAGAATGTTGTAATTACCCTTAGCATCCACCACGAAAAAGGTGGTAGGTAATGTCTTGCTGCCGACTATCAACTCAATAACCATGACCCCTCTTGCTTTAGTGGGATCGCCCGTGAAATCATTCAAAACCATATTGTTTTAATAAGATCCTCATCAGACTTACCCAGCTTCTTGAAAGTGGTGTATGGCATTAGATTGACAATTGCTCCTCCATCAACAAGCATCCTTGATATCAGCTTGCTATTGATGTGCTCTTTTAAGTATAATGGCTTTAGATGCCGATGATCATCTTGAGGCTTCTCAAAAACTACATCTTGAGTCCCCAAACACAACTGAACAAACGTCTCTTTGGCCGACACAGTCCTTATTTTGAATTCGGCCGGCAATGTGAACACCATATTGATGTCCATCAGAGGTGGAGTATCATCCCGAATTACAGGTGAATCCAGATCATCAGCTGAATCAGACTCTTCTTCAACCGGTTCTTTTCTCCTCCACTACTTTTTAGCAGTCTTAATCGGCCGGAGCTCATCGAACGCTTGGTCTCTTTGTTTTTTTTTGTTTGGCCTCTCTACATCTCCTGGGTCCTTAGCCTTTGAAGACATCTGTGTTGTGATCGGCTAAGCCTTGGAGGACATTACTTGGGTTTAGGTTCAATTGTCTTACGTACCTTTCCCGCCATATTAACGTGGGCCATAGAGCTTGACCCCTCTTCCGCTTGCACTTGCATTTGGTTTGGCGTGGAAATCATTTAATGGACCGATCTTTTATGATTTTCATCATAACGATCTTGTATCGGCTTAGATATTCTATCTTTAGCCAGTCGCCTTTGCCAGTCACCTTGACGAGGATAATGTTCCATCGGATATGTATACGGTGACGGCAAAGCTGACCCTCTCTCCCAACAAAACTGCCAAAAGGGGCATCGTTGGTGAGCCTTTTCCATGTTATCAGACCAATACAGATTATTTGGCTGACGCGCAGGATAAAGCGGCTATTATTTCTCCTTTCATATTTTTCCAACAACTGAGAGAAAGTTGGCTTTGGCTTGTGAATCGGCTTGCGCGGTAGCGATGCTCTCTCAACCTTATACCACTTGTCGATCTACAAATCTCCCTTCAGCTTGACGGTCCTTGAACTTCTGCCTTCACGGTCGGTTTCTATTTGCAGTGAGCCAACAAGAATTTTTAGGGTCTCTTTGCCACTGGAGCTCAACTAAATGTCAATATGACATGCAACTTTTGACTCTGTATCCTACATCGGCTCTTTTCCTTTTCCAGAACATTGAACCATATTAATTGGAAAAGGATTAGCATCGACCTGCATCGTTGTCTCTTTTGCAAACTTGAGTCGGACATCTTCTATAGACGATTGTATTTGCTGTCGAAAAATATTGCAATCATTAGTATTATGAGAAAAAGAATGGTGCCATTTGCAATACCTTCGCTTTTTAATTTCGTGAGCCGATGGTATAACATGTCTTTCGGGTAACCGTATAATCTTTTCTTGTAAAGTAAGTCAAAAATACAGTCACACATGGAGACATCAAAAATGTATTTTACTTCTGACTTATTTTTAGTCGGCTTAAACCAGGAACAGATTAGAGGTTTTTTAGACCCTTTAACCCATTCGGCTAATTTATCTCAGCCTCGTCATCTTCGGAGGAATCACTTGAACAGTATTCGACGAGATTGACCTTGGCTCTATCCTTATCCTTGTTATTGTTATTGGCCTTGAATTTTTCTCTAAAGCCTCTATTATCGGTAAAATGGCTTTCTTGAGCTGATACCCTATGTAACAGGTGACTTAAATCGGTGAACTCTTGTCCGTCGAATTTCTCCCTTAGTTGGGGAATTAATTCTTGGAAGGCTAAATCGGCTAACTGATTATCAAGTAAAGTAACGCTAAAATACCGATTTCTCACTTCTCTAAATCCTTTAACATAATCTATTATCGATTCTTCAAATTTCTAGCGAACAGAGCTCAAGTCAAAAATTCTAAGTTCTAGATTGCCAAAGAAAAAGTATCATGGAATCGGTTTTCCAAATCGATCCAAAAATGAACTAAATTCGGAGGTAAGCTTGTGAACCATGTAAAAGCAGCTCCTAACAAAGATAGTGGGAATTACCTAATTTTTAACCCGTCGGACTGAGCAGCTTCACCACATTGAACGATAAAGCACCCGACGTGCTCCAGAGTAGTGATAGAGTCATCCCTGAGAATTTAGCAAAATCAGGAACCTTGAAGTTATTAGGGTAAAGCATCCTGTCAATGTAACCAGGGTATGGCTTTTGATAGCTGACATTCTCGCAATACGGCGGATACCTGATCGGCCCAATTTACTGTGTTAGCTGATGCAGTGTTAGGAGCTTGCCAATTACACTCGTAATTAGCATTCTGCCCCCTCCCCCCGAGCGTAAGCTTGGGTTGATAGGTTGGTTTAGCTAATGGGAATGACCAGACTGCTCATATCCTATGTTATTTTTCCTAACAATCGGCTCTAGTACCAAAAAAAATGGTTCTGAGTACGTTACAACTTTGTATGGAGCCATATTGCTCTATGGAATTGGCTCAGGATACTGCTGATACCTAGAAGGTTCAATCGGCTGTGGAACCAATTGGGGAAAAGCGTAGAACGGAGCTGATGGTGGTAAGTTGGCTGGTACATCCAACTTAGCATCATCGGTATATGCCTGATAATGCACAACCCCACTTGCACGAGGATCTCGCGGCAATATGACAGTAGGCTGGGTTGGCATCATAGTAAGGGATGAAGACAGAGACGATGGTTTAGGATCGGCTACACGACTTTGGGTATTTTGTGCTACCGAATAAACAGGATAATTTAGTAGGATCTGTATTGGATCGAGCAGGCTTCCAGCTGACGCCAACTCTTGAGCTAGAATTTTCACACCAGTTGCGATCATCGGCTTGAGAGTTGTAACCAGAGCCGATGATTGATTAATCATGGCAGATAATTCAGCTTGTGCAACCATGTACTGACTCACCGATGTGTTGGTAATCCCCGCATCGCCGAGGGCATTGACTATCAGCAATGCAGCCTTCTGCGTAACACCGCGTTGAGTTTTTTTATAATAGCTCAGCATCATTTCTTCAAGCACGGCTTTTCGATCTTCAATCTCTTTACATTATTCTGGTGTTAAATCATCCAGTGTAGGGACGATTATAGCATCGGAGTTGAGATCGGACGGTGGAATCGATTTCCCTGAAGATGACATCGTGTCCCACCGAGCGTGCCAAAAAATGTGACGACGGATTTGTCGGACCAAACACATGAGAACTGCAGGTTCAAAGGGCTAAAGGCGTGCTAACCGATTTGATCCTACAATCGGTAAGATAGATGGAAAAATATACTTAAAGCTGATCTAGTGCAACAATCGACAAAGATCTAAAAGGCTAAGAAGCCGATCAAATCACGGGTAATGATAAGTCTAAACAGCCGACTCAGGCTGATTAGATGGTAGATAAAGGTAGATCTTTCTGAAAAAGATGATGCACAAAAAGATCGGAGAAAATCAAACCTGGCGTAATCGATGAAGATCAATAATCGGCGATGCGTAACTTTATTGATCAAAATCAGATTACAGAAAAAGATTCTAAATTACAAGGCTACTCTTAATCGATAGGAAAGTAAATAAAAGTAAATGCGAGTTGTTTAGTTGATTGTGTATATTCTTTTGCTCGCCCTTGGCAATCTTTTATAGCGCATTGGCCGATCGTATATTTTTCTAATGCGTTGTCAACAATGATCCGTATCGGCCTTTACACGGACAAAATTCCCATATCTAAACCAATATCGGTCATAATTCTATCCTTGACTTAACTTTTCCTTTTTTAACCGATATCGACCCAAAATATCCTTTTTATCCTTAGCTTGACAAATTGACCATTCTTTGCCAAATCCTGGTCCAAACAGTATCTTTTGGTGCCCCAACATTGCAAAATTGATAATATAACCAGTCAATTTAATTTACAAGTGCGATATCTAACATCACTCATGTCCAATAGTGGAAAGCTGCAGCACAGGGTGAGTGTCAAGGAGCATCATCGATGGATGTGATGGATTATGCAGCTTTGTCGGAACATTCCACTGAGCAGAAGCACCAAACAGAAGAATCAAATACCACTTCAAGGGAAGAAACGCCTGAAGAAGTAAGTTGTATTTCCGTTTATTTGTTGTGGTCTAGCATAATAATATTGGTTCACCAGTTAACTACATGCCTGTTATTTTATCCTTTGCAAATTGAATGTTGACATTGTTTATATCAACAGGAGAAACTGCAGCAAGGGTTGAAGAACAAGAAGTATCATCAGTGGGCTACATGGAGCCGTTGCATGATGCAGCTTTATCAAAGGACTCCAATGTGCTGAAACAATGCACAACTTCCACTGAGCATTATCGCCATACTGAAAAATCAAATACAGGGCTTTCTCCTGCTGCCACTGAGAGCAGTACAGTTACTAGGTCTACAACGTCTGTGGAAAGTGGAATGGGAGTTAATAAGGTGATTTTTACATTTTATTTATGTGGGTGATGAGCTTTCTAACAATGTTAAATTTGTAAAGAAAACATTAACACTGTATACCATGAAACAGGATGGTTCAGTCTCAGGTCAGGTGCGGGAATCTGCAGCTGTAGAAAGCTCAGAGCTGAAACATGACTTTGCTCCTGCTGAAGAAGATCAATGCAAAGAACCGAGTGCTCCATTGTTCATCATTTGGAGCATTCATCTGTCCTATTGAAGGATGCAGAGCCAGATGAATACGATCCAGCTCCTGCATATGACTCCATTGTGTCCAAGCTGGAAGATCAACCAGAAGAAGCCAGGGACGCCAACATGCAGCAACAAGTTGCATATTCTACGCAAGATTCAACCAAAGATAACCAGATGGAACACCAAAGCCTTCGGCGGGTGACACAAATAATGTGGACTATGTTACTGCTGCAGATGCAGAGAAGACTGCGCAATCTTCCTTGCTCGAAGAAACATCGCAGTCCGACTCTGCCCTGGAACAAACTATCTTGGAGGAATCAGAAGCAGCAAAGCAATGTGAGGTTTCAGGCGAGGACGATCCAGTACTTCCACTTGTGGATCATCAGAATGAACCTCATGTGGAGAATCCAACAGGAGGTTGTCCAAACGGAGAGGAGCCTCTCGTTGTAGCATTGGAAAAGGAAGACGAGGCCAAGGAAAATACTCTGAATGTTGCAGGAGCTCCGACTAACATTGGTGCTAAACCTACCCTGCCTGAAAGTGAGGGCAGTGAATTACCGTGTGAACATGATGACAGCAGGGTGCATGAGAATCCTGACTGAAAGGTGTCATTGGAGAGCCAAAGTGATGCACAAAAAGAGCACAGCAATGGAGACAAAACAAGTGATGGTATGGAGGCTTCTGAGGCAGTTGAGTGCAACGAGATGCTGAAAGAAGCACTAGTATGTGCAACTGGGGCAAATTCTGCTGAGATGGAAGCCGATAACCCGAAAGACGACATCAGCGTGCAGTCAGCTTCTGCTTCTGCAACTCACGATGGCCTGAAAATGATGACGAGAAGAAACTGGTTGAAGAAAACCAGAAGCTGAAGGAGATCCTGCAGAAGCATCTTGCATTCGGCAGTGATCAGATGGGGGTCATCTCTGAGCTTAGTGAGAAGGTCAAGGCGCTCGAGAGGAAGCTGGCGCGCAAGAGGCCAAAGGTACGGGTACGCAGACCAGCCAGGAATGCAACGGCCAAAGTCCACTGAAGAATGAAAAGATGATATCTGAAGTTTATGATTTGTATGGATTCCATGTTAACTGTATCCATGTTGCAATGAAGTGCAATGTACTACTTAGTTGTAATGTACACAAGGCTGTTGTGTCACTTTGTGTTCCGGAGAATACAAAAGATCATGCCTGTGTTGTGTGTATGTGTGCGATACATAGAGGTTCAGAGCCTTTGTGGAACCGAAAATGACGATGAACTAACTAAAACCTTAGTTCATCGCAACAAAGAGGAGAAATAAATTTTCAGAGAAGCTCAGCCTGGGGTGACACTATAGCAATCCAGGGGTGGTACTATTGTATGAACAGTAAAATCAGAATGAAAAGGAAAATCGACACAATTTCAAAACCAAAAAATGATGTAGCTTTTGATTGGATGATCCAAATCGCGTAAAACTTTGTATGCTCCTTTCTATCAATGCCAGGAACCTATTGCAACCGTCAATAAAATAGATCGACATCAAAGTTCCAACCTTTTTTCAAATTTAATGAAAGTTGCACCAAAACGAGGTAAAAACCATAAACTTCAATCAGAGCTTGCTCGTGGGGATTTAATGATAGAGATGATCTCCCACATATCACAGCAAGTAAAAACAACAAACAAACAAAAGTGTAAGAACACGATCTACTATGAATCCTTCCTTTTAAAGCAAAAAAAGCCGGTTTCATGAGAAGAACTTTGGAGATCTTGTTGAAGCTTACCTAGATGATTGGGATATGATATACAGAGGATTCATCCATCAATCATTAATTCTTAGCAAACTAAGATCAAGAAAAAAAGAAACTAAAGAGATTAAAAACTCAAGAAAGAGAGACCAAAACTTGAGCAAGAACATGAGCATGGATTTGGGTCCCTTCTCTCAAAACCATAATCCTTGTATTTTTGTTGTTGCCTCCCTCTACATCTCAACCACTGATATAGAGGAGGCACACCACAACCCTAACCTGAACACAAAGTGGATTCCATCCACACTCAACATGGGCTAACCCGATAATCCAACACTATAACGAGTTTTACACTCTTACATGCACACTTTTCAAATCGATATTCTCCATGGCTCCAATTAGCTCCTCGAGCCCGAATCATTTCTAACTCCACTTTGGCTTGACCTAAACCACTTAGGCCAATATCGTGGTTTTCCAAATCGCCTCCATCTCTAGTAATGGCCAAATTACCAATTTAACCCACTATTGGTCTTTTTGCATTTCCTTCGTCCCGAAGCATCGCTCATGCATCGTGACCCTCCACATGGCTCCAATGACTTGCCGCCAAGCCTTTCACGCGTTCGGATCCCCCGAACCATCCTCGCTTGCAAATAGGCCCAAATTATTTGGCACACCATATGTCTTTGTTCGCTTGACCATGGTTGCCCCGACTTTCTTGACCGTTCTGGACCTCGGCTCCTCCTTGAGCATAGTCCCGATCCACCTTGTTGTTGCTCGCCATGTCTATCACTAGTAATTCACACTCCACGCTCCTTATCTTCCCGGCTTGCAGTAGCTCTTCAGTCTTAGTCATCTTCCAGCGTCACCCTTACCATCTGGATCTTAGCTCTCTTAGCCTAGTTCTGGTCTCCTCCGCCTTACCATGACCTAGCTTCAGTGGCGGACTCAGGATATAAATTTAGGGTGTGCTAAATCAACCTCCAAGTTTCAATCTTCTGGTTAGTTTCTATAGCAACAGCATGGTGGCGCCCCACGGTGGAAAGGGGGTGTTACGGGAGGTACCCATGGTGTGGTCGGGGGTAGGGGGTGCCCTAGCCCCCCTGACCCCCTGGTCGGTACGCCCCTGCCTAACTCGAAATCTTGTAACCAACACAGATAAGGAAAAACGTCACGTAGCATTGCTGAACAAACTATGCAATAAACATGACTTAAACAAATTGTCAATGCACAAATATTTCGCTCTGAAAATTAACTACCGCTTCATACGACTGGTAGTACCACCTGGCCGGTACTACCGCCATTCCAAGGCCGCTAGTACCGCCCTCGCTTAACCCAGAAAAAACATCCCTCTGAAAAATAACTACCACCTTACTGAGCCCAGTACTATCGCAAATCCGGTACTACCACCCTTAACACGTCGTTAGTACCACCCTGAACTCAAATTGCTCAAAAACAAATCAAACTCGAACCTGAGCAGCACAAGCTCAGACACAATCAAATACTCATCACAAACATGTGTAGGCCACCGTATGGTCTCTCAGCCTTGGATATTTTCCTTGCATTTGTGGGCTAGTGATCGGGCAACTTCAAGTTCATCGCATACCTGATAAAGAAAGCTGCATTTACGGATGTGGATTGTTCTCTATGGCTTAACAGTGTACAGATATGGGTGGTGTTGTGCAAAGCTTTCATGGAAGATTTTTTCAGTGGAGCAAATTCCTCGCAAAGCTTTCAAGAAAGCTGCTTCACACAAGCGGTATCATTTCTACAGTTTGCCAATAGGCCTAGGTATGGTATGACCTGAGGGAAAAGTAGGAGGCTGGAGGCCCTCGTGTGTTGTTTTCTTTTTCAGTTCTGCTCACTGCAGTTTGGCGATTGCTTTTGCTGCAGAAAAGGTGACTGGGACTCTAGAAGTGGGAGCTGAACTTGTGGAGTGCGAGTGTTTGCTCCGCCAACTTATTCAGTAAAGTGTATTCCATGATTGTGACTCATTCTGGAGTATGGAATTTATTCTCTTTATTTTGGCTATGTCTGTTGTTACTCAATCGAGTTGGGATCTGATTGGATGGTGCATTACAAGACCATCTTGTGGGGTTAATTATGCAACTGAAATTTGTAAGGAAAAAAGGGTCAAAAGGGAAGTATTGTTCGCAATTTCGTGTTTATCAAACTAGCCTTGAAATGCTGAATTATTGTGTTGCTGCGTCTTATAAACTTTTTGCATATAAGGTATAACATTCTGTAGTCCGGTTAATTGTAACGCCTACTGCTTTTCAAGCACTCAGTCAGATCATGAAACTGAAGTTATACTGAAGTTATAAACGTGCAAAGGTAAATGTACTTTTGCATGGCTTGGACTCTACGCTGTCGGATCATAATAACGAGGCCCCAAGGTCTTCTAAAAGCTTATCATCAAACATGTAAGATAGCAGATGCAGGTCAAAGCCAAAAGGTACAACCCAGTGCGATCCTGAATAATGCTGCATTTAGTTCACATTCTTCCATGGAAAAGGCTGCTTTTGCAATGAACCAAATCATGGTTGTTGCATTCGTCTTGTTTATTAGATGAGTGAAAAGAAGGTTCGCTCTACTCTATAACAAAACTGAGAGAAATAAAAGAAAAAAAAGTTCAGAGCATGGCAAACATCATAAGATAGCCTGTCATTGGGAATACACTTTCTTTTGAAAATTGGTCATTGGAACACACTCATCAACATATTGTCAGCACTACATGCCATGCCCTCATGCTCTTGCTGCAAATGTTAACTAACACAACTTGTGGACCATTCAAGATTCCAAGAAGCATGGAGGCCCTCCATGCGCATGAGCATGCCGGAGCCTTGAACAAAATGATGGCCATGATCTGTTCATCTGGACATCTGTGTATGTAAAATTATACGCCTTTGTCCTAATGTTAACTTTTGGTCATATTGGATAGGCCAATTTGCCAGATATTAACACAACACCCCTATAGGAAGAAGTTAGCAGAAAATTTCGATAGACCTCGATGTTAGTAACCATATTGTTTCTATATCTGCTAGAAATGATTTGACACATGTTAGGACACAATTTTGAATTATTATACATCTTATATATAATTTGGTTCCATTTACACATTTAGTTGATTTACAAGACTTAGGGCCTGTTTATTTTTGCTTTGGATTCTCTAAAAGCTGATTCTAGATTATGGTTGTAGAGAAGCTGATTCTCCAAAAACTGGAATCCAAAAGCACATATGAAGTGGATTGTGGATTTTAGTGTATATGGATGGGCTGGATTGTGATAATCAAATTCTAGAATCGAGCTGTTTGTTTTTTATTCTGCTTTTGAAGTCAGAATCCAGAATCAAAAGTTAAAACAAACGGCGCCTTAAAATTTCAAAGGTCATTACGATATATGAGTAAGCTGATCGATGATTCAAGAAGAGATAATATCTCAAATAAATCTCCTTCCTTGGTACAAGAATTTGATCCCCGGTCGATCTCAGCATCGCATTGGAAACCGAAGCAAAGGGTCCTAGATGGCTAAGATTAATGTCACTCGAGACAATGACATGAGGACAGTGAGTTGATGCCGATATCCATTGACCCCTTGTCCGACAAGCCTCTCCTGATGGAACTCATGGAAGTGTTCTTGATGGCCAATACTTGACAAGATTCCCACACATATTGCCTTGTTGCCATCAAAGACTCCCTAGCAAAGGATTATTCGTTTTGTTTTCTACCTCCATTTCTTCCAAGTGATGAGTTGGGTGAGAGTTGAGACGTCGCAAAAGCTTGTAATGGCACTGCCTAAGGGATGGATTATGCCATTGCTAGGTTATTAAATCCAGAAATTCGGTAGCGTTTCAGGATTTTCCACCACATTGTCTCGCTGACATATGTGGCACTGAATGGCAAATTCTAGAATAATGACAACGGAGCGATAAATCATCAATAAATAAGCAACTTGGAGTAGGTTAGAAAGCAAAAGGTGAGTTAAAAGGCCGGTGGAGGAGCCACTACTTAAAAATTGTGCTCCTTCCATGCATTCATGACCGTTGGTTGTTTTTTCTTTTTCATTTTTTCCTTTTTTTTGTTGTTGTTGCTGTTGACTTGATTCTTTCTGGAGGAAATTTGTAGTTATCATGGTTTTGTCACTTTTGTGTGATGGTAATTGTACTAACATTTTAGGCCCAGTATGTTACCTGACTCTAGCTCAAATTTTAAAAAGCAAGATGTTAGCTTTCTCATGCCACACAAAAAGGTCTCGAGGCAAGCATACTGGCACATGGCAAAACAAAACATTTTTATCTCTTTATCCTTTCGAACATACACTAATAATAATTATAACGTACTTTAAAGTGGGTTTCATAAAAAAATTCATCAAAGTCCACTTTTTATAGCATAATTTGTGTATGTACTCCTTTTACATATGAAAAAAGATGTATAGCAAAAATAAAAGGCTTCGATTAAAATTTTTCAACCATGTCACATTGGAGTATTTTAGAATTAGTATTTAAGTATACTGAAAGTGATAAAAGAGTATAACACATTTGTTTAAGTAGTATATTGAAAGTGAGAGTATGTACTCCTTCGAGTACAAAAAAGGCTTCCTATGTATGTGCGCACATGTGTGTATACAGTTGTGTATATATATACACGTATATATGAATATAAATATATAGATATGATAATCTTCACCCGAGAGTATAATAGTTATTTTACACATTGGCCGAACGAGCACGTCCAAATCACCCCACGTACACCCACTTTGTGTGTTGACTAAACCAATGAGTAACATAGCCAACTAATTGAAAAATACAGTTCCTTGTTTGTATTATAATCTTTTTTATTTTATTTAGCCACAACTTCTTATTGGCAATCCCTATTCACGAAAAAATTCCCAAAGTGAGCTCCATCAAAAATTTATCAAAGCCCACTTTTTATATCATAATTAGTGTATATACTCATTTTACATATGAAAAAAGATATATAGCAAAAATAAACGGCTCCAATGAAATTTTTTCAACTATGACACGCTGGAGTATCTTACAATTAGTATTTAAGTTTATATGTATGTACACACATGTAGGAAGCCTTTTCCGTACTCTTGAGAGTACATACTCCCACTTCCGATATACTACTTAAATAAACATGTTGTACTACTTTATCACTTTCGGCAATTTTCTCTTTTTTTCCATAAGATAATTACGCACCTAATTACTTGGTAAACGTGGTATGTTAGTGGGTTTGCTAGGAACGATTAGCTATGGTAGTCAGATAGACATAGATACAACGGGAGTAACTATACCTGGGAGTAGAAAAGAGCTACATATATATATACACACACACACGCAATAAACACATATATAGGAAAATGGTTCCATAGTCCTAGTATTACGTACTCCCACCTTGCGTATACCGCTTAAACAAAAAATTTATATCTCTTTATCTTTTTGAGTATACTCTAATAATGATTATAAAATACTCCAAAGTGAGTTCCATTAAAAATTTCACCAAGTCCAATTTTTATAGCATAATTTTGCGTATATAGTCATTTTACATATTAAAAAAGATTTATAGCAAAAATAAAGGGCTCCAATAAAAAAAATTCAACCTTTTTGCATTGGACTATCCTAGAATTAGTATTTTAAGTATACCGAAAGTGATTATAACACATTTGTTTTAGTAGTATATTGGAAGTGGGAGTATGTAGTGTTATACTCTATATCACTTTTAGTATACTTATATACTAATTCTAGGATAGTCCAATGCAACAAGGTTGAAAAAAATTCATATATATATATATATATACACATACATATATATACATATATATATATATATACATATATGTACTTATATTATATATATACACGTATGTACATATTTACATGTATGTATGTGCGTATACATATAAATGTATATATACGTATATGTATATATACATATATATATACATATATATATATATATATATATATATACAAATATATATATGTATATGTATATGTGTATGTGTATATGTGTGTCTATATATATACATACATATATATACAAATAAATACATATATATATATATATATATATATGTATATGTGTACATATGTATACGTATACATATGTACACTATACATATGTGCATATATGTATATATGTACATTTGTATACATACATACGTATGTATACATACGTATGTACATATATTTGTATACATACATATGTACATAATATATATACATATGTATACATATACATACATATATAGAGAGAGTAGTGGATACTAATTTACTGGTCATTCTTATGAGTGCACTTGCATGCCTTTCGTTACTTTGGGACATAGTTGGGATCCTACTGCTTTGCCACCGCATGAATGATGCTGTCAGGTGGCTCCGATTCATATACTCTCTTCAGTTATAAATAGTTATCATTTTGTATATAGTTATAGTCAAATTTTTAAAACTTTAATTGTCAATATTTTTAAAATATTTAAATTGGATACATGAAATCATATGTATAGATTTATCTCGAAAAGTACTTTCATAATATATAATTTTATTGGGTTTTATAAGTATATTACAATAAAAATTAGTGATCAAAGATGTATTTTGGAACCCGTGTTGATGTAAAAATGATAACTATTTGTGATCGAAAGGAGTACATGAAATTGGTAGGCATGTTCTTCCACTTAAAAGTGCTATTTACTTGAAAATTTGGTCCAGATGGCCTAACAAACATGAGTTTTGAAGTGCGTTCTGTGGTGATCTTAAATAGTTTAACAAAAGTATCACTTTGTTAGCTCCCTTACCTCTTTTTTTGCAAATCTAGCCCCTTCCCCATTGTGAAAGGTGCCTCCCACACTCACCGGCCGAGGCAGGCCCTCCCACGCTCCCCTAACGCGGGAGGCTGCCTCCCGAGCACGCCGGCTGCAGCACGTCGCTGCTCCCACGTCTACCGTCCACGACAAATCGGTCTGCTCCCGCGTTGATACGGGTTGTTGGTCCCGATCTTTCAATGAGAAGGATAACATCGATTTGTGGAGACGACTCTCGCGATTCGGCTACCAACCGTACACGACTGATACACCAAGCAATCACTGAACCAACTCCAGGATTGTTATCGACCTAGCTAGAAGCACGATCAACCTGATCACGAAGATCAATCCTGCAAGCAATCGAAGAACAAGCAAGAACAAAGCAAAGAGCAATCTGAAATTGCAAATATAATTGAAGTATTGATGCGGGGTTTCGAAGCACAGTATTACTGTTGATCTAGCCTAACAAGAGAATACCAAATAGTTTCACCAAGAAAAACTACAACTAAACAAAACCCAACATCTCCCTAGAGCTGTGGCTAGCTTATAAAGGAAGAGGAGACAAAGGGGATGCGGCCAAAATAGGGAAAAGTGACAAGGACTCTTGCCGCAATCGAAAATGACCCCTTCCCCCTTGGACTCTAACTGGATACATGGGCTTAGGCCCAAATAAGGTGACGCAGCACCCTTCATTGTGGCATCATGGTGGCTTTAATTAAGTGTAGTAGCCATCATCTCTATTGCTGCTCTCATCTTGTTGAGGAGCAGTAGGTACGATTGTATCAGTAGAAGGGATGTCCTCATCACGCACTCCTCTCTGTCGTCTGCCGTGCCTTCTGCGGTGAGGAAGGGGCTAGATTTGTAATTCCACTTAGGAGGAGGCTAGATTTAAAAAAAAAGAGGTAACAAGACTAGAAAAGTCATTATTTCCAAGTCCTTATTTCGAAAAGAGGTGAAAAGAAAACTTGATAGGCCTACATATTGCCACATCCACAAGCAATTCTCAAATAGCAATAGAAGTAACCTCATCACCCGCCTATAAGGGTTAATATATCCTCTTTTGGCACGTGGAAGTGGAACAGTGACATGAGATGTGAAATAGCAACCGCAAAAGAATGCATATATCATTGTAGATTACTAGGTTCTAGTGCAGTTGGAAGCAATGAGAGCTTGTTAAATTGTGGGCATGTGATGTGCTAGCACATGGGGACAGATTGTGCATCACGAATTTGGGAATATGTCCCAAGGGCAGCTTCATGCCATGCCATCCAAGATAGATGCAAGTATGGAAACCTTCACTTATGTGGACTCATACGGTTTTTTTCCCCTAAATCTAGCACATATGCATGTATTTGCAAAATTAACCATCTCTCTCATCGTGAAAGGCACGCAGCAAGAGACACGTATCACTTGACGTGCCCAGGGATTGTGGCAAGTGACCGGAGCCACAGGAGCTCGACCTACCATGGCAGTAGGCGTATGGCTCACCACGGCGGGATTCATGCTGCACTACCATGGCTCGACAATAGGGTGCCACGCTACCAGTACTTGATAGCCGGTCCCCCCCCCCATCTGCCATGCTGCCGTAGCTCGGTAGTGCTTGCCTCCCGCGCTCCAGCGCCAGCTCCCACGGTCCCTCGCCCTACTACAGCACCGATCACCCTCCATGCTCCTCGGACGCAGTAGGGGACAGATGTCTGTAACTCCCTAGCACTCCATGTGTCCTGAATATCACTTCATCATACTTTTAATCACTTTAAAACATATAATTTCAGCAACAACAATTAATTCCTGTTAAACGCTAAACATCAACTAAACTATATTCACATGAAATGACAACGTAACAAATAATAGTGACAAAAACAAGAACATCAATAATAAATTTGGAACCATGTGTCCAAGAACGCCCAAGACCACACGCTTGGAAACGCCTAGAACAATTGTGTCTGGGAAACAAGCTTACCTTTCACTTACCTTTGATGAAGCCACCGAACGGAGAACAAAATCAAGATATAAACAAAAGCCATAATTATTATTTAATAAACCCAACTAAATTTACACAAGACTAATTCTACTAAAATTATTCCATACTTAAGACTGTCTAAATCATTTAATGATCTAAGAATGAACAAAATAATAAACGTCATATGAGAGAATGGTGTAGAGACAACGTGACGTGACTGTGCTACTCCATTTCCCTGTATGTCGGCTTCATTATACCTAAAACATTAAACAAACATGCATGAGTCCAAGACTCAACAAAGAACATCATAAAATGATATCATCACATGTAAATAAACTCATCAATTTAATTTTCTTCTCTTTCATTCATGCAATGTATTATGTCTACATACTCATATGTACATCACATAACTTATACCGGTATAGCTAAGTGCTCACCCATCGGTATCGCACCCTCTCATTCACTTCTATCCTGTGGAGAGGCCTACCGTAGTAGGTCTTTCATGCCCACACAAAGTAGGTCTTAGAGGGCCACACAGGTCACCTCTTGTCCACATGATGCATAGAATGCTAATGCAAGTCATGGTATTTATTATTCATCTTTCTTCATCATTTAACAAGATCATAAGCATAAAAATAACAATAATTGACAATAATCATATAAAATAGCAAGGTAATAATTATCATTTTAAACAATATTCCATCTCAAATAAATCATCATTCTACCATGCATTTGCCTCTTTACCCATAGGGAACGGAATGAGCGTGAGGTTGAAGTCAAACCCGAAATCACATCTCCTACATTAGATAAATCCATCTCAAAATCTTGCAATAATAGTATAAGTATCAAACATAACAACATCGCACCGACACACAACCCCGGATTTAACTTTCTCTCTCGTCGGACAACTTTCCCCTTGCCATCTTGACGGTCGAAAGACCATAACTTCTAGCTCTTAAGCCTAAACATAGAAAGACATATACTTTATGAAAACTGCAGAAGATTACATAAAAATTTCTAGTTATCCATATTTTTTAATTAATTAATCTAACCCCTCGTTTTCAGCCCCAAAGTCCAATTTGTTGCCTTATCGGATAGCAGACTTCACAATTTCATAACTATTTTTTATACAACTCCAAATATAGCAAAACATGACATTTCTGGATTCTAAAGAAAATTATCCAGCTTTATCTAGTTATGTATATAATTTATTTAGTTCGGCCATTAACTAACCCTAATTAGTAGATTACCACGACTGCTCTTAGCAGCGACCGGTTTCTAGACAACAAGCTTCCACAAACCATAACTTTTAATCCGCTTAACCAAAATTTATGTTCTTGTACTCTAATGAAACTTTAGATAGAAATCTACATTTTTCACAACTTTCATGGCCATTGAAACTGGTCATAGGTACCCTAAAACTCGACCCGAAGATCGAACCCCCTATCGATCGAGTACCAAACACATCCTCTAAAAGCCACAACTACTGATGAAATGGTCATAGCATATCTCTACTACAGAGCCAACACATCCAAGACCAATCTAGGGTTTATACCTGTGACTCGAAGATTTGCTAGAACAACGACGTCGGCGGATCCTCCTCGGTTCCCCAACGTTCCTCGCTCCTTTGCTCATCCCAAAACTCCTGCACTAGGTCCTCCAAGATCCTTGTCGTGCATATGGTGACATGACCGAATTTTAGATCGGACTCACGGATTGACGAAAAACATGAAAAATGGAGGTGTCATCGGAGCGTGGCCAGGGTTCAGCCGGCATGACATGGGTGCGGCCGGCGAGGCACAACCTCGGCAGCAGTGATGACAACTTTAGGGAGGTGCTCGATAGCCAGGGCATGGCGCAACGGCAGCGAGGCGTGGCGTGCGGCACGACGGCGGCGTAGGCGTGGTGTAGCGGCTCGGGCGCAGGGCGCTGCGTCTTGGGGCAGTAGTGAAGAAGGTTGGGGTGGCTCTCCTCCCCTACCACCTCTTAAGAAGCATGGCTGGCTGAACCCGAGCTCAAGTGCGCATGCTTAGCCCCACTTGGCCGGTCGTTGCCTTTATTTTTGTTTTTCTGTTTTGATACGGTTGTCACAGTGTCACTTGTCGCGTCTCCCATGGTGAGAGATTTGGCAAAATTTTCAAATGCATGCATGGGAGAGGGAGTTAGATTTGCAACAAAAAAAATACAGGGCAGATAAGCGAAGGTTTCACAAGTATGAAACCTTCCAAAGCACCTAGTTTGTCCCTTTCTTTATATCCACTGCATCAAGTGTGAAGACAAAGGTATGCATGTTCTTTGGCTACTGCTCATGACTTATCGGCCCCAAACAACATTTGGTTTTTGATATGCTTTTCGTCGAAGAAAGAGATATGCATTATCTAGTCATGGATATAGATTAGCATATTTTGTTTATCATTGTAGTTGCAGACTACAATCTTCTTCGCAATTATACAAAAACTTCCATAACTAGTATACAAATAGTTGGATTGGTTGCATGAATACTGGATTTGTTGTCAAAATTATTTTCATAAACTTTAATACCAAACAACTGGAAAAATTACTGGTGAAATGAGTATAATGGAGATTGTGTTAGTGTGTGAACTATCTTATTTGAGACACAGGCTGGAGAGCTGTCTATCATATTGATAAAGCATAAATGAAACAAAGATATGATCCCAAAGGATCAAAACAGGTTAAAAAAGAGAGGAAGACTCGAGTGGCCCAAAGATACAATTAGAGGTGGGCATCTGGGCCAGGCCAGCACGAGGCACGCCCGGCCCAGCCCGGTCCAGGGCCAGGCATGGCACTGTTGAGATCGGGCCGTGCCAGCCCAGCACATTTGCTCGGGCTGTCTGGGCACGCCAACGGGCACTGTAGGCGGCCCAAACCGCGGCACAACGAGATGGGCGTGCTCGGGCCGCACGGCTGCCTGACTCTTCGGGCGACACGCCGACCCGTCGGCACGCGTCAAGGCACGCAGCCAAGCATGCGGCCGGGGGCAGGGCACTCGTCGCGCTGGGCCGTCAAGCTGCGCCATCGCCTCCTGTCGTGGCCGCATTGAGCCCTCGTCGCCTTGCTCAAGAAGTGGCCGTGCCGAGCCCGCGAAGCCTCGCCTCCCGTGTGCCGTGCCACCTCCCCTCCCTCGTCGCCATGCCCGCGGTCGCGCCGTCACCATTGCCATCGCCCTGGTCCCACACCACGCCCACCAGGAGACCGAGGGGGCGTCGGGCGGAGGAGGCCGAGGGGTCGGTGGAGGGCAGAGGCAGAGGAGGGGTGGTGTAGGAGAGAGGCAAGGGTGGCGGGGATGGCGAGGGAGGTCGAGGGCGGTGCGGGCTCAGAGGAGACCGAGGGAGGAGGCGGGGATGGCGAGGGTGGCGCGGGCTCGGAGGAGGCCGAGGGAGACGAGGGCAGCATGGGCTCGGATAAGGCCGAGGGAGGCGCGGGCTCGGAGGAGGCCGAGGGAGGCGAGGGTGGCACAGGGCGGCTGGGATGGCGAGGGAGGCGGGGAACCCATGGGTCGTAGGAGGCCAACGGCCGACGGGGGAAACCAGGTGCCCATGGGGAGGGGAGCAGGGAGAGGCGCGTGAGCGCGTCGAGTGGGGCAGGGCCTGAGGGGAGGGGCGGATGAACTGAGGCCGGCCTGGGAGAAAGAGGGAAAAAAAGGAGAGAGGGCGCCGGCTGAGGGAAGGGGAAAAATTGAGGGGAAGGGGAGGGAAAAAATGGAAAGGGGAAAACAGGTGAAAAAAAAAGAAAAGAGAAAGAAAAAAAGAGATAAAGTTCAAGTATTATCTTTTTTTCGGCTCTCTATGTGACTGCCACATATTTGGAGATAGTGACCTTGACTATCTTGAAAGTAGACAAGTGTTGAAAGAATGAAGTCTGAGGATAACGGTAAACGTACAAAATGGGATCTCCAAAGCTACACGCCCTACTATAGAAGTTCGCAAGTAAGGGACATACCGGACACCTACCTAGCTCTCTCTCTCCCTCTCTGGCTCAATCCCACTCTCTCTCTCCCTCTCCTCGAGCGAATGAGAGACTGGGAGATTGAGAGAGAGACTGATCGAATGAGAGAGGCTAAAAGATTGAGAGAGAGGCTGATCGGACGAGAGAGCGAGCGAGAGAGATTGAGAGAGAGAATGATCACGCGAGAGAGAGCGAACGAGAAAGGTTGAGATGGAGAGACTAATCAGGTGACAGAGATTGAGAAAGAGATAATGATCAAGCGAGAGAGAGAGAGAGCAAGTGAGAGAGATTGAGCTAGAGAGACTTATCAAACGAGAGAGATCGAGAGATTGAGAAAGAATGATCGGATAAGAGAGATTGAGAGAGAGACTGATTGGGTGAGAGAGAGCGAGCAAGAGAGATTGAGAGAGAGGAGGAGAGATTGAGAGAGAGAGAGCGAGCAAGAAAGACAGAGAGATTGAGAGAGAACAATTGAGAAAGAGGGAGCGACAGTCAAGAATAAATAAAATTTAGTTCTTTTTTCCTTAATATTTGTGTCCACTGCCTCAGCTTCGTGCATCTTCAGCTCCTTTTCTCTCGTCGCAATAGTGTAAATGGGCCGGGCCTGGACCGACACAGCACGAAGCAGACACAAAGCGCAAATAGATCGTACCTAGGCTCGCCGAAGATGAGCCGGGCCGGCTTGGCCCGGCACGATGTGCTGTTGCGGCCCAGCACGGTTCAAACACAAAGCACGATAGACCCGTGCCAGACCGACTCGACACGGCACAACGCCCACCTCTTTATACAATTAAATCTACGCGCCGGCCAGGAGACCCTCGCTTTCCCCTTGTTCTTGGGCACAGTCAGCTGCTCCGGGTCGCTTCCGCAGCAGTAGCATCATCCAGAAGCTTAATCAGAGCAGTGTCTAGCTCAGCAGTTTTTTCGTCGTTAAACTTGAACAATTTATTGAGCGCCGCAGTCGTTTACTGTGTAAGCTATCGTCTATTCAGTAACATGGGACTATGGGAGAGTAATTGAGAGCTTGCATTGTAAGCGAAGGAAATGAAATAAACACAGTATGACGACTGGCACAAGAGTGAACGATATGAACTATTCTCCTGTCAACCACAATAATGTCGATAGATTTATATGCAGATTACATTGCACACTGATGTGATGGCACAAGATTCTCGCGTGGGTGGGCCGGAAATAATACACCGTGCGATTTTTTTTCTTTGGTATGAGCGAGTGCGAGTTATGGTGGCACAGTTAGTAGCTAGTATAATTAACCTTAAACAAAATTCTTCTTAGTTCTCACCATTAACAAGACATCATTTAAAAATGAACGGGTTAATTTTTTTGGAGCGGGTGAATTTGTTAGGAATTTTGGAGAAATTGTAGTAAAACTCACAAGAAAATCCTACGTTCGGAACAGGCCCTAAACTATAATTTTGTAATACATATGGTCATACTCGAATGAGAAGTCAACAAATGACAGTTCCAATGGCATTAACCAAGCCATTTCTTTTGCACGCTCACAACACAAGGACAGCAACAAAGTTGATGCATGCCCACAGCCCACAGGCTGCTAAGTGAGTTCACACCTCACACCTTTCATGACCTTCCTTCCAAAGGAGAAGCAAGAAAAGCCAAAGCGTGCATAGGATTAAAGATGGAGGCCACAAGTGTGATGAGGGGATGGGTCATGAGATAAACAATTTTGTTGTGACTAGTGATTTGATTAGGTAAAGGAGGCCCGTGGTGTCTCCACCAATCATAAAATAGAACTCATCCAACACCTCTCTTGCCCCCCCCCCCACACACACACACTTAATGACTTGAGCCACTTCTTCTATGGAGCATCAAATCCATCTGTAGAAAAGCCCTGTCTGTCGCAGATTAATCCACACTCCACAGCATAGTCAAGCCGGCAAAGATGTTTCAGATGTCAAAGAAAGCCGCTTCTCTCGGTCTCTTGTCAAGAAATTTGCTTAAAACTATGTGGTGGAGTTGTTGGTTCCAATACATCCATTCAAAACGTAGAATTTTGTATTAATCTTATGGAAATTATGCTGTTACCTGCAAATCTTTCAAGAAAATTCTTGTGTCATATATACTAGAAAGGGTCGCGCGCTACGCTGCGCTGTGCGAAATTCAGTTGCGCGACGTTGCGACACGCGAAATTTGATTCGATGATTATTTTTTGAAAAAATGGGTCTGAGGACATAAATGTATAAGCCGTCGGTGAATCCGCGGATTTTGGCAAAAAAAACGCGGAGGGTTATAAACGTAATTTCATTTTTCGGGTCAATCCAACTAAAAAACATCTTTTAGGATCTAAATGTAATTTCGTTTTTTCCGTCGTCGAATCCACGAATTGCTATGAGCCGTCGGCGAACACGGGGATTTGTTTGAAAAAAACCGCGGAGGGATATAAACGTAATTTCATTTTTTCGGGTCAATCCAACAAAAAAATATTTTTCGGGATCTAAACGTAATTTCGTTTTTTCTCAGGTCGATTTCGCTAAAAACGGCGTGAGGACCTGAACGCAAATCTCGGAGGGATCTAAAGTAATTTTATTTTTTTTGGGTCTATTTTATTAAAAAATCGACAAAAAGATCCAAACATAATTTTCAATTTTGCGAAAGGCGTTTTTGCGAGGGGGGCGACATGGCATGGCTCAGCTATCGCCAATCTCACCAGCTTTCACGGTAAAACAATGAAAAAATGAAATGAGGACCCAAACGACGTCGAAAAATTTTGAACTTTTTTGTGGAGGTTCCTGACAAATCAATGATACTCCCATAAAAATTTTAGATTATTATAAGATGTGAGGAATGTTTAAAAATTCAAATATTACAACTATCACGATAAAGCGCTGACCGACAAGTTTGAACTGAATGAAAAGTGAAACAAACCATGTTAGAAAATTCTGAATTTTTTTTTCTATAGTTATTACGAATCACTAATGTTCCCATAAAATTTTCATATGATGATCAAGCTTTATGAATTTTTAAAAATTTAGACAGTGCTATTGTCCGATGTGGCTTTTATCAGGACAGTAGCACTGTCTGAATTTTCAAAAATTTATAAAGCTTCATCATCATATGAAAATTTTATGGGAACTTTAGTGATGCATCATAACTATGGGAAAAGAATCCAAAATTTTCTAACGTGGTTTGATTCATTTTTCATTCGGTTCAAACCTGTCGGTCAGCGTTTTATCGGGACAGTTGTAATGTTTGAATTTTTAAAAATTCCTCAGATCTTATAATATTCTAAACTTTTTATGGTAATATAATTTATTTGTCAGAAATCTCCACAAAAAATTTTGAAATTTTTCAACATCGTTTGGGTCCTAGTTTTATTTTTTTAATTAATCTGTGAATTTCGTTCGTGGGAATTGGAAATGTTTTTAAAAAAATTCCAGCGAATTGAGTTCGCAGGAATTGCGGATTAAAAAAATAAAAAAATTCCAGCTGAACCCATTCGCGGGAAAAGAAATAAAAAGATCACGCGAAGCCCGTCAACTAGATTTTACTGTTCACAAACAAAATTATAATTAGTATGATGATACTAATTGATTAGCAAAATTGTGTTATTGCATGTAAACAATTTCAATTCAAATTTGTAAAGATATTTAAAACACTTCTTTTGGAGGAAGTGGCTGGGCAACTGTCATTGAACTTAGGTACTGATAAATGTGTCCAATAAAAGTCCGGGCAATCAATAATTTGAAATTATTTAAAGAATTGATTTTTTTTAGAAATTGCAAAACGATGGTGGGAGAGGGAGATCAGAGAGAGTGCGATTCTCAGATCAGGGAGAGTGTGATTTTTGTAGCCTTTTGGGCAGCCATAAAATATCATGTTTAAATATAATTTTTAGGAAGAATGGACCATATTTGCTTCCTCTTTGATATATGCACTACCATATTTTGGAAAAATATGTAATTTACACCTTGTTTTGCATCTAATTTCCACTAGTGCAATAACCCTAAGTATTATACTCGGCAACAAATCATGTCATATTTTTTAGCCTTTTCAGTAGCCCGTAAAATATCATGTCTAAATGGAATTTTTATGAACAATGGATCACATTTGATCTTTCATATATGCACTACCATATTCTGGAAAAGTATTTAATTTACACCTTGCTTTGCATCTAATTTCCACTAGTGCAATAACCCTAAGTATTATAGTCGGCAACAACTCATGTCATGTTTTTTAGCCTTTTATTGACCGTAAAATATCATGTCTAAATGGAATTTTTATGAACAATGGACCACATTTGATCTTTCATATACGCACTACCATATTCTGGAAAAATATTTAATTTACACCTTGCTTTGCATCTAATTTTCACTAGTGCAATAACCCTAAGTATTATAGTCGGCAACAACTCATGTCATGTTTTTTAGCCTTTTCAGTGGCCCGTAAAATATCATGTATAAATGGAATTTTTATGAATAATGGACCACATTTGATCTTTCATATATGCACTACCATATTCTGGAAAAATATTTAATTTACACCTTTCTTTGCATCTAATTTCCACTAGTGCAATAACCCTAAGTATTATAGTCGGCAACAACTCATGTTATGAATAGTTCCCAGGAAGCACTTAAATTATTTGTTGAACATATATAAGGGCACATACACCGAAAGTTCAGATGATGAAATAAGCAATAGATTATATTATATTACAAGAGCATTATAATAGTGACAAAATTGCTTGATGAACTAACTAACGAAAGCATTGTTTATCATGGTGGAACAAGTGATCATTCCGCCTATCTGGGTAAAGCGGGAATGATATTCGATATTTTTTGCATATTACATCACCCGTGTAAATTTCGCGATTTGTTCTCGGACACAACTCAATCCCTACTATGAAAGAACTCCATGGGGATCCGCAGTGCTCCCAGCTGTCGCCGATTGGGTGGTCTATACCGTACGTCTCGGGTGTAAAAGACATAATTTTTTGGTCTTTTTTATGTTGATTTCTGCCCTCCCCTATGTTAATACCACCTGGGTTCCCGGATGGTCTACGTAACGCGTCAAGGATTTGTTGCGTGGTGCGGACCTCTACATTGCTTCCTTGTTCCTTCCTCTTCGAGAGGAGGTACCCTCTTGCACTTCTGGTGCGCTGGCCGTTAGCGGAGACTTGCCGAGATGCCTGCTCTGTTTCGGCTCGCACTCCACTATATGGTGCAGGAGGTGTGTGTTGGGCTTATCTTTGTACAACCAAAAGCGTGCCCTGCAGTCAATGCAGTATGCCTGTTGTGGTCGTTGAATAATATCGTAGGCGTACTCATGGTCTGGCTTTTCTGGGCGGTAGTAGCACCACGGAGAGGGTTGCTCCCCCCAGTTATCCCATGATGGAAGTTTGAGATGCGGGTGGTACGTCTCCGGGTCCACCCAGTTGAAGTAGCCGCACCATTCATCCTCGGCCAAGGGGCACCGGTAGAATCTCCAGTCCGCTAGATCATCGTCGCAAGTATCAATCACTACCTGCAGGCCGTGTTCGCAGAAGTCGGGGCTTGCAGGTGGCCCTTGAGGAGGTTTGTCCTTTGACTTGAGTAATTTTGCAATTTTCTTTTTGAACTCCTGTATGCGATGAATTGGTTTAGAATTACTACTATATGAGTGAAACATGAGTATATCGCATGAGACTCACCGATTGGTTGGCCCCTTGCCCACCGGCCCTGAACTCTGGTCGATCTAGAACGGGGATATATCTTGGCGGCCTCTCCCACCGGGTGAAATTCTCGGGCGAAGTGGGGTAGGCGTCATGGCAGTTGTAGATAAATTCGTTGTCACGTCGTTCCGGCCCATCAATCCATGGAAGAAGCAACACCGGTCGTTGTGCTGAAAAAAGGAAGAACGGTGAATGAAATGGTATTGTAACCTTGTATTGTATGGACACCATTAGGTTTACCCGGTAGGGGCAGGCACTGCAGTAGTAAGCGCGGGCAGCTATCTCTCAGTGGGTAGATTGCATCATCTTCGCTAGAAGGTTGCAGTCTCATTTGGGTCGGGGCAACTCTGGCAGAACTGGGGCGTCGACGCTACTAGCATCCGGGTATTCAGGGCGGGATAAGTCCTGCTTACCGAAGAGGCGACGATAGAACACCACCGGGAGGATTTGGTTATTTGCATCAGCAGCGAGTGCAGTCAGCAGCGTCCCGTGGAACTTCCCACTCAGGAATGTCCCGTCTACACATATGACTGGTCTACAATACCTGAAAGCTTCGATGCATTGACCGAATGACCAGAATATCCTGATGAGGTACCGGTCCGCTGAGCTGACGGATCCGTCTTCTAGTATGACGAGCTCATCAGCCACTGCGAACTGAGTGCCCGGGTTCGTCATGGCGATCTTCTGTAGCAACCTAGGGGCATAGTTGAAAGACTCCTTGAATCCCCCAAAAAGCATCTTCAATGCCTTCTGCTTCGCTCTCCAAGCTGTATGGTACATGATGACCATCCCAGTTTTAGCCTGGACCTCCTCCATAATTTACGGGGAGTCATCCCTATGTTGCTTCCAATGATGGACACGAGGATTTGGGCTACAAACCTCGCGTCCACAAGTCGGCTCATGTTCCTTACGGACTCCTCCGTGCATGTATGAGGCCTATTTCTACTTATGACAAAGTAGTCTTCGTGCTTGGGTCTGTGAACTCGTACAAAGAAGGGACAATCCGGGTACTTCGTGTACCTAACCTCATACGAGGAGGGCTCCGACCGGAGACGAGTGTGCTCCCGTCTTGTCATGACAACATAGTTGCTAAGAAAGTGAATAGCCTCCAGCTTGTTACGGAACCGTTGTCCGGTTTGGACATCATTCTGGGAGTACCCCCACGTGGATATGTTACTGTAATCTGTTAGGGTACAATCCAGCTGACTGATGGCCCTGAAGTAATGTATAGCCGGTGTTGGGTCATCATTGTCTGCCGCTTCTTCATCCCCGCTTCCGCCGTCTTCATCATCCATGCATTCCCCATCCACCTCCTCCGCCTCAGCTTCTTCTTCGCCTTCCCTCGATGCCCCCTCCTCTACAATCGCTGGTTCGGGTGGTGCATGTGATATGTCATGTTCTACTGCTCGGGAGGTAGAGGCCTCCTCTACGGGCTGGTGCCGTGGCAATATCTCCACGTATACTCCTATCTCAAAATTCTCTTCACCCGCTTTGCGGACATACAAAGCCCACGCGCTTTCATTCCGTAGCGGGAAGAGTGTGTGCACAACCATCGGCCTATTGGGGACAAACCGTGGACGAACCCCATCGAAACGAACTCTGTGCGTCTCAAGGTTCACACGCAGTAGAGCGATGACATGTGATTTGAGCTGCCAGAGTTCGTTCGGGGTCTCTATTGTGCTATCTACGTGCAGACAGTTATCAATGCTCATGACCCTCCCATGCAAAACTACGGGCCGTTCTCCGAAATAAATTTTAATAGGCATGTCCATCTGTAGCAAATATCGCAATATTAATGGACTAAATACTTTAATAACACAAAAATAATATACACTCATGATGATTTCTATCTAACCTTCTCTAAGTTGTACCGAAGGTCAATAAAGCTAGAGCAATGTAGCTATAAATCTTCCTGAAGATTACCTGCAATATTAGAATCCCGAATGAAATAAATAAAAAATTAAACTTTGTGAAAATTTCAACAAACTATGAACACCAACGAACTAATATCTCGTCTTCGAGCTCTCTGGTTGCCTTGCCTTGCCTTCACGCTCTCTGCTGTCGTGAACATTACAATGCCATCGCGAAGGATTTATAGCAAGAGAAAGGAAGGACGCAGCTCAGAAGGATTCGTTCGGTCGATGCTTTCGGCGTGTGATGATCGCCCGTGAGATTCCCTGCCACCACCATCCAAATTACTTGCATGTAGCCTGTCGCCCAGCCTTTGCCGAAACATGAAATTTCGGGTATGGGGACATAACTGAACGTGCAGCTTTGATGATGTGTAATGACTGGTCGTGCAGCTTTGATGATGGGTGACTGGTCGTGCAGCTTTAATGAAGTGTAGTGACAGGTCATGCAGCTTTGATGATGGGTGACAGGTCGTGCGGCTTTTATGATGATGGATGACAGGTCATGCAGCTTTGATGATGTGTAGTGACAGGTCGTGCAGCTTTGATGATGGGTGACTGGTCGTGCAGCTTTAATGATGTGTAGTGACAGGTCGTGTAGCTTTGATGATGGGTGACAGGTTGTGCAACTTTTATGATGATGGGTGACAGGTCATGCAGCTTTGATGACGTGTACTGACAGTCGTGCAGCTTTGATATAAATATTATAAATATAGATTTCTTCATTGTTTTCGAGTTCGTTCATGCATATTGCAGCTTACGGAAAGCTTATTACTTAAGGTTGTTCAGCTACTAAGAATAACATGAAAAACATAATGAAATAAGGTTATTTGTTTTGAATATGGTAATCTATACTTTGGTTAGCATTTCTAAACTAATTTCATGAATTTTAGTGTTTAGTTGAGGTACTATATTCATTGCTGTAAAGGCTTATATAGCATTAAAATCTGTTATGCAAAATCGGCCAAATGAGTGTATGAATTACCTTATCACTTAAGGGTTTTATACTAAAAGGATTTTGATGAATGGCAAGTGGTAAATAAAATATTTTTCTATAATACTGTAGTACATATCCTAAATATCATTTCTTAGCTATTTTACATAAGGTTTGCATTTAGACGAGTTATTCTACAGGCTGCCAAAAATGCTTCAATGTTTCTAATATTCAGAAAGCTTAAAGCTTAGGGTTATTTTGCTAGCGAGTTTTATATGCAAATCACAACATTTTGATGATCGCCCGTGAGATTCCCTGCTGGCAGGCTGCAGCGCGGGCGCTGGGAAACCGGGGCAGCGTGGCGGCAAGCGGGCCCTCAAGAGCTTGGGCACGTCGGGCCGGCTTAAAAATTGGTTGACTGCACGACGCGCAGAGAAAATAGCCAGAGCAGCTTTGTAAAGACGATTACACAACTGCACAACAATGCCTCTATCGGCAGCGAGTTCTCACATAGTCACCCATGTAGTGCCTCTATAAGTAGCTTTAATGATGGGTGACAGGTTATGCAGCTTTGATGATGTGTAGTGACAAGTCGTGCAGTTTTGATGATGGGTGACTGGTCGTGCAGCTTTAATGATGGGTGATAGGTCATGCTGCTTTGATGAATCACTGTAAATAGCTTACTTATCTGGTGCGTCTCCATCAGACTCCCCAAACACCTCCCCATCTTTGCAGGGACGGAGAGAGATTCCCTATCGCTTCTCCCTGCTCATTGCATATAAGGATCGTTACCTCCCGCACCCGCGACGAACCTGCAAGGAGGCAACCGCTCCAGCGCTCTGTCGCAAATCCGGCGTGGAGGCATCGCCGCTTCGTCGTCAACCAGATCCGCCTCGCCATCGACCTCTTCGACCTCCGGTGCTGCGGGATCGACCGGATCCGCAAGGTATGAGCCTTAACTTGATTTGGATGTGAGGTTTAAACTCGAGATTGCAACGGAATAGAGCTTGCACGCTCGAACAAGCCCCCTCCGCCAGAGGTGAGGAAGGGTTTCGCTGCATGTTCCCCTTTCTCCTAGGGGCCAACCTCTTGGTCAGAGGTCACTAGCTCACCTCAACCCCCCCGCAATCACTTTGTTGCCGTCCTCCACCTTCATCTTTATGTGATCTTGGTCTGCTGCTGATTTGTGCGAGGGGACTTGCGTCCTACGAGCGATTTTGCTGACACGATTGTATAAGCAAGCTTACTGTGTTGAAGAAGTAGATACACATGGCATGAAGTGCAAGCCTTGATGTTTGAGGTTCTTTTGTTGATCTTAAATGTAGAAATCTACTTATGCATGTCAGGTATGAAACCTATATGACAGCTAATCAGCACTTAGGTTTGTTAATTACACACTTGTAATACTTGTAGATGGACAAGGATCCGGAGAAGCTCAGTAAAGGATTGGCATGGACAGTGGAACAAATAGAGTGCATCGCATCTGACCTTAACAAAATTTCCCAAGACAATTTTAGTCCTAACACATGTCCATGTGGCAATGCACACAATGGTTTTGTGATTGATATCGAAGCTATAGCTCGCAGCCTTGAGCAAGTTGCCATACAGTCACGTGAATCGATGCAAAGAGATGAAGTAGAGCCGGAAGAGGATGCAGAGCCTGAAGGGGATGTAGACCCTGATCTGTATCTTCCTTACGACTACCAAAGCGATGACGAGGGTAAACGTGATGATTGACAGTATTGTGAAGATGAGGGTATCGACATTGACAGTGATGGTTCGGGAGTGTTCTAGTCCTGTTTTAATGTTAAGCCTTGTTAAGTTATTGTAATACTGATGGATGTTGCTAAGACTTATTAAGATATTGTAATGTTGCTAAGACTTGTTAAGTTATTGTAATGCTGATGGATGTTGCTAAGACTTGTTAAGCCTCGTTAAGTTATTGTAATGCTGATGAATGTTGCTAAGACTAGTTAAGATATTGTAATGCTGATGGATTTTAGTGCTTACCTGAGGTATTGTATTCATTGCTGAGAAGGCTTATATAACATTAAAGTCTATTGTACAAAATCGGCAAACATATGAGTGTATGAATTACCTCATCACCCAAGAGTTTTATACTAATAGGATTTTGATGAACGGCAAGTTGTAAATAAAATATTTTTCTAGAATGCAGTAGTACATATCCTAAATATCATTTGTAAGCTATTTTGCATTAGGTTTGCATTTCGACGAGTTATTCTACAGGCTGCCAAAAATGCTTCAATGTTTCTAATATTCAGAAAGCTTAACGCTTAGGGTTATTTTGTGAGCTAGTTTCATAACATTTAGTATTTAGACGAGTTATTATATCTGTCGTTGAAAAGGCTTAAATGATCATACGGAGAACGTTACAATAGAATCTTTCTGCATATTATGGTAGTACATATGTCGAAGGATGTTTCAGGGCTATTACTCTATAATTTGTCATCTAAACATGTTATTTCACTGAGTGTTCGGTGTGGATAAAATATTAACTCCTAACAATTTGATGAAGATAATATCCATTAATATGAGTGATCGTCAAGCTGGTGATGTTTTTGAAGTGCTTGATGGTTTGATGTTCAAATATGGTTTTAGTACAAATTGACCCGGACGTAAGTTATTTTTTACATAAAAGTCCAGGGTATCGGTAGGACTTGTTAAAATTTTATGTATTGCTGATGTATCTTGTTAAGACTTGTTGCAATATTCTATTGTTGATGGATGCTGTTTGTTAACTTGAACACAGGTGAGAGAAAACTAGCCGGCAACACTGTATTTCAAATTTGACCATACAATAGTTATTTGACATGACAGCTAGGTTAAAGTAATCAATACAGTACACACGGCTGTAAAAAAATCGTCAGTGCCTCCCTCCGTGTCGTCCACCCTGCCTTCTGGTGAAGTCCTCTGGGGTGTACATCTACTGGGCATGTGCGCCTCTCTCATGACTGTGATGGCCCATGCCTCCCGTGCTCTTTGGTGCGTCGAAATGCTCGTCTTTGGGAAGGAAGCCCGGCTGGAATGTGTATTGCCCTCCGCTCGTGTGGATCCGGTTGTACCACGCACTTGCATCCTCCGTCCCTAGGGAAGCCGTATGCAGTACGCCAGCCGCTGCCTGTGAGGTCCCTGCCTCGTAGGGAGGAGGTCCATGTTGCTGCACACCAAGTAGCCCAGCAGTGAAGGTAGGGGTGGACATGAAGTCGAACTCGAAATCTCCAGCCTCGCCCAGTGCTGTGTGTGACTGACGTCCGTCCCGAATGAGTGTGATAAATGGGGCACATCTGGTGGTGCGGAAGGACCAGGTCCTTCGCCATGTTGTGCAAAGACCTCAGCTGGTACCTCAACCGGGGGGGACAGAATGACGTCGCGATGAATGGCTCCATGCGTGGGATGTGGATGCACGACGTCCAGCGTCGTGCACGTCAGCACCGGAGGGACGGCTGGTGCAGGACCGCCTGGCCTGTGAGCTACGAGCAGGGTCCATGGGAGCATCTTCGTAGCTGCGGGCGGGAGGACGTGAAGATCCTCCAAGACGACAGATCGCCGAGAGGAATCGGGACCCCTAGACGCGAGGTACTGTCTCATCTGATTTGCTGGTGACGAGGAGCTAGAGGTGCCTGCAGTTTGGGCCGCAAGTTGATTATTGGAATTTTTAAAAATTCCAATTCAATGAACTAATTATAGATTTATTAAAAAAATAAAACTAGGACCCAAACGACGTTGAACAATTTTAAAATTTTTTGTGGAGGTTTTTGACAAATAAATTATATTGCCATAAAAAGTTCAGAATATTTAAGATCTGAGGAATTTTTAAAAATTCAAACATTACAACTGTCCCGATAAAACGCTGACCGATAGGTTTGAACCGAATGAAAAATGAATCAAACCACGTTAGAAAATTTTGGATTTTTTTTCCATAGTTATGATGCATCACTAAAGTTCCCGTAAAATTTTCATATGATGATGAAGCTTTATAAATTTGTGAAAATTCAAGCGATTACTCTTGTCCGATAAAAGTCACATCGGACAAGAGCTTTATGCAATTTTTAAAAATTCATAAAGCTTGATCATCATATGAAAATTTTATGGGAACATTAGTGATTCGTAATAACTATAGACAAAAAATGTCAAAATTTTCTAACGTGGTTTGTTTCACTTTTCATTCGGTTCAAACTTGTCGGTCAGCGTTTTATCGGGATAGTTGTAATGTTTGAATTTTTACAAATTCCTCACATCTTATAATAATCTGAAATTTTTATGGGAGTATCATTAATTTGTCAGGAACCTCCACACAAAATTTCAAAAAATTTCGACATCGATTGGGTCCTCATTTTATTTTTTCATTGTTTTACCGTGCTGCTGATTGTGCCACGTCTACCCGAAATTTCATTTTTCGTTTATTGATTTACCGAATTCTGAGGTTTCGGGTAAGTTTAGCCGAAATATCAGATTTCGGGTACGATTGAGTTTTTTTTGTAAATACACGAACGTGTTGTATCGAATTGTAATAACGAAACATATTTTGTACTGTATTCCAAAATTTCCCAATTTACCACGACCTGCACTACGGTAGATTTATAGTACCAACTACCAATTCTGAACCAAAAATTCTAGTTCAATATATTTATTGGATTATAGCCACAAAGAGGCGCCCCTTCCCTACCCTCCTTTCTCTTCCTACTGGCACCACCCCTCTCTCTCTCTCTGCTGCTGCTTGTTTTTGTTTTTGAAGGAACTCTACAGCTTGTTTGCAACCTCGTCTCTCTCTCTCTCTCTAACTTCTTGAAGCAACCAACTTCCCTTTCTTTTCTCTCTCTACCTTGTCTCACTCATGATGGAGTACATACAGCACCATTGCAGTAGTCCCCTGAGTCTTCTACACTACACGCCATGGGGGCCCTGGCCTAGCCAAGGGGGATAGGAAGCCCACAGTTCCATCTCTTGGAGTAAAAAAGGCCGAAAGGCCCCTCACCTTTCCCTCATTCTCAAATCCCCTCGCCCCCACCACAGATTGGGGGTTGAAATCCCGCTCGCAACGGAATCGCAAGAACGGAGGCGAGGAGCCACGGGTACGTTCCTGCGTTCGTGCCCCACCTCTCGTCCATTCGTTCGTTCTGCCCCTCTCTCTCCTGGGATTTCCTGGTTCTTGGTTGGTGGGAAAGATTGGGTTTTTGTCTTCGCCGTCTTGTCTCTTGGGCGCTGAATCTTGGTTTCTTAATGGGGTTAGGCGGACCCGGCGGCTCGGTGGATTGGATTCCGAAAGGCAGGACCTGTTCTTGGATTGGATTGGTTGGTTGAGCTTCTGTTCTTGAGGAGGTAATCAGGAGCAAGAACTAATAATGCACCTTCTTTTGGTTTAATTCCGCTCTTCTAGGTTTTTTCCGGAGATTTTTATTTTTTTTTCTCTGCATTTTAATGTGTTTTTATGTGCTTGATTTTATGCGGATGTCAAGGATTGGTAGTTATTGCCATGTGTTTTGTTTGTGCAGTTTTGGTAAAATTTGTTAGGTAGATGGTGCTGTTCTTGGCTACCTTGCCTGCGTTGGTTGCTTTATTTATCTACCCCTTTAATGATCGCGATGTGGCTGCCGCGGCAAATTGAATGTGGTGATAAAAATTCCATGTTTTTCTCTTGAAAAAATAATAAGCACCTCAATTTGTGACGGCGACGTTAGTGTCCATGTTCCCACTATTTCCCCCCAAGATTCATTTCATCAGTAGCTATTTTTATCACATTTCTTTGTCTACATTCTCAGAGCAGATAGTAAACACTAGGATTAAAAGGAGCCCACTTTATTTGTTAATCTTCCTGCCCTTTTGTGTTGTTGAAAGGTTAGACTGCTCCAAGTTTGATTATCACCCCCTTTATGTAAAGTTTAATTTTTTTTTTCTTTGCTCTCATTTCATGATCTCTGAAAAATTGATGAATAGATGAGTAGTTGTACATCAGATGTTTCCATATTGTTGTAGCATCATCCCTTATTTCATGGCATTATTATCACTTGCAGGAACTTGTGTCAGTTACTGTGTTATAAATTGGTTGCTGGCAATGGGGTCAGAGGAGTGGGAGTTGTATCCATCTTCTTACATTTGTGCTCAGGTCATAGAATATGGACCGATTTCTGAAGACATCGATGATGATCGGAGTGGAGACTCATCGGTGCCGTTGGACGCTGTTCTTCCTGATGATCTCTTAGAGAAGGTTCTCTCCTTCTTGCCTGTTGCCAGTGTCATAAGATCTGGGTCTGTTTGCAAGAGATGGCATGAGGTTGTGCACGCCCGGAGGCAGACATGGAGCAAAATGGTGCCTCAGAAGCCATGGTACTTCATGTTTACTTGCAGCGAGGAGACGGTCTCGGGGTTCGCCTATGACCCCAGTCTCCGTAAGTGGTATGGATTCGACTTCCCTTGCATTGAGAAGAGCAACTGGTCGACTTCCTCGTCGGCCGGGTTGGTGTGCCTGATGGACAGTGAGAACAGGAACCGCATCATTGTGTGCAACCCCATAACTAAGGACTGGAAGAGGCTTATCGACGCCCCGGGTGTCAAGTCGGCTGATTACAGTGCCCCAGCCATTTCTGTGAGCAGAACCACTCACCAATACACGGTGGCTGTTGCAAGGAGCAACCAGGTGCCATCAGAGTATTATCAGTGGGAGTTCACCATCCATTTGTATGAGTCGGAGACTGGTACTTGGGTGTCTCCCTTCACTGAAGTGTTGCTTGGATGGCGAGGAGGTGACGAGTGTGTCATCTGTCATGGAGTCCTCTACTATTTGGTGTACTCCACAGGAGTTTTGGTGAACAATAACGAGCATCGCCATTGCCTTATCATGTATGATCTCTCTACAAGGCCTAATCACACTTCTTTGATGAGCATGGCTATACCGGTGCCGTGCCCTCTTACATGCGGCCGGTTGATGAACCTAAGTGAGAGGCTTGTTTTGGTTGGGGGCATTGGCAAGCAAGATAGGCCCGGTATCATCAAGGGAATTGGCATATGGGAGCTCCGGAACAAGCAGTGGCATGAGGTTGCTCGAATGCCTCACAAGTTTTTCCAAGGATTTGGTGAGTTCGACGATGTTTTTGCGAGCTGCGGGGCAGATGATCTTATCTACATTCAGAGCTATGGGTCACCAGCTCTTCTCACCTTTGAAATAAACCAAAAGCTGTGGAAATGGTCAGTGAAGAGTCCTGTTACAAAGAGGTTTCCGCTGCAGCTGTTTACTGGTTTCTCTTTCAAGCCAAGGCTGGACATTGCTTGCTAGTTTTTGTTTTGTTCCACTTCACCGGAGTTCTCACAACATATTTTGCCCGGATTTGGAGTTGCCGAGTGAGGAGATGTGTCACTGGAAGCCATTTGAGCACAGAAAATGTTCAATTTTTATAGATCTATTATATTTATTGCTGGGTATATCTTCTAATGGAAATGGTGGGTTAAATTTTCAAATCTTCTTGCTGGTTTGATGGTTGGATAGTAGAGGGAGCCAGAGGGATGATACCCACATTACGCACGAACAATTGTTTCTGAATTGATTTTTATTTTTTGCTTTCATTGCCTGCAAACACAGTACTTTCTTATGTCTTAAATGTTTGTCCCTTCCTTGTTTTACAGTCATTAGTGTTTTGTTCTCTCTTCAGTTCATATGCTTTTAGGTCCCTACCGCTACTGAATTATGTTTGTTATATTAAGACAACAAATTATGTGCATACATCTGAGCTCTTATTCTGAAGCTAGTCTTTTGTTGGGGTACTTGAAGCAGAGTCCTTGCTCTGCCTGACGTAGAGCCATTTATGAAGAGCAGAGCTGTTATGTTACCTTCTCTTTTCTTCCTATGCGTAAAATTAATCTGTCCTATTCTTTTCTCAATCCAAGTAACAGCACATGCAGACAGTAAACTAAAAAACCATAGCTACCAAACTGTGCAATGTAAAATCTCTGAGTGCTGGTTTGCTGAATTATTTTGCCAGACAAATCTGTGGTCTGCTCTGCTTTACTGTAGACAATTTTTTGCATGGCACGGTTTCTATGAGATTATTTGCAGCTCATGTTTTACATTGTAATGCTTGATGCTCTTCTATTGCATTATTGCTTAACTGTATTATACAACATTGTGTTGTAAATGATGTGCCGGAATCTTTGCCTGCTTCTGATGAAGCATCTGTGTCATGCAAAGCATGTGATTGTGCAAATACAGGTAGAGAAGCATGCATCAGTGTACATGATATATACCACTGCATCTGTGGAACCGCTGCTGCTCTCTCTCTCTCTGGTTTGGATGGAAACGTCAAATTACTTTCCCAGTTTCCCTAGCCTGAACCCTCTGTACTTGCTTTAAGTACCATCCTAAAAAGCAGCATCTGCATATTTTCTTGCCTTTCGTCACTGCTCCCAAATGTTGCTTAAAGCCTGTAAAAGGCCATCTGTGCTCTGCAAGGAAGGATGCAAATTGTTTCAGCTGTCGAGTGTCATGCTGTGGCTTCGGAAGAAACTTTTCCTTGTTGCTGATAAATGCTAGCTAGCTGGTGAGCTCAGGAAAAAGTGATGGCAGCTGGTTATTACAAGCATGGGGCAAGATCTGGTTAGTTTTTGGAGGAGCTGTACTGTAGTTTGGTTGCATTGCAGACAGCTTCTCTCCCAATTGCCATGTTTGTGAAGGTAGTGTAACTGTGACATACTAACATGTATATGTAATATTTGAGCTTTGGCCATTGCCTCTCCCCAGTACACAGATTTCACTAGAATACATGCCGAATGATCAATGGCCAAAGCAGTTTGTTTTTTCTTAGCTATTTCTGCCAGGAGAAAACGCTGCAAAAAAAAAAAGAGAAGAAAAGAATAATGGTTCCACACATGGCATGGCCATTGGTGTTCCTGTCTGTCACTGTTATTCCTGGGCTAAGAATTAGATTCCCCAGGACCCCCACAACCTAAATATGTTGCATGCTCAGCTAATACCTTGTAAGCATGTCAGTGTTTTTGTCTGTTCTGATCACAGGACAACAATAGATAGACATGAAATCTATGACATGTTGCAGATTGCATGTCCAAAACAGACGCGTCACACTTGTACTATATTGAAAAAATAAACTTTGAACAGATTCACCTGTCGTCGTCATTATTTATTACTAAAGAACATACGAAGCTGAACAGATCACAAATGATTTTGTTCATGGAACTAATTAAAAAACATGGTGTTTCAAAGCTAAACACACGATTATTTTGTGGATCTGTGGGTGGATACTGTCCCATTACAAATAGTCACTTTCTAAAACATAACTTCCACTGACAGATAGATTGCACCAAGATCCCTATATCAGCAATTGACAAATAAGACGTTTGTTGTGTATCGAGAAATCATTTCTCCTCTTTTTAAATCAGAAGATGACCATGAGATAATCGTGTCACTGTTCAATGTTTATCTGTCGTACTTGTTTATTGGGGGTACAAAAGTCGTTGGATTTCTGGGGCGTGCAGTTTGATGTGGTTGTCCTCTTCTTGTCCCTGTCTCTATCTCTATGTATTCTATCCATCTACAGTCCTTGCAATGGATAGAGTTCCTCCACAGTTATAAAGTGATTGTAACCTATGCAGCATCAGCTTTTAGCACCATTCAATCCAAGTAAGGAACAGTCTGAATAGCAGTACAATGCGTAGCTACGATCAAGTTCAAAAAATTGTCGAAATCTCGAAAATTTCGGCTGAGATTTCGGATTCCAGCCGAGGTCATGATCCAAAATCTCGATCGGATAAAAAATTTTAAAAAAATAAATTGCTACAATAATCTCAGAAAAAAAACTTTGACCGGTTTTTGATTTTTTTTTATGGCCGGATTTGGTCCAATAACCCTTAAGAAAGTTATCTTCCATGAAAATTTACTGAAAACCCGAATTTTTGACATGTTTTAAAATTTTAGCAGAAATATTGTCAGATTTTTATAAAATTTTACAACTTGATCATGATCTAAAAAATTTATGGTACTATATTTAGTATCATAGGATCATACATAAAAATTTTCAAAATAATTTAAATTCATTTGTTATCTTTAAAAAATCAAAAACAGAATAAACATAATTAGGATAGTAACCTTGTCAAAATTTTATAAATTTTCTCGAGTGTGATCATGATCCAAAATTTTTATGAGAGATTAAGAATTACCTCAGTAACATTATATAAAATTTTGAAAATTTTTAATTTTTTGTTTGCTCAATAAAAACTATGTAAGCATTAAACTTTATTTGTTATATTTGAAAAATCAAAAACAGAAAGAACATAAATGGTACAGTGCCCTTGTATGAATTTTATAAATTCGCTTAAGTGTGATCATAATTCAAATTTTTTATGAGATATTAAGCATTTCCTTAGCAACCTTATGTAAAATGTTCAAAAATTTTAAACCTTTTTTTATCTCTAAAGTAAATCTATGTATTGATCATCAAGTTTTTATTAGGATGTAGCACTGTTAGATTTTTTGAAACTTATTGAAGCTTTATCATCATATGAAATTTTATAGAAACATTAATGATAGATCATGAACATTCACAAAAATTTTAAAAAGTTTCTAACGTGGTTTGAACTATTTTTCATTTGATTGAAATTTACCCGTAAGGCTTTTATCAGGACAGTGGCACTTTCCAAATTTTTAAAAATTTAGGAAGCTCGATAATAATCTGATAATTTTATGAGATTACTAGTGATGCATCATGTACATTCACAAAAAAATTAAAAATTTTATAACATGGTTTGTTCCATTTTCATTCGGTTCAAACTTGCCGGTCAACGTTTTATCAGGACAATAGCAATGTTTGAATTTTTAAAATTCCTCAGACTTGATAATCATCTAACATTTTTATTAGAACATCATTGATGTGTTAGGAATCTCCATAGAAAATTTCAAAATGTTTCAACGTTGTTTGAGCTATTTTTCGCTCAATACAAATTCACCGAAATCTCGGCAAATCTCGCCGAGATTTCGGGAATTCCAGCTGAAATTTCGGTTTTCTCGGTGCAAAAAAAACCGAATTTTAATTTTTGTTTTGTATTTCATCCGGGATCTGTCCGAAATTCCGAGATCTCGGCGAGATTTCGGATTTCGGCCACCTCCGAGATGTCATTCAAAAACAAGATTTCAAACCTTGGCTACGATATATTGCTACAATGGATGCTACAGTGTGATTTGTGCTATAGTATATTTTGATCGGTATTTCGGGATATCTAATCCAGCGTTTTTTTTTTATCCAAACGGTCGCTACTGCAAATGCTAAACTAGCATTTGTAGTAAGGAGTGCACCGGAACTCAGTTGCCTTGCAATGCAATGCAGAGGCAGAGGTAAGCCGAAGCATATTTAGGACCTATTTAACTTGGGTTATCGATGTTTATCTTACCAAATTTTGATAGTGTTGGTTAAATTTGGTGAGCATTTGATTTGTTGCCAAAATTTTGGTAATGTTCCTTCTCCCTTGGTTCTCTTGTTCATTTCCTTGCCAATCTTTAGTCAAAATATTGATAGTCAATTTAGTAACTAAATTTTGGTAATATCGAATATTAGTAAAGTTTCAGTTGCTCGCACTGGATTTTCTGTGACAAGCTGTTGGTGTGCCGTCGGCCCCTCGCAAACATGGAGACCAAAGACACTTCTGAATTGTCTTACCGACGTGTGGATCTAGGAATTATTTATTCTTATCGTATCAAATGATGTTCTTTTAGTACCGTAGTTTTTTCATGCAAACTGATCTAACAAACTTGTTTCGGAAAGATCATGTGAAGGTCTATCTGTGATGGTAATAAATATTTGATTGTATTTGAGTTAAGAATCTGATTTATTTTTAGCAATTAGATAATTATTGTATATTATTTTGGACATTACTATGTGATAGGTTTCTTTGTTTTTGATGGTTGCGAGCAGCGGTGCTAGGTCTTGATGAGGCGAAGGATGACCGGGACTAGGCAAGATGTGTTGGAGGTCCAGACAATCGGGGATCACTGAAGGATGACCGAAGACGGAGTCGCTGCGAGCCTAGAAGATAAGTGAACGGCTGATATGCTAATTTGGGGCTACTCGGATCAAGTAGAGCCATTGGATTATGGTTTAGAGGATATAGTAGCGGTCAAGTTAGCTTGAATGAATCTCAACCCTTGATAAGGTTTCTTGAGGGTCAAATAAAACTCATCTAATGGTGGAGGATGACTCAATCTCAACCCTTGATGAGATTACTCAAGGGCCAAGTAGAACTCATCTAAGAGTGGAGGATAACTCAAAAGTAGTATAAATAGAGAGGTAGGGGTAGCTCTCATCTCTTAAAGGTTTTGTGTGTTCCTTTGAGCTTTGCCCACCTTGTTGTGAGGCTTTGTAAACTTTCCTCACAAGAAATAAAATTTTACTTCCTTAATTTTTGAATTTAATTTTAGTGTTTACATTATGTCTTAAATTCAGATTTAAATTCAGCATTTAAATTTCACACTTTAAATTCCACACTCTAATTTTTTGAAATTTACATTCTCGCAAGTTGGATTTGTCTCCTCTCTTTCTACTTGCTTGTGCTTCTTGTGTCAAAGATATATGATTGATGGATGGATCTTTTTTCAGATCATATCCTCATCATCTAGGTAATCTTTTGCAATAACTCTATCTTTTTGCTCTTTCTTTAAAAAATCTTTGTAGATCATGTTTAAAGTTCTTGTATTCTTGCTTCCTGTGACAAGTGAGAAGTTATCGAAGATCACCTTGATCATCAAAACCCCACGAGCAAGTCCAAGATCAAGATTTTGGTTTTTGCCTGGTTTTGGTGCACTCTGTGCTGCGGTAGTATCAGGCAGAACATAATTTCCTGTTTTTGCTCTTCTACGCATGAGTGTTTCAAGTGGGATCTTGGTTGGATTTCTTTTAAAGGGGGAAAATTTTAGTTGGGATCATTCACCCCCCTCTAATCGTCATTTCGATCCTTCAGTTCCTCGTAGGGTAGAAATGATATGCAGATTTGAAGCATCTACTATACCATTGTAACATGTTACAACTCCTACTGCTTGCTGAATCAAAGAACCATAGCTTGCCATAACACCGTACTAAGTTACAAATTGCTAAGGGCCTGTCGAGATCGAATATGCAAATCCAAGCCCTCTGTGTATACTGCACTAGTCCAAGATCACACTAGTGCACACAGGCTCAACAAAGATGAATATCACAATCATACACAGCGGAAACATTGCTAAATACATCATTTATTAATTAATACCTGTTGGACGACCTTATGGTCAACTTACATGACTATACCTCGCAAGGCTGAAAAACAAGTTAAACTGTAGCGGAATAAAAACGTAGATAAACCCTTCAGTATACCACAGGCAACTGACAAGGATCAAACCCTAAACATTCGTCTCCTCCTGATACTCCTTCTCCAGCACTGGTGTAGACTCATCAACCGGTGATTTGTTGGTGGCAAGGGTGAGTAATTAAAGCAATCTACAAGTTGTGCATGAATGCAATTCTAACATAAATATATGCAATGCTTATTCCAAAGGAATGGTTAACATGGTTCTTTTGCAGTAAAGCAGCATTTATGAATAAGTACAATAAATAGATTGTAAAGATAGTAAAACAAATAACAGTAATAGATAGGTTCAACATTTCTCAAGTAAACAAAGGTATCCAATCCTAAGTCAAGTTTCAACCTTCCATATGGCAATCTTGTCATCCCAACCAAGTTTTTCATTTAATTAAGCTAACCCTTAACTGTGATTTCTGAGCTATGCTCAATACCACGAGCACGTTTATCCAAATAGATTTACACTCTACAGAGGTTATGCACTTTACCCACATGACATGACCATCTTCTGTTCCCAAGCTATTAACACACTTCCCTTGGTGTGTCGGTGGAAAGACCATGATAAAGTCTTTACATAGCTCTGCCTTAGCCCAGTACTACCCGCTAAGGTTTCAACATTGAAGGGATAAACCGTCACAACAGGTCCCTCTCTTGCACCATGTGAGTTGATCCATTAACCCGGGACTCACACCACCATTGGTAGTATCAAAGCTAAAACAACGCTATTTAATCAGCTAGGCTGTCCTATACCAGACATGTGATTACATGATTGACTCAGATCAAAGACTTGCAAGGTTAAGTTCTTAAGATGATGAAAGCAAGACTTCCATATACCCTCTACCCATCGGGCCCACCTTGGCACACTTGCCATTTGCCACTTGCCCCAATCTAAGTGATTACCACCCTAGTTAATTACCAAGCACCACGTGCCATCAATAATTCAACATCGTTACATGACATCCCTCGTCACTACAACTTAATCTCGTTGTGTGACCACACATGACACACAAGTTCATATCTTTGTTCCATATTCCATTAGTCAAGATTAAACATTGATGATGCAAATACATGTGATGATGTGGCATGGCTAAGCATACTAATACGGTCTAACCAATTCGGATGATTATCAAGCTCGAGGAATTTTAAAAATTCAGCGATTACTCTTCTCCGATAAAAGGCTAACGGTAAAATTTGAACCGAATGAAAAATAGTGCAAATCACGTTATAACATTTTTAATTTTTTTAATAGTCCTGATGCATCAATAATATTCTCATAAAATTTTAAAATGATGACCAAGCCTGATGAATTTTAATAAATTAGGACAGTGCTACTAAAGGATGACCGACAAATTTCAACTGAATGAAAAGTGGTTCAAACCACATTAGAAATGTTTGAAATTTTTGTGGATTGTCCTGAGGCATCACTGATGTTCCCATAAAATTTTCATATGATGATCAAGCTTGAGGAAGTTTAAAAGATTGTGACAGTTCTACTGTCCTGATAAAAGCCTATTGATCAATAAATAGATTTGATTGAGCAACCAAAAAGGGGTTAGAATTTTTGAAACTTTTAGAGAAGGATTATGAGGCAATGCTTCTCTCATAAAAATTTTAGATCATGATTACACTCGAGTGAATTTATAAAATTCTTACAATAGTACTGTACCATTTGTGTTAGTTGTGTTTTTTATTTTTGAAAGATAACAAATGCAGTTCAATGCATCCATAGATTTGATTGAGCAAACTAAAAAGTTTAAAATTTTTGAAAAATTTAGATAAGAGTTATGAGGAAATTCTTAAGCTCTCATAATTTTTTTTGATTATGATCATACTAGAGCAAATTTATAAAATTCTGATAAAGTTCTTGACTTCGATTATGTTCATTATATTTTTTAATTTTTAAAAGATAATAAATGAAATTCAATTCTTTTGGAAAAAATTTGTATGATCCTCCAACATTGTTGAATATAGTACCATAAATTTTCGAGCATCAAGCTTGTACAATTTTTAAAAATCGATAGTGTTTTTCTGAAATTATAAATTATCTCAAAAAATCGGTTTTTCAAAAAATTCATGGAAGATGACTTTCTTAAGGGTTATTGCGGCAAATCCGGTCAAACAACCGAGATTTCAAAATTACTGTAGCAATTTAAATTTGTTTCTAATTTTTTTTGTTCTGCCAAGATTTTGTATTCTGTCCAGATCAAAATATGAGATCTCGAGAAATTTCACGTAGATTTCATTCCATGGTGCAGCTGGGGCTTGTAGACTTTAGGACAGTAAGAAATTAAATGCGAGTTCATGGGAATTGGAGCCTCGGTCCTGATCCGACGAGATGTTGCATGCATATGCATTCATTTGTTGGCTGCTTGGGTCATTACTATTCACTCATCACCGTCTCTTGCTTGCTTTCTTTCCCTTTTTAGGTTCTTTCTAGAGGTGGGCACTCAGGTCAGGTTTTTTTTGGACCGGCCCGAGGCACGACGTCACGGTTCGGCACGGAGCCTGACTCGGCACGAAGTAGCCTGTGCCGGGCTGGCACGACACTGTAGCACGGGTCGTGCCGGGCTCGAGAATCAGGCACAATGGGCGGTCCGGCACGGCACGAT
Source organism: Otatea glauca (assembly GCA_036346275.1). Classification (NCBI taxonomy): domain Eukaryota; kingdom Viridiplantae; phylum Streptophyta; class Magnoliopsida; order Poales; family Poaceae; genus Otatea; species Otatea glauca. The sequence goes on from CM070713.1 coordinate 16,168,631, forward strand.
ACTGTAGAATGGGCTATACTGGGCCTGATGATCCAGGGCATGAGGAAGAAACCTAGCATAAAGGTCACTGACTCACAGAGCATGACCGTCATGGATGCACCCAGTAGCATGAACATCACCTCTATCGCCGACACCTGAGAGAGACGGACAAAACAGGAGAGAGAGAGCTAAGAGAGATTGAGAGACGGTGTAAGAAGCTGCTCTCTCTCGCTCGTCCCTCTTAATCTCTCTCAGCTCTCTCTCTCACCAGTCTCTCTCAATCTCCCTCACAATCTCTCTCGTCTGTCTCGCTCACTCTCTTTCTCGCCCATTGTTCCCTCTCTCGTCCGTATTGAGCACATCCTTCTCGCTCTATGTAACTGTTCGATCATAAATAAATTTTAGTTCTTTTTCTTATAATATTTGCATTCACTGCCTTAATTCTATGTATCTCCGGCTCCTTTTCTCTTGTTGCAATAGTGCAAATGGGTCGGGCTCGAGCCGCACGACGCGACCGCAGCGAGCACGACGGACCGTCGCGGCCGACGCAGTTCGAGCCTGAAGCCACGATAGGCCCCGTGCGGATTGGTCCGACGCGACGACGCCCACCTCTAGTTCTTTCGGATGGTGAAGTTCAGTACTCTATCGAGCTTTTAGGAGTTCCATAAGGTTCACAAAACCGGTTTAAACCGGTTTTGGCGATCGCTGCGGTTCGAAATCAAAACCGTTCGATAAACCGGTCTAATTTAAAATAAAAATTTAAAAATTTTGAAAAATTTATGTGCTCGGTTTTTCGTCAAAACCGCGGTTTTCATCAAAACCCACTCACGAAACCGTTTTGCGATGAACATTCAATTGGCTAGCGGTTTTCTCGAAAAACCATGGATTTTCTATTTTTGAATTTTTTATTTTTAACCCTTCGATTTTTACTGTTTTTAGCGGTTTTATTATTTTTGTAACGCAATTTCAAAATTCAGTTTTGTGAACCTCCATTGTTCTCCCTATCTCAGAGTAGATGCTTGTATGCTATTATTGAAAGCTTCTTCAGAGTTGCACACAAAGCATTGTAGCTGTCCTTGACATAAATAAAGGCAAACAATGTTACGTACAAGGATACAAAATTTGGAGTATATCTTCTTGACCTACAGTAACATCTTTGTACATTCATTTAACAAATACTACCTATATTAGAAACGGGGACAGAGTGCTAAAACGAATAAATTACAGAATGTGAGTTACGAAGTTAGCGTACATTAGTATGACCATTCATAGTATAGGTGGTGCTAGATTCGCCACCTTATCGTCAGATCATCTAGGTGTTAATTTGTTTTTGCACATTAATAACTTGTTTAGGAAGCTTAATATCTAGGCTTACCCACGTGGGCACATGGGTGATCTAGGATTTTGGGCTTTCCAAACAATCCTTAGGCTCCGTTTGAAACAACTTTAGCTTCGTCTTCTTTCCTCTAAAAGCCAAAATCTGTTTCAAATAGTTGGCTTCTTCACAACCGAAAGCCAAAAGTTAGTAGCACATTTGTTTTAGGAAAAGCTAAAAGTCAAAGCTAGTCGACTTTCCTACTAGAGTGAAGAAAATTACCTCTCCTACAAAGTATTAAATCCCAAACTCCACCCTCTCACTCTCATTCCCAACCCACATCCCTCACACCTAAAAGCAAACTGCCAAACATCAAATCTCTTCAGTCCAACTGTTCAGCCGTGCAGTCCAAGCGAAAGGTACTTTTCTGAAAAAATACAGCCATACGGCCTAAAACAAAGAAAAATACTCCCACACCACATCCCTCATCTCTCTCGCAACGCTTTCTCGTCTCTCTGTCTTCCCCAAACCCAGCAGCGCCACCATCAATTCTGCAGGCTTCGGCCATCTCCTTCGCCGCTAGTGAGTCCTAAACTTCTAGCACCTCCTCTCCGTCCACCTCTACTGATTTCTCTTGATGGATTGCCACACCGCTATCGTAGATTAAAATCTCACCAAAATTTCAAGAGATCTCGGTTTTCAGACGTGGGCGATTTCAAATACGGTTGGAGTAAAAAAATTAAATGGCTCTGATAATATCGAAAATCTCGACAAGTTTTCGCCACATCTCACTGAGATAACGTGTTTTTTGACCGAATTTGGTCCAATAACTTTAAGAAAGTCATCTCCTATGAAAGTTTGTTGAAAAATCAATTTTTGAGATATTTTTTAAAAACTGCATAAACACTTTCGGATTTTTTTATAAAATAGTACATGCTTTATCATGATGTGAAAAATTTATAGTACCATCCTAAGAAGTGTAGGATCATACAATTTTTTTAAAAAATAATTGAACTTCATTTGTTATCTTTAAAAAATCAAAAATAGAATGAACATAATTGGGACAATAACCTGGTCAGAATTTTATAAATTTTCTCGAGTGTGATCATAATTCAAAAATTTTATGAGAGCTTAATAATTGCCTCAGTACCATTCTCTAAAATTTTAAAAAAATTAATTTTTGTTTGCTCAATTAAATTTATGTATGCATTGAACTTCATTTGTTATATTCCAAAAATCAAAAACCGAAAGAACATAAATGGCACAATGCACTGGTCAAAAATTTATAAATTTACTAGAGTGTGATCATAATTCAAAATTTTTATGAGATATTAACCATTTCCTTAGAATCCTTCTGCAAAATGTTCAAAAAATTTAAACCTTTTTTGTTTGCTAAAGCAAATCTATGTATTGATCATCAGGTTTTTATCAGGACGTAGCACTATCAGAATTTTTGAAACTTCTTGAAGCTTGATCATCATATAAAATTTTTATATAAACATTAATGATACATCAAGACCATCCAAAAAAAAGTTCAAAATTTTCTAACATGGTTTGTACTATTTTTCATTTGGTTGAAGTTTGCCGGTAAGGCTTTTATCACGACAGTAGCACTGTCAAAGTTTTTAAAACTACATGAAGCTTTGTCATCATATAAAAAATTTATAAGAACATTATTGATGCATCATAAACATGCAAAAAAAATTCAAAATTTTCTAACGTGGTTTGTTTCATTCGGTTCAAACTTGTCGGTCAGCGTTTTATCAGGACAGTAGCAATGTTTGAATATTTTTATAACCATCTTAAATTTTTATGTGAACATCAATAATGTGTCAGGAACCTCCAAAACAAATTTCAAAACTTTTGATGTAGTTTGAGCCATGCTTCGCGAATTTTAATTTTGGTGCGATTTGGCGAGATCTCGGCGAGAATTTCGCCGAGATCTTGGTCAAACCTGGTTGAAGAAAATACGATTTTGAAAATCTGATTTTGCGGTTCATCCAGAATTTGTTCAAAATTTTAAATTTCATCGAGATTTCGTTCTTGCAATGCAATGCCACCCGAGATTGAGAGAAAATGAGATTTCAATCCTTTGGTAATATCGAATATTAGTAAAGTTTCAGTTGCTCGCACTGGATTTTCTGTGACAAGCTGTTGGTGTGCCGTCGGCCCTCGCAAACATGGAGACCAAAGACACTTCTGAATTGTCTTACCGACGTGTGGATCTAGGAATTATTTATTCTTATCGTATCAAATGATGTTCTTTTAGTACCGTAGTTTTTTCATGCAAACTGATCTAACAAACTTGTTTCGGAAAGATCATGTGAAGGTCTATCTGTGATGGTAATAAATATTTGATTGTATTTGAGTTAAGAATCTGATTTATTTTTAGCAATTAGATAATTATTGTATATTATTTTGGACATTACTATGTGATAGGTTTCTTTGTTTTTGATGGTTGCAGAACGACGGTGCTAGGTCTTGATGAGGCGAAGGATGACCGGGACTAGGCAAGATGTGTTGGAGGTCCAGACAATCGGGGATCACTGAAGGATGACCGAAGACGGAGTCGCTGCGAGCCTAGAAGATAAGTGAACAGCTGATATGCTAATTTGGGGCTACTCGGATCAAGTAGAGCCATTGGATTATGGTTTAGAGGATATAGTAGCGGTCAAGTTAGCTTGAATGAATCTCAACCCTTGATAAGGTTTCTTGAGGGTCAAATAAAACTCATCTAATGGTGGAGGATGACTCAATCTCAACCCTTGATGAGATTACTCAAGGGCCAAGTAGAACTCATCTAAGAGTGGAGGATAACTCAAAAGTAGTATAAATAGAGAGGTAGGGGTAGCTCTCATCTCTTAAAGGTTTTGTGTGTTCCTTTGAGCTTTGCCCACCTTGTTGTGAGGCTTTGTAAACTTTCCTCACAAGAAATAAAATTTTACTTCCTTAATTTTTTGAATTTAATTTTAGTGTTTACATTATGTCTTAAATTCAGTATTTAAATTCAGCATTTAAATTTCACACTTTAAATTCCACACTCTAATTTTTTGAAATTTACATTCTCGCAAGTTGGATTTGTCTCCTCTCTTTCTACTTGCTTGTGCTTCTTGTGTCAAAGATATATGATTGATGGATGGATCTTTTTTCAGATCATATCCTCATCATCTAGGTAATCTTTTGCAATAACTCTATCTTTTTGCTCTTTCTTTAAAAAATCTTTGTAGATCATGTTTAAAGTTCTTGTATTCTTGCTTCCTGTGACAAGTGAGAAGTTATCGAAGATCACCTTGATCATCAAAACCCCACGAGCAAGTCCAAGATCAAGATTTTGGTTTTTGCCTGGTTTTGGTGCACTCAGGTCATGGTAGTATCAGTGAACATAATTTCTGTTTTGCTCTTCTACGCATGAGTGTTTCAAGTGGGATCTTGGTTGGATTTCTTTTAAAGGGGGAAAATTTTAGTTGGGATCATTCACCCCCCTCTAATCGTCATTTCGATCCTTCAGTGCCTCGTAGGGTAGAAATGATATGCAGATTTGAAGCATCTACTATACCATTGTAACATGTTACAACTCCTACTGCTTGCTGAATCAAAGAACCATAGCTTGCCATAACACCGTACTAAGTTACAAATTGCTAAGGGCCTGTCGAGATCGAATATGCAAATCCAAGCCCTCTGTGTATACTGCACTAGTCCAAGATCACACTAGTGCACACAGGCTCAACAAAGATGAATATCACAATCATACACAGAGGAAACATTGCTAAATACATCATTTATTAATTAATACCTGTTGGACGACCTTATGGTCAACTTACATGACTATACCTCGCAAGGCTGAAAAACAAGTTAAACTGTAGCGGAATAAAAACGTAGATAAACCCTTCAGTATACCACAGGCAACTGACAAGGATCAAACCCTAAACATTCGTCTCCTCCTGATACTCCTTCTCCAGCACTGGTGTAGACTCATCAACCGGTGATTTGTTGGTGGCAAGGGTGAGTAATTAAAGCAATCTACAAGTTGTGCACAGAATGCAATTCTAACATAAATATATGCAATGCTTATTCCAAAGGAATGGTTAACATGGTTCTTTTGCAGTAAAGCAGCATTTATGAATAAGTACAATAAATAGATTGTAAAGACAGTAAAACAAATAACAGTAATAGATAGGTTCAACATTTCTCAAGTAAACAAAGGTATCCAATCCTAAGTCAAGTTTCAACCTTCCATATGGCAATCTTGTCATCCCAACCAAGTTTTTCATTTAATTAAGCTAACCCTTAACTGTGATTTCTGAGCTATGCTCAATACCACGAGCACGTTTATCCAAATAGATTTACACTCTACAGAGGTTATGCACTTTACCCACATGACATGACCATCTTCTGTTCCCAAGCTATTAACACACTTCCCTTGGTGTGTCGGTGGAAAGACCATGATAAAGCCTTTACAAAGCTCTGCCTTAGCCTAGTACTACCCGCTAAGGTTTCAACATTGAAGGGATAAACCGTCACAACAGGTCCCTCTCTTGCACCATGTGAGTTGATCCATTAACCCGGGACTCACACCACCATTGGTAGTATCAAAGCTAAAACAACGCTATTTAATCAGCTAGGCTGTCCTATACCAGACATGTGATTACATGATTGACTCAGATCAAAGACTTGCAAGGTTAAGTTCTTAAGATGATGAAAGCAAGACTTCCATATACCCTCTACCCATCGGGCCCACCTTGGCACACTTGCCATTTGCCACTTGCCCCAATCTAAATGATTACCACCCTAGTTAATTACCAAGCACCACGTGCCATCAATAATTCAACATCGTTACATGACATCCCTCGTCACTACAACTTAATCTCGTTGTGTGACCACACATGACACACAAGTTCATATCTTTGTTCCATATTCCATTAGTCAAGATTAAACATTGATGATGCAAATACATGTGATGATGTGGCATGGCTAAGCATACTAATACGGTCTAACCAATTCAGATGATTATCAAGCCTGAGGAATTTTTAAAAATTCTGACAGTGCTACTGTCCTGATAAAAGGCTAACCGGTAAAATTTGAACCGAATGAAAAATAGTGCAAATCACGTTATAACATTTTTAATTTTTTTAATAGTCCTGATGCATCAATAATATTCTCATAAAATTTTAAAATGATGACCAAGCCTGATGAATTTTAATAAATTAGGACAGTGCTACTAAAGGATGACCGACAAATTTCAACTGAATGAAAAGTGGTTCAAACCACATTAGAAATGTTTGAAATTTTTGTGGATTGTCCTGAGGCATCACTGATGTTCCCATAAAATTTTCATATGATGATCAAGCTTGAGGAAGTTTAAAAGATTGTGACAGTTCTCATCGTCTCCGATAAAAGCCTATTGATCAATAAATAGATTTGATTGAGCAACCAAAAAGGGGTTAGAATTTTTGAAACTTTTAGAGAAGGATTATGAGGCAATGCTTCTCTCATAAAAATTTTAGATCATGATTACACTCGAGTGAATTTATAAAATTCTTACAATAGTACTGTACCATTTGTGTTAGTTGTGTTTTTTATTTTTGAAAGATAACAAATGCAGTTCAATGCATCCATAGATTTGATTGAGCAAACTAAAAAGTTTAAAATTTTTGAAAAATTTAGATAAGAGTTATGAGGAAATTCTTAAGCTCTCATAAATTTTTTTGATTATGATCATACTAGAGCAAATTTATAAAATTCTGATAAAGTTACTGACTCAGTTATGTTCATTATATTTTTTATTTTTTAAAAGATAATAAATGAAATTCAATTCTTTTGGAAAAAATTTGTATGATCCTCCAACATTGTTGAATATAGTACCATAAATTTTCCAGAGCATCAAGCTTGTACAATTTTTAAAAATCTGATAGTGTTTTTACTGAAATTATAAATTATCTCAAAAAAATCGGTTTTTCAAAAAAATTCATGGAAGATGACTTTCTTAAGGGTTATTGCGGCAAATCCGGTCAAACAACCCGAGATTTCAAAATTACTGTAGCAATTTAAATTTGTTTCTAATTTTTTTTGTTCTGCCAAGATTTTGTATTCTGTCCAGATCAAAATATGAGATCTCGAGAAATTTCACGTAGATTTCATTCCATGGTGCAGCTGGGGCTTGTAGACTTTAGGACAGTAAGAAATTAAATGCGAGTTCATGGGAATTGGAGCCTCGGTCCTGATCCGACGAGATGTTGCATGCATATGCATTCATTTGTTGGCTGCTTGGGTCATTACTATTCACTCATCACCGTCTCTTGCTTGCTTTCTTTCCCTTTTTAGGTTCTTTCTAGAGGTGGGCACTCAGGTCGTTTTTTGGACCGCCCGAGGCACGACGCCACGGTTCGCACGGAGCCCGACTCGACGGCGTAGCCTGCGGCTGGCTGGCACGACATCAGAGCACGGGTCGTGCGGCTCGAGAATCGAGCACAATGGGCGGTCCGACGCGGCACGACATCAGAATGGGCTATCTTGGGCACGATGATCCGGGGCATGAGGAAGAAACCTAGCATAAAGGTCAGCGACTCACGAGCATGACCGTCATGGATGCACCCAAGAGCATGAACATCACCTCTATCGCCGACACCGAGAGAGACGGACAAAACAGAGAGAGAGAGCTAAGAGAGATTGAGAGACGGTGTAAGAAGTCGCTCTCTCTCGCTCGTCCCTCTTAATCTCTCTCACTCTCTCTCTCACCGTCTCTCTCAATCTCCTCACAATCTCTCTCGCCTGTCTCGCCACTCTCTTTCTCGCCCATTGTTCCCTCTCTCGTCCAGTATTGAGCACATCCTTCTCGCCTATGTAGCTGTTCGATCATAAATAAATTTTAGTTCTTTTTCTTATAATATTTGCATTCACCGCCTTAATTCTATGTATCTCCGGCTCCTTTTCTCTTGTTGCAATAGTGCAAATGGGTCGGGCCTGAGCCGGCACGGCACGGCACGGCGAGCACGACGGACCGTCGCGGCCCGGCACGGTTCAGGCACGAAGCACGATAGGCCCGTGCCGGACTGGTCCGGCACGGCACGACGCCCACCTCTAGTTCTTTCCAGATGGTGAAGTTCAGTACTCTATCAGAGCTTTTAGGAGTTCCATAAGGTTCACAAAACCGGCGAAAACCGCTCGAAAACCGGTTTTCGAGCGTATCGCTGCGGTTCGAAATCAAAAACCGTTCGGTAAACCGGTCTAATTTAAAAATAAAAAATTTAAAAATTTTGAAAAATTTATGTGCTCGGTTTTTCGTCAAAAACCGCGGTTTTCATCAAAACCCACTCACGAAACCGTTTTGCGATGAACATTCAATTGGCTAGCGGTTTTTCTCGAAAAACCGCGGATTTTCTATTTTTTTGAATTTTTTTATTTTTTAACCCTTCGATTTTTACTGTTTTTTAGCGGTTTTTATTATTTTTGTAACGCGAATTTCAAAATTCAGTTTTGTGAACCTCCATTGTTCTCCCCTATCTCAGAGTAGATGCTTGTATGCTATTATTGAAAGCTTCTTCAGAGTTGCACACAAAGCATTGTAGCTGTCCTTGACATAAATAAAGGCAAACAATGTTACGTACAAGGATACAAAATTTGGAGTATATCTTCTTGACCTACAGTAACATCTTTGTACATTCATTTAACAAATACTACCTATATTAGAAACGGGGACAGAGTGCTAAAACGAATAAATTACAGAATGTGAGTTACGAAGTTAGCGTACATTAGTATGACCATTCATAGTATAGGTGGTGCTAGATTCGCCACCTTATCGTCAGATCATCTAGGTGTTAATTTGTTTTTGCACATTAATAACTTGTTTAGGAAGCTTAATATCTAGGCTTACCCACGTGGGCACATGGGTGATCTAGGATTTTGGGCTTTCCAAACAATCCTTAGGCTCCGTTTGAAACAACTTTAGCTTCGTCTTCTTTCCTCTAAAAGCCAAAATCTGTTTCAAATAGTTGGCTTCTTCACAACCGAAAGCCAAAAGTTAGTAGCACATTTGTTTTAGGAAAAGCTAAAAGTCGAAAGCTAGTCTGACTTTCCTACTAGAGTGAAGAAAATTACCCTCTCCTACAAAGTATTAAATCCCAAACTCCACCCCTCTCACTCTCATTCCCAACCCACATCCCTCACACCTAAAAGCAAACTGCCAAACATCAAATCTCTTCAGTCCAACTGTTCAGCCGTGCAGTCCAAGCGAAAGGTACTTTTCTGAAAAAATACAGCCATACGGCCTAAAACAAAGAAAAATACTCCCACACCACATCCCTCATCTCTCTCGCAACGCTTTCTCGTCTCTCTGTCTTCCCCAAACCCAGCAGCGCCACCATCAATTCTGCAGGCTTCGGCCATCTCCTTCGCCGCTAGTGAGTCCTAAACTTCTAGCACCTCCTCTCCGTCCACCTCTACTGATTTCTCTTGATGGATTGCCACACCGCTATGCGTAGATTAAAATCTCACCAAAATTTCAAGAGATCTCGGTTTTCAGACGTGGACGATTTCGAAATACCGGTTGGAGTAAAAAAAATTAAATGGCTACAGTAATATCGAAAATCTCGACAAGTTTTCGCCACATCTCACTGAGATAACGTGTTTTTTGACCGAATTTGGTCCAATAACTTTAAGAAAGTCATCTCCTATGAAAGTTTGTTGAAAAATCAATTTTTGAGATATTTTTTAAAAACTGCATAAACACTTTCGGATTTTTTTATAAAATAGTACATGCTTTATCATGATGTGAAAAATTTATAGTACCATCCTAAGAAGTGTAGGATCATACAATTTTTTTAAAAAATAATTGAACTTCATTTGTTATCTTTAAAAAATCAAAAATAGAATGAACATAATTGGGACAATAACTCAGTCGAAATTTTATAAATTTTCTCGAGAGTGATCATAATTCAAAAATTTTATGAGAGCTTAATAATTGCCTCAGTACCATTCTCTAAAATTTTAAAAAAATTAATTTTTGTTTGCTCAATTAAATTTATGTATGCATTGAACTTCATTTGTTATATTCCAAAAATCAAAAACCGAAAGAACATAAATGGCACAATGCACTGGTCAAAAATTTATAAATTTACTAGAGTGTGATCATAATTCAAAATTTTTATGAGATATTAACCATTTCCTTAGAACCCTTCCGCAAAATGTTCAAAAAATTTAAACCTTTTTTGTTTGCTAAAGCAAATCTATGTATTGATCATCAGGTTTTTATCAGGACGTAGCACTATCAGAATTTTTGAAACTTCTTGAAGCTTGATCATCATATAAAATTTTTATATAAACATTAATGATACATCAAGACCATCCAAAAAAAAGTTCAAAATTTTCTAACATGATTTGTACTATTTTTCATTTGGTTGAAGTTTGCCGGTAAGGCTTTTATCACGACAGTAGCACTGTCAAAGTTTTTAAAACTACATGAAGCTTTGTCATCATATAAAAAATTTATAAGAACATTATTGATGCATCATAAACATGCAAAAAAAATTCAAAATTTTCTAACGTGGTTTGTTTCATTCGGTTCAAACTTGTCGGTCAGCGTTTTATCAGGACAGTAGCAATGTTTGAATATTTTTATAACCATCTTAAATTTTTATGTGAACATCAATAATGTGTCAGGAACCTCCAAAACAAATTTCAAAAACTTTTGATGTAGTTTGAGCCATGCTTCGTTTGGTGCGATTTGGCCGAGATCTCGGCAAAACTGGCCGAGATCTTGGTCCTCCTGGTTGAAGAAAATACCGGATTTGAAAATCTGTTTTGCGGTTCATCCGGAATTTGTTCAAAATTTTTAAATTTCATCGAGATTTCGTTCTTCGGCCACCCCCGAGATTGAGAGAAAATGAGATTTCAATCCTTCCACCATGTGTTTCGATGTCAACGCCAAACCCTCACCACAACGGCAAACTCCTCCATCTATGGCGCCGAGCCCTCCAACCATGGCTTCATGAGCGGCGTGACCTCCTCCATCCATGGTAGCTGGATCTCAGCCACAACAACATCTAGGACGAGATCCCGGCCTCTCAACCTTGTGACGTCTAGTGACGACAGACCTCGAGTGGCAGTCTCCAAGGTCGATCCGACAACTTCGAGCTCGATCCATGGCATTGTTGGAAACTAATTAGGACTTGCTAAAATTGTTGACTTGTATTATCGTGCAAGGCAAGTAAAGATCACGTTGCAATCGGCAATCAGATCAAATCAGTTAGGTTTTTTTCTTAACTAGGCTTTCCATGTTTAGTTGTTGATTTGGTTAGTAAATTGATTGGGTTGTCCATCCATTATAAAAGGGTGTTTATGAGTTTGAGAATAACAAAGAATAAAAAGAAAATTGCTCCAAAACTTCTGCGTTCTTCGTGTGAGTGTGTTCATGATCCAGGGTTAAAACCCAACAATTGGTATCAGAGCCTGAGTTCTTGATCTGTGTATGCCCAAGATCATACCGTGTTCTCCGGGGAAGTAGTGTCACCGGTGATGAGGCAACATCGACTGTGATGAAGGTGTATATAGGGATCTAGGACTGTGGGATGTGATCGTGGACGGCAACATCGATGTGCGCAAGGATTAGATAGCCTTGGCTGCCATCTATGGAGGCATCCTAGAGGAAAAGCTCTTCCTACTAGTCGAAAAGGAGACAGCCAAAGCTGTTTGGGAGGCATCGAAGATGATGCATCTTGGCGCCGATCATGTCAAGGAGGTAAAGGTGTAGACCCTCAAAGCTGAGTTCGAGGAGCGGCATATGACAGAGATGGAGCTGGTCGATGATTTCGCCATCCGCTGACGACAATCGTCAACAAAATCAAAATGCTTGGTGATAAGATGGAGGACAGCTATGTGGGAAGAAAATTCCTTCATGCAGTCCGTGTAAGGTTCTTTCAAATCGTCTCCACCATTGAGCAGTTCGACGACCTCAGGGTGATGATGATTGAGGAGGTGATTGGCTAGTTGAAGGCACACGAGGAACGGACTACGGGATCCGACGGCAGTGAAGAAGAGCACCTACTCCTGACGTGTGCAGAGTGGGAGGCCTGATCGTCGAGGCGCGACAGTGACGGCTCCTTCGACAAAAAGTGAGGTGCTATATGTAATGATTATGGGCATTTCGCTTCGGAGTTCTGCAAACCGAATGAGGTGAAAAAAGCGCTCCTTGCCGAAGTTTAAAGTGACGACGAACCAACGCTGCTTTGACGCTATGTCAATTAGGAAAGTTGAGTCCGGGACGTTCAGAAGGTGTGTTCGCTGTTCTAAGTCGAGTCCATCAGAGTTGAGTCCGGGACATTGAGGAGATGCGTTCGCCTCCAAAGTCGAGTCCATCGAAGATTAGTCCAAGATATTGAGGAGATATGTTCTCTATCCTGCGTTAAGTATGAGTTGGACAAGTCGTAGTTGAGATCGATTGCCTCAACGAGTTAGAGTCGACAAGTCTGGATTACGGGAGAGATTGTTGAAAACTAATCAAGACTTACTAAAATTATTGACTTGCATCGTCATGCAAGGCAAGTAAAGATCACGATGTAATCGGCAATCAGATCAAATCAGTTAATTTTTTTCCTTAGTTAGGCTTTTTAAGTTTAGTTGTTGACTTGGTTAGCAAATTGATTCGGTTGTGTGACTATTATAAAGAGTGTTTATCTTATGAGTTCGAGAATAATAAAGAATAACATAAGAAAAAATTATCTCAAAATTTCTCTTTTTTGTGTGAGTGCATTCATTATCAGGGCTCAAACCCAACAGCGTGGCATCGAGACATTGCAGCGCTGCTCAGTTTGATGTGATGGCGACAAGAATGACAGGTGAGACTGCGTAATTTGTTTGATGGCTTGGCACCGCTGCATGTTAGATGCATCGGAGTAGGAATCTTTTTTTCAATAGCACTCACCCTGTAGTGAACAGTGCCTACACCGATACCAACTCCCTCCTGTCCTCTTCTAGAACGGGTTGAGGTGCAGGCTATGGATAGCCTAAGACACTTGAAAATAGCAGGTCCTACAAGCTATCCCAACTAACGCTGCCAAAAGATTCTGATATCTGACTTTGTTTCCGTAACACCCTAGCACTCTAAGTAATTAAGATATTACCACATTCTACTTTTTTGAATTTTTTTAAACAATACATTTCTTAATACAAATTGCAAAAGTGTACCACGAAATATTTTTTTGCAAAAATATACCCCTGTCGCCTGTTGGTTGGGCGACAGGGGCTAGTCGCCGTACCGAATATCGACAAGTGGCCGCTGCAGCGCACGTCGCCCTACCCAAGTGCGACTGCACTGAAATCGACGAATGGTTGGACGACAGGGGAGCGGGCGGCCTCCTGTCGCCCAACCGGAGGGCGACTAGACCGGAAATAAAAGGAGAGCGCGAATGGCGAGAGAAGAGAAACGGCAAAGAAAAAAGAGGGTGAGGGTGAAGAGAGAAAAAGAAAGAGAAGGGAAGGAGAAGAAAAGAAGGGGAAGAAAAGCGACGACTGCGCAGATAATTTTTTTACGCTCTATTTTATGTAGTTTAGGGTTAGGATTAGGGTTAGGTTAGTACTAATTAGTTTCGTGGTTTTTTTAGGAAGGTTAGGGTTAGATGTAAATATTTTCGTGGTTTAATTTGTGTAGTGTTTAGGGTTAGGGTTAGATGTAATTAGTTTCACGGTTTATTTTGTTTAGGGTTAGATGTAAATATTTTCGCGATTTATTTTGTTTAGTGTTTAGGGTTAGATGTAGTTAAATGTAGTGTTCATATTTTTAGTAATTTAGTGTTTAGGGTAAAGATGGCTCATGAACAAACACCGGTCCAAAACATGAGTAATTATGTACGCAAAACATACGATTATTTTCGTTGTACATACAGTCAGTTACTCTAGTTATTTTCGCGGTTTATTTTGTGTAGTGTTTAGGGTTAGATCTAGTTAAATGTAATATTTATTTTGTTTATTGTTTAGAGTTAGATCTAGTTAAATGTAGTGTTTATTTTGTTTAGTGTTTAGGGTGGCGGCTTTAGCAACATCCGATTTGTTTAGTTGTGTAGCAAGAAATCATGGTAGTGTTTAGTAAGAAAATGTAGTTCAATCTAGTTATTTTTTTAGTAATTTAGTCGGTTTGTGGAAACGCATGTACATAATTGTTTTTACGAATAATAATATGTTGTTACGGTTTTTACAGATAGATGTCGATAGATATGTTTTTTTACATATAGAAGTGCACGTATATATATTGTTAGGTCATGTAGATATTTTTAGAAATACAAGTGCAAAGTGATGAATATTTTTAGTAATGTAGATATTTTTCGCAAGTGCAGATATACATACGTATACTTTATAGTACTTTTTATGAAGAATAATTAATTCGTGTGGTAATGAATAGGTTCGCAGATATGTCAGAACGAGTTCCATTTAGAATTTTTATGGAGAAGGAGTTGTCATGTATGGTTCGGAGGGTGCGGATCTGAGTAACTTTCAGTATGTGGATAGAAGTTTAAGTAGGGTCGAAGAGCGGACATTTGCTTCTGTGTTGAATTGGTTGTATTATACGTTTCGGATGGAACAAGAGAAGTGACAGCTCAAGTTATCTTGCCTTTGCACCATGCGAGATGATCCTGTTTATTGGGAGTTGGTTGAGCTGAAAGGAACTGCATCTTGGAGGTCATATGTGAAGGGGGCTGGGCAACGTGGATGGTGTCGGGTGCTTTTGGTGCAAGCGTATGAAAGGGCTATTGCACCGCAGCAACAGCTGGACGCCGGTGAGCGTAGAGAGGCTCAAAATGACTTCACTTATGGTGACACTAAAATTGAGGAGTCTAGCCGGGAGCAGCATGTTCAGGGTTGCAATGAGGATATTGGCTACCAAACTGGTGAGCAAGTTGAGATTGGGGAGGATGAGGGAAACATTAGGCAAGATGCGCGGGGGCAAGTAGACGAAGGTGAGGAAATTGAGGAAGTAATAGCACATATGGAAGAGGAAGACCTTGAATATGAACAAGTAGAAGTGGAAGACGACGATAACTCGGATGAGGAAGATGAAGATGTTGAGCCACTTGTGCCAGCAGATTGGAGCACGCATCAATTTAATAACCAGTTGTGAATGAAGGCAAAGATACACCTTGGCAAAGATAGCGACAATGAGGTGAGACCTAACAAAGATGTACCCTACAAAAGAGGCAAAGGGGATGCTATCAAAGATTGGGCCTTATCACTAAGAAGAACTTTTAGGGTTCAAGTCCACCCCAACCCATTACGACGTGGTGTGCGAGATGCAGGGTGCCTCGAGAGTGCACGCGTACAAGCCCAAATGGGGCACCCACTGGCTATGTTCGAAGGTTGAACAACATAGTTGTATGACTGAGGAAACCCTGGTGGCTCACAGGAACCTGTCTTCTGGGTATATCGCGGGTGTCATGTACCCGAAGATTGTTGAGAACCTGAATTTTGAGCCCTATGCTATTATCCGAGCAATTGAGAACAGATTTCAGTACACAATTAGCTACGGGAAGGCATGGCGGGCGAAGCAGAAGGCCTTGGAAATGAGATTTGAGAAATTTGAAGACTCGTACCATAATCTGCCCGCACTGCTCAGTTGCATTCAGGGAAGAATGAAGAGGAACGCGGTATGCTACGCTAGCATAAAAAAAATTCTACCGCGAAACCAGAAAGCTACTCGCAAGAAGGGGATCATAGATAAGATTACCACTAGACGCGCAGTTGCGGAATCCTTCGCGCGTCGATGTAGTGGATCGTTCGCCGCGCGATCGTTGCGCCGATGTAGTGGATCGTCCTCGCCTTACCGTGGATCGTCCTCCCACGCCGCAGTCGCAGCAGCGTCACCGCAGTAGTCCACATGTCCAGAGATGGAACACCGTGCGTTGGTGTGCAAGCACCTGGTCGCTCGGCAGGGGCAGCGAGAGGAGTAGGCTAAGGTTTCAAGTGAATCACTCCTAAACCGTGGGAAAGCACACCTGCACCTCCTCCTCCCTCCTTATATAGCCACGAGATGAAACCCTAAACTAGGGCCCATCAGCGTGCTAAGCCCACGAGGTTCATTAATTACGGATCCAATCCAAATTAATGCGTCCCAGCCCATTAAGTGTGTGACCCTGCAGGTTCACATACGTTTGGACATGGATTCGGAAAACTCCTTTTCAATCCAATAGTTGGTAGTGGCTTCTTGCAAAGTATGCCAACTCCCAAACATACTATGATCAAATCGGATCAGAACCTATCAAAAGTACTCATGTAATAATCCCTTTGCCAAGTATATGAAGATTGATCTCAAGGCGAGAAGCATGTCATCCTTTGATGATTCAATCCATCTCTCGTATCCGTGATATATTAATAAGTTGTGATTGACTCCTCAATCACGGCATGGCCATGCACTTCCTTAATCATATCACACGAGTGGCCTTGTCATATATCTCCGTTTCATTGGGTGGCAAATTCCATCTTGATCGCCATTTCCTCTCGCACGTTTCATAGTAAACATGAAAGCTACCTTTATAACTATCAGGTTAGGAAGTAGTGTTTGATAGCCCCAAGGAAAACTATTACACATGTAGGGAATATGACAATCTCAGGTCTAAGGATCATACATCTACTAGGTATGAGATACACTCGATGACACATAAGAATGAAACATTCTCGCAGTGTCCCATTATGGTCTATCTAACCCATGTTCTTCAACATGCGCCCACAATGTATAGATGATATCTCCATATCCCATGATCTATGAAGCATGATCATCGATCACTACATGTCTTGATCTATTCATCGTTGTCCTATACGATGATATCCGATCGAGATATTTATCGAATTACATCATTAAGTAAAGAGCTTCATAAGCAAGTCACATACTTGTTGATCAATACAATGATATACATTCATTGGACCAATAATCATATTATTATTCATAAACATAGTCATGTTACAATCATCTAAATGATTGCCTCAAGGGCATAACACTAACAATCTCCCACTTGCACTTGAGTCAATCAATTAAGTATCTAATACCAATAGACCTTGTGTGCGCCTCATGCTTAGGTCGTGGCGGTGGCTTTGTCAGCGGATCGGCCACATTGGCTTCCGTATGTACTTTGCATATTCTCCGTCACCTCTATCCACAATCTCGCGAATAAGGTGAAAGCGGCGGAGTATGTGTTTAGACTTGATGTGATCTAGGCTCTTTAGCTTGTGCAATGGCACCACTATTATCACAATAGATGTCCATTGGA
This sequence comes from Otatea glauca, assembly GCA_036346275.1. NCBI lineage: Eukaryota > Viridiplantae > Streptophyta > Magnoliopsida > Poales > Poaceae > Otatea > Otatea glauca. The sequence goes on from CM070713.1 coordinate 16,186,169, forward strand.
CTAGAGGCACTAGCGACCACACCAAGCTCGTGATAAACTTCTTAATCCACACAGCTTCCTTTGCGGCCTCCGGCCGCAATGTACTCGCTTACATCGTAGAGTCGCCACCGTGTTTTGCTTGGAACTCTTCACCATCGCTCCTCCATTAAGTGTAAACACAAACCCGGATTGCGATCGAAATCATCTTTGTCGGTTTGGAAGCTTGCATCGGTGTAACCCTTTGCAACCAGATCTTTCTTACCTCCAAAAACAAGGAACATACCCTTAGTTCTTCTCAAGTACTTCAGGATATTTTTACGGCTATCCAATGACCATCACCAGATCCGCTTGGTATCCGCCGTGACACTTAGAGCATATGAGACATCCAGGCGTGTGCAGATCATGGCATACATAATAGACCCAATAGTGAAGCATATGGAATCTTGCTCATCTGTCTCGCTCATCGGATGTCGAAGGACACCGATTCTTGCAGAGACGATGCCATGTGACATTGGCATGAAACCTCTCTTGGATTCATGTATATTGAACCTTTTCAATATCTTGTCAATGTCGCTTCTGACTTAATCCAATTAACCTTTTGATCTATCTCTATAGATTTTATGCCCAAGATATAGCATGCTTCTCCCAAGTCCTTCATTGAGAAACTCCTTTTCAATGAAGTCTTAACATCTTCAAGCATAGGAATGTCATTCCCGATCAATAATATGTCATCCACATACAAAATCGAAATACAAGTGCGCTCCCACTAGCCTTCTTGTAAACACAAGGCTCTTCTTCATTTTTGATAAAGTCAAAACCTTTGACTACTTCATCAAAACGAATGTTCCAACTCCGAGATGCTTGCTTTAACCCATAAATGGATCTTTGAAGCTTGCATACCCTTTTAGCATATTTAGGATCAACAAAACCTTCAGGTTGTATCATGTATACATCCTCAGAAAGATTCCCATTAAGGAATGCTGTTTTGACATCCATCCGCCATATTTCATAATCAAAATATGCAACAATAGCTAAAATGATCCGGACGGACTTGAGCATGGCTACGGTGAGAAAGTTTCATCATAGTCAACTCCTTGAACTTGTTTGAAACCCTTTGCCACCAACCGTGCCTTATAGATCTGAACATTTCCATCTACGTCTATCTTTTTCTTGAAAATCCATTTGCACTCAATGGTTTTTACACCATCAGGAGAGTCGACCAAGTTCCAAACTTGATTGTCATGCATGGATTGAATTTCGGATCTCATGGCTTCAAGCCATTTTTGAGTTTGGGTCCATCATTGCTTCTTCATAAGTCGTGGGCTCATCATTGTCCAACAATAATATGTCACTCCCATATCTTATAGGTACATGGCGTGGCCTCCCGACCTACATGGGTGGAGTCTCTTCCACAGGTTGTACAACACTTTGTACATCTTGTGAAGGTTCGATGGTAGCTTGAACATATTCATGTGATTCTCGAACTTCATCAAGATACACATCACTCCTACTGATTTCTTTTGAAAGAAACTCTTTCTCCAAAAGACACCATTTCGAGCAACAAAAACTTTGTTCTCGTTTCTTTTGTAAAAGTAATATCCTTTTGTTTCTTTAGGATACCCCACAAAAAGCATTTTTCGATTTAGGTGCGAGTTTATCGATTGTAAGCGTTTTACATAAGCCTCACATCCCCATATCTTGAGAAATGACAACATGGGTCTTCTCGATCCATATCTCATATGGCGTCTTCTCAACAGATTTTGATGGGACCCTATTCAAAGTGAACGCATGGTGTCTCTAGAGCGAAACCCCAAAAGGATAATGGCGGATCTGTTTGGTGATCATTGACCGAACCATATCTAATAAAGTTCGGTTCGTCGTTCGGACACGCCATTCCATTGAGGCGTTCTGGCGGAGTAAGTTGCGAACGATTCCACATTGCTTTAGATGATCACCAAACTCTTGGCTCAAGTATTCGCCACCACGATCGGATCGTAAGTGTTTTATTGTTTTGCCAAGTTGATTTTGTACATCGTTACGAAACTCTTTGAACCTTTCAAAAGTTTGATTTATGCCTCATTAAATAGATATATCCATATCTCTGAAGTCATCGATAAAAGTTACAAAGCATCTGAAACCCACCCCTAGCAATGAGCTCATTGGTCCACATACATCCTGTATGTACTAGGGCCAATAATTCACTTGCTCTCTCACTAAAACTCGTGAAAGGGCTTTTGTCATCTTGCCAAGTAAACAAGATTCACATGTTTCAAATGATTCAAAATCAAATGAGGTTAGAAGTCCATCACCATGGAGCTTCTTCATGCGCTTCTCATTTATATGACCTAGCGACAATGCCACAAAAAGGTAGGGTTCAAATCATTAGGCCGATGCCTTTTACATTAATATTATAGACAGGTTTTCTTGAGTTCAGGGCGTACAACCCATCCACCATGGGGCAACGACCATAATACATATCATTCAAAATATCGAACAAACAAAGTTCTTTATTCTCAAATCATAACCTTCATGTTCCAAACAAGAAGATGAAATAATGTTTCTACTCAAAGATGGAACAAAATAACAATTATTAAGTTCTAAAACTAATCTCAAGGCAAATGCAATGGGTATGTACCAACGGCAAGACCAAAGAACTCTTGCTTTATTCCCCACGCGAAGATCCACTTCTCCTTTTGCCAAGTCTCTACTCTTTATCACCGCAACGAATTGCAAATGTGAACAACCGAACCGGTATCATATACCCATGAGCTGAGTGAAGAAGTAGCAAGATTAATTTCTATAACATTAATACCAAGTGGAAACCACATTTCCATTCTTCTTATCTCGCTGTACTTTTCGATTCCGTTTCCAATGCCCCGATTTCTTGCAATAGAAGCATTGGGTATCAGGTTGAGGGCCAACTTTAAGCTTCTGAAGCTTAGTTTTGAGGCTTGCGATCTCATCTTGAGCCTTGCCCTTGCCCTTGCCCTTGCTCTTTCCCGTTCCCCACCTTAGCCTTCCTCTTTTGAAAGCGGTTGTTTTCAACCATCATCACATGATTGGGTTTTTTCTTAATGCTTTCCTCGGCAGCCTTGAGCATCCCATATAGCTCGGTTAGGCTCTTCTCCATGCTATTCATATGAAAATTCATAATGAATGGCTCAAAGCTATGAGGCAGAGACTGGAGAATAACATCTGTGGCCAAACCGAGGCTAAGGGAAACTCAAGTTTTCCAATCTCCCAATGTAACCAATCATCTTGATCACATGAGGATGACCGATGCCTTGACCCGACTTACAAGCAAATAAAAGCTTTGAGATACCATACCTCTCAGCTCTTGCTTGATTCCCAAACATGCCCTTCAAGCCTACAATCATATTGTAAGCATCCTGGTCCTCATATTGCTTTTGGAGCTCAGAGTCCATGGTGACTAGCATGAGACGGTGACTTCTCTGAAGCATTAACATGCTTTTCATATTCAACCTTCAAATTATGAGCACATTTTCGGCTGGTTCATCAGGAATTGGATTCTTTAGAACATAGTCCTTCTTTTCATGCTTGAGAACAATTCTCAGGTTGCGATACCAATCAACAAAATTAGTTCCATTCAGTTTTTCCCTTTCCAAAACCGATCTCAAAGCAAAACCAGGTGTAGCAGGAGTAGGAGAAGGTGCCATTGAACTACAACAAAAACATGCAAAGATTCTAAGCACTATGTTTATGTAAAACTTTTATTAAACTTTTTAATTAAAGACACTTCTATTTTATGTCCCTTTTATAGACACATAGTGAGTATTCAAGATCCATATTCATCAAACACTAGTGAGCTTTGGCATCACTGCTAGAAATTTAATGACATAGGTAAGTAACACCTTTGCTAATTACATCATATGTAATTCTTGTTTGTTGAGTATGAAAACAAGTAATGAATGCCTCCATCAACTTGACTCATGGCCAGGTCAACCTGCCCCAAGGGCTCACATGAGGGAGGGAGCACTTCCCGTATACGGGTGACAATTAAGAAACCTGCCTCATGTGTGTTTTCCTAGACACCACTTGTCTTGTATAGGTTCCTTCATTACTGAAATCAAATCCCAACCACTTATGTCCTCAAGCCCAAAACCGTTTTGATAGCTTGATTAAATCTACCATTGTTATGCGTGATGTGTCCAACACATCCCTATCATCTATTGAGATAGCCATTGATATACTACTTTGGCAGTCATATCAATAACGATCTAAATTCTTGATAGGTGCAACAATTGGATGGACAATTTGATTTAAAATTTTTAACTATAGGGATGAACAAAGATTACTATGAACATGGCATCACATGCAATGAGCATAAAGAAAATAGCAAGGATTAAACACACATCCACAGAAAATCAAAATAAGTTGTGAAATAGCATGGCCCTTAGCATTAAGATCTCCATCATCATGCTTGTTTGTTCACCTAGCCACCTTGCTTGATTTGTTCACCTAGCCATCTTGCTTGATACCATCGTCTTCATCATTATGGATGCAACTCCTTACAACTTTTGATAATGAATTTTACATGAGGGTTTGAAGCATCACAAGTCGACACGCAGGTCGTTATACAATTTAAATAGCCTTATGGCTTGACATGGCACGCAGGCCATGTGGAAATTACATGCATTACATACACATAGGCCATACCATTTCACATAATTCCCTGCAAAAACGAGTTAAACAAAAGCAACCCTACGACTCAGGGTCCGGGGCGGCACTACAACAAGAATCCAAGGCGAGAGCCCCGCGGCGGTGATAACAGATTGACCCAATCCGATCTAATATGATTGGCTTGGTCCCATATGGATATGTTTCAGAAACCCTGATGGCGGTAACCCGACCGGTAAGGGTAACGTCGTACCATGAACGGACTCACCCAAATCAATATTGAATCTATTTGCGCTACCATGGATCAAGCAGATTGACCCAATCCAACTCAATCGATTGGCTTGGTCCCATATGGATACGTTTGAAACCACGATGGCGGTAACCCGACCGGTAAGGGTAACGTCGTACCATGAACGAACTCACCCAAATCAAGATTGAGTCGGTTTGCACTTTCCTCAAACCCTAAACCGATCGATCTCATCGATGGTCGCCATCACCAATTCATCACATGAACGGTGAACATGTAATAGATCCAATCTACTAACCTTACACATCATATGTGCAACATCGAGATCACAAAACTATACGAGATGGCTCGATACCACTTTGAAGAGGAACGCGGTATGCTACGCTAGCATAAAAAAATTCTAAAAAAACAAAGCTACTACTCGCAAGAAGGGATCATAGATAAGATTACCACTAGACGCGATTGCGGAATCCTTCGTCGCGTCGATGTAGTGGATCGTTCTCGCCGCGATCGTTGCGTCGATGTAGTGGATCGTCCTCGCCTTGCCGTGGATCGTCCTCCCACGCCGCGATCGCAGCAGCGTCACCGATAGTCCACATGTCGAGAGATGGAGCGCCGTGCGTTGGTGTGCAAGCACCGTCGCTCGGCGAGGGCAGCGAGAGGAGTAGGCTAGGGTTTCAAGTGAATCACTCCTAAACCGTGGGAAAGCACACCTGCACCCTCCTCCTCCCTCCTTATATAGCCACGAGATGAAACCTAAACTAGGGCCCATCAGCGTGCTAAGCCCACGAGGTTCATTAATTACGGATCCAATCCAAATTAATGCGCCCCACCATTAAGTGTGTGACCTGCAGGTTCACATACGTTTGGACATGGATTCGAAAACTCCTTTTCAATCCAATAGTTGGTAGTGGCTTCTTGCAAAGTATGCCAACTCCCAAACATACTATGATCAAATCGACAGAACCTATCAAAAGTACTCATGTAATAATCCCTTTGCCAAGTATATGAAGATTGATCTCAAGGCGAGAAGCATGTCATCCTTTGATGATTCAATCCATCTCGTATCCGTGATATATTAATAAGTTGTGATTGACTCCTCAATCACGACATGGCCATGCACTTCCTTAATCATATCACACGAGTGGCCTTGTCATATATCTCCGTTTCATTGGAGTGGCAAATTCCATCTTATTGCTCACTTCTCCTCTACGTTTCATAGTAAACATGAAAGCTACCTTTATAACTATCCGGTTAGGAAGTAGTGTTTGATAGCCCCAAGGAAAACTATTACACATGTAGGGAATATGACAATCTCAGGTCTAAGGATCATACATCTACTAGGTATGAGATACATCGATGACACATAAGAATGAAACATTCTCGCGAGTGTCCCATTGCGGGTCTATCTAACCCATGTTCTTCAACATGCGTCCACAATGTATAGATGATATCTCCATATCCCATGATCTATGAAGCATGATCATCGATCACTACATGTCTTGATCTATTCATCGTTGTCCTATACGATGATATCCGATCGAGATATTTATCGAATTACATCATTAAGTAAAGAGCTTCATAAGCAAGTCACATACTTGTTGATCAATACAATGATATACATTCATTGGACCAATAATCATATTATTATTCATAAACATAGTCATGTTACAATCATCTAAATGATTGCCTCAAGGGCATAACACTAACAATCTCCCACTTGCACTTGAGTCAATCAATTAAGTATCTAATACCAATAGACCTTGTGTGCGCCTCATGCTTAGGCTGTGGCAGTGGCTTTGTCAACGGATCGGCCACATTGGCTTCCGTATGTACTTTGCATATTCTCACGTCACCTCTATCCACAATCTCGAATAAGGTGAAAGCGACGGAGTATGTGTTTAGACTTCTGATGTGATCTAGGCTCTTTAGCTTGTGTCATGACGACCAACTTGGCGGAGGTGTACAACTGGGTAATGAGAGGGATGAGGTGTCTCCCGTTGGTAGGAATTGTCGAGGGAGTGCTGCGGGGTACAACCAAGTATTTTGTGGATAGGCATAAAGTCTTTGAAGTAGTAATGAGAGATGAGAATGCCTTGTACTCAAGCATGATAAGTAAATACATGGATGAGAAGAGTAATAAGCGGGCAAGCATAGAGCTATCAAAGTAGGTTCACGAACACCGCGCTCGAGGTGATATGCAGAGATAAAGGACGGCAGGGAACAAACCGTAAGGTTATCACCCAAGAGTGCATCTTGCAGTGAATGTCAATGCTCGTGTAACAAGCCCCCTCTGTTGCACAGGCCATGTTCTCATGTGATAGCTGCATGTGCATTATTTGGAATGCGACCCGGTACATATCTATCTGAATATTTTACAAAGGAAAAGGTGATGGCAACCTGAGGCGAGGAGCTGTATGGTTATGGTGTTGTCGGTTCTTTCACCACAACCCCTGGTGTCGATGAAATGTTCTGGGTCCCTGACTTTGATGCAAGATCATACAAAGGAGGTCGTCGCAAAACCAGGCGTATCAGGAATAATATGGATGAGTCCGAAACTGGTAAGCGTGTGAAGAAATGTTCACAGTAAGCTAACAGTCACACGCTCAAGAACCGCCATCACATAACGAAGAGGACGAAGGAGGAGATGGCAACCCGACGGCGGGGAAGGATCGTAAATCGCGCAAGGCGTGGTGGACGACGTCGTCGGACTACGAGAAGCTGTTTGAACTATTAGATGATATATGTCAAATTAATATTTTGTTTATGTAATGTGCGTTGCAACTGTTTTAATATAATTTGATGATGTAATGTGCGTTGTAATCTGTTCTAATATATTTTTCGATGTAGTGTGCGTTGTAATCTGTTTGATTAGAGTTTGTGGACGCTTTGTATTTATTTGTACGCATTTGGTTCGATGTATTGACGATACTTGTGTATTTATTTGTACGCATTTGGTTCGATGTATTGTTCTCATGTTTGTGTATTTATTTGTACGCATTTGGTTCGATGTATTGTTCGATGCTTGTGTATTTATTTGTACGCGATGTATTGTTCTCATGTTTGTGTATTTATTTGTACGCATTTGGTTCGATGTATTGTTCTGATGCTTGTGTATTTATTTGTATATTACTTTCTTTTTTGTAATTTGCAGGTATGGCTCATCAGGCTGTGGATGACGACTGGCCCTTTGAGTTGTTGGACCCAGTCGTTGACGGTCGTCACCGTGCACACTTCGCCACCGCTTCAGCAGAGGAGGGACAGGACCCTCAGGAGCTGGGCGTGCTACGACCGAGGCCACCGCGGGAGCTCTGGACCCTCGATCCACGTTGGATCCCCAGGTAACGTATTTATCTTTTAATTTCAAAATATTCCCGATGCAGTATCATAATCTGTTTTAATTAACTACTACGGTGCTCATATTAATCTAATATTTCTGTTTCGTAGGCTGCGAGCAGTAGGATTGCTGCCACTGGCACGGATGTTGGAGGCGCACGCAGGTGCGCAGGGAGGACGCGAGCCACCGGTTCCGTTGACAGTCCCTTCTCACCGCTCTCCGTGGATCGGTGGAGATCGGAGACGCACACCTTCCACTTACCGCGCCGAGAGATGGCGATCACTTTGGAGGACGCGTCTCCTACCTCCTCGGTCTCCCGATCGTTGGTGACCCTGTGGTGCCGTGGGACGCCGACCACCGTGGCGGGATGAGGTACATGCGTGGTTCCATGGTGTGCTACCGCCTCCGCGCATCGAGTCTTCACCAAAGACCCATGGTCCCACACACAGGTGGCTTCGACAGTTCGTGGTAAGCAACTAACCATTCAAACTTAACTTCACATATATATATTGGCTAGACTAATAAGAAAACTTAAATTTATAGGCGGAGCACATCGTCGAGCCTGCGGACGAGCAGAGGGTGAGTCGCCACCTTGAGGCGTACCTGCTCTGGCTGTTTGGCTGGTGCATGTTCACGAGCTCCCACGGGATAGCGCGTGTGCACTTCGCCGTCGGTCGCGAGGGCGATCGCGGACGCACCCCTTGACGCCGTGCCGCGAGACTCACGGGGTCACGGCGGTCCTCTGCGCGACGCATCGTGGGCTCTACAACGCCGTGGGCGGATCACCGACGGTCGATCCTCACCGGTGTCCATCGCTTCGCAGCTATGGGCATACGAGAGGTTCCAGATCGGGCGCCCCAGGATCGACACGAGTCCTCTTCTACGCGATGGTGACGACGATGTCGATGCGCCGACTATGGGCACCATCTGGTTCTACCGACGGGTAAGATATTGCAAACCACGGTTGTGAAACCTACGCTTTAACATTTCTCAGTACTAAATGTAATGTTGATTTTTTGTCGCCACCGCGGCCTAGGTGGGCACGGCACGGGCGGCTTAGCTACCCGCAGTTCATCGCTGCCTTCGACCACCTCACCGAGGACCGCGTACGCTGGACGCCGTACACAGCGGGAGACATCGGGCTACGTGTGCCGGGTGGATTGTCCACCCTATGCACACGCGACGCGGCGTACTGGCGTACACGTCGGTTCCTCGTGTTCGACTTCCTGGTCGAGGGCTACGCTGTCCATCGAGTGATGAGGCAGTTCGGTCTATGATAGGAGTTCCCGGTCCAGGTCGGCCGGCAGGTCCCACACGGCGTCCACACTTAAGTTCCCTACATCGATGTTCTCTAATATGTACGGTGTAATGACATGTAATAATGCTATATTTTTGCTTATCCGTAGGCAGACTAGGAGGGGCGGGAATGGGGGCACCCCATGGCACGTACGTATGGCGCCATGGGTCGAGGAGTGGGGAGGAGTCTTGGACGACGTCCATGCCGAGGATGCGCCGTACGACCCGCAGACGTACCAGGGGTACCGACAGTGGTACACTTCCCGTACCCGTATGCGTTTGGTACGTGTCGACCCGGATCCTCCTAGACACATCCCCAGGGTGCGGTAAGTTCTGTCTAATGTACGACGTATTTTCATATTGCATTTTCCAGATTAATGTGTTAGGTTGATTCGTAATGTATTTTTCAGACTGGTGTGCTAGCCCGGTACTACGAGGAGTCCGGGAGCTTCCTGTCTCGTCTGTCTCGTGGGATAGACGTGACCAGGGAGGACGTGACCTCCTTCTTCGCGAGGTTCAGGGAGAGCGCCAGACGCACCCTCGAGTTGGCAGGTTGCCGCACGCCTCGCGATGTGGCTGACAGCCCTCGCGGCGTGCCGCTTACTGCAGCGAGGAGTGCTCCATGTACTTCTTCACACCCCACGTCATCCCGTCCCACCGTCACGCCGACTTATGCGACAGGGCGAGCTGCTGGACACGCTGGTCTAGCCCCTCACGTCGGAGGTAAGCTCTTCGCCACACTTCGTATGTTTTCTAATTATTTCTTGAATGTTACCAACAATTCTTCACTTCTTACAGGCTCACAGGCACGATGGTTCTCCTCTGCAGCTTCACCGCCTCTGACGACTACGAGGGGCAGTTTGATGATGCAGCCCATGCGGATTTCGACCTCGACGATGGTGACGTGTCGAGATACTTCGTTGGTCCGGATGTGCCTGAATCATCGCAGTTGCAGGGAGCACCACCACCAATGCAGCCTTCTCAGTCGACGTACGCTACACCTCTGGCTAGACCACAGAGGGCCCACCACCCACCGGTGCAGTTGACGTACTCGCACGGGAAGGTTCGCAGGAGGCCTGCCCAACCGCGAGGAGGTGCCCAGAAACGGGGGCGCCAGTAGTTTGTATTTGGCTTATGTATTTTGGCTTATGTATTTGGTTATTACGTTGTGACGTACTTTGCATCTTATGTATTTATTTGTATACGATATATTTCCCTTATGTTAGTAACCACGTACTTTTGGTTATGAACTATTGTTATTCTTTGTTACAGTAGCCCTGCTTTCAAGCATGGCGAAGTATTGTCGTGCAGCAGCTTTTTAGAGCGAATAGCCTCATGCATCAGCTTTGGCAGCCTTGTCGGGCCGATGGGACAGGTCACATGCATCAGCTTTGGCAGCCTTGTCGGGCTGATGGGACAGGTCACATGCATCAGCTTTGGCAACCTTGTCGGGCCGATGGGACAGTCACATGCATCGCCTTTGGCGGCCTTGTCGGGCCGATGGGACAGTCACATGCATCGGTTGTGTGAAGCGACCCCTCGGCACCACTATAAAAGCGATCGAGAGGTAGACATCCAACACCGCCAAACAAGCAAGACACGCCACGGTGAATCTTCACAAATTAGGGCACGATGTCGTTTCACCGTCGCCTCTCAAAGAAGCGTAATTCATCCCACCCCGAGTACCCGGATACTAGTAGCGTTGACGCCCCAGATTCGCCGAAGTTGCCCCGACCCAATTGCGACTGCAACCTTCCGGCGAAGATGATGCAATCTACCCACGGAGAGACGGCCGCCGCGCTCACTACTGTTGTGCCCGCTCTTACCGGGTAGACCTGCTGGTGTCCATACAATACAGAGTAACATTACCATTTCATGCATCGTTCTTTCTTTCAAAGACAACGACCGGTGTTGCTTCTTCCAATAGATCGACGGTTTAACGACGTGACTACGAATTTGTCCACAATCGCCACGACGCCGAACCCGCTTCGCCGAGAACTTCAACGGTGGGAGAGGCCGCCAGGATACGTCCCCGTTCTAGAGCGACGAGTTCGGGCGGTGGGCAAGAGGCCAACCAATCGGTGAGTTTCATGCGACGAACTCATGCTTCACTCACAAAGTAGTAATTCTAAACCAGTTCATCGCATACAGGAGTTCAAAAGAAAATTGTGAAATTGCTCGAGTCAAAGGAGAAACCTCCTCGGGGCCACCAAAGCCCGACTTTTGCGAACACGGCCTTGAGCAAATGGTTGATACCGCCACGATGAACTAGCGGACCGGAGATTCTACCGATGCCCTTGGCCGAGGATGAATGGTGCGGCTACTTCAAGCCCAGGTGGACCCGAGACGTACCACCCACATCTCAAACTTCCCGTATGGGATAACTGGGGGGAGCAACCCTCCCCGTGGTGCTACTACCGCCTAGAAAAGCCAGACCCCGAGTACGCCTACGGTGTTATTCAACGACCACAGCGGGCATACTGTATTGACTGCAGGGCACGCTTTTGGTTGTACAGGGACAAGCCCAACACACACCTCCTGCACCATATAGTGGAGTGCGAGCCGAAACAGAGCAGGCGTCTCGGCAAGTCTCCGCCAACGGCCAACGCAACAAAGGTGCAAGAGGGTACCTCCTCTCGAAGAGGAAGGGACAAGGGGAAGCAGCCGGCCGAGGTCCGCACCATGCAACAAGTCCTTGACGCGTTACGCAGACCATCCGGGAACCCGGGTGGTATAAACATAGGAGATGCCAGGAATCGGTATGACAAAAAAATTATGTCTTACACACCCGAGACGTACGGTATAGGCCACCCAATCGGCGACACCTGGGAGCACTGCGGATCCCCGTGGAGTTCTTTCATAGTGAGGATTGAGCAGTGTCCGAGGACAAATCGCAAAATTTACACGGGTCAGGTAATATGCAGAAAATGTAGGACATCATTCTGGCTATACCCAGATAGGCGGAACGATCATCTGTTCCACCATGACAAACACCGCCGTTAGTTAGTTTCGTCAAGCAATTTCACATCGTTGTAATGCCCTTATAATATAATCTAGTCTATTGCTTATTTTACCATCTGAACTTTCGGTGCATCTGCCCTCATGTATGTTCAACAAATAGTTTAACACATGATTACAAATCAAAGTTTAATAACGCGATTTAAGGGCATGTATCAAAGATCAAATGTGGTCCACTGTTCGTAAAAATACAGTTTAGACATGACATTTTACGGGGCGCCGAAAAGGCTAAAAAACATTGCCGACTATATTACTTAGGGTTGTTGCACTAGTGGAAATTAGATGCAAAGCAAGCTGTAAATTACATATTTCTCCATAATATGGAAGTGCATGTATCAAAGATCAAATGTGGTCCACTGTTCATAAAAATACAGTTTAGACATGACATTTTACGGGGCGCCGAAAAGGCTAAAAAACATTGCCGACTATATTACTTAGGGTTGTTGCACTAGTGGAAATTAGGTGCAAAGCAAGCTGTAAATTACATATTTCTCCATAATATGGAAGTACATGTATTAAAGATCAAATGTGGTCCACTGTTCGTAAAAATACCGTTTAGATATGACATTGTACGGGCCGCCGAAAAAGCTAAAAACCATGCACTCTACTTGTTTAAGGGAATTTTCAAAATTATTTCAATCCTAAATCTGTTTATCCAAAAATTTTATTCTTTAAGTCTCTCAGATTTTTTTTCTAAAATTTGTAAATTTTCTGGCCAAGTTGCCCTGCCATTGGGCGATTTATTCATGTCACCCTACCAGTGGGCGACTAGTGACGTGTCGCCGTTCCATTGGGCGACTAGTGAGGTGTCGCCCTACCATTGGGCGACCTATTTTCTGAGTCACCATGTCGCCCTACCATAGGGCGACAAGGGTACATTTTTGCAATTCTTTTTTTTCGTGATATATTTCTGCAATTTGAATTATAAAATATATTATTTAAAATAAAATTCCTACTTTTTATCACTTTAACCATAATTTTAGCAACAATTTCAACAAGCTCCTCTAATCCATTACCATCAATATTAAATAGAGTTAACAAGAATTTGCTTAATAACATGGACACGAACAATAAAAATTTAAATCTTGGAACCAAAGGCCTATGCACATCCGAGACCACGCATTCGGGAACACCCAAATCCACGTGCTTGGGAGGCTTGGGTTCCCACGTCCGACAATGCCCGGATCACATGCGTATGCGAGCAATCTTTACCTTTTGACGATGATGGAGAACAAAGATTCAAAGATAATAAATAAACAACTAAACTTCTCAATTAATATATAAATTCAACTAGGTTCACATGATTCTCATTATGATGTGAAAGCTCAACAACTAATCAACTGGACACTTTATTAATCCTAGGGTGATCACTAATACTAGATAATTGTGGGAGTTGATGTGACAAGTAATGTGATGGTGCTACTTTCATCAAATGCATGTCGCATTCATAGATCATCTAAAAAATTAAATAAGCAAGTTTGAGTCCATGACTCACAAGTACATAATAAAATATTAACATATTCATTTACAATATTAATCTCATTAATCATCTTTTATCATTAGCGATGTCATGCAAATATATCTACATACTTTGATGCTCATCACATAACTTATACCGGTATATCTGAGTATACACCCGTCAATGTTGCACCCTTCTATTCCCTCAATCTCATGGAGGTGCCTACCAAAGTAGGCCTTTTATGCCTACATCATGTAGGTCATAGAGGTCCATACATATCACATCTTTCTATCATGAATGCATCATATGCAAATGACATGATTTATCAATATTTAATATTTATCATCATCACTATTAATTTCATTACCACATCATTTCCATAATAGATAAAAGTAATCATACAAAACAACGTGATAAACAAGTTACCAATAAGAACAATAAGAGTTAACAACTATGTTATTATTCTACCATATACTTGAATTTTTACCAACGAGAGACGGAATGGCGTGCAGTTGAAGCCAAACCAGAAGTCTCGCCTCATACAGTAGATAAACCCAACTCAACAACATACCTTAACAATTTATAACATCAAACATAACAATATCGATCATGCACGCTGTCTCTGAAGGACCATGTGGAGGTCCATCCATGTTTATGATGAGTATTTGACTTTATGTGATCTAGGATAGCTTAGATTTGAGTTTGGATTTAAAATGGATTTCAAGTAGGAAGAGGGAAACAGAGAGTTTTCCATTTGCACCAGACCAAATGTCACATGAGTTGCATGTACGCCGAACCAAATGTTGCATGAGCTGCATTTGCGCCGGACCAATGGAAATGAGAAATAGAAAGTTACCTATTTGCGACGGACCAAATCTCAGAGAGTTTCACGTGTACGACGGACCAAATCTCAGTGAGTTTCACGTGTACGACGGACCAATTTTGACAGCGTGAAGTAATATGCCTTTTTGAAGGTCTTCCTGTGCTCAAAGAATTATGTGTTCTACATGAAAGTTGTAGATAATTTCGAAAAGCAACTTTTTCATATTGACAAGTTTTTCATATGAGCAACATAAAAATTCATAAAAAAATTGAGAAGATTACTACTGTATTGAAAATAAGATGTTTGCATTTGGTCCGTTTTGGTTTGTTCTAACCCCAATTCGTGATCGAATTAATGCGCTGGGTTCATGGTAGAACCAAGAAGGGTTTTCTTGTCTTTGTGGATGTAGGACTTCATTTGGTGGTCATGGTGAGGCGAAGGGAGGCTGGAACTAGGCATGTGATAACCGGAGGTTCAAGTTGGCCGGATGTTCGCCGGAAGATGGCCGGAGATAAAGTCGGTGCAGTCCCAAGAGATAAGAGATCAGTGTAGAAGCTATCTTATCACTACTTGGATCAAGAAGAGCTGTTGGGTTGCAGTTCTGGAAGATAGAGTAGTGGATAAGTGTAGCTTGCTTTGAAAACTGTGCAAGAAAACCCATGTGTGTAGTGGGTTTTGGGTTAGCCCTTGCATGGCTGGTTGAGTGGGTTAATCCTAGCCCTTGATGAATGCTCTAGGGTTTAGAGGCTCATCCAAGGGTGATAGGTGGCTCAAGAGTTGTATAAATAGGGATGGAGGGGTAGCCTTCCCCTGAGAAGGTTTTGAGGTTTTTGATGCTCCTTTGAGCTTTGCCCACATGAATGTGAGGTTTTGTAAGCTCTCCTTCCAGAAATGAAATGTTCTTCATTTATGTTCATGTTCCATTTCTGTCAGGGATCAGTCATCCTGACACGTGTTCAGGCCCCCCCGGAGCTTTAGACCGTCCTCCCCCGAGCTCAGAGGACTGTTCCCGAGCTCGGGCGAGGGTGGTCCCGAGCTCGGAAGACCATTCCCGAGCTCGGGTAAGAGCTTCCCCAAACTGCTGCAAACCTCGACGACCTCCTCGACATCGGTACCCCCGGTCCAGACTTCAATGTAATAGATCTCCTCTTGTATGTATGGATGACCTCTATCCCCTGCGTGGGAACTAGGGTCAACCACTCTTGTCAGTCCCCCTGCGTGGGGACTAGAGGCTATCTGCCCCTGTCAGAATCCCCTGCGTGGGAACTAGGGTCAACCACTCCCCAATAGCTCCCGTCAGCCCCCCTGCGTGGGAACTAGGGTTAACTTCTCCCGTCAACTCACAAACGGCCACCTGACGTCAGCCTCGGGATCAGCGCCAGGAGCCTATAAAGCGCCCGACCGTCCCGGTCGGAGGGGGATCCAGCATCCAAAGAACCGCAACGGTAATAAGATCGCACAAGGCAACACACCAAGAAACCTAAGGGGAACGCGCAGATACGTCTGCGGCAACACTTGCACATTCCACCGTTCGTCGCGCCACCCTCGGCAACGGGCTCCCCCTGTAGTTCTCCCCCGAGGAGCTCTTAGACATCTTTCGCCTACGGGCAAGACCGAGTAGAGTCACACCCGACCTAGGGGGCTCGAACCAGTATAAACTTTGTGTCCCCTGTTTGCTCGTCCTTCTTCCCTGTGCTACACGTCTCCTAACCCCTCTTCCCGGATGAACGTGACTCTAGGCCTCGCCTCTTCGTGCGATCCTTCCCCCCTTTTTTGCGGTCGGCGGTCCCGATCGTCGACAATTTCCTTAACGCATTTGAATTACGCAATTTAAATTCCGCATTTACTTTCTTGCAATTTACATTTACGCAATTTGGATTTGCCTCCCCTCCTTCTAATTGCTTACGAATTTTTTGCTGAGGTTTATGATTGATTCTTTCTTGAAATCCTGTTTCAATCATCTAGGCTATCCATGCGTTCTTGTTGCAAGAAGTTGATCTTTTGCGTTATTGAATACTTGATCGTGTTGATTGTGTATCCTTGAGTTTCTTTGTGTTCTCTTGCTTGCTGGGACTTGTGGGAAGTCATTCAAGATCACTTTGATCATCAAAACCCCACGAACAAGCCTTGATCGAAGTTCTTTCGATTTTTATCGAAACTTGGTGCGTTCCTTCTTCTCGGGCATAAAGGTCAAAACTTTGACATCAAACCTTGTGATTGAAGGTTGAAATAAGTTCCTGACATCCCAAGGACCTTATCTGTCAAGTTTGGTTGAGTTTGGATCAACGGATCAAAAGATACATCAATTTTCTTATTTGAACTCGTACAAAACGCTGCTCATATGCTCGATTTCATCAGAGCTACTGATGAAACGAAGAGTATCGCCC
Organism: Otatea glauca; assembly: GCA_036346275.1. Classification (NCBI taxonomy): domain Eukaryota; kingdom Viridiplantae; phylum Streptophyta; class Magnoliopsida; order Poales; family Poaceae; genus Otatea; species Otatea glauca. The sequence continues at coordinate 16,203,353 of CM070713.1, forward strand.
CAGAGTGCGATAGCACTGGCATCAGGCTAATTTTTGTGAAAATTGACTCTTTCGCTTCCATTTGATATCTAAGGGTTTGGCTTGGTTTTATTTAGGTGAAAATATGCATTTGTGATCTTTCTTAGAGAATATATTTTAATTTGGGATCATTCACCCCCCTCTGATCGCCATCTCGGTCTTTCAGTCTCGAACCTAACTTTCCATCTTACCAGATAGTTTCTCCTTTGCTATCCCGACCGTCGGAGGACTACAACTCCTAGCTCAGAAATCCAAACTTACTAAATCATTTATGTTTTGAAAGTTAAAAAAAGATTACCTACAATTTTCTATTTGGCCGCAATTTCAAATTAATTAATCTAAGCCTTGTTTTCAACTCCAAAGAATGGTATGTTGTTTTACTAGACAACAGATTTTGCAATTTTGGATAACAACCTTCTAGAATCCATAACTTTGTAGCCGGTTAATCAAATCTAATGTTCTTGTACTATAATAAAATCTTATACAATAATCTACATTTTTCATAACTTGGACCATAACATCGCTCCTCTACAACACGTACACGACGAACATCAATCTAGGTTATACCTATGCTATGATGTTTTGTTGGAAACGTCGCAAATGTCGGTCCTCCACGATCCCCGCCCATTCCCTATCTCTTCAGGCCTCCCAAAACTCCTGCACCATGTATTCCATGGTTTTTGACACCTCGTGCATATGGTGACGTGAATGGATATCAGTTTGGACACTCGGTTTGATGAGGAACAAGAAAATATGAATAGGAGAACGCCGGGACATGCCCTGGATGCGGCCAACACGATGCGGTGGGCATGGCGACGGCGTGTGGTGGTGCAAGTTGTGCTGCACCTCGATGGTGGCTTCGGCGAACAGCTGCAGCTCAGCCGACGGCGACGCATGGCAGGGTGGTAGCAACAATTGGGCAGTAGCGTCGCAAGTAGCTACTGGAGCGACGGGAGGTAGCAAACATGTCGGGGTGCGGCGGCGTGCAGCTAGGGCAAGCTCGGCCAGGGTAGGGCGACGTGCGGCGAGGCCCCAATGTGGCGGCGTATGTATGACCTGGGGAGGGGCGAAGTGCAGTTAGGGAAAAGCGCCCTAGCCCCTACCCTTATAGCAGGCCCGTCCTAGTCCTGTCCAACTTGTGGCACCCAGCCCTTCTTTTTTCAGGGTTTTACAGTTTCCGCCTCCTACCACCTTCTCTAGGTTCCATCCTCTATAGTAGCCTAGCTTCTTTCCTTTTCTTTTTTTTCCTTTTCTGTACATACTGGAGCTATGCTGCCATGGTGTTCATCCTGAATCATTCATTGCACTAGCTCCTTAGATTTTTTTTTGCAAAACTAGCCTCAGTGCGTACAAAATTACAAAAATAGCCTCCTGACCCATAACTACCGCTCCTGGGAAGCGTGGAAGTAGCCTTCTGAGTAAGGGGAGAGCGGAAGCTATCCTACCGCGCATGCATGCCGCGGCAGCTACGCCCGGGCCCACGCGCCGCGCCTCGCCAGCTAGCCACATGCCTCTCGGCCCACACGCCCCATGCGCCAGCGCCCAACTCGGGCCCACGCACACCCACGCGAGCGCGCGTCACGCGCCCCCGGCCCCACGCGCACCATGTGCTAGCGACCCTGCCCCAGGCACGAAGCGTCTCCGCGCGCCACACACCCGCCCGTTCTTGCCTGTGCTCAAAGCTTCCCGCCCGTTCCCGCACGGGCGAAGTTTGCCGCCCTCCCTCCAACTGCGCTTGCCGTTCGCGGGAGGGTTGCTTCCGCGCTTGGGAACCGCGGAGGGTGGCTTCCGCTCGCGGTAGAAGTGGGGTAAGGAGGTCATTTTTGCAATCTTATTTGGCACGGAGCTAGTTTTGTAAAAAAAAGAAAGTAGAAGAAGAAGAGGGGCCTACTACGGTGAATGCTTCGTTCGTCCTCGCCTCGATGCTTCTCTTGGCGATGTTTTGCTCCTCCGACAAAGCCGGTAGCCCATGTCTGTCTCCAAATAATCTCCCTTGTGGACTTCTCCTGATGGGTATGGAGTTTATCTCCGAATTTGCCGGTGTGATGCCCTCTTCTATAGGGCCACTGTGTCCGTCCTCCCTATGTCCTAAAACCTCCTATCACCAAGTACCTATCTTCAATCCTCCCCCAATATTCAACAAATCAAACCAGATCTGGCCAAATATATGGTATCGTTTGCTTTGCAAGGGAGAGGAATCCAAATCAATTACTGTCTCCTCGTTGGCATCAACCTCCGGTCCCGTTTGGATTGGGAGAAATGGAGGCCTCAAGTTTCAGTGGTAGCCCGGCGGCTGCTCAATCTGGTGAGCTACGCCCCCTATCGTTAGCTACCGACGGTTGCACGGCGGCTCGACGCCTTCCGTTGATAGCTGACGAATCAGCTACGCCACCCACTTCTCTGCTGTTGGAACATAAAAAAATAAAAAACAAAAATCAACTCAAAATTTGTAGCCGTGTTCCAGTGCAAACCCACTGAGCAAAAGCTCTTTGCTGTTTTCTCTTGCTTCTATTCTCTAGTTATTGGTTATAAACTACCACCAGCACCTATTTATATAGCCTAGACGTCTAATCCTCAAAAAACCGACTCGGTAACAAGTTGCCGTTCAACTCGGACTCCAAAACCTGTGAACTACACAGGTTCTACAATCTTTCCAAAACAAATTTTTCTAAAACAAAATTATCTCTAATATTTACTTCTTTAATCTTTTAACACAACTCTAACTTGTTAAGATAGTCGGTCTCAACTATAACTTACCTAACATTTACTCGATACAGGATAGAAAACACATCTCCTCAACATCATGTATTCAACATACTTAAATCAAGACGGCGAACACATCTCCTCAATGTCCCAGAGTCAAATTTGACGAACTCGATTTAGGACAGCGAACACACCTCTTCAACATTCTGAACTCAACTCTCTTACTTGACACAGCGTCAAAGTAGTGCCGGTTCATCATCACTTAGAGTTTCGACAAGGAGCGTTTTTTTCACCTCCTTCAGCTTGCGGCACTCTAAAGCGAAATACCCATAATCATTACAATTATAGCATCTCACTTTGTCTGATCGAATTTTTTATTCTTGTGGCCTCGTCAACCGTCGCCTTTAGTGCCATCGAAGGAGCCCTCGCCGCCGCACCTCGACGATTGGCCTCCCACTCGACACGCGTCAGTAGTAGGTGCTCTTCATCACCGTCGTTGGATCTCCTAATCCGTTCCTCATGTGCCTTCAAGTGACCGATCACCTTGAGGTCGCTGAACTTCTCAATGATAGAGACGATTTGCAAGAACCTGGTAGGGACTGCACGAAGAAATTTTCTTACCACATAGCTCTGTTCCATCTTGTCGCCAAGCCATTTGATTTTGTTGACGATTGTTGTCAATCGGATGGCGAAATTGTCGACCGACTCCGTCTCCGTCATGCACAACCCCTCGAACTTAGTTTTGAGGCTCTGTACCTTTGCCTCCTTGACATGATCGGCGCCAATATGCATTGTCTTCATTGTCTCCCACGCAGCTTTGGCCGTCTTCTTTTTTGGCCAGTAGGAAAAGCATTTCATCCGAGATGCCTCCATAGATAGCCGTCAAGGCCATCTGATCCTTACGCATATCGACGTTGCCATCTACGATCGTGTCCCCACAGTCCTTGAGCCCTCATATACACCTTCATCTTGATTGCCCATACTACATAATTGTTCTTCGTGAGCACCGGATAATACAGCGAGACGGTGAAACTCTCCTTCGTCATCACACTCGATATCGTCTCATCACCGATGACACCACTTACCGGAGAGTGCGACATTATCTTGAGTAATGGATCAAAAATCTAGTTTGATACCGATTGTTGGAATGTAAAAAAAATAAAAAAACAAATATGAACTCAAAATTTGCAGCCGCATGACTCGAGAACACACGCAACCTTTAGATACAGGAGCAATGTGCAAACTGCAAACCAACTGAGCGAAGGCTCTTTGATGTTTTGTCTTGCTTCTATTCTCAAGTTATCGGTTACAAACTACAACCAGCAACTACTTACAGAGTCTGGACGTTCAATCCTCGAAAAACCGACTCGGTAACAGAGTTGCCGTTCAACTCGGGACTCCAAAACCTGTGAACTATCTGGATTATGCAATCTATCCAAAACAAATTTTCCTAAAACAAGAATATCTCTAACATTTGCTTCGGTGGCTTTCCGGCGGCCCTCGGCGATGGGCGACGCCACCTACCGAAGACATCCACAAGGGTGATATAAAGCAGGGGTAAACCTTAAAAAAATTCAGATCCTAGGGATTTCCCGTACTGTTCCATTAAGAAAACAATAACTTATTCCACTGATCAATCTTAGCGTAATCCACATGACATCGTATCTCCAGAAAGATAATTTTACTGTAACAGTCAATCTTCACATGATCCAGACAGAAACTCACTGCATCCTCGAAGGCCCCGCGATGCATCAATCGCATCCAATGTGATGCCTGCTGAAAGATCTTCATTTCCCTACAGCTTGATTCTGTTCAATTCTAGTGTCAGAACATGAACTAGTATGCATGCCTTAACCTGCAGGAAGTTGAAGTCTGAGCAGCTGAGGCCTAACTTAAGTGCACTGGTGCTCTGATTTGGTGCAGAGACATGCATTTAATCATCATAAGTTTGCACTATTCTAGGCCCTAGCTTGTCGCGGTTCTTGATGATAGGTAGAGCTTGAAACAAATTGCTTCTAAATTGTAATGCTGTTCTGATTGTGATCGCACTTGTTACATTATCAGCGTTGGCTTGTAGATGTTGCTCTGCTTTTTCAATGGAGTGTCGCTTTCAGTAACCCTTTTGTTTTACTACTCTTCTAAGCTCAGTAGAAATGGTGGATGGCATCTATTGGAGATTTCAGTCCTTTTTTTAGAGGATTTCAGTCTTTCTTTTTAGATGGCTTCGGCCATTCTCTTGTTTAGAGGATTTCAGTCATTCTTGATGCGGTTGCCCGTTGTGCAGGGTTCAAAATTTCGGCGAAATTTTGGATTTCGGACTACCCCGAAATCTCAAGTACCGCCGGAAAAAAAATTTTGAAAAAATCTGAAATTGCTACAGTAAAATCCGAAATTTAGGTTTTTTCGGCGAGATTTCGCCGAAATTTCGTGTTTTTTTGGCCGATTTTGAAAGTTTTAGGGCAGGATTTGACCGGATTTGATCCAATAACCCTTAGGAAAGTCATCTCCTATGAAAATTTATTGAAAAACATAATTTTTTAAACATTTTAAAATTATGGCAGAAACACTGTCAGATTTTTATAAAATTGTACAAGGTTGATAATAATCTAAACATTTTATGGTACTATCCTTAGTAGTTTAGGATCGTACATAAACAATTTCAAAATAATTTAACTTCATTTGTTATCTTTAAAAAATCAAAAACAGAATGAACATAATTGGGACAGTTATATTGTCAGAATTGTATAAATTTTCTTGTGTGTGATTATGATCTAAATTTTTTTTGGGAGATTAATAATTGACTCAGTACCATTATATAAATTTTTCAAAAAATTTTAAATTTGTTTGTTTGGTAAATCAAATCTATGTAAGCATTGAACTTCGTTTGTTATATTATATTTCAAAAATCAAAAACAAAATAACATAAATGGTACTGTGCCTTGTAAGAATTTTATAAATTCACTGGAGTGTGATAATGAATCAAAATTTTTATGGGATATTAATAACTTCCTTATAACCATTATTTAAAATTTTCAAAAAAATTTATGGTTTATATAATTTTTTATTTTGTTCAAGTTTGCCGGTTTGCCTTTTAACATGGCAGTACTACTGTTCGAATTTTTAAAAATTCATACAATTTTATCATAATATAAAAATTTTATGAGAGCATTATAGATACATCATAACCATGAAAAAAATTTCAACAGTTTCTAACTTCATTTGTACAATTTTTCATTCGGATCAAATTTGTCGGTCAGTGTTCTATCAGGACAGCGCCACTCTCCGAATGTTTAAAAATTCCTCACATGTGATAATCAGCTGAAATTTTTATGAGAACATTAGTTATGGATCATAACCATGCACAAAAAATTTCAACGGTTTATAACTTGATTTGTACCATTTTCCATTCCGATCAAACTTGTCAGTCAGTGTTTTATCAGGACAGTACCATTCTCCGAATTTTTAAAAATTCCTCAGATGTGATAATCAGCTAAAATTATTGTGAGAACATCAGAATTGTGTCAGAAACCTCCAAAAAATATTTCAAAATTTCTCAATAACGTTTAGACCACTTTTCAGCCAGTGCAAAAAAAACCCGAAATTTCGGGTTTTTTCGCCGAATTTCGGTTTTTTTTCTGGATTGGACCGGATTTGAATTTTCAAATTGAAATTTCGTCCGAAATAATTCCGAAATTTCAAAATTTCACCGAAATTTAGTTATCCGGCCCGGGACGAAATTCATTCCGAAACCGAAATTTGAAACCTTGCCGTTGTGGGTTTTACTTGCCCTTTGCGTGTTTCTGACTTGGTGATCAACTGGTGAATGAACAAAATACTGGTGTTTCACTATAGTAAAATAGATGGATCTATAGTTCTAAAATAAAACCATAACTTTTTTAATGAGAGAGGGAGGGGATTGGCCACTCCTTGTACCAGAAATTAACATGGGTATGGGCTAGGTTTCCAAACAGCTATGGTCTGCTCGTATCCATCAGGCGAGGCCCGGGCCTAACTGACACAAACAGAACAGGATGATCAAGGAAACTAGGCTGGCCCTATTATGTCTTTCTTGGCGGCCTATGCATCCTTCTTTTACATTGGACCATCGCCCATTTCTAGAAAAAGATTGGAACATCACCCTTTTTTTTATTCTGTTTTGCACTATTTACCACCCAGTTGTTGTTTGAGGGATGCTACAAATACTTGCAATACCGAAATACCAAAAAGAAAAAAAATTCTACGAAGGCTAGGCTTTTAAGGAAGTAGCCTTAGACAGCATGTGTGTGCGATGCAATGTTGCACTCCCTTCAGTCAAAAAATACATATCATTTTGGATATCAACATTATCCTTTAAATCTAATAAAATTATAATATTATGAATGAATTTTCGAGAGAAATCTACATATGATTTTTATGTATCGAATACAGATATTTAAAAGATAATGATAACCAAAGTTTCTAACGTTTGATTGCATGTATCCTAAACGATATATATTTGCTTACGTATATGTGAATATGTGATGATGATAAGCTTCAGTTCATCCTATCATGGCATGGTAGAGCTGTGGCATACCGGCATTAGATCCAGACCATGAAACACAAGAAATAAACAACTAGCTTCTAGAGCTGTGGCATACCGGCATTAGATCCAGACCATGAAACACAAGAAATAAACAACTAGCTTCTATAAAAGAGATCAATACATAACCCCACCGCTTTGGAAATGATCTAGAAATAGTCGGTAGCTTCAAGACAAGGGATTATTCAAGCCTGAGTTGCAACTAGGAGATACCAAAACCACCAGTGGGCTCAACGCCTGAACGAGAGTACTTTTTTTTAATCGATCAATCACTTTAAAGTGAATGATGAATGTATTAAAGAAAATATTGTCATAAACCTTTTGAGAGTCATTAACTCCAGAGGCTTGACATGCATGCATGTACGCGATGTAGTGTGTATATATATATATACATATATATATATACACACATAGTATAATTACCTAGGGCACCATGATCTAAAAAGGATATTTTCTCTATATATTTTCATGCGAATTTTTTTGAAATTTTTAGGATACTGAGTTTAACCAGTTTACTAACTAGTTCAAACAAGTTTGAACTGAAATTCAAACTAGAGTTTTCCTTTTTTATGATAGTTGATTGTAGGTATGTGCTGATTTTATATATAAATCAGCAAAGCATGTGATCCAAACTCGTTCAAAATCTTTGAATTCGAGTATATTTTTTCAAAGGTATGTGTTTCATTTGAATTGTTATTGATTGGTATATACTTTAAAACTGAAATTTTTGAAAAATATACTCGAATATGGTTTGAATTCGTGCATTTGAAATCATGGTGCCTGGGCACCATGGTGCCCCATTTCGGCTTCCTATATACGTATATATATATATACATGCATATGTATGTGTGTATATGTATATATATACACATATGTACGTATATGTGTATACATATGTATATATATGAAGCCGAAATGAGGCACCATGGTGTCTGGGCATCATGATTTCAAATGCGCGAATTTAAGCCATATTCGAGTATATTTTTCAAAAATTTCAGTTTTAGGGTATATACCTGACGAATAGTCAAAACAGGGGTACCCCAACGGCCCAGGAGGGCAAACAGGCCGCGTCAAGCCCAGCTCCGACCAAGGGACCCGCGGGGCCACAAAAAGACGCTCGTCCCCGACCAGAGTAGGGCGAGCAATCCCGACCAAGTGGGACGCCGACCCACATCACGGGTCGGGCTCCCCCGAGCCCCGACCAAGCTGGGGCAACCTTCGCCAAGGGCCACGTGTCAGGCCTCTGCCGACTGTTGGCCACGTGCCCCACGGACAGGATCGTTCGAAGTGACCGTACGGGGCAGGTGGCCCCTTTCCAAGGCAGCACGAGGGTTGCCCAAGTCAAAACTCCAGTCCTATCGCCCAGTCACACGAAGTATAGGGATACGCTCCCTCCCGAGGCAGCGCCAGGGCCACGCTTCGCAACATCAGTACCTGATAGGTTCCCAGAGGGCAGGTTCGCTGCTTCCTAAGGAAACGGCGAACTGCTCTGCTCAGCAAGCCTACCAAACCCGGTGTGGGCGAGGCCGGACGGCGACCAATCACCAAGACGAGGGACTAAGGCTCCTAGTGTAGGTTTCTCCTTCCTTCCTTCTCCCAATTCTCAATGTAACCTGCCCCTCCCGACTATATAAAGGGGGGCAGGGCCCTCCGGGAGAGGGACACACACGGACGGAGATAGATCCTCTTCTCGCTAAGTCTTTTCGAACAGACAACGAGCGCTCTCGTGTATAAGCCCTCGGCCCTCACTTGTAAACGTGGTGTAGTCGACTGCATCCAAGGCAATACAACACCACCACACGAACTGGAGTAGGGACATTCGGCCCGAACCAGTATACATCTTGGGCTTTCGAGTTTAACCATTCAAGGAGAGGGAACGCGCGGCCCCTTCCGACTTACAAATTTACTTGCCGGTGCTCGAAACGCCGACAGTTGGCGCGCCAGGTAGGGGCCTTCGCGCGTCTTCATCGACATCTCCGGATTCCCGCTTGTCTCCTTGATGGCATTCTTCACCCGCGACGGCATGTTTGCGTCGAGGAGCCAGATCCACTTCGGCTCCCTCGATTTCATCGCCACTCCGGCGAGAGAGCTCGCGCTCATTCCCACCACCTCTGGAGACCAGGCGTCCGTTAGGAGCCTGGACTCCGTCTCCAGCGACTTCGCTAGCCTCCGGCTTGGAGCCTCCCTACAGGCCCCAAGGACGGAGTTCAAGAAGCGCCTCGCCGCCTCTGGCAGCAGTACCCATGAGCCCGGGCAGATGACTACATCACCTCCCGCAGGTTCACAACTCATGGCAATGGCCGGCTATATGCCGGCCTCTGTCCATGACTTGCTGGAAGATTCTTCCAGCCACGACTCCAGCTCCGACATGGAGCACGCCACCCGCAGACGGCACTCTCGCGAGTGCAACATGGCGAGCACGGTCGACCTGACCGTAACCCCCGTGGCTATGGGGCTCTCATCCAGCGCACCAGGGCGCAGGAAGAGGAACATCAACGCGAGCGCACTGAACACGCCCAAGCTCGCCGCGAGGCCGAAGTTTGCCGGCGGCCAAGAGTGGAAGACGAAGGCCGAGCTCGACAAGCTCCAGGCCGACCTGGAGCAGGATCAGCCCGAGCCCCCGCTTATACTTGGCGGTGCGGCGCAGTGCGCACGTCAGGTGCACCACCAGCTGGCGGAGGAATCTGATGGCCCTCAGTTCTTCCCCCACGCAAGTCAAAACGTGGCCGCAGCCGCAATGCTGCTCCGCGGCCTTCCCGAGCCGGTCGACCCGGAGGCCAAGGCCACATACCAGAACCTCCGGGGGCTGGTGGAACGTGCTGCCGTGCAGCACATGCAGGCCTCCGGCTCTCACCGCTCGGACGCCACCTCCGCCGCAGACCGCGACACGGCCGCTCGGCCGTGGGTCGACAAAGCGGCGGCGACAACGAATAGCCCTAGGCCTCGCGCGTTCCGGCGCGCCAGCGCCTTGGCAACAACTATGACGTCCGCGCCACCCTCGAGGCGCGAAGAAAAGCGGTGGACGAAGCCGCCCACTCGCGTGTCATGGACAGCAGACGCCGCAATGACCGTAGCCCGAGCCCTGATGGTCCAGGACCACGGGCCTTGTGTCAGGGAATTCGCCATGCGGATTTCCCTGCCAGATTCAGGGCACCCACCAACATAGCCAAATACACCGGGGCCACGAACCCCGGCGTATGGCTCGAAGACTACCGGCTCGCATGCCGGCGGGAGGAGCTTCGGATGATCTCTTCATCATCCAATACCTCCCTATCTATCTCGCGGATTCGGCTCGAGCCTGGCTCGAGTACTTGCCCGCAAAACCATCAGAGGCGGGCCGACCAAGAGCCTCTTCGTCGGTAACTTCCAGGGCACTTACAAGCGCCCCGGGAACTCCTGGGACCTGAAGAGCTGCAAGCAGCAGCCGGGAGAAACTCTCCGGGATTACATCCGGCGTTTCTCCTGTCAATACAATGAGCTCCCCGACATCTCCGACGCCGATGTCGTGGGGGCGTTCATCTATGGCACCTCTTGCAAGGCCTTGGTGCACAAACTGGATTGCGTCAAGCTCAGAACCACCAAGGAGCTTATGGACATTGCGACCAATCACGCCTCCGGCGAGGAGGCTGTGGGGGCCATCTTTGAAGGAGGAAAGGCCAAGCCCCTTCCGACCGCTCCGACAAGCGGAAGCGGCACGGGAAACAGGTCCGCGAGGTCCAAGTGGTTGCGGCCGTTGACCGCCCTGCCAAGCAGCAGGCGCGACCGACCGTCGCGCCCGACCACTTCGAGAAGCTGATGGACAGCCCGTGCCCACACCACGGGTTCCCCGTCAAGCACAAATACCGGGACTGCGATGTCCTGAGACGCTTCCTCTCCGGCACCACCACGACGCCGCGGGGCAAAGGAAAGAAGCAAGCCCCGGCCCACGGGCCGAGGAGAAAAGGGCAGGCGACGAGTTACTAGAACCCGACGGCTGCCTCATGATCTTCGGCGGACCGGCATGCTACGCCAACAAGCGTCGGCTCAAGCTCGCCTTCTGCGAAGTCCATACCGCGACTCCAGCTGTCCCCCAGTACCTTCGGTGGTCAGAGTCTCCGATCACGTTCGATCAGACTGACCACCCCGACCACGTCCCTCAGCCAGGGAGATACCCGCTCGTGGTCGACCCTATCATAGGGAAGAAGCGCCTCACGAAGGTGCTTATGGATGGTGGCAGCGGTCTCAATATCCTTTATGTTGAGAGGCTCGACGCCATGGGGATCCCCCGCTCGAGTCTCCGACCGAGCAAGGCGCCCTTCCACAGCATCATCCTAGGCCAGCAGGCCCACCCGCTCGGGCAGATCGACCTGCCTATCACCTTTGGAGGACCGAAGAATTTCCGCACCAAGACCCTCACCTTTGAGGTCGTGGATTTCCCCGGATCCTACCATGCCATCCTGGGAAGGCCATGCTATGCCAAGTTCATGGCGGTCCCCAGCTACACTTACCTCAAGCTGAAGATGCCTGGGCCGCGAGGAATCATCACCGTAGCCTCATCTTTCCAGCTTGCTTACAACTGCGAGCGGAGCAGTTGCGAGCTAGCATCGGCGGTCATCGCGTCCGCCGAGCTTGCCGACCTCCAGAGGGATGCCTCCGAGTCCGCCCCCGAATCTAGCAAGTCGGGGGCAGGATCCTTCAAGTCCGCCGAGGACACGAAGAAGGTCGCGGTCGATCCCGAAGATCTGACCAAGACCGTGCGGGTCGGAGCCACGCTCCCCGCCAAATAGGAAAGCGCGCTCGTCGACTTCCTCTGCGCAAACAACGACGTCTTCGCATGGAGGACCTCCGACATGCCAGGAATTCCGAGGGAGGTCGCCGAGCACTCCTTGAGCATCTGACCAGGCTCGAGGCCGGTCACCCAACGCCTACGCCGCTTCGACGAGGAAAAGCGCAGAATCATAGGGGAGGAGATCGCCAAGCTTTTGGCTGCAGGGTTTGTAAAAGAAGTGCGCCACCCCGAGTGGCTAGCCAACCCTGTACTTGTAAAAAAGAAGAATGGGCAATGGAGAATGTGCGTTGACTACACAAGTCTAAACAAGGCGTGTCCCAAGGACCCATTCCCCTTGCCCCGCATCGACCAAGTCATCGACTCCACCGCGGGGTGCGAGTCCCTTTCCTTTCTGGATGCCTACCAGCTACCACCGATAGCGCCAAGGAGTCCGACCACTCACCACTTCCTTCATCACTCCGCTTGGCTCGCTCGCACGTAACGATGCCGTTTGGTCTAAAAAACACGGGCGCTACATACCAGCGATGTATGCAAACGTGTTTCAACGACCAGATCGGCCGTAACATCGAGGCATACGTCGACGACATCGTCGTGAAGACTAGAAAGGCCGACGACCTCATCACCGACCTAGGAGAAACTTTTGCTAACTGTAACATACCAAAAAATTGGAGTTTTAGAATGTTTAAATTTGAAAATTCACTATTTGCATTTTTCTTGAATTAATTTCAGCTTAATATGAATTTTCTATTTATAAAAGGATTTAATTTGGCTAATCTATCCATCAAACAAAATATTTTCAGTTTTAGTTGGCTTCATTATGTTGCAAGGATTTTTTCTGTATTTTTGGAGATTTTTCTGAATTTATTTAATATTTATTTGAATTTATTTGCTTATATTTGCATTTCTAGGATTTTATTAAATCGGAAAATGTTTTATTTTCGAAAATCTCCCATGGGCCAAATTCCTTCCGCCGGCCCGTTTCCCTTCCCCGCGGCCGTTCCCTCTCCGCCGCGCCGCCCGGTCCATCTTTCCTCTCTCGGCCCAGCTTCGCCGCTCGCAGCCCAGCCAGCCCGCTCGCCTCCACCGTCGGATCCGCGACACGTGCACGGTCCAGATGCAGCCGCGTTGCGCCGTTGCTATCGAAACACTAAACCTAACCGCGTCAATTCCGCCGTCGCCACCTCGGTTTCCGGATTTGGCACGCCTCCCCAGGCTATTTAAGCCGCTGCTGCACCCAGCCCGAGGTTCGCCTCCTCGCGCCGCACCCGCCGCCTCAAGCCTCGCCGCCCGAGACACTTCTGTCGCGGAGATATCGTTCGCCGAAGTTCCGCCGCCGTCCCGAGCCTTCTCCGGCGTTTTTCTTCCTCGCCGGTGAGCCTCGCGCCGCTTTGGTCGCGGGAGTTCCGCGCGCCCTCTTCCTTTTACTCGATCGATCGCGTCTCGTCGCGGTTTTTCGCGGCCGCGCCATCTTCTCCGCTCTCGCGCGCTGCGCTAGCGCCAGCGCCGTCGCCCCTCAACGTGAGCCATGGCGTCCGATCTTCCACATGTCGCCAGATCGCGCCACGTCGCGGCCGCCGCGCCCGCGTCCCCGCCGTCCGATCCGATCGGGCCGCTGGATGTGCGACCCGTGGCAAGCCCACGTCGGCCGCCACCTCAGCCCCGCGTCAGCGCCGCATCGCCTGGTCTTCTGCCCGCGTGGTCGTCACGTGTTCTGCCACGTTTGCACTAACCCGTCGCGTGGCATCCCCGTCAGCAGATTTGCCGCGTCACCCGAACCCTTCTCGGTGGACGCAGTCCACCGTGAACCTAGGCACTGACATGTGGGCCCCACGTGTCAGCGACATTTCTTTTTCCTTTTCTGATTTTCTAGAAATCCAAAAATTCCAGCCAATCAGATTGCGCCACGTGTCAGCCTCTCTGTTTTTCTCTGTTTTTCTGATCTGGAATCTTCCAGGAGCCCGTTCTCCTTCGTTCGAGTTCCGATTCCAGTGATTCAAATTTCTAAATTCAAGATCTATCTTCCAGTACCATTCTTTTCAATTTTTGAATTTTATTTGAATTTGTTTTATTTATTTGCTCTCGTTTCGCGTGTAGACGACGTAGTCGAATGCTCAAGCAAATCAACAGTCAGAGGTAGATCTAGCAGGAAGCAACGAAGGCAAGTCTTCCTTGAACTTGTTGATCCCAAATTTTATGAAAATGTTATGTTGTTTTGCAAATTATGCATGCTTACTTTTACGCAAAGTACTTTAAATGTAGTCTTAAGATATAGTTAAATACAAGAATTTGTTATACCCTCATTGGTATTGATCATATCAAACCTTTTTCACCCTAGATAATACTAGTTATTTTATTTGGTGATATCCAGTAGATTAGCATGGAACGGTAGAATTGCTTAGTCCAACTAAAGCGCTTTGGTATTGTGCCATTATGGGAATCATTTCAAATGCTGTTTAAACTTATTTGTGAAATGGCGGCAATTGGTGTTGCTGCTGTGATTTAAGTAAAATAAAGTGAAAATGGTTTAGACCGGGGCGGATGGACGTTTGGCGGGTGCAGAAAGCACGAGACCTTGGTATGTGAATGTTCCGCCCTAGTCAATTAAGGACCGGAGCGTGTGTTACCATGGACCGAGCACTACCGTACAACCACAAGTCTATATGGGTACGACCTGGCTAACTAATTTGTGCGTCTCATTATTAGCTTCGCCAGTTGGTGAGTGCCAGATGTTGGCAGGCGCAAGAGGGGGCTTCTGTACTGGGCAGCTAGAACCCTAATAGCGGTGAAACCTTAGCGGGCGAGGTTAATAGTGGGGTTGTGCATTGTAAAGGCCTTGTCATGATCTCTCTGCCGACACACCAAAGGAAGTGTGTTGATAGCTTGGCAACAAGAGTCGATCATGTCTTGTGGGTAAAGTGTACACACTCTGCAGAGTTAAAACTACTTAAGTAGCCGTGCCCACGGTCAAGGGCAAGCGAGGTACGCTTGCACATTGTAGATTTTATGGTTTTGTTTTAAAGGAAAATGTTGGTTTGCGAATCCGTGAGCAGATGGAACTCTCTGGTTATGGTTTGGCGGATGGAGCCAGTCAGGTAGATGGAACCTGCTCAGTTGACATATTAAATTCAATTACTATGCTATTACCTTTTGATCAAATGATGCTTTATGAAATTACTATTGGTATTTACAGTTAAACTTTGCTTTATGCTAAAAGAGCCATATTATGCCTTCAATTGTTTAGCCCTGCATATAGTTATCATGCATTATGTTTCCAAGACTTGTGGAGTACATTTTGTGCTCACCCTTGCAACATCCCCAACCTTCCACAGAGGAGTTCGTAGAAGCTGAAGGTGACTACGATTTCTACCCTTGTGGTTACGATGAAGGCGATCCGGAATGCTAGGACGCGAACTCCAGTCGATTGCCTGTTGGGCAAATGGATGGGCTTACTTTGCTGATGTTATTTCATTTCCGCTATTTCTTAATGAACTCAAGCTATGATGCTGCTTATTTGTAATAATTGGCCATAAGGCTAATACTCTTTTGCTTAATTAATATTATTTGATTCGTGATATGGATGTGTTGTCATCACTGTTTCCACTGTGTGTGCTAGCTTTTCCTGGACTAGCACAGGTTATACACAAAGAGTTCTGATTTAGAGATCCGGTCCCGACAGAGGTGGTATCAGAGCCATATCGACTGTAGGTCGCATCCCTAGATAGTCTGGTCTTCTTAGCAAGAACTTCAAAATTATTTTCTAAATCAAACCAACGAATTGCTGTGAGTAGATTATCTCATCTCGTCTTATTCTTAGGTTCTTACTCCTTTCCTTTGCTGAAATATTATTTTAAAATTTTAATTTGATCTTATCTCTTGAAACTTCTCAAAGCCTCGAGCCTTCTGCAAGAATCCAGATCAAGGAAGAAGATGATCAAGCCGTCAAAGAGTATATCCGAGGAGACTTCCATATAGGATAAGTTAGTAGTGCTCAGCAGTGTTGGAGCAGGTCACCCTTTTTAGTTTAGCACGTATATTTCGAGTGTATTAGAATTTTTGTTGCTTGTTTGTTGGGTGTGATGTACACTTGCGCTAGCATTGTGCTGCAGCCACCTTTCTTTTGGAGTTTTATAGCTTGTTTGGTCTTGGAATGGCTACCTCCCTAGTCTTCTCATCTTTTGCTCTTTCCCTCTCATCTTTTGCTAACCTATCCCTGGCCGTTGCTTCAGATGGAAGGTCAAGGAAGAGGTCGTGGAGCTGGTCGCAGAGGAGGTCGTGTTGGAGGTCGTGGTGGTGGTCGTGGTCAGGCAGAGCCACAAGAGCAGCAGGATATTCAAGAGCAGCAAGTGCCACCGCCACCGCCACCAATCCAACCCCCAGCAGCAGATATCCAGCAGATGATGGCAATGCAGCTTCAGTTGTTGCAGGCCCTTGCCCAGAATATGGTGAACAATCCGCACCAAAGACTGTACCGCAGATACGGTGATGCCGCCCGACCAAAGCTTGGAGAATTCATGAGAACTAGACCGCCTACCTTCACGGGAGCAGGTGAACCCTTGGAGGCAGATGATTGGTTAAGAGATGTGGAGAAAAAGCTCCAGTTGGCACAGTGTGATGACCGTGAAAAGGTTCTCTACACGAGTCATCAGTTAAAAGGAGTAGCTGCTACTTGGTGGGATAACTTTTGTGCTGCCCATCAGAATGCTCAAGCTATAACCTGGGAGGAATTTTTTGAAGCCTTCCGTACTGCTCATGTGCCTGTCGGCATAATTGAAATGAAGAAAAGAGAATTTCGCAAGTTGCATCAGGGAAACCAGAGTGTTTCTGAGTATCTGAATAGGTTTACCCAATTGTCGAGGTATGCACCAGAAGATGTGGCTACTGAAAGTGCTAAAATCTGGAGGTTCATGGAGGGACTTGATCCTGACATCAAGGTGCAGCTAGTTGCTTTGGATTTTCCAAATTTTCAGCATATGGTGAACAAGGCACTAGTACAAGAGGATGCTCAATGCCAACAGCGGGAGTCCTGCAAGAGAAGGATGGCATTCTAGGCTCAGCATGGAGCAAGTGGTTCTCGTCAGCGCTTCCAATCTCAGCAGGTCAGCAGGACACCTGTTCAAGGAGCACCCCGTACTCCTAATTTTGGACCTCACCCAGTTGCTCAAGGACCCCAGCATAATGCCAGTGCTCAGCCGCAGAAAGGGAATTCAAATGCTGCAGGAATTCAGTGTTTCCATTGTCACCAGATGGGACATTATGCCAGCAACTGTCCTCAGAAGCGTCAGCAAGTGACCCCAGTGCCATTCAACTTGGGATCCAATTCCGCTAGAGCTCCTACTCAAGGACAAGGTCGTGGAACACCTCAGACGCCAAGAGCTCCGCAATCCTTTGGAAGAGGACGTGTCAACCATGTGACCGCCGAAGAAGCTCAGGAGGCATCAGATGTGGTTTTGGGTAAGTTCCTTGTTAACTCAATACCTGCAGCAGAATTATTTGATTCTGGAGCATCGCATTCTTTTATATCGAAGAATTTTGTTGAACAATTTGGTTGGGAAATCTTTACCCTTAAGAGTCCTATGATAGTTCAATCACCGGGAAAAGAATTGAGAACTAGTTCAGTATGCCCAAGTGCAACCATAAAAATCAATGGGGTAGAATTCCTAGCGAATCTCATCATTTTGGATTCAAAAGAAATAGATGTCATCCTAGGGATGGATTGGTTAATCAAGTATAAAGGTCAAATAGATTGTGCCAGTAGAGCCATCACCCTTACCAATTCAGAAGGTATTCGAGTGGAGTATATTCCTGATGAGTCTTCAAGTAAGAAGTGCGCTTTGAACAGTTTGAAGGAATCAACTTTGGAAAGTATGCATGTGGTGCAAGAATATCCAGATGTATTTCCTGAAGATTTGCCAGGTATGTCGCCTGATCGAGATGTAGAGTTCGTCATAGAGCTAGTCCCTGGTACGGCTCCTATTTCAAAGAGACCCTACCGTATGCCAGCCAATGAACTCGCCGAGATGAAGAAACAAATTGAGGAGTTGCAAGAAAAAAGATATGTTCGTCCAAGTTCGTCACCTTGGGGAGCGCCAGTTCTTTTTGTAAAGAAGAAGGATAATAGTTTGCGTTTGTGCGTGGACTATAGAGCCCTGAATGAAGTCACAATCAAGAACAAGTATCCGTTGCCCAAGATTGATGACTTGTTTGATCAGTTAAAAGGAGCATGTATTTTCTCCAAGATCGATCTTCGATCCGGATACCATCAGTTGAAAATAAGGTCACAAGATATTCCGAAGACAACTTTTGATACCCGATATGGATTATATGAGTTCACAGTTATGTCGTTTGGTCTGACCAATGCACCAGCCTATTTTATGAATTTGATGAATAAAGTGTTTATGGAATACCTAGATAAGTTTGTGGTAGTATTCATAGATGATATTCTTATCTATTCCAAAGATGAAATGGAACATGAAGGTCATTTGAGAATGGTGTTGGAAAAGCTCAGGAATCATCAGTTGTATGCTAAGTTCAGTAAATGTGAATTTTGGTTGAAAGAAGTTGCTTTCTTAGGACATATAATTTCTGCTTGAGGTGTCGCAGTAGACCCTGAAAAAGTGAAAGGTGTACTTGATTGGGGGCAACCCAAGTCAGTGCCTGATATCAAAAGTTTTCTTGGTTTAGCGGTATACTACCGAAGATTCATAGAAGGATTTTCAAAGATTGCAAGACCGCTTACCCAATTGCTGAAGAAGGAAAAGAAGTTTGAATGGTCTGAAGCTTGTGAGCAAAGTTTTCAGGAATTAAAGAAAAGACTGACCCCAGCCCCAGTGCTCATTTTACGGATATTCAAAGGATTTTGAGATTTTCGTGATGCTTCAAGACAGGTCTTGATGTGTTACGATGCAAGGAGGCAAAGTAGTTGCATACGCCTCACGGCAATTGCGACCACATGAGGAAAATTATCCAACCCATGACTTGGAAATGGCTGCAGTTGTGCATGCATTAAAGTTGTGGGGGCATTATCTCATCGGGAAATCGATGTGAGATTTTCACAGATCGTAAGAGTTTGAAGTATATCTTCACTCAAGCAGATCTCAACCTAAGACAAAGAATATGGTTAGAGTTAATAAAGGATTATGATGTGGGAATACATTACCATCCTGGCAAGGCTAATGTAGTTGCCGATGCCTTAAGTCGGAAGAGCTACTGCAATAATGTGATGATTCAAGAAGGTCAACCTGCTCTTCACAAGGAGTTTCAGCGTTTGAATTTGGAACTAGTAGAGGAAGGTCTCGTTGTTGCTTTAGAGATTCAACCAACCTTGGAGGATCAGATCAGAAAGCTGCAAAAGTCAGATAAAGAAGATGCTAAGATCAAGGATAGAATAAAGGAAGGTAAAGCCCCAGGATTTTCGGAAGATGAAGAAGGAATCGTTTGGCTTGGAAAAAGTATATATGTGCCGAATCAAAAAGAGATCAAGCAGTTGATATTAAAAGAGGCGCATGAGTCAGCGTACTCAATTCTTCCAGGCAATACTAAGATGTATCAAGATCTTCGTGGTATATATTGGTGGCCAAGGATGAGAAAGGAAATCGCAGAGTACATAGCTATGTGTGATGTATGCCAGCGAGTTAAAGCTGAACATCAAAGACCCGCAGGATTGCTACAGCCGTTAAAGGTGCCTGAATGGAAGTGGGAAGAAATTGGAATGGATTTCATTACAGGACTTCCGAGAACCAGATCAGGTTATGATTCAATATGGGTTGTAGTGGATCGATTGACAAAAGTTGCACATTTCATTCCTGTGAGAACAACTTACCAAGGAGATCAACTTGGAGAGTTGTATATGTCACGAATCGTGTGTTTGCATGGTGTGCCAAAGAGAATTGTATCAGATCGAGGCACTCAATTCACTTCAAGGTTCTAGCAAAAGGTTCAAGAAGCATTGGGTACCAACCTGAATTTCAGTACATCTTATCATCCTCAGACTGATGGACAAACTGAGCGAGTAAACCAAATCCTTGAAGATATGTTAAGATCTTGCGCATTGTCCAATGCGGCAAGTTGGGATCAAAGTTTACCTTATGCAGAGTTCTCATATAACAATAGTTATCAAGCAAGTTTGCAGATGTCACCATTTGAAGCCTTGTATGGAAGAAAGTGCAGAACACCTCTCTGTTGGAATGAAACAGGAGATCGCCAAGTCTTTGGTCCTGATATTCTGCAAAAGGCTGAAGAACAAGTAAAAATGATTCAAGAAAGATTGACAACAGCGCAATCTAGGCGGAAGAGCTACGCTGATAATCGTCGGAGAGAGTTAACCTTTGCTCCTGGTGACTATGTGTACTTAAAAGTCTCACCGCTCAGAGGAATGCATCGATTTCAAGTTCGTGGAAAGTTAGCACCAAGATTTATTGGACCGTTCCCAATCCTAGCCAGAAGTGGACAGGTGGCTCATCAGTTGGAGCCGCCACCTCAGTTGTCAAATGTGCACAATGTGTTCCATGTGTCACAGCTGAAGAAGTGTCTCAGGGTACCAGAAGAGCAAATGCAGATTGAGAATGTTGAGCTCCAAGAGGATCTTACCTACCCAGAGTATCCGATCAGAATTTTGGATAAGGCAGAACGCAGAACAAGAAACAGGACGATCAAGTTTTGCAAGGTTCAGTGGAGCAACCACTCAGAAAAGGAAGCAACTTGGGAGCGAGAAGAGGATCTGAGAGAAGAGTACCCCAATCTTTTTCCCTAGTCTGTCCAAATCTCGAGTCGAGATTTCTTTTAAGGAGGGGAGGTTTGTAACATTCCAAAAATTGGAGTTTTAGAATGTTTAAATTTGAAAATTCATTATTTGCATTTTTATTGAATTAATTTCAGCTTAATATGAATTTTCTATTTATAAAAGGATTTAATTTGGCTAATCTATCCATCAAACAAAAGATTTTCAGTTTTAGTTGGCTTCATTATGTTGCAAGGAATTTTTCTGTATTTTTGGAGATTTTTCTGAATTTATTTAATATTTATTTGAATTTATTTGCTTATATTTGAATTTCTGGGATTTTATTAAATCGGAAAATGTTTTATTTTCGAAAATCTCCCACGGGCCGAATTCCTTCCGCCGGCCCGTTTCCCTTCCCCGCGGCCGTTCCCTCTCCGCCGCGCCGCCCGGCCCATCTTTCCTCTCTCGGCCCAGCTTCGTCGCTCGCAGCCCAGCCAGCCCGCTCGCCTCCACCGTCGAATCCGCGACACGTGCACGGTCCAGATTAAGCTGCGTTGCGCCGTCGCCGCTGAAACCCTAAACCTAACCGCGTCAATTCCGTCGCCGCCACCTCGGTTTCCGTA
The DNA here is from genome assembly GCA_036346275.1 of Otatea glauca. Lineage (NCBI taxonomy): Eukaryota > Viridiplantae > Streptophyta > Magnoliopsida > Poales > Poaceae > Otatea > Otatea glauca. Next base: position 16,224,760 of record CM070713.1, read on the forward strand.
TTTGGCACACCTCCCCAGGCTATTTAAGCCACTGCTGCACCCAGCCCGAGGTTCGCCTCCTCGAGCCGCACCCGCCGCCTCAAGCCTCGCCGCCCGAGACGCTTCCGTCGCGGAGATATCGCTCGCCGAAGTTTCGCCGCCGTCCCGAGCCTTCTCCACCATTTTTCTTCCTCGCTGGTGAGCCTCCGTCGCCGCTTTTGGTCGCACCGAGTTCCCCACGGCGCCCTCTTCCTTTTACCTCAGATCTGATCGCGTCTCGTCGCAGTTTTTCGCGAAGCCGCGCTGTCTTCTCCGTCTTCGACGCGCCCGCACCAGCGCCGCGGCCGTCGCCCCTCGCCGTAAGCCATGGCCGTCCGATCTTCCGCATGTGCGCCAGATCACGCCACGTCGCAGCCGCCCACGCCCTGCGTCCCCGCCGTCCGATCCGATCGGGCCGCTGGATGCGCGACCCGTGGCAAGCCCACATCGGCCGCCACCTCATTACACGCGGCCGCCGGGTCGCTGGTCTTCGCTCGCGTGGCGCCACGCTTGTTCTAACCCCGCGTGGCATCCCGTCCACCGGTTTGCGCACACACGAACCCTTCTCAGTGGACGCAGTCCACCGTGAATCCAGGCACTGACATGTGGGCCCCACGTGTCAGCGGCATTTCTTTTTCCTTTTCTGATTTTCTAGAACTCCAAAAATTCCAGCCAATCAGATTGCGCCACGTGTCAACCTCTCTGTTTTTGTCTGATTTTCTGATGTGGAATCATCCAGGAGCCCGTTCTCCTTCGTTCGAGCTCCGATTCCAGTGATTCAAATTTCTAAATTCAAGATCTATCTTCCAGTACCATTCTTTTCAATTTTTGAATTTTATTTGAATTTGTTTTATTTATTTGGTCTCGTTCGCGTGTAGACGACGCAGTCGAAGCTCAAGCAAATCAACAGTCAGAGGTAGATCTAGCAGGAAGCAACGATGGCAAGTCTTCCTTGAACATGTTGATCCCAAATTTTATGAAAATGTTATGTTGTTTTTCAAATTATGCATGGTTACTTTTACGCAAAGTACTTTAAATGTAGTCTTAAGATATAGTTTAATACCAGAATTTGTTATACCCTCATTGGTATTGATCATATCAAACCTTTTTCACCCTAGATAATACTAGATATTTTATTTGGTGATATCCAGTAGATTAGCATTGAACGGTAGAATTGCTTAGTCCAGCTAAAGCGCTTCGGTATTGTGCCATTATGGGAATCATTTCAAATGCTGTTTAAACTTATTTGTGAAATGGCGGCAATTGGTGTTACTGCTGTGATTTAAGTAAAATAAAGTGGAAATGGTTTAGACCGGGGCGGATGGACGTTTGGCGGGTGCAGAAAGCACGAGACCTTGGTATGTGAATGTTCCGCCCTAGTCAATTAAGGACCGGAGCGTGTGTTACCATGGACCGAGCACTACCGTACAACCACACGTCTATAATTTGTGCGTCTCATTATTAGCTTCGCCAGTTGGTGAGTGCCAGATGTTGGCAGGCGCAAGAGGGGGCTTCTGTACTGGGCAGCTAGAACCCTAACAGTGGTGAAACCTTAGCGGGCGAGGTTAATAGTGGGGTTGTGCATTGTAAAGGCCTTGTCATGATCTCTCTGCCGACACACCAAAGGAAGTGTGTTGATAGCTTGGCAACAAGAGTCGATCATGTCTTGTGGGTAAAGTGTACACACTCTGCAGAGTTAAAACTACTTAAGTAGCCGTGCCCACGGTCAAGGGCAGGCGAGGTACGCTTGCATATTGTAGATTTTGTGGTTTTGTTTTAAAGGAAAATGTTGGTTTGGGAATCCGTGAGCAGATGGAACTCTCGGGTTATGGTTTGGCGGATGGAGCCAGTCAGGTAGATGGAACCTGCTCAGTTGACATATTAAATTAAATTACTATGCTATTACCTTTTGTTCAAATGATGCTTTATGAAATTACTATTGGTATTTACAGTTAAACTTTGCTTTATGCTAAAAGAGCCATATTTTGCCTTCAATTATTTAGCCTTGCATATAGTTATCATGCATTATGTTTCCAAGACTTATGGAGTACATTTTGTGCTCACCCTTGCAACTTCCCCAACCTTCCACAGAGGAGTTCATAGAAGCTGAAGGTGACTACGATTTCTACGCTTGTGGTTACGACGAAGGCGATCCGGAATGCTAGGACGCGAACCCCAGTCGATTGCCTGTTGGGCAAATGGATGGGCTTACTTTGCTGCTGTTATTTCGTTTCCGCTGTTTCTTAATGAACTCAAGCTATGATGCTGCTTATTTGTAATAATTGGCCATAAGGCTAATACTCTTTTGCTTAATTAATATTATTTGATTCTTGATATGGATGTGTTGTTATCACTGTTTTCACTGTGTGTGCTAGCTTTTCCTAGACTAGCACAGGTTATACACAGAGGGTTCGGATTTGGAGATCCGGTCCCGACACGAACCTCCGACTGTTCCGCATAAAGCTCAACCCCGAGAAATGCGTCTTCGGGGTCCCGAAGAGAAAGCTTCTCGGTTTCATCGTCTCCGAGCGTGGCATCGAGGCCAATCAGGAGAAGATCTCGGCGATCATAAGGATGGGCCCGATCGGCAACCTAAAGGGGTCCAAAAGCTGACAGGATGCCTTGCAGCCTTAAGTCGTTTCGTGTCTCGCCTCGGCGAGCGCGAGATGCCGCTCTACAGGCTGCTCAAGAAATCCGACCGCTTGTTTGGACCTGTGGAGGCTCGAGAGACCTCGCCGCCAAGACATTCCTAACCTCACCTCCAGTCCTGGTCGCCCCGGCACCAGGCGAACCGCTGCTCCTCTACATCGCCGCCACGACCCAAGTCGTCAGTGCGGCCCTCGTGGTGGAACGAGCGGAAGAAGGCCGTGAGCTCAAAGTACAACGGCCAGTCTACTTCATCAGCGAGGTGCTTTCCGAGTCCAAGGCTCGGTACCCGCAGGTGCAGAAGCTGCTCTACGCGGTGCTCATCACGAAGAGGAAGCTGGTCCATTACTTCGACTAGCACCCCGTCACCGTGGTGACCACGTCGCCACTCGGCAAGATCGTCCACAATCGCGACGCCTTAGGAAGGATAGCCAAGTGGGCACTCGAGCTCAACGGTCATGACATATCGTACGTTCCCCGAACATCGATCAAGTCGTAGGCCCTAGCCGATTTCGTCGCCGAGTGGACCGAAGCCCAGGCGCCACCGATGCTCGAAGACCCCGGGTACCAGACAATGTACTTCGACGGGTCCTACACCAAGAACGGCGCGGGTGCGGGAGTCGTCATCGTCTCCCCGCTCGGCAACAAGCTTCAGTACGCCATCAGGCTGCTCTTCGACGCGACCAACAACGTCGCCGAGTACGAGGCTCTCGTCAACGGTCTCCGGATCGCTGCCGACCTCGGTGCTTGCCGACTCTACGTCCACGGGGACTCCAAGCTCGTCGTCGACCAAGTCATGAAGGCCGCCAAGCCCCGAGACGCCCGCATGGCCGCGTACTGTTGGGAAGTGCGCAAACTCGAAGAAAAGTTCAAAGGTTTCGAGCTTCACCATAGCTACAGACGCTACAATGGTAAGGCCGATTACCTAGCCAATCTCGCCTCCAACAGAGGGCCAGTCCCTCCTAGGATCTTCGTCTGCGACCTTCCGCAGCCTTCCATCCAGATGGACCCAGCGACCGAGCGACCTTCCGACCTGCCAGGCGCAACTACTCCGACCACCGGGCAGTCGGATGTAGAGCCGCCCGGGTCGGGTCGTGACGTGTTGACGACCGAATACGACTGGAGGAAGCCCTTTATCGACCGCCTGACAGATGGATCTATTCTGATCGATCCGACCGAGGCCCGGCACTCGCTCGTCGGGCGAAATCTTTTGCCCTGGTCGGGCCAGACCTCTACAAAAGGAGTCCCTCTGGAGTCCTCCAGAGGTGCATCCTGGCCGACCAAGGGAAGCAGCTACTGCTCGATATCCATGGCGGTGTCTACGGCCACCATGCTGCGCCCCGGTCCCTGGTAGGAAAAGCCTTCCGACAAGGTTTTTACTGGCCGACCGCCGTGTTCGACGCCGAGCAGATCGTACGCACCTGTGAAGGATGCCAGTTCTTCGCCCGGCAGACGCATCTTTCGGCTCAGGCCTTACAGACGATCCCCATCACATGGCCATTTGCGGTCTGGGGACTCAATCTGGTCGGGCCCTTCAAGAAGGCGCCCGGGGGCTTTACCCACCTCCTTGTCGCGGTGGATAAGTTCACCAAATGGATAGAGGCTAAACCGGTCGTGAGCATCACGTCGGTGCAGGCGGCTACCTTCTTCCGCGACATTATCTTTCGGTTCGGAGTCCCAAACTCCATCATCACCGACAACGGGACGTAGTTCACGGGGAAGGAATTCCTTGAGTTCTGCGACGACTTCAACGTCCACGTCGATTGAGCAGCCGTGGCCCATCCGCGGACTAACGGTCAGGTCGAACGCGCGAACGGCATGATCCTCCAAGGGCTCAAACCACGGATCTTCAGTCGACTGAAGCAATTCGCGGGACGATGGGTGGCCGAGCTACCCTCCGTCCTCTGGAGCCTACGGACCACACCAACTCAGGCGACCGGGTTTACACCGTTCTTCATGGTGTTCGGTGCCGAAGCTGTCTTGCCAACCGACCTAAAATACGGCGCCCCAAGATTACAAGCCTTCGACGAGGCTCAGGGGCTCACCTCGCAACAGGACGCCATCGACTAGCTCGACGAGGCGCGTGATGTGGCCACTCTACGATCGGCCAAGTATCAACAAGCGCTGCGACGCTATACAGCCGTCAAGTTCGAGAGCGATCCTTCAACGTCGGCGACCGTCTCGCGCGAGTTCAGCCAACAAAGACAGCACAAGCTCACATACTCGAAGGTCCTTCACCGTCGTGGAGGTTCTCCGACTCGGCACCTTCCGGCTCAAGGACGCGGATGGCCACGTCCTTCCCAATGCATGGAACATAGAAAAGTTAGGGCGATTCTATCCCTAAGTTCTTTTCTTGTCCCTTGCACCGTCCTTACCTTTTTTCGAGCACCCGGTCGCCGTGCGACGCTCGTGGGCTGCCCATTGGCACCCTCGTACGGGTCGCTTTCGACCAGGCGCACTCACGCGGGTCGGTGACCCGACCAACCACGAGGTCCCTCCCGAGCGGTAACCCTCTCGACCCAAGTGCTACGGCCTACGCCCCAGCGGCTATGGTTGCGAAGTAGCACTTCGCGGAAGAAGGAAGTGCCCGAACGGAGCGACCTTTGATCGGTCGGGAACACTCCTTTCCCGTGCGAGCACAGCCAATTCACGCACTCACGCGGGCCGATGACCCGACCAGCCACGGGGTCCCTCCCGAGCGGTAACCCTCTCGACCCAAGTGCTACGGCCTACGCCCCAGCGGCTATGGTTGCGAAGTAGCACTTCGTGGAAGAAGGAAGTGCCCGAGCGGAGCAACCTTTGGTCGGTCGGGAACACTTCTATCCCGCACCCTTCCCTAGCAAACGATCCGACCTACGCATAAGCGACCCCCGTGGTCCTTAAAGCTATGGCCAGTCAAGTGCTCACCATAACATAAAAAAAGGAGAGACAGACCGGAACTTGCTAAAACTTTAAGATTATTTACATGCAATAGTCTTTTACAATAAAAGGGGATATGTTTAACTTCTCCCTATTCTTTGTGGAGGACACTCTGCGGCGAGATGTGGCCAGCGATCTCCCGAGCGTATGGCTCGACCAGAAGCTCGAGCTTGTCCACCTCCTCGTCCGTCCGGTTCCCGGTGACCCCGCTGCTCACCACCGCGAGGTCGATGCCGTCATAATGGGAGACGGTGTTGACCAGTGCCGAGGAGGCCCCAAGCGCAGCGCCCTCGCTTACCGTGCTCTCGACGTGGCCCGGCACTCGGGCCAGCACGATGGCGAGCGAGCTCGGACCCGGCACGGCTCCGTGCACTCGGTCGCAGACGTCCTGGCCAACCTTTCGAAGGGCCTCCAACCCCGCGGCCAGCTCGGTCTGACCTCCCTCGGCCTCCTGAAGCGCCGCCAATGTCGTATCCCGCGCCGCGATCGCCGCATCACGGGCCTCCAGAGCATCCTTCCGCGCCTCCGTGGTGCAGCTAAGGTCTTTCTGCAGCTCTGCAGACCAGGGGTAGCGTCAGAAAACGCGCCCCATTAACCGCAATCGCAAACTCAATTGGAGGATCAGGACTCTTACCGCCCGTGGAGCTCACCAGGTCGCGAAGATCGGCCACGTTCTTGGCTAGTTCCCTTTGGGCGGCGTCGCGCTAGCGCCGCGCCAGCTCGACGCCCTCCCGAACCTGGTCCAGCTCGCCCCGAAGGTGGGTCGCCTCCGACCGATCGGCCGCCTCCGCGACCACGGCGGTGTCTTTAGCGTCACTCGCCCCCACCAAGAGGGTCTCAAGCTTCGCCACTCGCGCCGCCAAGGACTGGCTCGCCTGGCGCTCATTGAGCAGGGCCTGGGCGGACCGAGCCAGCTCCTGGCGGACCTCCTCCGCCGCCTTCTGCTCGCGGCCCAAGGCCTCCCGAGCGTCGTGCAGCTCGGGGCGCAGCCGGTCGTGCTCTTCCTCAGCGGCTAACCTCTGGCCGTGCAGACCCCTGATGAACTGCGACTTCTCCCCGAGCGGGCACGCAAGCGCTGCAAGGCACAACACTCCATTAGCCCGCGACGAATCCGTCAAAAGTTACAAAAGACAAGTTTTGCCGACTTACGTGCTAATCGAGAATTTCATCGAGAATCGCGCCAAAGACTACTGAACACTCAAGAGCGAAAGCCAGATCCTCTTGGATCCGCTTCGTCTCGGCCACGGCGCGCTTGACGCTATCCCGGAAGACGCCCCACTCAAGGCTCTCTGCCATGTCGTCCAGCAAGATGGTCAGCGCGCCGGTCTGACCATCCCCCGACCGAGTCAGCGTAAGCGGGGGCGGCCGAACAAAGCCTCCTGGGCCGGCTCCAGCGGCTTGCGCCTGAGGGAGGTCACCCGACACCTCCCCCTGCGGCACTAGAGGGACTGGCTCCGACCCTTGGATCGCCCCCTCCAGCTGGTTCCCGGTCGGTGGTGTTACCGTCGCTTCGAGAAGCTGGGCCGCATCTGCCGGCGGGCTCCCCGGCGGCGGCGGCAGCTCCTCCCGACCAACCTCAACCGAGGAAGGGAGACTCGGCTTGCCAGGTCCGGTCGAAACCGTTTCGCTCTCCGCCCCGATTGCCAGCCTGGAGACCGTCGCCTGCTCCGTCGGCAACTATGACGCTGCCGCCCGCGGTGCTGCGACCCCGACCGGACCAACCGGCGTCTCCTCCTCGACCCGTGCTCCACCGATCTCCGCCGATCGCGCCAGTGCTGAGCTCGGGGTCGCAGTCGCGACCGCCCCTGCATAAACACTGTGCACCACAAGCGATCAGTAATCGCTCGGACTACCCAACTACCACAAAGCCCAAAGAAAAAAGAGGGGGCACTTACTGCGCCGATCGGACGCGCGGCAGCTGCGCCCTTTTCGTCGGCCCGCCTTGCGGGGGCGAATCGGCCCTCCGCTTCCCCGAGGACGACTCCACCGGGGACATCTCCGCTTGGGGCACGGCTCCAGCGGCGCCCGCGCGCTCGCCCTCCGTGGGACCCGCGCTCGGGCCGCCACCGGTCGACGAGTCGGACAAGTACCCACAGTATGGGTGTCCGTCTCGGCCTCCACTGCTGTCGGTGGAGGTCGACCCCGCAGAGTAGTCTCGGACGCGTCTTCGCCGCGCGTGGCCCTCTCCGCACGCTCCTTCTCCCCTCTCCTCCTCTTCTCAATCTGCGCGTCTTGCGCGCAGCCTCAATCTGCGCGAACTTCGCGCGGGCCTCCGCCCTAAGCTCCTTCTCCCCCGGCAGCAACGCCCGGGAGACCATCCCGGCAAGCCCCTGGGGAACGCAGAGACTTTAGTCAGATGGATCGCCGAAAGCTGAGGGGGAAGCAACAAGAAAGAAAAAGGAGGAAAAGGTTACTTTCGGATTACCAGGTTTGGCAGGTTCTGGGCCGAAAACGGCTCAGGGTGGCCGGCCGGCGCCTCAGTCGCACCTCCACCCGTGACGGTGGACGCCGTGCCTCGACCTCTGACGGGGGGAGTTCCTCCTCCATCATCCTCGCCGGGTCGGACGGCCCCTCGAACCAAAACATGGGGAGCGGCCGATCCATAAGCGGTTGCACGTGCATCTTCATGAATGCACGCACAACGACATCGCCAGCCAGACCCCGCTTCTTCTAAGCCTTGATCTGGTCGATTATCACCTCCACCCGGCTCCTTCCCTTCCGGTCAGCACCCCATTCCCACTCGGGCCTCGCCTTGGGAAGTCGGCTGGTGAAGACCGGGGCGCTATCCCCCACGTTCTTGGCATAGAGCCACTCGGAGTGCCACCCCCGGTTGGACGATGGCAGCTTCACGTTGATGTAGTCCGTTGCGCGCCCCGAACGCAGCTGGAGAGCCACACCCCCAATAGGCGTCGATGCGTCCGAGGGCTTGTCCTTCCTCAGCCGGGCCTGGAAGAAGTGCCTCCACAATGCCCAATGGGGCTCAATCCCCAGAAAGGCCTCACAGAGCGTGATGAAGACGGCGATGTGGAGGACCCCGTTGGGGTTAAAGTGGTGTATCTCCGCCTTATAGTGGTGCAGGAGCCCGCGCAGGAACGGGTGCAGCGGGAGCCCGAACCTGCGCTCGTAAAACGAGGCGGCCACGATGACCTCGCCGTCCCCCGGCGCGGGTGCGGCGGCCCCTGACGGCACCCTCCAGCCCGAGATGGCCTACGGGGGTAGGAACCCCTTCTTCACCAACCCGAGCGCGCGGTTGGTCTGGATGGAGCACGCCGGCCATGACATTTCCGAGGGAGCGACGAAAAGGTGAGAAAGGGGGAAGTTGGAGGTTCTCTCTCCTCTGGCTCTTGCTGTCTCTTTTCTTGTCTCAGGCAAGCGCGGGAATATGAGGAAAGCAAAGGCGAGAGGCTTGCACGAACGCCCCCGCACCTTATTTATACAAGCCGAGCGGGCGCCAGCCGAACAGACACCTCCTCGAGCAAAGCGTCGCGCACGCCCTCGTCTGCCGCGCTAGGCACCTGGTAACGCCCAGTCCCTAATTCCTCTCAGCATTTAAGCCCGACAGGATCGCAGGAACCGTAAAGACACCACCTCGGGCCGCACGTCCTGTGACCCCTCGGTCTCCACTTCTAGGCCAGGACGGCTGCCCCGGGGCGCATGCAAGATGCCCGCTGGGTCGCTGCGGCCCCAAAATGGCGAGAGAGGTCGACGGCTCACGCCAGGGGCCCAACCCAAAGCTGTGGATTCTAAAGGCCAGTCCCACCAAGTGGGCATAAGGCCACCCCAGCGAAAATTGAGCGAGAGACGAGTACGAGGCGAGCCCCCAGTGGGCCTCCAGTTGGGCTGGTTGACGGCCCAATCGTCTTAACTCGTGTCCGAGACCATATTTCACACTCTCCCGTGGAACCCATCGATGGGTGACAGACACGGTGTGCTCGGGTCGTGGACGACCAGTCCGTCTGAGATCGAGTAAAGAAAGGTTTTTTATGGGTCGCCCCACAGCGGGCCAGGACACCCTACTCTGGGACCATCCGCTTGGAAGGGTCCCCCTTGGGAGGGACCTCCTAGGACCCACTCGAACCACCCGTCATTAGCTCCACGAGCACGACATTCAAACCAACGTGGGTAAACGCGCGTCGCTCACCCCCTCCAGGTCCCACACCTGCGGACGGGGCGTACACGTGGGATAGATAGCGGCCACTCCTCTCGCAGCTACCCTCGACGAATGAGGACTCGGGATGGATGCCCTACGTCCAGCTACGACGTAAAACGAGCACTCGGACACCAGAACCTCTAGAGAGGCATCTGGTCGTCCCGGCCGACTAAGGCCCCGTCTAGCTAAGACATAAAACGAGCACCGTCTAGCTACGACGTAAAATGAGCACCGTCCAGCTACGACATAAAACAAGCACTCGGACACCAGAACCTCCCGAGAGGCATCTGGTCGTCCCGGCCGACTAAGGCCCCGTCTAGCTAAGACATAAAACGAGCACCGTCTAGCTACGATGTAGAACGAGCACTCGGACACCAGAACCTCCCGAGAGGCATCTGGTCGTCCCGGCCGACCAAGGCCCCGTCTAGCTATGACGTAAAACAAGCACCGTCCAGCTACGACGTAAAACGAGCACCGTCCAGCTACGACGTAAAACGAGCACCGTCCAGCTACGATGTAAAATGAGCACTCGGACACCAGAACCTCCCGAGAGGCATCTGGTCGTCCCGGCCGACTAAGGCCCCGTCTAGCTAAGACATAAAACGAGCACTCAGACACCAGAACCTCCCGAGAGGCATCTGGTCATCCCAGCCGACCAAGGCCATGTCTAGCTACGACGTTAAACGAGCACTCAGACACCAGAACCTCCCGAGAGGCATCCGGTCATCCTGGCCGACCAAGGCCCCGTCTAGCTATGACGTAAAACGAGCACCGTCTAGCTATGACGTAAAACGAGCACCGTCTAGCTATGACGTAAAACGAGCACCGTCCAGCTACGACGTAAAACAAGTACTCGGACACCAGAACTCCCGAGAGGCATCTGGTCATCCCGGTCGACTAAGGCCCCGTCTAGCTAAGACATAAAACGAGCACTCGGACACCAGAACCTCCCGAAAGGCATCTGGTCGTCCCGGCCGACTAAGGCCCCATCTAGCTAAGACATAAAACGAGCACTCGGACACCAGAACCTCCTGAGAGGCATCTGGTCGTCCCAGCCGACCAAGGCCTTTCTAGCTACGATGTTAAACGAGCACTCGGACACCAGAACCTCCCGAGAGGCATCTGGTCGTCCCAGCCGACCAAGGCCTTGTCTAGCTACGACGTTAAAAGAGCACTCGGATACCAGAACCTCCCGAGAGGCATCTGGTCATCCCAGCCGACCAAGGCTGTGTCTAGCTACGACGTTAAACGAGCACTCGGACACCAGAACCTCCCAGAGGCATCCGGTCATCCCGGCCGACCAAGGCCGTGTCTAGCTACGATGTTAAACGAGCACTCGGACACCAGAACCTCCCGAGAGGCATCTGGTCGTGCCGACCGACTAACGCCCCGTCTAGCTAAGATATAAAATGAGCACTCGGACACCAGAACCTCCCGAGAGGCATCTGGTTGTCCTAGCCGACCAAGGCCGTGTCTAGCTACGACGTTAAATGAGCACTCGGACACCAGAACCTCCCGAGAGGCATCTGTCGTCCCGGCCGACTAAGGCCCCATCTAGATAAGACATAAAATGAGCACTCGACACCAGAACCTCCCGAGAGGCATCTGGTCGTCCCAGCCGACCAGGGCCGTGTCTAGCTACGACGTTAAATGAGCACTCGGATACTAGAACCTCCCGAGAGGCATCTGGTCGTCCCAGCCGACCAAGGCCGTGTCTAGCTACGACGTTAAACGAGCACTCGGACCCCGGAACCTCCTGAGAGGCATCTGGTTGTCCGCTCCGACCAAAGCCACATCTTGCTACGATGTTAAAACGAGCACCCGGAGCCTCCCGACAAACATCTGTGAGTAGGAGAAAGGCGTCCGACTGCCCGCGCACAAGAAGAACGATCTCCCACCGGCTGCCAACCCTCGAGGGCCGGGTTAGTTGGGAGAAACGTCTAAGACAATGTCATCACAAAGACACAAACAATCACAAAGGAAAGGAAAATTTTATTATTGGCCGACAGGCTCAAGCTTTACAATGCTACATGAGGTGGCCGACAGGCTAAAACACTACACGACACTACGTGAAATACGATGAGCTATTTCAGCACCAAGTATTATATCACGAATTTCTGATTGCGTCAGTGCCGATGCACTGACGGCTACCGGTGCGCGCACGCCATTGCCTCTAAGAGGGCGCTCCTCACCTCGAAGAGCTTCGGAGCAACCCCAAGCAGCGCGTCGATCGCAGCAATGTTGCGGGCCACGACCTCCTCCTCCTCCGAGAGTTCGGCCATCGCCTGATCGTACTCAGCCCAGAGCTCGGCCAAAGGATCCTCCTCTTCCACCTTGTCATCATCACCAAAGCCAAAGATCAGCGGAGGCGTCGAAGCCATTGACGGATCGAAAAGGATTCTAGGCTGGGGGTAACTATCCAAGCAAGCGGCGGTGCCCTTATATACCCAGAGGAAGGAAGATCAAACGACTCCGCATAAATATCAAGCGCAGGAAAACGAAGCGCCCTTCGCCTAGTCCCGAAGCGACGGAGAAGACGAATGGTCACGACGCACCAAGCCATGCGCGGCGCGTGCAACGAAGCAATTAAAAGCTTCCGGCAGTTCTAATGCCCTCGACCGACTCTTAGGCAGCCGCCGGATGCGCTAGAGCACACCAGGCTGAGACCAGCCGACCAGGCCGGTCGGGTCGTCCGACCAAGCCCGGTCGCCGCATACACCCAAGATTCTCACCAACCAGGCTCAACCCCCGACCGCATTTGACGAACTCGCTCGAGGGTTCGGGGGCTACTGACGAATACTCATAATAGGGGTACCCCAACGGCCCAGGAGGGCAAACAGGCCGCGTCAAGCCCAGTTCCGACCTAACAAGCCGCCCCCGGGCCCAGCTCCGACCAAGGGACCCGCGGGGCCACAAAAAGACGCTCGTCCCCGACCAGAGTAGGGCGAGCAATCCCGACCAAGTGGGATGCTGACCCACGTCACGGGTTGGGCTCCCCCAAGCCCCGACCAAGCTGGGGCAACCTTCGCCAAGGGCCACGTGTCGAGCCCGCCGATCATGGCCACGTGCCTACGCAGGATCGCTCGAAGTGACCGTGACGGGCGGTGGCCCTTTCAAGGCAAAGACGAGGTTGCCCAAGTCAAAACTCCAGCCCCATCGCCTGTCACACGAAGTATAGGGATGCGCTCCCTCCCGAGGCAGCGCTAGGGCCACGCTTCGCAACATCAGTACCTGACAGGTTCCCAGAGGGCAGGTTCGCTGCTTCCCAAGGAAACGGCGAACTGCTCTGCTCAGCAAGCCTACCAAACCCGGTGTGGGCGAGGTCGGACGGCGACCAATCACCAAGACGAGGGACTAGGGCTCCTAGTGTAGGTTTCTCCTTCCTTCCTTCTCCCAATTCTAAATGTAACCTGCCCCTCCCGACTATATAAAGGGGGACAGGGCCCTTCGGGAGAGGGACACACACGGACGGAGATAGATCCTCTTCTCGCTAAGTCTTTACGAACAGACAACGAGCGCTCTCGTGTACAAGCCCTCGGCCCTCACTTGTAAACGTGGTGGAGTCGACTGCATCCAAGGCAATACAACACCATCACACGAACTGGAGTAGGGACATTCGGCCCGAACCAGTATACATCTTGGGCTTTCGAGTCTAACCATTCAGGGAGAGGGAACGCGCGGCCCCTTCCGACTTACAAATTTACTTGCCGGTGCTCGAAACGCCGACAATACCCCACCTATAACAATTCAAATGAAACACATACCTTTGAAAAAATATACTCGAATTCAAAGATTTTGAAAGAGTTTGGATCATATGCTTTGCTGATTTATATATAAAATTAGCACATACCTACAACCAAACTATCATAAAAAAGGGAAACTCTAGTTTGAATTTCAGTTCAAACTTGTTTGAACTAGTTAGTAAACTAGTTAAACTCAACATCCTAAAATTTTCAAAAACATTTGCATGAAAATACATAAAGAAAATATTCATTTTAAATCATAGTGCCTAAGCACCATGGTGCCCTATTATATATATATAATTATATATATATATATATATATATATATATATATATATATATATATACATAGGTATATAAATGTATATATATACATATATATTATATCTATATGTATATATATAATGTATATGTATATACGTATATACTCTAAAACTAATTTTTTTAAAAAATATACCTAAATTTGGCTTGAATCCGCACTTTTGAAATTATGGAGCTTAGGCTCCATGGTGCCCCATTTCGACGTCCTATATACATGTATACATGTATACATGTATATATATATATATATATCATGCTTACTTTCCATAATTAAGAAACGATCTTGTCATAAGCCTACTCAAAGTGTCCCAGTAGGTCATGAGTAGAACCTCTTTCGTTTCGGAGTGGTTGATCACTAGATAGATTATGACCTCCTCCTACTCAAATTTTCCCTTTCCCGATGGAACCATACTCGCTTAACTAAGTGAGCTGCATCGCCCTTTTTGACTTTGACCGGCTATATTTGTAGGATGATATCAATCTTCACAATCATCTTGGCCATGCAGCACGGTGGATGCAATTGTCTTCGCGTGAAAAAAGGGTTTAGTAAGTTGCTAAGCAGATTCCTCCTCTAGAGTCCCTTACCGGTGGGCCAACTTGTCAATAACTCATCGGTAGAGTTTTACGTGTCTCATTGGTCGTGTTGTGGTCCCCGGTTCTTATCAGATAAACAAGACACGCGTTGTATATATGACTCTATCTAAGAGTTTGTGGTTAATTAACATAAAGTAACATATGTAACATATGTAGGTGCCACAGAGCTCACGGCTATTTTCTCGACAAAGAAAAGAAAAGAAAAAGTGCATTGGACCCTTGTTCTTGTTCGATAGAAAAAAAAGGTAAATCCTGTAGTAAAACGATGATGTCCACTATATATCAACCATAATACACAATTGAGTAGCAAGCACAATCACAGAGAGCCAGGGCGGAGCCAGTTGGGCCCGAAGCCTCGAGCCTGGGCTTTTGCAGGCCAAAACTCACGCATTTATATGGCCCATGCCATTGTAAAGCCTCGCACATTTACATGGGTTTTGTTGCCAGGTCTCGGGCCCAGGCCTGGGTGGTCCGAGATCTGGCTCCGCCCCTGACAAGGAGAACATATAATATAGAGAGATAAAACTGATCTCTTTTTATTATATTGATTCTCTTGTACAAAGAGGTGTTATATTTATAACAGAAGCCAATAGAAGATAGATTCGGATTCGTCCACAACGAGATAGGGTCCAAACATATTTGAACCCCATGACTGAGAGTCCTATTATATCTCAACACTCCGCCTTGGACGAATATCGCGTAATGCACATGTCTCTTCAAAAACTCCTCCCAACAACCTAATAGAAAAAAAATAGAGAAAAGAGTATATTGCACTCGCACACTGTATTACACTAGTTGCCTCAATAAAAACCTTCACATGAAAAACTTCAGGAAAACTCATAAAGAGAAAAGAGTGTAACTTATAATCTTCTAGATTTAAAGTAGTATCTTCAAGATCATGCTAAGGATCATGGTTCAAGGATTAACTCCCCCTAAACTCTGCATATCTCTAAGTCATCCCATTCTAATGCCACGAACACATCTTTGAAGACTAAATGTTGGAAAGACTTAGTGAATAAATCTGCTAGATTTTCACATGACTTAGTTTGTAGTATCTTTACGTCACCATTCTTTTGGAGTTCGTGAGGATGAAAAAGTTTAGGGTAGTATGCTTCGTTATATTGCTTTTAACATAACCCATTTGCATTTGTGCAACACAAACAGCATTATCTTCATAGATAATTATGGAGGTATCGACGATGTTAATACCACATGACTTCTGATATAGTTAATCATACGTCTTAGCCAAACACACTCACATGAGGCTTCATATAATGTTATAATCTCTAAGTGGTTGGAAGAAGTAGTTACCACGATCTGCTTAAAAGATAGCCAAGAAATGGTTGTACCACCGTAGAGAAACACAAAATCAATCTGAGATTTGACACTATATGGATAAGATAGATAGCCAGCATATGTATCTCCCACCATAGTCAAGTCTTGGTCCTTCTGGTAAAATAAACCAATATCTTGTGTACCGTGTATACGTGAGGGGAAGTGTTGAAGTATAAGTGAATTGGCCACCTTTCCTCATCAGTATAAGCTTTTGGGTGAACTGGTTGATGCATATAACTCAATACCGTGGAGGTATCTGAGTAAATTTTGACACTAGCCCAATATCTTCTGGTTGAAGCTGTACTGTGTCTAGCTAGCAATTTTATTGTGAATGCAATATCAAGCTTTGTGCAATTCGCAAGATACAAAAGTGCTCCAATAATACTTAAGTATGAGACTTTAGGTCCCAATACTTCCTCATTTTTCATCATCGGTCTGAAAGGGTCTTTATCCACTTCAAAAGATCTTACTACCATGAGGTCTTCAAAGGATGAGATTTATTCATATTAAATATTTCCAATACCTTCTTCGTATAGGTAGTCTGGTGTATAGAAATTCCTTCTAAGAAATGCTCTAGCTACAGATCGCCAGCGCCTCGACAGCCCGACCGACCGTGGGAGCAAAGCTGCAAGCATTCCTAGCTCGGCATGCACCTACCTCAGCAGACTGCAATTTCAGTGATTAATTAGCGATTAGTTAATTGAGTGATTAATTAGCGATTCTAATTAAGTGATTAATTAAGTAAGTGTGATTAATTAGTGTATTTGATCGGCAATTTTCTGCCAAGGAAGGGGAGCTTGGTAGGAACATGTCGCTGTCTCGCCTACTATGTGGACCCTGTCCTGCCGTGCTGGTCGCCTGGCCTGTCGAGATGCGTGCCGCTATGGCACTATGCGCAGCTTGCTATGGTAACCGAGCGCGGCAAACGAGGAGGTCAAATCTACGAATAATTTTAAAGAGTGGCAATATTTGAAAAAAAAGTAGGCAAAGGACCGGATATGCGATGGCTTCCCAGTAACCACAAACCTTGTTCAAATCTCAGTTTCGACTCTTTAACACTCCCAATTATAGAAGGCATCTCGAACAAGGGTCGTCTTCCCCCCCACCTCCTATAAAAAAGTTGCACTAACTAATTGAATAGTTGATGTGCTAATTAAAAGGATGATCAAGAAATGTACAGTGGTGAGAAATTAAAACACATCCAAATTAGAACCAAACTAAAACAAGTTACATGTGTCTGCTGTGCATACTAAATTTCTTCCCAAGCGAAAGTATTTCGCACGAACAGTTCGTCTCGCAACATGAGCTAGTGTGAGCTGAGCGCAATATTCATCTTCTCTGCAGCTAATCATATATTCGTATTCAATGGGTCCCTACTAACTGCAATTAATTCTAATTTCCTGCTCTGTGGTGAAGCAATATCATCTCAATTGTTCTCAGCTTTCAGATGAGTTTTGAATGGCACATGTCGCTATGTGATTATAATGTTTCATTTAGCTAAGCCTAACCTACAGGTTATAACCAAAAGGCCCACCAGCCCAAAATGCCCACTTCATGTTGCCGCTATCCGATTAGAGAAATGCTAAACGGCACTCGAGTGTATTTTTTATGAGTATTTATTTATTTTGTTTATTAGATATTGCTTTATGATTCACGTTATGCTTTATCATTTTGATTTTGTAATCTATGTTTTTGTTTATTGTGTTCCTTATTTTTTTAACCTCTTTTTTCCACAAATTTTCATATTATTTTTTACATAATTTAATTTGTATAAAACTAATATATAATTGATGTAAATAAGGCCATACAAAAAAGAATAATATCCTTTTAAAAAAATTGTCAAATCATTATTACATAATTTAATTTGTGTAAAATATATATATATATATATATATATATATATATATAATTGATGTAAAAAGTATTATAGAAAAGAATAATATTCCTCATCTAATACCTAAAAAATTGAGCACTCCTAGATAAAATAGTACTGAAATGGGAGGAGTGGAGATAAATTAATTTTATCTGTTGAATCTAGATCTAAATGTTCAAAATTGAAGTTCTATTTAGTAAGAAAACACTCATAATATTCTCGTAGACACCCAATCCTATTATCCTTTTCCCTATTACACAATTTCATTTCCAATTGTTAACAATACCCGCAGCAACGCGTGCGGTATCTTCTGGTTAGAACAATGACACGGTCAGCTCCTGTATGGCCTGGAGTTTTTTTTTACTGTTATAGCCTGATTTGTTTTATTTTTTTTCATAAATAGCAGTTAATCCGAGAAAATCACATAAATAGTCCCTAAATAGTGAAATCCTACGGACGTGGGGCGCTGGAAATTTTTTCAATGGATATCTAGCGGTTCTGGTCCGCATCATATTTTTTAAAAAGTTTTTCTGATCACCGAAACAACTTTTTTTATTTTCCAGTGGACGCGACGCGCGGAATTTTTTGAAGATTCGCCCAAATTTTTTTTCTTGCAAGAGAAAAACGGAATGCAAAAAAAAAAATATTCCGGCCGAATCCAACGGTCCCTAACTGCTGGAAATCGTGGAATCCAGCGGTTTAATTTTTTCACGCGTCGCGTCCGCCGAAAAATAAAAAAAGTTGTTTCGATGATCGGAAAAATTAAAAAAAATTATGCTGCAGATCGAAACCGGTGGAAATCCAATAAAAAAATTTCCAGCGCTCCGCGTCCGCAGGATTTCACTGTTTAAGGGATATTTCTATGATTTTTCTCCGTTTATACGAAAAAATACAACAAATCGGACTAAAACAGTAAAAATTCTATGGCCTGCATGGTGGTGGGAGAGAAGCGAAAGGTGGTCGGAGACAGCTCCTGTACGCCAGCCTGGATGGTGGTGGGGGAGAAGAGGAAGGTGCTCGGAGACAGAAGCGAACCGCCGGCAGCTGGAGAAGGAGGGCCGAACGATCATCGAACGGTGGTGGCGCATGCCGACACTGCTGGCCAAGCGTGAGGTCGGCAGCCGCCCTGATCTCCTCCGGTAATGTCGCCACTGTGGACGACGGCATTGGTAGCACTGTCGCCGTCGTCGACGCTGCCAGCTCAGATGACTGCAGCTTGCCGGCCCGTGATCCTCTGCACGACGGCCATGAACTCGTGCAGCCGTGCGTGGATAGGGTTATAAATGAGCAGAGCTCGAGCGAGCCTGGCCCTCCAGTAAGATCGGTAATTTTGATAAGTTTGGTAGATTCGGTAACAAGCTCGATTAAGCTCGACTCGAGGAAGCTAGGTAACAAGCTCGAGAAAGTTCGATTTAAGGAAGTTCGGTCCAGCTCGAGTAGGCTCACGAATTATTCGAGCTCGACACAGTTAAGCTCGTGAGCTCGAGTTTGAGATCGAGTTCGGCTCGTTCGGAGCTCGAGCCGAGCTCGAATCGGACCTCTCGCGAGCCGAGCTCGAGTAACTCACGAGCCTCGAGTTTTTTTTTACAGCCTTATGCGTGGACCACCCTCGGCGTGAGCTTGTACACGATCACCGGTCCCCATGATCCGCCGCCGACATCGCCACGGGGTTTCTAGTTAATCTTGTAACGGAATGGAGTCCGAGTTAACTGCATAAATACGTGACCAATTTGAAATCCGAATTTGTGTATAAGTCGGAAGAAGTAGTATATAAGCAAGGCCCTGTATTCTATTTTGAACACGAGAAAGAAATAAGAAAACAACATAGCAACTTTCGTCCGTGTGCTCTTTGTACTCATCTATTCCGCTCGTTGGAGCATATACTAGTTGCCGTCTAGCCGGACGTCCGAGCCCTAGCCACAACAGCAAAGACCGTCAGGCTGAGCACCACTGTGACCAGTTGCCGCCGCACCGACAACAGCATGCGTCTAGGCTAGGCCAACAATTGGTATCATAGTCTGAAATTTTTGTTCTTGCATGTCCAAGATGATGCCATGTTCGTCGGGTAGGTGAAACCTTATTGCCGCCTCCTGCAGGTGATATCTGCGGCAACAGCTCGGAGATACCGCTCACCCTCCTTCATAGTGCACGCTGAGGAGGAAGGCCGACGAGGTTCAACAGTTCAACATAGCAGTACGGCAATCCAAAGAGGAGGAGGAATTCGGTGTCTCTGGTCTGGACGTCTCCAGGTATTTATGTACACGCGCATTAGTAACTGACAACACTATGTCAGTTGAATGCGGCAATTAATAGTAACTAACTGCATAATGTCAATTAACTCACTAGAACTGACGGTGTTTATGTCACTTACACCGAATTAAAACAGATATTTAAATTGCATTTAAACAAAATGAATAGAGAAATAATTGCAAAATTCAGCAAAAAAAAGGTGAATTCAAAGTGCCAGGATGCCTGGACCCGAATATACAAATCCGGACCCTCTGTGTTTACTGCACTGGTCCAGGATCACGCTAGTACACACAGGCTCAACATAGATGAATATCATAATCATACATAGTGGAAACATTATGAAAGACATCATATATTAATTAATAATTGTTGAATGACCTTATGGCCAACTTACATGACTATACCTCGCAAAGCTAAACAACAAATTAGACTGCAGCGGAATAAAAACGTAGATAAACCCCTCGGTATACCACAGGCAACTGACAAGGCTTGCACCCTAAACTTTCGTCTCTTCCTAGTACTTCTCCTCCAGCATGGATGCAGACTCCTCAACTGATGATGTTATTATGGGCAAGGGTGAATACTTAAAGCACTCAACAAGTTGTGCACATAATGCAATTATATGTAACTATATGCAAGGCTTATTCTAAAGGAAAAGGCTATTATAGCTATTTTGCAATAAGCAGCATTTATGAATAAATACAATAAATAGATTTTAAAGACTATAAAACAAATAACAGTAATAGATAGATTCAACATTTATCAAGTAAACCAAGTTTCCATCCTAAGTCAAGTTTCAACCTTCCATATGGCAATCCCGCCATCCCAACCAAGTTTTCAATTTAATTAAACGAACCCTTAACTGTAATTCCCAAGCATTGCTCAATACCGCGAGCACGACAATCCGAATAGATTTACACTTTGCAGAGGTTATGCACTTTACCCATAGGACATGATCGTCTCTTGGTGCCTTCCGGATTAACACACTTCTTTTGGTGTGTCGGCGGAGAGATCATGACAAAGCCTTTACAATGCTCTGACTTAACCCAGTACTACCCGCTAAGGTTTCAACACTAGTGGGTCTGAAAACCACATCCAGGGCCCCCCTCTTGCGCCATGTGAGTTGCTCCATAACTTGGAAACTCACACCGCCATTGATAGTACCAAGCTAAGGTATTGCAAATTAATCAGCTAGGCTGTCCCATGCTAGACAAGTGGTTGCATGATTGACTCAGGTCAAAGACTTACAAGGTTAAGTCCTTAAGATGATTGAATCAAGACTTTCACATACCCTCTGCCCATTGGGCCCACCTTTGCATACTCACCCCTTGCCACTTGCCCCAATCTAAATGATTACCACCCCAGTTGATTACCAAGCACCATGTGCCATCAACAATTCAATATCGTTACATGACATGACTCGCCACTACAACTCAATCTCATTGTGTGATCTCACATGACACACAAGTTCATATCATTGTTCCATATTCCATTAGTCAAAACTAAACATTGACGATTCAAGTACATGTGATAACGTGGCATGGCTAAGCAACTATGACGATTTAACCATCCGATGTTGATCTCAATACCAACCAACTATAGTGAACCAATCTAAGGTGACAATAGATTAATGCATACAAATGACAAGGTAGGGTATAGATCCAATCGGTAAATTAACTAAATTCCAATTTAATTTGAAACAATTGTATACTTGAAATAATATGCAATAGGGTAAAACAATATAGCAATTTTATAAGCATGGGTTCAACATGATCAAAGCACAACTTGCCTTGGGATATGTTCTGATCTTGCTCTGGAAATTGATCTTGGGTCGACGGATCTTCCTCGGACACTTCGCACAATTTGACGTCTACGCGAAGCGAGAGAGAACAACAAATAAACTCCAAAACAGAGAGAAAACAATATCTAAAAAATAAAATAAAATTCACCATTAAATAAATCTCAATTTTACAAATTTTTAGAAACTTGAATCACTTCAATCGGAGCTCGTATGAGGGAGAACGGCCTCGGAGAAGATTCAAAATTCTAAAAATCAGAAAATTGAAAATCAAGAATTAACCGAATTATTTTTATATTGAAAAATTGGATTTATTGCATCGGCTTGACGTCAGGGTGATGTCATCTCTGAGCTAGCGAATCAGGCGCTGCCACGCATCTCAGGCGTATGGACCAAGTCCACCAGCCCGCACCGGTTCACAGTGGACGCGGCTCATGGCGCTTAGGGCTCCGTGCTACCACACGTTGCGACATGACTGGCCGCAATGCCGCCCACGGTGCCACATCCGATGGTCGACGCATGTCTCGATCATGACCGCCCATAGTAGATCCGATAGACGACGCTATCAGAGCGATTCAAATCGTTATGCGGCTACGTGATGCGATCTAGACTGACCACTTCGGATCCGACGGTCAGAAACTCACCCCAGGCTAATGGCGATGCGGCGGCCAAGATCTTCACCGGCGCTAAGAACGAAGATGACGGCGCAGCGCTCTAGCGACCAAACGGCGACGTTAACCGACGGAGTAGGTGCGGCTTGAAGCAAAGGTCTCGGATCTGAAACCAGAGCAGCGAATACGGCTTGATGGCGACGGCGTGAAGCAAAAACCGCGGCGGCTTCGACCTTCTTCTACGGTGAGCTCTCACGTGCGGACGACGGCGGCTCAGGGTGCACGGGTTGCGGTAGATGCGCGGTGCGAGATGGGGAATCTGATGCACATGGCGGCGCTTTAAATAGGCGCATAGGGAGGCATGCACGACGTGGAGAACGCGGCTGACTCGAAGGCGACCGGCGAAGTCCGGCGGCAACTAGGAGAAGCGACGTGGCGCCATCACAGCCCTCCATGTAGATTCGATCCGACGGTTAAGAGCCATTAGGATTCCTAACCTCATTATCTACTCTCCACCAACCGATCGCGATCCCACGGTTAGCGCGATTGCTTCTAGAAGTCGGGCCGACGTACGCACAGTATATGGGCTTGGCCCAATACTGTTCAAAAAAAATTCAAACGCTTTTCTATTTAATTTAATTCTCAAAAATAGATTAATTTGTTTAAGACACTAAAATTATCAGGAAAAATCGAAGAAAATTCTCAAAAATACTTTGAGATATTTTGAGCTCAAATAAAATACTTTTGACAAAACTTTATATTAACTTTATCTTTAATTAATTAGTTTTCATAAAAGGCCAATATACTCAAATTAAAATACAGTCAAATTAATCCCAGGAAATTTTCAAAAATATTTTGAGACTTTTGGAACCCAAATTAAATATTTTTGATAAAACTTTATTTTCATTGTATAATTAAATAAATAATTTTCTCAAAAGACCAGTATACCAAATATTTAATAAATACAAATAAAATCCAGAGAAATCTAATAAATTCAGGGAAATGCATAACATGCACAAATAACACAATAAAATAAATAAAGGGCAAAAATTAGGATGTTACACAGGAGACACTCTACCCTCGTCGCAAGCTACAAGTCACGCAAATGTACATGCATGTGCTTGTGTGTGTTTAGCCAATGACCACCCTATGCCATCCTCATGCCATATGTCACACTATTCAAGGGGTGGTAAGGACTCCACCTTATAAATTGCCTTTTTCGCACTTAGCTAAGTAATATGGTACTAAACCATGCATGCTTTGGAATTAAAGTAAATGGGCCTCCCATGGGCCAATTTCTAACAAACTGCATTAAAGACATGTGGATTAATGTTCCTGTATCAGTGTAATGTTGGCTATGTTAAGGAACCTCGCTATCGAATAGTCCGGAGTTCCCGAACAAATCTGAAGTGGAGAACAGAGAGGGAGAAAGATGAACACACGATATAGGAGGAACTGCGAGAGAATACTTTATTGCTTTTCTGATTCCTTGTACAATGGGGGCCTCCTCCTCCTTATATAGTAGTCGCCTAGGGTTTCGGCTAAGGGACCATCGTGGGCCACGTGGTTTCTCAACACTCCCCCTTGGGCCCTTTGCCGCGAGATGTATATGCCTCATTAAAACTCCAAAAAAACCCAGTGGGAAAAATACTTGGAGAAAGAGTACATAGCATACGCTTACTGCGTTGCACGAATTGCCTCATTAAAACCTTATGCAAGAAAAACTTCATGAAAAACTTGCTAAGGAAAAATAGTACAATTCACCCGATCTTCCATTGCTAATCTTCGAGATTCATATTGAGTACTCAAACCTCATGTTTAAGATTTATGTGGGAGTATGTGAAATATCTCCCCCTGAAATCTGCACTTCTCTAAGTCTCATCATCCCAATCCCTTTTACGCACCTTTCAAAGGTAGATGCTGGGAGTGATTTAGTGAACAAATCTGCAAGATTTTCACATGACTTAGTATGCAGTATCTTGATCTCGTTCATCTTATGCAATTCGTGAGCATAGAAGAACTTGGGGTTGATGTGCTTCGTGAGATTGCTCTTCACATAACCCATCTGTGCTTGAGCAACACAAGCTGCATTATCTTCATAGATGATCGTGGGAGTTTGCTCAATGTTCAAGCCACATGACTTCTGGATGTGATGAACCATTCTTCGGAGCCATGCATATTCACGGGAGGCTTCATACAAAGCAATGATTTTTGAGTGGTTTGTCGACGTTGAGACAAGAGTCTGCTTAGACGACTTCCAGGAAACTGCTGTTCCTCCACATAGGAAAACATACCCAGTTTGGGACTTGCCAAGTATCTTTGATGCGATAAGTACCCAACATCGGCGTAGCCAACTAAATTCAGTTCATTGTTTCTTCTGAAGAACAAACCGAGATCTTTGCTTCCTTGGAGGTAATGGAAGATATCCTTGATCCCTTTCCAATGCCTTTTGGTGGGTTCTGCACTATAGCGGGCTAGCACATTCACGGTGAACGTAATGTCCGGCCTGGTGCTATTTGCAAGGTACATGAGCGCTCCAACTGCACTCAGATAGGGGAATTCCGCTCTCAGGACTTCCTCCCCCTGTTCTCTAGGCCTGTATGGGTCTAGGTCTGCTTGGAGTGACCTTCCGACCATTAGAGTCTTTGCAGGATATGCCTTTTCAAAACCAAATCTTTCCAACACTTTCTGCGTGTAGGATGATTGGTGTACCAAGATTCCTCCTTGGACATGCTCAAGCTGCAAGCCTAAACAAAACTTGGTTTTACCCAAGTCCTTCATTTCAAACTCAGACTTCAAGTATGAGCATGCTTCTTCAATTTCTTCATCCGTCCCAATGATGTTCAAGTCATCTACATAGACGGAAATTATACAGAATCCATTCAGGGATCGCTGTATAAAAACGCATGGACAATCTTCGCTGTTCGTGTAGCCTTTCTTGCAGAGAAAGTCGCTCAAGCGATTGTACCACATTCTTACTGACTGTTTTAGCCCATACAGTGATTTCTCTAATTTCGCACCGCAGCATGAGTTTTTATTTGCTCTGTCTTGATTCGGGATAGGAATACCTTCCAGTACTTTCATGTATATCTCAGAACCCAAGTTTCCATACAGATATGCTGTGACGACATCCATTAGCTTCATTTTCAACTTCAAGTTGACTGCCATTGAGATCAAATATCTAAAGGTAATTCCTCCCATGACCGGAGAATAGGTTTCTTCATAATCAACCTAAGGACGTTGAGTGAAACCTTGAGCTACTAGCCTTGCCTTGTACCTTACAACTTCGTTATTTTCATTCCTCTTCCGAACAAAGACCCATTTGTGACCTACAGGGTTTATATGGGGAGGTGTGCGGCATACGGGCCCAAACACCTCTCTCTTGTTCAGAGAGACTAATTCCGTAGTGATTGCCTTCTTCCATTCTTCCCAATCTAGCGTTTTCTTGCATTCTGCGAGAGATGCAGGCTTGGGATCATGATCAATGATCGAGGCAATCTTCTTTGCAAAGTATGCATCGACATTGGCTGTTGCTCTATTAAGGGATTCTCCTGTTATTACAAAATTTATGGCCATTTCATCATGGGGTGCTTCATGCACTTGTACTTACTCTTCGCTGCTATCTCCCATTGCAGGGGCAAGTTCCTTTAGCCTTTCATCGCCCATGTGTGCGCACACATTATTTCCGGCGGCTTCCTGCAGTGGAAGATTCAAGTCAGGAATTGCCTTTTTCGTCGACTTCTTTCTAGTGCCAGGTCTCAACTGGCTCCCCTTCTTTCCTTGGGGCATTTTCGTGATTGGTTGTGGTAAGTCCATTCGTCCAGTTTTCTCCAGACATCTCCGGGTACTTTGGGTTTGAGGAGCCATATTTCCTGTTATTTTCCTTTGAGGCCTCTGAACAGGATGAGGGATACCTTCTGTTTTCTTTGGTATTTCCACCCTCTCTGGTGCATTTCTTGCGGGTACATGCGACTTAACCACTCCCTTCAGATCACAAAATGATCAGGCAGTTCATTTGCTAAATTCTGCAAATCGATTATCTTCTGGACTTCTTGATTTGCTTCATTAGTGCGGGGGTCATGTGCAGGGATCCCGGTGGAATGCCATATGATTTTTCGGCATTTTTCATCCAAAGGTTGATTTCCTCCCCCTAATGACGGGAAACGATCCTCGTCAAATATGCAATCAGCGAATCGGGCTGTATGCAAGTCTCCAGTCATGAGTTCCAAATACCTGATTATGGATGCACTCTCATAACCAATGTATATCCCAGACTTGCAAAGAGGGCCCATTGCAGTCCGCTTTGGGGGTGGTATAGGAACATATACCATACAACCAAATTTTTTTAGATGGGTGATTTTTGGGATGACCCCGTGCACTAATTGCATAGGGGAATAGATGTTGTAGGCCGAAGGTCTGAAATTGATGAGAGCTACTGCATGCAGGACTGCGTGTCCCCAACAAGTGTTGGGCAAGTTACAACTCTACAAAAGAGGTCTGGCAATGAATTTAATCCTCTTTATTAGTGCTTTGGCTAGTCCATTCTGTGTATGGACGTGCGGTATGGAGTGCTCAACTGCTATCCCTGTTGCAGTGCAATAATCATCAAATGCCTTTGAAGTAAATTCGCCAGCATTGTCCATTCTAATGGACTTCACGCGATGATCAGGGAAAGCATTCTTGATTCTTATGATCTGCGAGATCAGCTTTGCAAAAGCATGGTTTCTTATTGACAATAAGCATACATGCGACCATTTTGAGGAAGCATCGATGAGCACCATGAAGTATCGAAACGGCCCTGATAAGGGCTGAATTGGGTCGCAAATGTCCCCCTGGATGCGTTCCAGGAATGCAGGGATTTCACTTTGCACTTTCATGACAGAGGGTCTAGTTATTAATTTTTTGGTGGCACATGCAGGGCACACAAAATCTTCATGATTCGGATAATTCTTAACATTAATGCAATGACCTTGTGAGTTGTTCACTACATTTCTCATCATTCTAAGACCAGGATGACCTATTCTACAATGCCATAAAGAAAATAACTCAGAGCTTCTAAAGACAGTCTTCAAAGAAGTATACACTTCGGGTGCATGAATTTTCGTGTAGTACAACCCAGATTCATATGAGGGACATTTTTCTAATACCATTTTTTCACATATCGCGTGCTTCACAATGCACAAGTATTCTTTGCCATTTTCTTCATTGGTTTCTACGTGAAAATCATTGGCACGGATGTCTTTGAAACTTAAGAGAGTGCGCGTTGATTCAGGGTACAAAAGGGCTTCTTCAATTACCAAAGTTGTACCCATAGGCAATATAATTGTGGCTCTTCCTGAGCCTATTACATATGAATCGCTTCCTGCGATCGTAGTAATCTTTCCAGCGTTCTTCGTGATCGACTAGAAGTATTTGGACTCTCTTAAGATGGTATTTGTTGTGTCACTATCAACAATGCATATCTCTTCCATTTGGGCGCTACACGATTTCTAAAAAGGAAAATAATTCCAATCAGACAGTGACAAAATAATTCAAACATTGCTTGCAAATTAAATAATACTGGAATAAAGAATAAATTGCATATTTATTCATGAGAAAAGTATGCTCTTCTAGAGCTTACAATTAATTATTCAAAGAAATTTGCTAACCACTACAAAAGAAAATAATGTGATTCATGCATTAAACGGAATCTGTAAAATATGCATTAATTTCTGCTTCTATATCATCGACAGAAGTTTTCTCTTCATTTGCCATAAGATTGGCTGCAGCATCGATGTCCAAGCTAGTCTGTGAGGATGAGGCAAGTGCGCCTCTGCTGGGGCGTTTTTTTGCCTTCTTCTTGGCCTGATATGCATTGATCACTTTCTTGGATTCCCGGCATATTTTTGACCAATGTCCCCAAGTACCACATCTAAAGCACGTTTGGTTCTGCTGTCCATACGGCTTGGCGTGTTCCTTGTCATCCTTCTTTACTGGGGCTTTGAACTTTCCCTTGCCCTGGTACTTCTCTTTTCCACCCTCTTGCCCTTCTTTCTATGAGTGGGCTTTTTCACCTTATAGCTATTGGCATTGACTTCTGTGCCAATGCCTCTTCCAGATGGCTGCGAGACGAAGTTCTTGCGTAGAACATCGTCTTGTGACTCTGCAACTTGCATGACATCAATCAGTTCGCTATACTCCTTGTATGCGTCCTGACGATATCTGCGGGCACTCTGGATAGCATTTTGGTGAAAAGTGGAGAGAGTCTTCTCAATCTTCTCCTCATCAATGATCTTCTTGCCACATAAGGAGATATTAGTACAAATTTTGTACAAGGTAGAATTGTACTCGGCCACTGTTCTGTAGTCCGCAAACCTCAGGCGGACCCAATCTTGCTGTGCTTGGGGCAAGATGGTGTACTTGAGCTTCTCGAACCGCTTCTGAAGTGCAGTCCTGAGCTCAAGTGCACTCTCTTCAGCCATGTATTCATTCTTCAGAGTGGCTGAGAGGTGGTGCCTGAGGAAGTGCAAGGCTTGATCGTTCTGCTCAGCAGTAGGTTGCGCATCCTTCGAGGACCCTAGACCAATCGTAGCACGGAGCTTCTTACCCCTAAGTACGATCTTCACGTCCGATGCCCAAGTGAGGTAGTTCTGACCGTGCGGGGCTAGTTCTTCAAACTCACGGTTCACGATGCTGGACATCTGTATGATTTCAAAATTCCAGCATTAGATTACTGCGTGTAATCTATTAGAAAGAGGTTGCAAACTTCATAAAATGTAGAAAATAAATTCTCATGAATTTCTAGTATACTATACAAAGCAACGAATTCAAAAAACATGAATAGCAGAGAATAGCGCTAGCCATATAATTTTTCTGGATTTTTCTAGCTATTTTCCAAAATTTTCTGCTATTTTTTTCTCTCTTTTTCTTTCTTTCTTTCTTTTCGGCCGAACGGCCTTTTGGGTCGGCCGATTCGTGGGCCATAAGACCGGCGGCTAGGGTTTCCAAACCCTAGCCGCCAGTGCGCCTGCCCATGCCACACCGCTCGCATCGCCCTCTTCCCCGACTTTCTCGTGCGGTGGATCTGGCCGAACATACGGGGTGACGGCAGCGCCGCAGCCGAAGCCGGGACGGTCGCCGCAAGCCGGAGCCGGGCGGCGGCGGCGGCTCTGGCGGCCGGTGTGCGCGCGGCGCATCGCCGGGTGATGGGTACGACGGCGTCTGCAGGCGGCGGCGTCGCTTCGGCGGCGACGAACGCGGTGGCGAGCGCTCGGCGGCATCGCTTGGGCGACGGCACGACAGGTGGCGCTTCAAGCGCGGCGTCGGCGTAAGCCGAGGCGGCGGCGCGCGCTCGCTCGCGCCGCCGAGGCAGAGGCGGCGCGGCGCGCGCCAACCGTGGCAGAGGCGGCTCTTCGGGCGCTTCGCCGGCGGAGGCAGAGGTGACAGCGGCTTTGGGCTCGCGCCGGCGAATGTGGCGGTGGTGGAGGGCACTGCTGGTTACTTACCGCCGTTTTTTTTCGTGGATGAACAGTAAATATGAACAGAAAGAACGCCCTTTATTGTAGCTTCGAGCAATCGCAGTGTAGCTTCATGCCACGTGACGAACGCAATACCGGATGCGTAGATTAGATGCATGCTTGAAATCAACAAGCGATTAGATTCAATCGCCGATTCTCATCTTTTCTCACCTTTTCAATCTGTTCGCCGATAGAGCTTCGTGCTGATAACGTGTTAAGGAACCTCGCTATCGAATAGTCCGGGGTTCCCGAACAGATCTGAAGTGGAGAACAGAGAGGGAGAAAGATGAACACACGATATAGGAGGAACTGCGAGAGAATACTTTATTGCTTTTCTGATTCCTTGTACAATGGGGGGACCCCCTCCTCCTTATATAGTAGTCACCTTGGGTTTCGGCTAAGGGACCATCGTGGGCCTTCGTGGGCCACATGGTTTCCCAACAGGCTAAATGCTCAGAGAACTCTGTTTTGGTTGTTTTGCTAGGCACTTTTAGTTTGTAGTTCTCTGATTTACATCTGGTCGTTTGTGATAGTCACGCTTGATGTGTTGACTATCCCAATTATTTTGTTGTTTCCTTTTATGCTTTGAACGTTTGATGTAAAAACTAAGTTATCTAGGTTTCTATAATAGAAGCTGGTGAGGCAGTTGCTTCTTTTAGAAATGGGCCCATTGGGTGGCCCATTTCTTTTAATTTTAAAGTATGTATGGTTTAGTATCATATTGCCTAGCTAAGTGGAGGAAAGACAACTTAAAAGGTGGAGTTCTTGCCACCTCTTGATGAATTACACTTGGCATGAGAATGGCATAGAGTGGACAGTGGTTAAACACACATACGTGTGCACGTTCGCGTATTTTCGCGTGACTTGTGACTTGCAAATTCATCTTTTGTTTTGCTGAACCTTGCAATTATCTCTCCATTCAATCTGTTTAAATGCGATTTAAACATCTCTTTCAATTCAGTGTAATTGACATAAATGACGTCAGTTACTAGTGAGTTATTGACATTATGTTGTCAGTTACTAGTAACTGCTGTATTTAACGTTAAATGACAAAATATCATGGCTATTCTGCATCTATCTATGGCGAAATTATTCATCACAGAAAATGACAGACCATTACTTCCATGACGAAAATGCCAGTCCACGTGGCACTCATCAATGACGAAACATTTGCGTAACAACACGTGCCACGTCACCTCACATCGTGGCTGCTGACATAGCACTAGACTATTCAATGACGAAAATGCATGTCCACGTGGCACTTATCTATGACGAAACATTTGTGTCACAACACGTGCCACATCACCTCACATCCTGGCTGCTGACGTGGCACTGCACTGTTCAATGACGAAAATGCATGTCCACGTGGCAACAATCTGTGACGAACAATTTCGTCATAAATAAAATGGTCAACGCTCATTTTTGGCCGATCGGAGTGTTCTTTTATGACGAATTTGATATTTTTCATAGCGTTTTGGGTACAATAATGACGGATATATTCGTCGTAGAAATGACCTCTTCGTTGACGGAAATGTAATTCGTCACAGAAAAGTTGATTTTTTATGACGAAAAAAAGTAATTCGTCATTGAAAACTTTCTATGACGCACTTACTATGACAAGTTGAATTTCGTCATAAATTCGTCATAAAAAACCTACAATGACGATTTCGGGACTAATGATGACGAGTTTGGACCGTCATTAAAAATCACTTTTCTTGTAGTGAACTGACATAATGTGGTCAGTTACTGGTGTGTGTGTATATAAGCTCCTGGAGACCTCCAGGACAAAGACACTAAAATCCTCCTCCATTCTTCCTCCTCATCTCTAATTTGCTGTACTGTTGTGTTGAGCTGTTGAACCTCGCCGGCCTTCCTCCTCGGCGTGCACTGTGAAGGAGGGTGAGTGGTATCTCCGAGCCATTGCCGCAGAGTTTACCTACACGGGGCGGCAATAAGGTTTCTGGGCAGCGCATCAGCGCGACCGCTCTGCTTCTTCCTCGACATCGACTACTTCCACGACTGCGTCTGCGCTGTACTGCTTCCTATTATTCAGCAAGCCTAACTGTAAGTAGTTCGTGTGATAAATCAACTCTGTTAATATACAATTCTTCAGCATTTTCTGAAGTACAATGTGTTACCTGTTGTTTTATGCCTCTCTAGTCTTGTGTTACTTTTGTCTCGATATAAAATCTGGAATAAAAATATTGCACCAATATCCAAAAGCTTCCCATCTCAAAAAAGAAAAGAAAAAAAAGCTAGCACCAGCAAATTTGTGCAGGCTGCAGTCTGTCAGACATGCAGACTGAAGGTCAAACAATGCATGCACATAAACTAGCTGAGACAGATACTAATTAGCTAGACATACATCCTGATTAACTATAGCTAGGGAATTGTTTCTTAAACTAATGCTTTGTTGGTAGCAAGATACTCCCTCCACTCACAAATAGTTGTTTTTTGGATATAGATGTAGTTAAAATTTTGAAACATTGACAGTCAATATCTTTTAAATATTTAAATTGGATACATAAAAATCATATGTATAGATTTGTCTCAAAAAGTACTTTTATAATATTTCAATTTTATTATGTTCTATAAATATATCATAATAGAAATCAGTGATCAAAGTTGTGTCTCAAGACCTTGTTGATATCTAAAACGATAATTATTTGTGACTAGAGGGAGTATATATATGGCAACCTTCTTAGAGGAAGCTAGCTAGGGTGATTAATTCATATGTTGGTGTAATGTTAAATATTTGATTAAAAAACCGTAAGGAATAGACCTCACCGATCGATACAGTGAAAAATCCTAACTCCGTCTCTGAGCAACTCTTTGTGTCCGTTCAACATGATATAGCTTGAAGTTCAGCTTGGTTTAAGTTAGACGTGGTTAAGCCATCCGAAGCTGGGAAAGGCCCAAATTAAATGTTACTCTTGACTTGGTCCTTGGAATTGTCCAATTTTGTGGCTCCATACACGAGAAATTAGGAAAACATTGCTTGGGATAAAAGTAATTGTACAACCCAATTGTCTTAAGAGAGGTGCTTCTATGCATCTCCCCTTGATACACAGATATTAAAGCATGAAAGAAAGTTTGATAGTGATTACTATCTCTTTACTTGCTTCAAAATTTGTATAACTTATATCGAGGAAAGATACATAGAAGTACCTCTCTTACCTTATACCTTCTCGATCCCCTTAAAGAAAGTGTATATATTAATTGGACAAATTGCGCCAAACGAGCAAAACACACAAAGCAAATGAAAAAGGTTAGCTAGGCAAATTGGTGAGGACATGATCTACAGCCCCCTTGCTTGCTAATAATCGTATTGCTTCAGGGTTAATTTGCATAGTTTAGACCCGTTTGCTGCAGAAGCATTCGATAGAATTCCTGAGAAACTATGTTGTTTCTTACAAAAATACCATACAATTAATCCCTTAGTTTCAAACATGCCTTTGCTGCTAGCTCCTTGAAGAACTGAAACACTATTCATGCTGAACCGGTGCACGTGCATGCTCCGATACCAGCACAATAAAAAGTTATTTTTTCAGTAAATGAGAACATGACTGTTACAACACACGCTCATTCATTCGTTTATTCATCCTACAACCATGCATACATCAACTAATTCCATGCATTTAGGGTGTGTTTCGTTGCTTATACCAAGTGGTACATGTGTGAGATGGTTAAGAAAAAAGTCATTCATATGTTTGGTTGCTTGAATAGAACCATCCCGTCCTGAATGGTGGGATACAAATTTGATAAATATTCCCTATAAATACTGAACTATTCCATTCACATAAAATAATAGAACCAAATGGTATAGGACCATCCAATCTCATTCAACCTCATCCCACCGACGAAACACACCCTTATTCATCACATCATTGTTGCTTCAATGCCTATACAAATAAGCCCGTACATGAATTCATTCGTACCGTTGCTTGTAAATTTGTATGGGTATTTGCAATATAGGAACAAGGATGGGTACTAAGGATGAAGTGGCACCTCCTCCTCCCGCCCCACCGCGTCCAACCCTAACAAGCCCAAGGTGAAGCGCGTCCAGAGCGCCGGCCTCCTCGCCGACTCCGTCCTCAAGCGTGGCGACCTCTACACTGTGATAACCCGGGGGGTTATCAGTTTAATTAAAAGATTAATTAAACAATAAAAACATGATTAGGCAAGAAAAATTAAAATGTAAGGATTAGAGAGCGTCGTCAGTCCCGCAGTGAAAGGTATCGCTCATCGAGGTACCCAATCTGTCCGGGACCCAGACTGGCCCCTCTCGCTAGTTTCGGGTTCATCATTCGGCGTTTAGTAGCTTACAGTGCGGTTATGGTCTGTTAGTGTTTTGAGCGAGATATGACCGTAATGCCCTTAGGATCAATAACCAGCAGTAAATGCCCAAGGGCAAAATGGTCATTTACCATTTTTCCAATTCAATAAAGCCAGCTCCTTGCCAACCGAATGCCAACCCATTCACAGCCAGTGCATTGCCAACCCTCAGCCAGCTCATTTGCTTCCAGAACCAACTCCCAAACCAAAGCACCAAGCCATCAGCAAGCCTCCAGCCGAAGCAACCAGCAAGGAGAAGAGGAGCAAGGCAAGGGAGAGTCCAGAAGAGAAGGTAGAGAGGAGATCATCCAGAAGAGGAGGCAAGGAGGAAGCTCCCGAAGCAAGAAGAGCAGCTCGGCTTCCTCTTCCCCAGCTCCAACCTCCTCTTCAGCTAGCTCCTCCAACCGATCAAACCTCAGGTGCATTCTCCATTAGAGTAGAGGTAGATCGGTTCATCCCCGGGGTTCTCAGTAGGTTGGGGCAACCAATAAGTGTAGTATCTGTTCTTATTTCATAGACTAGCTCAAGCCTCCCAACCATCATCCTAGAACCCCTTTCTAAAGCAAAAATCAGCAAGCAAAGAAAAATGCAAGAAAATAAAAGATGGGTAGAACCCTAGAACCAGTGCCAATAGAGGTAGAGGGGAGGAGGTGAGCTGCGCGTGGGCCTGAGGGCCATGCCGAGCGTCCGTCGGCCTGGAGGAAGAAGCCGGCAAGGGAGAAGCTCGGGGCGGAGCTGTGCGCATGGCCGAGGAGGTGGAGGTGAAGACCAGGCGAGCAGAGGCAAGCCGCGGGAAGGAGTCGCGGGCCAAGCCAGCCGCCGGGCTGGAGCAGCGCCGGCGGTAGGGGAGGAGAGGCGGCGCCGTGGGGAGCTGCACGGGCCTGCGGGAGCCGAGCCAAGAGGGGAGGAGGCGGGCCGGTGTCGATCCAGTGGAGAAGAAGCAGAGGCGAGGAGAGGAAAAAGGGGAGGCGATGCAGCCGAATGGCTGTCGGCCAGGAGAAAGGAAGGCAGAGGAAAAGAAAAGAAAGAGAAGAAGGAAGAAAAGAAAGAAGAGAAAAAAAGGGAAGAGAGAAAAGAAAAGAGAGAAAAAGTGAGGGGAAAAAGGGTAGAAAAATAATTCATGCCGTGGACCGCATTGATTTTTGTTGATCAACTTGCGGATCGCTTAAAAATCGCCAACAGAATATTAATTTAATAGTGTCAAGATAAAAATTGAATAGCGGATCGGTGGTTGGGCGACGCCGAATAATCTTTTCACTTTAATTGCCCTGGATAATGTTGTATGCTTTCAGGGTCAGACCTGAGCATCCCAGCCAATCAAAATCAATCTTCGGGCGAGGACGATCCTTCTG
Source organism: Otatea glauca (assembly GCA_036346275.1). NCBI lineage: Eukaryota > Viridiplantae > Streptophyta > Magnoliopsida > Poales > Poaceae > Otatea > Otatea glauca. The sequence continues at coordinate 16,260,201 of CM070713.1, forward strand.
CTTTTATCGCAGGCAAGATTCTTTGACCATCTTTTATTAAATGATTTTCAATGCTTTTGTATAATAATCATATTAGCACTGCATCAAAAATTTACTTTCCAATTGAAGTGTTGAATTGGAGGTGAATGATGGAAGTGGAATGTGGTTTCGAGAAAAGAATGAAATGATGGATTTGTAATGTGGTTTTGGAAATGGTTGAGTTGGTGTTTAGCATCCACGAATGGAGTCATGGATTGGTATTAGAAATATTTATGGTGGGTAGAGGGCGCCGATGAGAAGGTGTTTGGCCGGCGGGGTCCTCTACATAGGTTATAATATAAGGTCAACCAATTGTACTTGGGCAATGAGCCGTATTCCAGTATCAACCATAGCGAGATAAATCGCTGTCAGAAAAGGTTGTCCTATGAAGGTATTATGATCTCCACATTGGGAAATAGTAGATAACTAGGGGTGTGAAGCTGGGTGTGCCGGGAGGCCCAGTGAGGGACACGATACCAGCTGCGGTTGGTCAGGCGCTATATTTAAAGCCTATGGTTGAGTATCGATCTTCGCTGCGATAGTATGGTACAAGCGGGACGCGAGGGTATGTGGGGAGCGATCGAGGCACCACTACTCGTCGGCTACGTGGTTGGAGATCTAATCTTTGGATTAGCGATAAATGTTCGGAGCCTCTGTGGTGGAGGCCGTTATGGGTAAAGTGATACTGAACTGCTTGCAGGTTAAAATCTTGAATTCAAGCTGTCTCTGGATTGGAGGCTACTAAGCTAAGTCGCCTCATATACGAGTGCAATAGCTGTTTTCATATTTTAAAATATCCAACCCTTAAAGAAAACCAAAAATCTATATTCTGTAAAAAGGGATTTTGAGAGAAGGTGAGAATGGCTGGAGTTGAGAGGAAAAATTCATATCTGTATTTGTTATAATGCTTGCTGAGTACTTTTGTACTCACTCTTGCTATATCCCTCCTTTCTAGAGTTTGGCTCCGGTGTTCAAGCAGATGATTGGGGGAACGAGGCAGCGGAGTTCTACCAGGAGGAATAGAGGGGAGGAGTAGCCGTGAAGGAGCTTCGTCAATCTTTTGGTGTAATAGTATCTATTCTATATCCTTTTGTTAGGCAAGGATCAATATATCTATGTAATGGACATATAGCCCTGCGTGGCTTGGTTTGAATATATTTTCATTCAGTCTCTAATTATTGTTATGTTGCAACACTCTGAACACGGTGTACTAACTGATAAAATATCGAGTGCGCTCGATGTTTTGATTAGCTAGTATGCCGAGATTCGCGTAATTATCTCAGAGTAATGGCAATGCTACTGTCGTTGCCCTAGGCTAATTATGCGGGTCGCCACATACACTCTCAGCAAGAAGCTAGGGCAAGGCAAGTTCGGTACCACCTACCAGTGCATGGATAAGGCCAGCGGGAAGGAGTTCTGTCAGGATCCACTGAAATCCGATCAAAATACTGAATTACAGAGAAGATTTGAGAAGGAAAAGCAGGAAAGAGGAACGCAGAAGAAAAGCGAAGAACATGAGTAAAGCAGGGGCTAATTAAATTCCATTCCAATTGATGATTATCCCCTTACATTCGCGATTGCTTAAAAGGACACCAGAGCTTGCAAACTTACAGCAATGAAAACGAAAATTACAGTGAACAGTACACTACTCCGTCCCTTCATGCTAAGCAGTAATTACTCATCATATCAATCATTGCCATTGGATCCTGCCCAAATGCTATTATGGTGTAACCGTGACCCTTCAAGCTTCATAATCCTCAATCGTCCACCCGGGACCCTTGGATACACATAACAGAAAAGCTATCAACAAATCCCAACCGTTCCTTCTCTGAAATAATTCCCCTCATCCGAATTCCGAATCAGCCAACTTCTAAGCCTGACAAGTTCGCCTGCAAGTCCATCGCCAAACGGAAGCTCCTCACAGAGGAGGACGTCGAGGACGTGCGCCGCGAGATTCAGATCATGCATCACCTCGCTGTCCACCCCAACGTGATCTCCATCGTTGGGGCGTACGAGGACGCCGTCGCCGTGCACCTTGTCATGGAGCTGTGCGCCGGAGGGGAGCTCTTCGATAGGATCATACAGCGGGGACACAACTCCGAGAAGGCGGCCGCGCAGCTTGCGCTGGTGATCATTGGGGTCGTCGAGGCGTGCCATTCGTTCGGGGTGATGCACAGAGACATCAAGCCAGAGAATTTCTTGGTTGTGAACCATGATGAGGACTCGCCGCTCAAGACCATTGATTTCGGCCTCTCCATCTTCTTCAAGCCCTGTCTGACCTCGATCCTCAATGTTGTGTTGTATTGTAGAACGTGCAGGATTGCTGGCAACTGCAGATTTTTTCTTTTTTTCCTTTTTCCATGGACAATGCTAGTTAAGGTGTTATTTTACTGACTGAGCCAGGTAGAGGTGCTGCACTGGTGGACGCACAGCTTTGAGTTGACAGTCTTTATTTAATATGGATTATTGAATATTGTACTTGGAAGGTTTAAAGAGTGCTTTGGAGGTTTTTCATGCCTAGTAATAGAGTAATTCTGATATCAGGGATAGAAACATTGTGTGACAGTAGTATAGAGTAAACCAGGGATACATATCAAGTATAAAAATAATTTGGGAGGGAGGATTGTGAGTTGTGAGGACTTCGTTCGTGCCCTTATACTTGAAGTTGTTAGAAATATTAGGAATTTTCTCAATATTTTAATCCACAGAATTATGTAAATCATGATTAAAAAATAACACAATTCTAGTTCAAAGCCAAAGGTACTAGATAACAAATTATCTATCTCATACGCAAAGACTAATGAACAAGAAAACAACATGATTAAAATGCGGTATAAGTTAATATACCCTTGAGCCGGTGCCACCATAGGCATAGGCGCAGGCGAAACATTCTCGTTCGCCATGACGGTCGGAGTAGACGATCACAAGTTATCGCAGTGAAGCCTTGGTGCAGTGGAGAGGTCGATGCAGTCGAACGTTGGTGCAGTGCAGATGCGCTTCCAAGAACACCGACACTTGAGCAGTCGCGTGGTACGCTCCCCAAAAACCTTATCGGCCTTCTATCTCGAGCAAGATCTCAAGAAGGGCGAGGTTCCGGAGGCCTGCTCTCTCCGCTACTTGTGCGCGCAAGAAAACAGAGACGGAAATGCAAAAACAGTAGCAGCTACAAGTGGAACAATGGAGTATGCGGAAGAGCCAAGCAGGTGAAGAAAGGCACAGCCGTTGCTCTCCTTATATAGCCTCGCGACATGCAACGGGCAGGAGCACCATTACCAGCCATTAACTCATATAACCGTTACGATGAATCGCGATCATTATGAGCGACCATCAACCACGTCGCATTAAGTGGCGGCAGCGATCTTGGTCACATACTGGTCATATTGATCACTGCGGTTACTGGTCACATTGATAACTGAAACAGTCACGTCCGGATTGGCCTACGCCGCGCACGTGCACGTCACGTCACGTCTCGTCTCGACTCGACTCGACTCGCACACGCACACGCCACGGCTCGGCTCGGCGCGCGCGCGCGTGTGGCACAGCCTTTACCCTTTTCCACCTTGCTAATTGAAAGACACACAACTCAACTATTTAAGTTGGTCAAACCTTCTCTCAATTACCCATATGGTACTGAACCAATTTCATGACTCCTAGTATTTAATGGGCCTTTTGGAATTTCTATTAAATTAATTATGGGCCATCCCCATAATAATCTAACAATCCCCACCAAATTTCAAAGGCACATTTGAAATACTCTCGATTCAATGTAGTTTGATATACCGGTGTTTGATGGAGACTGTTAAGTTGAACTTCCATCTAGAACAATGGTTACACTCATCTACAATGAACAATGGACTATACCTTGAATTGACAGTTTGTGCGAACAAGTTTCACCAAGTCCTTATCGATACTAGGTCGCTAAATGCATCCCCTCGGTTTGGAGCTTATAAGTCATACTCCTTAGCCTTTCATGAGCCTCTAGAGATCACCCAATCTCATAGACTGTGACTAGCAGTCAAACTCATATAGGTGTATTCCTCATAAGATGTTCTATAGGATAACATCTCTGCTTATCAAAGCCACTCGAAATACATTAAGGTATAACCAACCTGCCATATAGAATATGAGAGTTATTGCATCTCAAACAGAGTGGGCTAAGTACAGAAGTACTCTCCTCTTAGTCAGTCACTAGCTTGTCTCAACATCCTAATTCATGGGATCTCCGATCAAATAGAATGAGTTACCACTAAGACATGACTTTATGTGGGTCTCAAGCCCATCTCCCTCGATGCTTCATCTATCACATTCCGTGATAGTCCCTTTGTAAAAGGATCTGCCAGGTTTTTAGCCGTCTGGACATAGTCCAACGCTATAACTCCAGAGTTTCTCATTTTCTTGACAGACTTCAACCGCCTCTTAACGTGCCTTGATGATTTCATGTTATCCTTAGAACTGTTCACCTTGACAATCACCATCTGATTGTCACAGTTCAAAAGAATAGCGAATCGGTTTCTCAACCACCGATAAGTCCTTCACAAGTTCACGCAGCCAATCGGCTTCCACGAGGCGGTATCTAATGATGTGAGTTCGCTTCCATTGTAGACCTCGTTAAGATGGTGCGCTTGCAAGACTTCAGAAACAGCTCCACCACCCAATATGAACACATATCCACTTGTGGCTTTTATTTCATCAGCATCAGATATCCAGTTTGAATCACTATAACCCTAAGTACCCTAGGGTACCCGGTGTAGTGAGTTCCATAACTTCATGTCCCTTTTAGATAGCGCATTACTCTCTCAAGAGCATGCCAATGATCATCTCCCGGGTTTGAAACAAACCGGCTTAGTTTGCTCACAGCAAACGAGATATCAGGCCTCGTTGCACTAGCTAAATACATCAGTGAACCAATGATTTGGGAATATCTCAATTGATCCTTTGCTATACGTTGATTCTTTTGTAATAGCACACTTGGATCATGTGGCGTTGGAGCAGGTTTGCAATCGCTATAGCCAAAGCGACTCAACACCTTTTTCACATAATGGGACTGCTCAAAAGTAATCCCACCGTCACCTTCTCTTAACAATTTAATGTTTAAGATGACATCCGCTACTCCCAAATCTTTCATTTCAAAGTTTTCGAACAAGAAGTCCTTGACTTCCTTAATCACATTAAGGTTCATCCCAAAGATTAGTATGTCATCAACATACAGACACATAATCACTCCTTCACCCCCACCATAGCGGTAATACACACATTTGTCAGCTTCATTCACAACAAAGCCAGCAAATGTTAAAGTTCTGTCGAACTTCTCGTACATCTTTTAGGTGCTTGCTTAAGGCCATACAAAGACTTCAACAACCTACACACTTTTCCTTCATGACCCTTTACTACAAATCCATTAGGCTGATCCATATAGATTTCCTCTTCCAACTCTCCATTAAGGAAAGCCGTCTTTACATCCATTTGATGAACGATTAGACCGTAGGAGGCAGCCAAAGATAGTAGTACTCTAATAGTGGTCAATCTGGCAACAGGTGAGTAAGTATCAAAGAAGTCCTCGCCTTCTTTCTGGGTATAACCCTTGGTCACAAGCCTTGCCTTGTACTTTTCAATCGTACCATCAGGCCTCAGCTTTTTCTTGAACACCCACTTACATCCTACAGGTTTACACCCATATGGACGATCAACCACTTCCCAAGTTCCATTGCTCAAGATGAAATTCATCTCACTCTGGACCGCTTCCTTCCAATAGTCAGCGTCCTGAGATGAATAAGCCTCCTCAATGGTTCTTGTAGTATCATTCACTAGATATACAATGAAGTCATCACCAAAAGACTTTGTAGTCCTTAGTCTCTTACTCTTACGAGTTACTTCATTGTCCTCATCTATTGGATTTTCTTCAAAAATGGGCTCAATTTGTATAGGAGTGGAAGGTTTAGGAGAGAAGATAGATTCTTGGCCAGATGAGCTAAGTGTTTCTTTCATAGGAAATAAGTCCTCAAAGAATGTAGCATCATTGGACTCAAAAATTGTACCTTCACTCATATCAAGTACTCCAGATTTCACTATTAAGAACCTATATCCAACGCTGTGAAAAGCATAACCAATAAAGACACAATCAACGGTTTTTGGTCCAAGTTTACGCTTCTTTGGGATAGGCACATTGACCTTAGCCAAACAGCCCAAGTACGTAAATAAGAGAAATTTAATCTTTCCGTCTCCCATTCCTCGAATGGTGTGATTTCTTTATTCTTTGTAGGAACCCTGTTTAGGACATGACAAGCAGTCAATATAGCCTCACCCCACCATTCCTTGGAAAGTCCTGCTGTTTCTAACATGGCGTTAACCATCTCAGTTAGAGTACGGTTCTTTCTTTCGGCAACCCCATTTGATTGGGGTGAATAGGGAGGCGTCCTATCATGGATTATTCCATGTTCCTCGCAAAATAAATTAAATTCACTAGAAAAGTATTCTCCACCACGATCTGACCTAACCCGTTTGATTTTTCTCTCAAGTTGGTTCTCAGCTTCAGCTTTATAGATCTTAAAATAGTGAAAAGCCTCATCTTTTGACTTTAATAAATACACATAGCAATATCTAGTAGAATCATCAATCAAAGTCATGAAATACCTCTTACCACCCTTTGTCAACTCCCCGTTCATCTCGCATAAATCGGTATGAACTAGTTCTAACGGTGCCAAGTTTCTCGCCTCAGCTGCCTTGTGAGGCTTGCGAGGTTGCTTAGATTGCACACACACTTGACACTTAGAACCTTTGACTTGGGTAAATTTTGGGATTAAATTCATACTGGCTAACCGCATCATGCAACCAAGATTAATATGACAAAGTCGTGAATGCCAAATATCAGTCTCATGATTACAAACATGATTCACAATTTTATTCATGTCCATCAAAGACAAGCGGAACAAGCCTCCGTTCTCATAGCCTTTTCCAATAAAAGTTCCAATTTTAGAAACAACACATTTATTGGATTCAAAAACTAGCTTAAAACCATCTTTACACAATAGAGACCCGCTAACAAGGTTTTTATTTATCACAGGCACGTGATGCACGTTCCTCGGTCGCACGACTTTTCGAAGTAAACTTCAAGTCAACTGTGCCGACTCCACGTAGAAATGCCTGCGACCCATTCCCCATCAACACGGAGGTAGCCCCTGTGACTTGGTAAGAAGAAAATAAGGATCTGTCAGCACAAACATGTATATTGGCCCCCGTGTCAATCCACCAATCAGGTGAACGACATACTGATAGAACGGTAGGTATTGAAACATACCCGGATGTTCTCTCCTCAGTATTGTCAATAACAACGTTGGCGGACTTTTTCTGCTTATTGTCTTTACGATCAGGGCAATCCTTTGCCCAATGATCGGTACCATTACAGACAAAGCAGTTTCCCTTTCCTTTATTCTTCTTCTTCTTGAAGCTAGTAGTTTGAGCGATCTTGTTCTTGTTCTCAGGCTTTTCAGACTTATTTTTATTCTTCTTGTTGAATTGAAAGGTTTTCTTTTGTACCACATTGGCACTAGAACTTTCCTTCCCACGTATATCTTTTGCCCTCGCTTTCTCCTCAACATCTAGAGACCCAATGAGACCAGCAATGTTGAACTCTTGTCTCTTGTGTTTTAGAGTAGTGGCAAAATCCCTCCAAGAAGGTGGCAGCTTCGCAATGATGCATCCCGCTACAAACTTGTCGAGCAATGCACATGTAAAATTCTCAAGTTCTTTCGCAAAGGCTTGAACCTCATGAGCCTGTTCTACTACAGAATGGTCATCAACCACCTTGTAATCATGAAACTGCTCCATGACATAGAGTTCACTACCCGCGTCAGAGACTCCGAATTTTGCCTCAAGTGCATCCCACATTTCTTTACCACTTGGCAAAATCATATATACATCAACAAGATTTTCTCCCAAAACGCTAATCACGGCGCATCTAAACAAGTTATCCGCAGCCGTGAAAACACTCTCTTGCTCAGGAGAAAGCCCACCCTCAGGCTGTGGCTTGCCTTGCGCAACGTGATACACGTTCATGGCAGTCAACCACAAAATCATCTTGGCGCGCCAATGCTTGTAATTTGCGCCGTCAAATACAGTTGGCTTAAGTGCGGCAGTGAAACCAGTAGTTGTAAAATTCCTAGGATAAGGTTTTTGGATTGTTGGAAATATTAGGAATTTTCTCAATATTTTAATCCACAGAATTATGTAAATCATGATTAAAAAATGACACAATTCTAGTTCAAAGCCAAAGGTTAACAAATTATCTATCTCATACGCAAAGACTAATGAACAAAAAAACAACATGATTAAAATGCGTTATAAGTTAATATACCCTTGAGCCGGTGCCACCATAGGCACAGGCACAGGCGGAACATTCTTGTTCGCCATGACGGTCGGAGTAGACGATCACAAGTTGTCGCAGTGAAGCCTTGGTGCAGTGGAGAGGTCGATGCGATCGAGCGTTGGTGCGATCTGATGCGCTTCCAAGAACACCGACACTTGAGCAGTCGCGTGGTATGCTCCCCAAAAACCTTATCGGTCTTCTATCTCGAGCAAGATCTCAAGAAGGGCGAGGTTCCAGAGGCCTGCTCTCTCCGCTACTTGTGCGCGCAAGAAAACAGAGACGGAAATGCAAAAATAATGTGACTACAAGTGAAACAATGGAGTATGCGGAAGAGCCAGCGGTGAAAAAGGCACAGCCGTTGCTCTCCTTATATAGCCTCGCGACATGCAACGGGCAGGAGCACCATTACCAGCCATCAACTCATATAACCGTTACCAGTAACCGACTATCATTATGAGCCAGCCATCAACCACGTCCGTTTGTAATGGCGGCGGCGATTCTGGTCACATTGATCACTGCGGTTACTGGTCATATTGATCACTGAAACGGCAAAACAAACCGCTCCCGCCCAGCGCATCACGTCCGGACTGACCTGCGCTGCGCACGTCTAGCCTCGCCTCGCCTCGACTCGCACACGCACATGCACACGCCACGCCACCGCTCGCGCGCGCGTGGCACAGCCTTTACCCTTTTCCACCTTGCTAATTGAGAGACACACAACTCAACTATTTAAGTTGGTCAAACCTTCTCTCAATTACCCATATGGTACTAAACCAATTTCATGACTCCTAGTATTTAATGGGCCTTTTGGAATTTCTATTAAATTAATTATGGGTCATCCCCATAATAATCTAACAGAAGTAAGAGCAGAATCAGGCCCTTTGTTCCTGTACCAATGTGAAATTGCTGATCAAGTTCATGTACTTACAAAGAAAGAAGGAACCCGATTTGTGTATGAAGTGAAGAGCATTGAGTTACTACACAAGCACAAAAACTGCGATCAAGCTCCTATGCGGATAATTGTTCGTATTTGGTCCCTGTGCTATAAGCTGATAAACTGAACATAAGCTCCCTGCTCCCGGGTTATATCAAAATCTGCATTCTAGTTCTGCACAGTAGTGGTTTGATTGCATATATTTTAGCATGTTACAATTTCAGGGCCATAAGTGCATAGCATCACCAGTTAGATATTGCTTATATTGCACACCTGCTACGGCAGCCATGTCAAGTTGTAAAGAATCTCATGTTATCTGAGAGGTTTACATCTGGGAAGTATGTATAATTTGGAGATCCTATATGCGATGTAAGAATTGAAGGATCGAGACACATCAAAAAGGAGGTGAATTAGTGCAAACTAATACCTAAAAGTAATTTTTTTTCTATTTTTATTCATTCTTGAAATTAATATTATAATACTCAAACTTAAACCATCAATCTAGAATAATTGATCTAAGACCATGAAAGAAAAACTAGATTAAACATGCATACTAAAAAGCAATTGTACGCAAACAATAATTAGTATATAGAAATCCATACTCACTGGTTTTCTCGTAGAATACGCATATGAATCCCTTTACATAAAAATATAACTTTCCAATAATCTTCTAAATTTTTCTAATTTTTCTTCTCTCTTCTATATTTCTCTCTCCTCTGTTTTCTCTATTGCGCTGCGCACTGCCAACGAGTTGATCCCCTCACTCATATGCATGCACTCGACCAGTGCCACGTAGCTGTCGCTTTCTTCTGTTCGCGCGTACGGCCGGCTAGAGAGGCTTCTCTGCTTGCTGTACAGCGTCGCTCCTCTCCTCTGCCGCTTAGGGCTTCACACTGCTGCTGCCTAGGGTGCGCTGCGCCACGCTGTTCGTCACCTGATACGCGATCTGGTCGCCTGCCTCTGCCGCTCGTAACCTGGCGTGGCTTCTCTGCTTTCTTGCTGCGCAGCAGCAGCCGCTGCGTTATTTCCTCTGTTTTGTGCGGCTCACCAAAATCAGGAGCTACTTCCTCCTATTTATTCTCTTTTAAATCCTAATTTCTTATCTCTAATTAAATAAATATATATATATCCATTTGGTCTAATTACATATGGTCCAATACATGCACATACAATTCAAAACTTACACATGCTTACGGCCTACCTGCCGCTCTCGCGTGACTCACTCGCCTTCAAACCCGCTGGCCGCTACACTGCGTCGTCTATCTGCGCAAACCTCTACACATCCCGTCTCGCTGCACCTGCATCCTTCGTGTGTTGCGCCTCATGCATCTGCGACCTCGCATGCCACTTGCACCTTTACGACCTCGCGTGTGCTGCTCTCAGGTTACGCGTCACCTGCGTGGATTCTCTCTGACTTGCAGTGTGCGTCTGTCTCGCATGCCTAAGCTGCATCATGCATCCCGCGTCCCTGCGTTGCACTTCCTGTTGCATGCGCTTCATCTCTTGTCACAAATAAAACAAACTCTCACAGTACCTTGTTCCATAACAAATATTGTTGTCCATAAATCGTCACACATATTATATTATTGTCAAATTAATCATCACATATATATTTCACAAATAGAATTAACAATCTCTCTCTTGATGAGTGATTTGACAACATGCAAATAATCCTTCAATCTTCCCTTAATTATCATTGTTGAAGCATATTTTAGCATACTATTTCTCCCCCTTTGGCAAAACACACATCAAGAATAGATGAAAAATGCTATTGGAGCAATAAATAATTGAAATAAATCCATACACTTAAAATATATTATGAGCAATCAAGTTAAATAGAAAATACAAATACCCATACAACATCTACTCTAATAGTAAGTAGTAGAAAAAAATATTTAAACATCTAGAAACCGTCTACTAGAACATACCTCGTTTCAACTCACAAATGAAAGTAAGCATTTCATTCACTCATGAGTAAAAATCAAGACTGCATAATTAAAACTTTGTGTAGTATAAGCAAGAACCTTTTTTCAAAATTTTAGAAGATTATACATAATCATTTTACTTCACCCAATCACTCACACCATAGGTATTTGTCTAGTATGCACACAACATTTGTTCACTTGTACCACTTTGAGGTACTTTTTTTCCCTTTCGCATCCACTTTGAGGAAGTTTTTTTTTATTTTTTTTTGAATTTGACTATCTCAATTTTTCGAGTTTATAGTCATGGGCTTGACATAGGAACATATTATCTTGGGCAAATATCGACTACTACCATGGTATTAGAAAGTAATAGAAGTAACTTACATTTAGCATAACCACTAAATCTTAAGTACTAGTGAACACTCATGGCATTATTAAATGTGATTTTAGCAAGTCTCCAATACTACTCAATAAAGAATAAAAATGCCCAATATTCAATAAGTAAAGAACTTGGTCATTAACCAATGAAGACTAGACGGTCTAAAGTAACTTGCTACACTCCACTATCAAGAACAGATGTCGACAGATGTTTACATATAAATAGATTTTTAGAAGATATTCCACATAATACTTCTAAATAAATGTATCTATCTAAACACATGTGCTTATTCTCCCCCTCAATTGTTGCATTTACAGTACATTATTTGAATGAATGAATGATATATAATTCTCCTCTTACTCTTATAAGTCATTATTTGCCAAAGGTTTAGCAAAAATCCTTTTAGATGACCATGAAACAAGTGAATTTTCAAATAAATTACATACTCCATAGATACTAGTTCTGTCAATTTTATCACCAGCAAAATTAGCCTAAGAATAACCAACAAGTTATAAAGGAGAGTCATGAGAGTACCATAGGCCAAAAGCACATGTACCTTGTTGAATTCATTGGTTCTCCAACATATTTTTATCAACTACATTTTCAGGATTTCTTGTTGGTATATGCTCATCATCTCTTTTTGTCATTTGCAAACCAGCACTTTGTAAAACAGTTCTAGCATAGGGGTTAGACTCATCAAAAGCAATATCATTTAACTCCTCAAGTAGGTTAGTCCCAATATCAAATACATTACCATTATTTTTCATAATTTTTAGACTTGAAAACTATTTTTTTATCTCATGTCATGTGTCTTAAGCAATCCAAATCAATTAACCACCGGTTTTCACGGCCGTTATCTTTATTCTAAAATGATAGAATATGTTTAGGTACCCATACTTTTCTTAGTTTTCTGATTTTAAAAGAATTTTTGGGAACCCACAAAATTTTAGCACTATTTGATTCAACCGGGCTTCTAGTTCGATATGCATTGTATATAGGTATAATGCCCAAAGTTGCTTGCTGTTTTTTAGGCTTATAAAATTCAAAATTAATATTTTTCCTTTTCTAAAAATTCATTTCTTTATGAACATAACAACAGTTAGGACAAGGAAAACAAGTTCTAGCAATATGACAGTTCCTACTTCAATTGTAGCACTTCACATCATGATAATTATGCCAAAAAATTTATTTAAAAGACGATAGAAATTCATTGAAATATGTCCAAATTTTCCACAAATAGAACATTGTTTCACAATTCTACTTTGATTTTTTCTTACAGAAACATCATCATAATAATCATGTGTTTTTTGAATGATCTTTGATGTGCTAGGTTGAGAGAGAGAATTTTTCTCAAAGCCTAAGCCTTCCTTCTTAAATGAACATTTTGATGTTTCAAGAATTAAATTCAAGTTTTTCTCTCCATTCGTCATTTTTTTTCTAAAGTTATTTTCAATTAATTATTTGTTGAGCAAGATCAAGACATTTATTACATAAAAAAGTATAAGGACGTTTTTCAAGTTCAATCATCTTGCTTTTAATTTCATAGAGATCTTTGTATGAAAATTATTTAGTTAGTATTTTAATTTCATTTTCTAAGTTAGAACATTTTTCACTTGACAAGATTTTCAAAGAATCAATTTATTTTTGCAAAGTAGTGCAATTATCACAAGATGAAGACTTAGATTTTAGCAATGCATTCTCACTCTTATAAAATTCACATACATCACATGTAATGTTTTCAAGATGAATTTTCATAACTTCACAAGATTTGCATGGTTTTTCAAGTTCCTTTTTCAATTCTACACAAGAGTCACAATTATCACCTTTTTTACTAGTGGTAAAAAGAAGCCTATCATAGTCCAATTTTAATACTTTAAATTTCTTAATCAGTGCATTTGAAATTCTTTCTTGTGCACGAAAAGCTTTAAAAATTTCAAACTTAGTTACCTCATTGTCGTTGTCGTTGTCCTCGTCATCGTCATCCTCATTGTCTATGTTCCTCCCCACGAGACATAGATCAACAATATCATCATCCTTCCTAAGAGATGTCAATGAATCATCCTCATCACTGTTACTTGGGAGATCAAACTCCTTCATGTTCAAGAATGCCTTCTGAAGAACCTGGTTCATCTTCTTACCTGAAAGTTTACTTTTGGAAAAAGAGCTGGGCTTCTTGTTAGTAAGCTTGGGACAATCACTTATAAAATGATCAAAAGCATCACACTCAAAGCATTGCATGTCCCTATGATCACTTCTACTTTTTCAAAAACCTTTTTCATTATTTTTTGAAAATTTTGTTCTTAAGACTTTGTTTACTCTTTTAGACAACAGTGAAAGTTCATCGAAACCCATATTATCAATATCCTTTTCTTTCTCAAAAGTGGCTAAAGTAATGGGACTATCATTAGAAATATCATTATTAAAAACAAGAGGTTTAGTCAAACAAAAAGATACAACATGCGCCATGCTTTTTAGTGCAAATCTAAAGCAAACTCGCTCTGATACCAATTGAATGATCGAGACACACCAAGAGGGGGTGAATTGGTGCAAACTAATACCTAAAACTAATTTTTTTCTGTTTTTATTAATTCTGGAAATTAATATTATAATGCTCAAACTTAAACAATCAATCTAGAATAATAGATCTAAGAGCATGAAAGAAAAACTAGATTAAACATGCATACTACAAAGCAATTGTACGCAAACAATAATTAGTATACAGGAATCCATACTCACTGATTTTCCTCAAAAAAACACGCATATGAATCCCTTTACATAAAAATATAACCTTCAAATAATCTTCCAAAATTTTCTTCTCTCTCTTCTATCTTTTTCTATCTCCTCTGTTTTCTCTATTGCGCTGCGCAATGCCAACGAGTTGATCTCCTCATACCTCACACTCATATGCATGCACTAGACCAGCGCCCTGTAGCTGTCACTTTCTTCTGTGTCGCGCGTACGGCTGGCTGGAGAGGCTTCTCTGCGAAATTTTTGCTGTATTGGCTCCCTGTTCATTTGTATTTTTAAAACTAGCCGTCGAAGCGAAGAATTTACAGAAATAGCCCCATGGCCCACGCGTGCCGCGAGTTGGAGACGCGGCAAAATTTTCGGATTTTTTCACTCCGCCCGGGCCCACCTTGCCGCTTCCTGGAAGCACTGCTCGCGCCTGCGGGGTGGGGCCCGCCGTGCCACTCGCTGGAGGTGCGGCTGCCGCCTGCAGAGCCGTGCGGTGGGGCCCGCCGTGCCGCTCGCCGGGTGTGCGACTCCCTCTGCACTGCCCCGCCCGTGCTGCTTCCTTTCCACGCGCCTCAGCCCCAGCCTCCCTGCTCGGCCCCCTCAGCCACGAGTCAAACTGCAAACACAAGACCACAGAGAATATAGCATCGGATTCCTCTTTAAATCACTTCCATCCATCCTCTCCATACACCGAAAGCATCGACCGGCGTCCACATTTATTGCCGCAGATAGCGCATGGTCTCAATTCTCTAGCTACTTAAGAGGACCGCTGCGATGGTTTGCATCAGCCAGTCGGCGAGAGTAAGAAACCAGTGCTAGAGCGAGGTAGTTCGGGAGTTTTTGAGGGAGTTCCTCCAACCGCGAGCGCAAGGAGGAGAGGCGGGGGAAAGAAGGGTCAGGAAAAAACAAGAAGAAACACGAATATGAAATTTACTAGCATTTAGTCGTTGTCTATAATTTACTGGCATTTATGTTTAGAGTAATATTGTTACGTAGTATTTGATTCTGGTATTTTATTTTGCAGGTATTGTGTACGAAGATTATCTTATACGCTGTTTGGGCTTTAGTGATCTTGAGCACACCTTCAGAAGGTTAGTATGAATTCTTCGATGATAGTATTATAATAATATTGGAATATTAGCATAATTAGTATGAAATTAGTGTAAGTAACAGTACTTGAGACCTCAGTATCACTACAACGAGCTGTAGATGAAATGAGAAATTTTGTACTATATTAGGTCCCTGCGCATTCCTGTTTTTAGAATGTTGAAATAGCGTCTGTGTTGACAAAAATTGCATAAATAATATGACATGGTATGACAGTAGTAGATTATTTTGTAGTACATGAAATGGGACAAGTTGGTGTGATGTTAGTGCAAGTAGTAGTGTGTGAAATGACTATGTTGATGTAATGTAATGAGCAGTTAATGGAGATTAGACGATTTTGTTAATGTTCTAGCCCGGCAGGATAATTATCTTGCGCGATAAGCCGCAGAACCGACAAACTTTTAAAAACTGTCGTTGTACAGTGGAATCTAGGGGACGGGGAGCCCGGGATATTTCTTGATTCAATTTCGAGCGGTCTGGATCCGCTGGACATAATTTTTAATTTTTATTCCGGATTTCAACGGACCCATCCCGCTGTTTTATTCATTTGGGGAAAAACGTGCACAATAATTTCCAGCGGTTCGGAACGTTGGATTCCGTAAGGGATTCCAAAATTTCCACACAAAAATTTGGTGTGTATTTATTGTGATTTTATTGGAATTAATAATACATGGCATACCGGCATTTGTACATGTGAGGTCAATAATATTATATTTAGGAGTCCGTAAAACAATTATTCATGACATAAATAATGACGTAATTTAGCGAAAAAACTAGTATTACGAATATGATGATATTAGTGTAGTACCAGCAGGATATGAAATTTTTAGTACTGCGTACAATAGTAGTAATAGTGCACAATGTATGCATAACTGTAACAATTACGCTAACAGTATGACGTGAAAATCAATGATGGCCACATTTTCCATCGTACTAGTTTTTACAGAGTTGACGAACTATACGTTTGGATAGGATATAATGGGCGTGAGCCATTTTTTATGGTAGGTCCTAAATGGCACATATGCATGATTTGTTCGTGTTTTATGGCGACGGCGTTGTTCGAGATGGTCCATGTGGGGTGAACCTTTCGAACTACGAACGGAAGGTGATCTGGGCTCCGGGTCTGATGGAGATGGACCTGGGCGAGCTCTGTAGGTGCGTGCAGAGCGCATTCGACGAGGAGACCTGCCGAAAGAAGCTTGTAATCGAAGCCCTACATGCCAGAGCTGTGGCTGGTTCGACGGACTATTTGTGAGCGCTCTGCAAGATCGCGAGCAGCTCACAGTGGGGGCAATATATGCAAATTATGATGAACCCTCAGGCGCAGATACACCGTCGCCCGATGATTTATGTGCGCTTTGTGGATAGAGGAGAAACCTCTGGTCCTCGTGGTAGCGTCCGAGAGGACATTACTGCCGATGAATTTCACCCAAACGAAGACATCGGGCAGTGGTGGTCCACCCGCATTGACTGCCACGAGCACCTAGAAGACTTGGAGGACGTAGAAACATCCGGCGATGATGATGGCGTCCACACGGATAGCGATGAAGATGGCGATCGGCTCCCATTGGTGGCATTGTGTCCACTGATGTGGATTATGTGTCTTCACGCCTCGATGATTTGGCGATGTCTTCCCTCGTGTTGCCGGATGAAGACAGCCATGGTTGGGCCTTCGAACAGCATACTCTACTCGTAGGGCAAAGATTCCCTACGAAGAGTGCCGCCCAGCAAGCAATTGCAAGATATCACGGTTAACATCGATCGCGCGCATCGGGTGTATAGGTCAAACTCGGATCGTACATTGTAAAGTGCACGGATCACGAGTGTCGGCAAGATCCGTGCGCAGAGATTGAAGGCCGTAAGTTCGGGCTTCAGAATAACCGTCCTGACGGATCACAGTTGTGTGCTTGCTGAGCCATTACACAAGCATAGAAATGTGACGTCCTCGTATGTGGCCAGCCTGATTTCTCACTTGGTCACGGCGGACGTCACCGTTTCCCCGAAGCTACTGATGGCTGACATGGTTAACATGGTGGGATATCCTGTTAGCTACGGCAAGGTGTGGCAAGCGAAGAAGAAAGTAATAGAGATGATGTACGGCTCGTACGAAGAGGCGTACAACCTAGTCCCACGGATGCTTCACCAGATTGCCGAAGCCAATCAGGGGACCTACATCAACAAGATGGAGAGACCACACCCCACGAAGGGTCCGAACTGTTTCATCCTGGACCGTGTTTTCTGGGCATTCGGACCAACCATTCGGGGGTTTAAGTGCTGCCGACCTGTTTTGACCATGGATGGTACTTTCCTATCTGGCAAGTACAAGGGCACCATACTGATGGCGGTCGCCGCCGATGCCAACGACCAGCTACTCCCGGTGGCCTATGCGATTGTGGAGAGCGAGAACACGACTAGCTGGTTGTGGTTTCTTGCCAATGTCAAGCAGTTGGTTGTCCAGGACCGTCCGAACGTGTGCCTCATCACAGATAGGCATGCTGGGCTATTGTCGGCCATCAGCACCATGCAAGGAGGTACGCAGCCACCGTACCAATGGAATGATGTCATCAATCGATGGTGCATGAGGCATCTCGCGGCGAACTTGCACAGATCATTCCGCAGCAAGGAAGTCATGAAGACATTCAAGAGGCTCTGCATGCAAAACCAAAGGCGGAAGTTCGAGACAATTTGGAGAGTGTTGGATGAGGAGACATCGAAGCACACGACGGAGCAAGCAGAGGCACAGATCAACAACTTCTCCCAGTGGGTGCAATTCCATGCTCCAGAGCTGGAGAAGTGGTCCCTGCTCCATGACACCGACGGCGCAAGGTACGGAATAATGACAACAAACATGTCGAAGGTTTACAACGGCGTTCTAAAGGGTGTTCGGTCCCTCCCAATCAGTGCCATCATGGAGGAGACCTGGAACAGAACCGTTGGATACTTCGTGAATAGAGGAATCAATGCTAAGAGGCACCTGGATGAGGGGAAGCAGTTCTCGGAACGTATGCACGCCTACATGGAGAAGAAGATTGAGAAGGGCCGGTCGCACATTGCGCACACTATGGATGGTGTTAGGCGAAAATTTGAAGTTCGTCTGCGGGAGAAGTTCTTGGATGGCCACTGCAAGGGCTATCGCAAACAAGTGTGCACAATACGCGATGTAGCGACCTGCACGTGCAACAAGCCAAAACTGCTGCACAAACCATGCTCCCATGTATATGCAGCGTGCGCGGTTCTCCGTCAGTCATCCGCACCCTACATATCGGAGTACTTTAGCATTGACCATCTGTTCGGAACATGGAGTTTGGAGTTCAACTCCTACGAACTGGACATGCATTATAGAGAGCTGTGGCCAGGCCAAGTGACTTGGTGCCAGAATGATAGTTTGAAGAGAAGTGGTCGTAGCCGCTGGCAGTCATGACGAATCCGTAACGACATGGATGCTAGTCAGCGTGGAGACGCACCTGCTGCACGGAGGTGCCGGTTGTGCAGGGTAGTAGGTCATCTGAGGAGGCGCCCTAATAAGGCGGGTTAAATCGAGTAGTCCGTAGTAACATGTGACAATGTCATTTATTCTAGCCGTCGAGTTGTGATTGTAGTACTAGCATGTCATTTTATTCTTGGTTCACCAATGTAAATGCACGTTATGTAATACGACGTGCAAGGTAATGCAATGTACCTTAAGGTTATGTATTGTGATGTTATGTGGTTTGTTGATTTTCATGTTATAACGTTTACTGCTTTATGTCGCTACTCGTACATCTAACTCATGTTATTTATTCTCACTGCAGGTTATGGCTGGACACGCACAGACTCTCCTTGACCCATCGTACGATGGGAAACATAAATAGTGATGCACGCTCACGGGACGGTCCACCGCCGTTCGTTCTCAGGGGTCCGAGCGTCCACTGGCCCTTGGATCCGCGCTACGTCCCTCTTCTATGGCAGGCAGGTCTGTTGCCGTTCGCACGGATGATGGACATTGGTCGCTGCTTCTCTTTGGATGGGGCTCTCATGCGCCCTCGTCGATCGTTGGGGCAGGAGACCCACACGTTCCACTTCGCGGGGAGATGGCGGTGACCTGCGGGATGTTGCCCTTATTACGGTTTACCTATCGAGGGCAAGCCGATAGTCCCGCCACGAAGTGGCACGATTGGAGGTAAGGTTGCAAAGACCGGTTCAATCATCCGATCCCGGAGAATAGTCGAGGGGTTCCACAGTCCTGGCTTCGGCGATACGTGGAATGTCCCGCTGATACGCCGGTGTATGTAGTACGGAATCATCTTGTGGCGTACCTGCTGTTTTTGTTCGGCTGGATGTTGTTTCCTTCCACGCAGGGAGACTCTGTGTACCCCAGCTTGATCCACATCGCCGAGGCATTGGCTGACGCCCAGCTGGACGATGTGCCACATTTAGCCGAATCAGCGGTGCTGCGCGACATCTGATTGTGCGAAGCATGCCTGAAGACTACTGGAGATGTGCCCGTGCTTGCAGTGTGTTACTATCTGCTTCAGATATGGTCCTAGGAGCACTTCCCTGTGGGGCTGCCGTACTTTAAGGAGCCTATGCACCCGTATCCATCAGAGGCTCCATTCTATTGTGAGGGTGGGGACCCGGTCGACTGGCCTACGATGGGTACGCGGTGGACGGCCAGCTGGTTGGGATGGGCTAGGGAGAGGCCTCGTCGAGTCTATCCTGAGTATCATAACTACTTCGAGACCCTACACGAGGGCGACATCATATGGCAACCATGGACTTCGCATTTCTTGTTCACTCGGCGCCGACGGATTGTCCGCAGAAGTGCGGCGGGATATGTACTACTGGTTGACAACATGCCACATGGTGTTTTGTCACATGGTCGAACCGCATTGCCCTGCCCGAGTGATGCGGCAGTTCGATCTCCATCAGGAAATCCCCCCGCTAGTTGGCCCACCTCTGCCACAAAAAGTGCACAGGTAAGTGCAATTTGTAATATTCAATTGTACGATATTCTATTTGCTTGTCGGATGCAATCCGAGTTCATAACTTACAAATTTTATTGTTTCCAAGCAATCTCGGAAGGGCCAACAAAGCGATGACTGGCGCCTCACACAGTTACCGTGGACTACTGCGTGGGATGAGTCCGCCACAGCACGGGTAGTGGCCGAGAATCGACCCTCGACCCGTAGTCGTGCGTGGCGCACACAGTGGTGCGTGCCGCGACGCGTGGTAGACTTACTGGACCCGCTCCTCCGAGGCCCGAGGAGGTCACGCACAGGACCAGTTGGGCCTCGGACACCCTCTGTACCGCGCATCACAGCAGGATGACACGGTACGAGCGGAAGGTACGTTACATTAATATTTGTATTCATGCCTAACCAACATTTTCCTTGTTCGTGAAGTTCGAGCGTGCCAGCCGTATAGTTGACGAGGCTTCTAGTGCACTACGAGAAGGGAAACGCAACACTGTTCCTGGCTTACTAGGGGTACTCCGTTCGGTGTTGGATGATGCGAAGGGCATCGTGAGGACTTTTACGTGCGGCCGTCATAGCGACGTCGCCGTACGGGGTGCTTGCGCAGGCGCGCAACCTCCTTCTCCTAGATCGTCGCGACCGAGCGTTGTCGGAAGACGATCGAGCTTTGCTCGCTTGTCTTCAGCTCAGACTGGCCGTCAGGACACGTAGGTATGACATCTAACTTTCGTTCAAAAACTTTGTAATACTTACACAATGTATTTTTATTCGCCATGGCATGTATTTTTTGCAGCGCCCAGGGGAGGATCACTCTCTTCTGCCATCGTCATCTCGGCGGCAACATGAATTACCTACTCCGTCGCCGCCATGTCCAACTGCCGAGGTAAGCACATACTCGGACCCCGACTCGCTCGATCGGGACTTGCCTCCGGCAAGTTCAGGGTGGGGTGCATCCGCGCCGTTACGTCTACCTCAGGATGTTGCATTCGGGCAGACCTACACCCCCCACGGCAGGCACGGTTCGTCTACGCAGCCGGCACGTGAGGTACATTATATTTCGTTGAGGTCATTAATTCTTATTGAACCTATCTTTTTCTTAGTTACCTAACATTTCCATTCATGTCATGCTATTTTGCTGGCCGTGCGCCGAGATCGAACTCTCCTTGCACCGTCAACAAGTACAGTTCCTGATGTCTACACACACTCCGAGGTGGACACGCTAGTACAAGACCTGCCTCCAGCAAGCTCTGCGTGGGGTGGATTCGCGCCGCCACGCTTACCGCAGCACCCTCCTCAGCAAACTTGGTTGGGCCAGAACTACGCCCCGTACTACACCGACGAATATGGTGCGGGGTCATCATATGTGCGCACGATATGGGAGGTATGTTTCTCCAGTTGTAGCGAACTCCAACGCGGAGGCGTGCTAACAATACGTGGGTGCAGGTTTCTAGGGACGAGTTCTCCCAGTGGGCACAACACTCCACGATCGAGCGACCAGCATCGGTAAGTATTACGTGTACTACGAGGTACTTGTTGCACTCACTCACTGTTGAGCACGGCACTAACATAATTTTGCAATGCAGCCTCCTGGTTGGGTGGAAGACATGTTGGCCACGCCACACATGCGACCCAGCCAGCTTGTCGACGCTCCTCGACCGTCACAAGAAACACAGTATGACTTACGGAGCACGACACACGAGCCTGACCGGTTCACGTTCCCAGAAGACCAACTCCGTCGTCTGCGAAAGCGGGGAACAGATCCGAGTTGAGCTACGAGTTAGCGACCGGTTCTATTGTTGTACTAAAGTGCGTATATGTAATTTATGTCGGTCAATTCGTACTGCTTTAAGAATGATAATCCTTCTTATTATGTCAATATGGTATGTTGCTTCCATAATATATGATCTTTTGTTTTCTCCCCATTGGCATAATAAAGGCGACGGTGTAAATCGAGGATGCCGACTAGAGGGGGGTGAATAGGCGGTTTTAAAAATTCTTCTCACTAAATACCTTGCACTTAACCTATTTCAAACTCATTGAAAGTGTTAGTCCAAAACACATGGTTGTCTCAATCATCAATGCACTCCATTAACACATAATGGATACTCCCAAGATTCTTTGATCTTTTCCTTTGATGATTGACCACAGCCCAAAGACAAATGATTGAAAGATTAATTGTGTCTTGAGTATATTAATGCAACTAATGCCTCATATACACAAGAACTTTCGATTGCCCTAGGATCAACAAAGTGAACCATCAACACATGACTAGTTCTTTGTTGATTGAATGGCAACCGAACACAATTTAAATTGTATTTAAATTTTCATGAGTATATATTAACTACACAAGTTTCAATGTAATGATCCTTAATATAGAAAGATGGATTAGATCAATACCTTTTGCAGTGACAAGTTGCAACACTTTGCCCAATACCTTCTAGGGAAAATGTGCAGCAGTGAGATTCCCTGCCGCCAGGCTGCAGCGCGGGCGCTAGGGGACAGGGCAGCGTGGCGATGGCGGGAGCCGAGGCACACGTGAGCGGGGGCGGTGGGGGGGGGGCGCAAGTCCAGACACGTGGCGGCCCTCAGGAGCTTGGGCACGTTGGGCCGGTTTGAAAATTGGTCGATTGCGACGGCGCCAGAGAAAATAGCGAGCAACTTTGTAAAGCGATTACACAAGCGCACAACAATGCCTCTATCGGCACCGGGTTCTCCACGATCACCCATGTAGTGCCTCTAGAAGTAGCTTTAGTGATGGGTGACAGGTCATGCAGCTTTGATGATGTGTAGTGACAGGTCATGCAGTTTTGATGATGGGTGACTGGTCGTGCAGCTTTAATGATGGGTGACAGGTCATGCAGCTTTGATGAATCTCTATAAATAGCTTACTTATCCAGTGCGTCTCCATCTGACTCCCCAAATACCTCCCCAACTTTGCAGGGACGGAGAGAGATTCCCCATCGCTTCTCCCTGCTCATTGCATACAAGGATCGTTGCCTCCCGCACCCGCGACGAACCTGCAAGGAGGCAACCGCTCCAGCGCTCCGTCGCAAATCCAACGTGGAGGCGTCGTCGGCTTCGTCTTGTAAGCGATTTTGCTGACACGATTGTATAAGCAAGCTTACTGTGTTGAAGAAATAGGTACGCATGGCATGAAGTGCAAGCTTTGATGTTTGAGGTTCTTTTGTTGATCTTAAATGTAGAAATTCTAGTTATGCATGTTAGGTATGAAACCTATATAACAGCTAATCAGCACTTAAGTTTGTTAACTACACACTTGTAATACTTGTAGATGGACAAGGATCTGGAGAAGCTCAGTAAAGGATTGGCATGGACAGTGGAACAAATAGAGTGCATCGCATTTGACCTTAACAAAATTGCCCAAGACAATTTTAGTCCTGACACATGTCCATGTGGCAATGCACACAATGGTTTTGTGATTGATATCGAAGCTATAGCTCGTAGCCTTGAGCAAGTTGCCATCTGATCCGTGAATCGATGCAAAGAGATGAAGTAGAGCCGAAAGAGGATCACGAGCACGAAGAGGATGTAGACCACGATCATGTCTTCCTTACGACTACCAAGCGATGAGCGAGGTTAAGCGTGATGATTGGCAGTATTGTGAAGATGAGGGTATCGACATTGATAGTGATGGTTCGGGGGTGTTCTAGTCCTGTTTTAATGTTAAGCCTTGTTAAGTTATTGTAATGTTGATGGATGTTGCTAAGACTTGTTAAGATATTGTAATATTGCTAAGACTTGTTAAGTTATTGTAATGCTGATGGATGTTGCTAAGACTTGCTAAGCCTCGTTAAGTTATTGTAATGTTGATGGATGTTGCTAAGACTTGTTAAGATATTGTAATGCAGATGGATTTTAGTACTTATCTGAGGTATTGTATTCATTGCTATTGTACAAAATTTGCAAACACATGAGTGTACGAATTACCTCATCACCCAAGGGTTTTACACTAATAGGATTTTGATGAACGGCAAGTTGTAAATAAAATATTTTTCTAGAATACAGTAGTACATATCCTAAATATCATTTGTAAGCTATTTTCAATTAGGTTTGCATTTCGACGAGTTATTCTACAGGCTGCCGAAAATGCTTCAATGTTTCTAATACCCTAAGCTTAACGCTTAGGGTTAATTTGCGAGCTAGTTTCATAACATTTAGCATTTAGACGAGTTATTATATATGTCGTTGAAAAGGCTTAAATGATCATACGAGGAACGTTACATTAGAATCTTTCTGCATATTATGGTAGTACATATGTCGAAGGATGTTTCGGGGCTATTACTTTATAATTTGTCATCTAAACATGTTATTTCACTGAGTGTTCGGTGTGGACAAAATATTAACTCCTAACAATTTGATGAAGATAATATCCATTAATAACAGAGTGATCATCAAACTGGTGATGCTTTTGAAGTGCTTGATGGTTTGATGTTCAAATATGGTCCAGAAATTTACTTCTGTATACGGTGCGAATAACCGTCCAAAATTTCAGATCCAATGTGTCCAGATTACTGCCATGCATGAACGATGCTTGTCGCTTTCTTACACTGTATTGACAAATCCCGTGCACCTGCTTTTTTCTTGGCGATTAGACAACTTATGGGCGTGTAGCTTTGTCAGACAGAGTAGACAAGTCATGCGTACCAGTTTTGTCAGGCCCAGTAGACAAGTCATAGGTACTATGCCTTCGTATCTCGTTCTCTAGGCAGGTTCCTACTTTTAACTCTGAAGTGACCCTTTAGTGCACAACATATTTGTTAGTACTGACACCTTGCATGCATGACTTCTTTTTCAGCCCGACTTGACTACACACTCCAGGCTTTTTCAGACCGACTTGACTACACACTTCCAACACTAAGTCCATACACCACCCCGTCGAGTCTACAAAAGGCCAAACCCCAGGCACACATACAGCTCCACTCGAAATTCTCCATGGTGGATCCTCTAGCGAGCTTTCGTGGACACCTCAAATGAGCAGCGTAGCCCTACATTACACGTTGAAGGTTACGCATAATGGGAAGGATGATCCGTTCAAGGAGGAGAACCTAAGTAAGGTGCTGTCCAAATTGCAAGAGTGCCATCCGACATTATCGAGGAATAACGTGACGACCTTGGCCCTTAACCTTGTGAACGCCGACGACCTCAAAGCGCACTTGCAAGAGTGGCGTCAAACATATTTCAGGGTGTGCGAACTAGCCGACCACCCTTCAGCTCTTGGTTTCTCTACGAGACTTTACAGGGTAATGATGCTCCTCGATCAGTATGCAGAGCATATTAAGGTTAGATATTTTATATTTGTTCACCCAACAAATCTTTTTACCATTATCTCTAAGTTAACTAATTTGTATGCTCATCTTGTGTGTTAGTCATTCCCGGAGGATAAAGATTTGCTGAACAAAGATATCCCAGAATTCTTTGCGATGTACATGCTCTTCGGCGGGGGTGTGATGCCTGGTTCGCGCAGAAGATGCAGAAGAGGATCTAACTTGAGGTCAAGAGGACGTTCAACCACCACCGCAGGGGGGCTTGCTCCTGACTATGCAAATGATGATGACGCCGATTTCGTTTCGCCTAGACCTCGACGTTCAGGAACTACCACAACAGGCCGTTCAAGTACTACTACAACAGGCTGTTCAAGAAACAATGCAAGAGGACGTTCAACCACCACCACAGGGGGGCTTGCTCCTGACTATGCAAATGATGATGACGATGATGACGACGATTTCGTGTCGCCTAGACCTCGACGTTCAGGAACTACCACAACAGGCCGTTCATGTGCTACTACAACAGGCTGTTCAAGAAACAATGCAAGAGGACGTTCAACCACCACCACAGGGGGGCTTGCTCCTGACTATGCAAATGATGATGACGATGATGATTTCGTATCCCGTAGACCTCGACGTTCAAGAACTACCACAATAGGCCGTTCAAGTGCTACTAGAACAGGTTGTTCAAGAAACAATGGAAGAGGACGTTCAACCACCACCGCAAGAGGTCTAGCTCAAAACCATATAAATGACGATGATGATGACGATTTCATGCCACCTAGCCCACGAACCTTACGTCCTTGGAGTCCTCCAAATCCTGATGACGATATTCCATCAAGCCCTCTCGGGTATCCATAGGTAGTACCTCGTCTGCCACCAATATACGATTATCCTTGTTTTGACCATCTATTTCGATAACCATGGCCATAAAATGAATGGATTTGTTACTTAGTCCTTCACCAGAGGCATATAACTATGGAATATGTTGTATCCTAGTTTTATGAATTTTCTAAGGCATGTATACCTGCGTTGTATCCTAGTTTGATGAGGCATGTACCTATATTGTATCCCTGCACTTCGTAATATCAATGTCGGGTTTTATTCAATAATTTACTATAATTTTTCGTCTAACTTGTCACACACCGAAAAGAGAATGACAAACAACAAAATTTGATTTTTTAATCAAATCTATTGACTAACAAATAAATTTGTACAACACTATAAGAATTAAGATTATCAGAGATAAATATGAATTTTGAATTTACTTAACTCTACAATTCTAGCAACCGACAAATAACTCTAGGTTGTAATAATTCATACTGTACATACATTTAACACTGACTTTTAACAATAAATTTTCGGATAAAGTCAATGCAGAATAGCGACTACCTGGTGATCGCGACAATCCTTTACAGCGCCTGCCGTTCTCGGAAAACGAGACACACGAGGAGTCACACACCCGGTGAGCGGCACGGCGGGCCCCACCGCACGGCTCTGTAGGCGGCAGCCGCACCTCCAGCGAGCAGCACGGCGGGCCCCACCCCGCAAGCGCGAGCAGTGCTTCCTTGAAGCGGCAAGGTGGGCCTGGGCGGAGGGAAGAAAATCCGAAAATTTTGCCGCGTCTCCAGCTCGTGGCACGCGTGGGCCATGGGGTTATTTCTGTAAATTCTTCGCTTCGACGGCTAGTTTTAAAAATACAAATGAACAGGGAGCCAATACAGCAAAATTTTCCTTCTCTGCTTGCTGTACAGCGTAGCTCCTCTCCTCTGCCGCCTAGGGCTTCTGCTCTTCTTTGCCCTAGGCTTGCTGTGCCTGCCGCCGCCACACGATCGTTATATGGGCCATCGGCGCTGCCTCTACCACTCGTAACCTAGCGTGGCTTCTCTGCTTTCTTGCTTGCGCAACAGCGTTGCGTTATTTCCTCTCTTTGGTGCGGCTCACCAAAACCATGAGGTACCCTCTCCTATTTATTCTTCTGTAAGCCCTAATTTCTTATCTCTAATCAAATACATGCATGTATATTCATCTGGTCCAATTACACATGACTCAATACATACATATACTGCTCAAAACTCACACATGCACGCGTATGGCCCACCTGCCGCTCTCGCAGGACTCACTCGCCTTCACGACCCGCTGACTGCTACACTGCGTCATCCATCTGCGTAGACCTCTACGCATCCCGTCTCGCTGCACCAGCGTCATTCACGTGCTGTGCCTCCTGCACCTGCGACCTCGCATGCCACCTGCACCTCTGCGACCTCGCGTCCTGCGCCTTCACCTCTGCAACATTCACGTGTGCTGCTCTCGCACTACGCACCACCTGCGGGGATTCTTCCCGATCTGCAGTGTACGTCTGTCTCACATGCCTACGCTGGAACGTGCATCTCGCGTCCCTACGTTGTACTTCCTGTTGCATGCGCTGCATCTCCTGTCACAAATAAAATAAACTCTCACAGTACTTTGTTCCATAATAAATATTGTTGTCCATAAATCGTTGCACATATATTATATTGATTATATTGTCAAATTAATCATCACATAAATATTTCACAAATAGAATTAACAAGAATGGAGTATGTGACTATGAAGTGATGGAGCAAACATACAGGGATTTTCCCCACCTTCAGATGAGCACACTCTATGCAAAACATGTCATATTTTTGTGGTGAACCTGTTCAGAAATCTATGGTGTTGAAAGGAATTATTTTTTAATAATATTTTTTAATGAAAAATTACAGAAATAATATGTCGAATTAAAAAATTACAAATATACACCTTTGTCGCTATTTCAATGCTCTATGCACCTCCTCTTTTTGCCTTTCTCCTCCATGTACGTACAGATGACCTATGAGTATTTCACATCAAGGTTACTCACACGGATTAATGCTCTAGCATGGTGATCCACAAAGTACTTCGCAATACCACGAAGAACACCCTCCACTATAGCAACAAGAGGAAGGGGTCTCAGGCCTCACATGACCCAATTGTAAACCTCAACCAAGTTTGTCGTCATAACCCAATACCGGGCACCATCGGTGTCATAAAGCAATACCCATTTCTCCCTAGGCTCATGCTCTATCCATTCGAAGAAGCATTTTGTGGATCTTCCATTCCTCTGGACCAAATGTGGAAGGTCCGTGGGTAATATTTCCAACGCTACTGGGGCCTCCTCTGTGCCGGGCATTGACCTCTTCACTGCCTCCACTGTATGCCTTGATATCAGCTCGTCTAACTTCTTCCACAGCGCATCAAACTTTCTCTGTTGGATCTGGTCGCACAACCTCTTAAAAAGCTTCGTAAGCTCCTTATTCTTGAACTGCTTGTAAAAGTTAGCACCCATGTACCGCTTGCACCACCTATTTCGCAGATCAGGCCATAGATGTGTTTCTTCTGCACCTTTCTGCAACTGTACGATCGCTTTCAACAGCCTGGGATGCCGATCGTGTATAACACACACTCCAGGCCGCTGATCCACAACGCCGGCTTTCACGTTCCTTATAAACCAGATCCAGCTTTCTGTGTTCTCACCCTCTACGAATGCGAGCGCTACTGGAACAACCTGATTATTGCTATCTACTTCTATGGCAGACAATATCTGGCCTTTGTACTTTCCAGTCAAGAATGTCCCATCTACATATAACAACGGACGACAATGTCTAAACGTGTTGACACATGCACCGAAAGCAAAGAATACCCGCTTCAGTACCATCTTCCCAGGGAAGCGCTGCGAGAGCCGCTCACAAATATCGATATAAGTTCCAGGATTTTCTTTCCTTGATCACCTCAAGCATTTTCAATGCCTTCTGCTTCGCTCTCCATGCTTTTGTATAGCTTATGGGGTACTGAAACCTCTGCTCTATTGCAAGTATAATGACACGTGGCTCTAAATTCAGGTTGCCCACGATCTCCCCATACATTGCATTTGCAATAAAATCTGAAGATATGTTTCTATCGACTGGGCAGATTCTGTCAGCACGCACGTGTGTGGGACGACTATAGAATACTTCCAAATATTATCCCACTTAGGCTGGTACGCATACACACGCCATAGGCAACCCTCCATCTGGCATCTGACATCATACACTACTGGTCTGACTTCGCAACCTTAAAGGTTCTACGAAGCGACATTGCCTATGCTGTCACTACTTCCTGAACCTCAAACTTATTCTTGTAAATAGCACCTTACCTCACTTCATTCTGATCCGACTGCCATGCGAAGTGTTCACCTTCGTTGACCACCAATCTATCGAACTGACATGCATCCCACTCCGTAGGGAAATGCTCTTCATCGTCTTCATCGTTACTCAAATCCTCATATTCCTGACTCTCCGCCTCCATCGCTTCAACCAACGATTCAATATTTTCTCCCTCATCTGCTACACCCGAAGGTACCTGAACATCTTGCATTGGAACATCAACTTTCTCGTCTCGCACACCCACATGACTCGAGCTGACATCCTGCCTCACTAAGCATTCTCCGGTTCGGCTGCTCTCCCCAACTTCCTCTGGTTCATCACCAACAACCTCCTCCTGCGTCGTATGCTCAGCATTGGTTTTCTCAAATGCTTGCGCCAACAACACTAATGGTCAACCATTCTCAGTTGCCAATCTTACGTACGAGCTCTAGGACTTCGACCCCTTCAGTTTTACTAACTCCCAATACGTGCAATCCTGTCTCTGAGACCATACTCCATGCAGCTTGAGGTCATGCAATTTACTATCCAACGAGAATATGTGGTACAACCATCTGTTAACCGTGCCCCATGAACGCTCACCAGCACGTGATAGGCCAGCTATGACACTTGGAAAATGACTGTAACACCACAATTTTTGCTTTAAGTATTATTTTATTGTCATTTATGCAATTTGAGATTTATTGGGATTTTTTTGGATTTATTGGAATTTATTTAGAGAATTAAGTAATTAGCCTCTTTGAGAAAACCAATTAAATATCTGCATAATCAAAATAAAGTTTTTCCAAAAATATTTTATTTGAACTCAAAATGTCTCAAAGTATTTATGAGAATTTTCTTGCATTTTTCCTGATATTTTAATTGCCTTAAATGAATTAATCTAATTTCGGGAATTATTTTAAATCAAAAAGCTTTTGAAAAATCGGTGAAACGATATTGGGCGAAGCCAAGCCTTGTCTTCATGCCTGACGCTAGCTATCGCCTCCGTCACCGTTCGCGCGCCGTGTGTGGACCGTTGGATCCAGATCGGACGGTCGTTTCTTTCGCGAAACCCTAATGCGATCGGCCGTTGGATCGAGATCGTGCGGCTGAGATCGCTTCACGTTGTTTTGGTAAGTTTAGATCTTGCCTGTTGGATTTGGAAAGGGCGGATCGGATCGGATCGCCCAAGATCTAATCGTGGCCGTTGATCGCAAATCGGACGGCTCTCGGTTGTCGTCTCCGATTCGGTTTCCGAGTTCGCCGCTGCGCGCTGCCTCCGCCGTGGAGAGCTAGGGTTGCCTTTCCTACGCGCATGCCGAGGCTATAAAAGCCGCAGCCTGCACTCCGATGTTCCTCGTCCCCTTGCGCAGCGAGTAGCACTAGCCTCTTCGCTAGTTTCGCAGCCATCGTCGCTCGGGAGCTCGCCGTAGTTGCGCAAGCACCGCCGCTAGCTTTCTCGCCTTTTCCGCCGCCGTCAAGCCGCCATTCGCCGCACCGGTTCCAGATTCAGACTCATCGCATCGAGCCGCACCGAAGCTGCTACTTCTTCTCGCCAGAGTCGCGCCGAAACATCGTTCGGGTGGCCTTCTTCCTCTGCTCCGGTGCCAGTCTGCCGCCGTGCTGCCATCTTCGTCTCGGAGCTCAGATAGGCATTGGATCTTCCGTGGACGTCTCAGATCGTGTCATGTCGCTTCGTCTACGGTGAACAACTCGGGTAAGCGTGGACCGTTGGATCAGGTCTGTTCGGTTGAGATCGCGCCGCGTCTGCGTTAGAGCGGTAGCCGTCGGATCATCGCCCGGATGCGCGCCTCGTGTCGAGCATCGGCACGGGCGGCATCGCAGCCAGTCGATGCGCGCCGCGTGTCGAGCGTGACGCGAGGCGCCGTGAGCGCGCCCACGGTGGACCAAAGCGGTTCCGTGGACCGGTGCATGCGCCGAGTGGCGATGTCGGCGCTGATTGGCTCGGGCCAGGGCTGACATCAGTGTTGCGCAATAAAGATCTTCTTCAATAGAAAAATATTTCGGGAAAATCGGGAATTCTATTTTCTGTATTTTCAGTATTTATTCAATCTTCAAAAGGCTATATCTTTTGCATTTTAACTCGGATTTGAGTGATTCAAATTTCTAAAAAAATTTAAAATCAAGATCTATTTATTGGTGAATTTTATTTTATTTTTTTGGAGTTTTTTTGCTCTCTGGTTTGGTGTTTATTTGCTATTTTGGCAACGTTTCGCGTAGACGTTGAACTGCTCGGAGATCCGGAGGAAGATTCGTCGCTTCAAGACCCAAGCTCAGAGCAAGACCAGCACCTACTCCAAGGCAAGTTGTGCTTTGATCATGTTGCACCCAATTTCACCAAATTGCTATTTTGTCTTTTAAATTATACAAGATATTTTATGTGTATAAATGATTTCAATTAATCTGGGAATTAGATGATATGCCTAATTGAATTAAATCACACCTTGTCAATTTTATGCCATGATCTAATTGTCACCATAGGATGTGGAATTATAGTTGGTTAATATTAATAATCAACATGGGACTAGTTAGACCGTCGTAGATTGCTTAGCCATGCCACATCATCACATGTGTCCGAATGTTGTTACTTAATCTTGACTAATGGAATATGGAACAATGTTTAAGAATTTGTGTGTCATGTGTTGTCACACAGTGCTATCAAGTTGTCGTGGCGAGGAGGTCACACAACTAGATTGAAATGTTGGTGGCACGTGGTGCTTGGTAAGCAACTGGGGTGGTAATGATTTAGATTAGGGCAAGTGGCAAGGCGGTGTGCCAAGGTGGGCGAGATTGGCGGGGTATGTGGAAGTCTTGCCTTAATCACTCTAAGGACCTAACCTTGCAAGCCTTTGACTGAGTCTTTCTTGCAACCACATGTCCGGAATGGGATGACCTAGTGAATAATTTGTGAAGCCTAGATTTTGATCTTGTCGTAGTGAATAGTGAGTCCGGGTTTACGGTTTAACTCACATGGCGCAAGAGGGGGCCCTGTTGTGGTGGTTTAACCCTTGATGTTGAAACCTTAGCGAGCGATCTTGGGTCTAGGTGTAGCATTGTAAAGGCTTTGTTATGATCACTCGCCTTGGTGGTGTTTGGTTGTATCGTGTTGGTAAAGTGCATAACCTCTGCAGAGTGTACAATCTATTCGAATAGCTGTGCTCATGGTATTGGGCAATGCTCGGGAATTACAGTTAAAGGTTAGACTTTTGTTAAACAAAATTGGGATAGTAGGATGCCATGGAAAATGGAAATTGATTTAGGATTGGAAACTTGGTTTACTTCAGAAATGCTGAATCTATTAATTAATGTATTTGTTTTACTGCTTTTCAATCTATTTACTGTATACTTGTTAAATGCTGCTTTATTGCAAAATATCCTTATTAGCCATTCCTTCGGATTAAGCCAAGCATATAGAATATTAGACTTGCATTGCTGTGCACAACTTGTTGAGTGCTTTATGTACTCACCCCAACAACAACAACTTCAGAAGAGGAAGAATCTACGCCTTTCGTGGAGGAGGATTATATGGATGCGAATGCTTAGGGTTCGAGCCTCGTCGGTTACTGCGGTGAATCGGGAGTCGCTACGCTTATTTATTTTTCCGCTCTCGCTTATTTGCTATTTCTTTTATAAGCCCTGTGTGGCAATAATCATGTAAGACAACAGATTACTATTAATTATGAAAGTTATGCTATATTCATTGTGTATGATGTGATAGCATCTTTGTTGAGCTGTGTGCACTAGCGTGATCCTGGACTAGTGCAGTATACACAGAGGGTCCGAATTTGCAAATTCGGGTCCCAACAAAGGTGGTATCAGAGCCATACTGACTATAGGTCTTGGCCCTAGGTAGTTGGTATCTCTTAGGAGTGTCCAAAATTATTTTCTAAAAAGAAAAATGTAAATTTGACTAATAAGAAACTCTTGGCTTATCTCATTCTTCTACTCTCACCCTTGCTAAAATTACCTTCTTTTCGTTGCCGTTTCGAGTGGAGATCTTATTCAAAATTTTGTTTTGAATAGATGCCGATCTTCCAGTCCTTCGAGTCGAGGTAGGGTGGCTATGCCATGGAGCTTTGGAGAGTTCTTCAAGTGATTGGAGGCTTCGATCGTCCGCTTTACCGAGTAAGCAACTAGAACGTCAACGGTGTGCATCGGGGGTTCTTCTGCAAGCTGACCATCTTCGCTCGAGAGTGCGACGAGACCACCAGACCGATCCACATCACCACCTGGAGGTTCACGTACGAGGCGGGAATTCAGGAGGCTGTCAGACTTGCCCTACGACGGATTTGCCACGACTACGCCTACGAGCTTCGTGACATCGTGTTTCGGCTTCACCCAACAGTGCGAGCGTGCCAGCGTCGACGGATCGTGGAGGGGGAGTGTGCTACTGCAGTACACCTTCTTTGAGTTCGCCATCGCCGGGAGGAGCACTGAGGACACCGCTCGGGAGCCGGAGCAGTGTCGAGGCGCTGAGGGTGACCGAGTGAGAGTTTCAGAAGACCCGTGACGCAGCAGCCAGAGTCATCAGTGAGCTGGAGGAGGCCTTGTAGGTAGCCGAGGAGGTGGCAGACCAGGTCGTCCAGGAGCTAGATGGAGTCGCCGAAGAAGAAGAAGAAGAGGAAGACCCAGAGGAGCGTGAGTGGGAGCCTGAGGAGCCAGCAGAGGGTCATCAGGATAGGTTTGCACCCATGCCAGCCCACCCACCGGTGTATGCGCCGGATCAGTCTCAGCCAGGGTGGCTGGATGAGTGAGAGTCGGTCTTAGAGTTGTGTTGAGACTCGAGTGTTGAGTCGCGTCTTTAAGTTAGTCTTTACCTTTTAGTAGACGTTAAGGTTGCATGTTTAGTTTGGTTCTTAATTGTCTTCTGAGTGTGCAGTATGTGTTGCAAAGCCCTTAGGCATTGTAAGCAACCATACCAAGTATTAATAAAGATTATTTAAGTTGGGTTTAACCTGTTTCCCCCGCCTTAGAAATTCTTGCATCTTATCTATGCTACATCTATCTTTCCTAAGCCAAGAAGCAATCAAGCAGATGGTGAACACCCGCAGCAACAACGGAGCTTCAGGAAGTGGTCTGCGCCCAGGCAACAATCCCAACGAAGGAGCACCACCGCAGCAAGCACCGCCAGTGGATATGCAGAATTTGGGAACTTTTCTCGCTGCGCAAACTCAGTTGATGCACACTATGATGCAGCAGATGACCAATATGGCTGCAGTCAACAACCCCTCTGCCCAGAACAACAATGGTGGACCTCGTCCTTACTCCAAGTTGTCAGATTTCATGAGGACCCGACCGCCAACATTCTCAGGCAATGTCAACCCCTTGGAAGCAGATGATTGGCTAAGAACCATTGAGAGGAAGATGTACATCACTCAATGTGAAGGCCATGAGAAGGTTCTTTACGCATCCCATCAGCTAGAGGGAACAGCTGCAGAATGGTGGGAGAACTACTGTGCTGCTCATGAGGCACCCATGGAAATCACATGGGAAGAGTTTGCCACGGCCTTCCACTAGTACCATGTACCGGAAGGGATGATGGACCTAAAAAAGGAAGAATTCCGGGCACTTAAGCAAGGAGGCCAACCGGTGGCCGATTACTTGAATAAATTCACGCAATTAGCTCGCTATGCTCCTGAAGACGTAGCGACGGACAAGGCCAGGCAGTCTCGCTTCATGAAGGGACTAAACTCAGGGCTGCAGGTGGGGCTAATTACCCACACTTATCCAAGGCCTCCTTTTATAGCCTCCAAGCCAAAACTAGCCGTTGGGGAGCAAATCTGGAAAAACTCATAATTCCCGGTGCTACCGCCCAACTGGGCCCGGTAGCACTAGTCTTCAGGCCAACGGCTACAAGACCAACCGTTACAGGAAATCCGGTAGCACCGGCCAACTAGGACCGGTGCTATCGCTCGGGTGGTAGCACCAGCCATATGCCCGGTAGCACCGGCTTCGAGCCGACCGCAAAAACATCCCTCTCTGGATTTTTCACACCGGCCAGAGGGATGGTGCACCGCTAGGTTAGTAGCACCGGGCTACCATGGCCGGTAGTACCAGCCTCGAGTCGACTACAAAAACACCTCATTTGGATTTTCCATATCGGCCAGAGGACCGGTAGCACCGGATTGCCAATTCGCCCAAAAACAGCCCTCTCTGGAATTTTCACACCGGCCAGAGGGGTGGCAGCACCGAACCTCCGGTGCTACGGGCCAACTAGGGGCGATAGGGACTGGCCTCTTAGATCAGAAATAGATTTTTCCTAAAAACCTTTTCTTTTCGAATCTAACACCAATAATGATTGATTCTTTGAACCAGGTGATGATCAACACATGATCAAGCAATATGCAAAACACATTTGCAAACCCAATTCACATTCTCGAAAGAACCACATTAAGCACAACTTATTTGTAAAACATATTTGCAAATAAACCGAGAACCTATGAGATCAATTCTCTAGCCATGTAAGGATCAACACATGATCCTGACACTTTGCAAAACACATTTGCAAATGTCAACACATGCTCTAAGATCGAAACCCATAACCTCCAGCTTATTTGCAAAACACATTTACAAATAACAAATCAACACTTTGCAAAAACACATTTTGCAAACACAAAGCATTCAACTCAAATGCATGAGCTCTCTATTTGCAACACATGCAAATCTCTAGCAACATGCAAACAACAATCATTGAAATCAAGTTGCATGAGCTCTTTCCTTTTGCAACACATGCAAAACTTAGCTCTATGCAAACTACAAATCAAACTCAAGTGCATAAGCTCTATATTTGCAACACATGCAAATCTCTAGCTCCATGCAACCACTTTAAACCAAATTTCTTGAGCTCTTTCCTTTTGCAACACATGCAAAACTTAGCTCCAAGCAATATCAAAACAAATTGAGAATTCAAATAAGAAGCAAGAATGAGCTTCTCCTATTTGCTACACATGCAAATCAAAGCATCATGCAAAAACCAATGCACGAGCTTCACCCATTCGCAACACATGCCAAATAGTTAGCTCCATGCAAAATCCAAATAAGAGAGTGAGCTAGAGTGAACCAGATTGAGTTCATCAACACATGATGAAACTCAAGCTAAATGACTCAACCCCTCTTAATAGTACGGCACCCTAACTAGCAACCCGGTCTCCTATCCAAACACCAAGATCGGTAAAAAACTACGAACACATTCTTAGCCCTAGCTAGTTATACCTTTGCCTCTAGCGATCCACTTGGAGCTTCTATGATATCCAATCATCTTTTCTCCAGAATCGAATCTTCTTCTTATTCATCAATACACGATGAACCTTCTCTAGCCCTTCTCTTTACTTCAGGATCACCTCTTGAAGCTCATCAATACATGATGACTTCTTGTTCCTGATTCTTTTATTTATCTTGGACTCAACCTATTTCACAACACATGGAAGATTGTTAGTCCAACAAACACGATTGTCTCAATCATCATTTGCACCTCATTAACACATAATGGATGCCTTCAATATCGATTGAGCATAACCTAAAATAATTTGAATGATTTAAAGGTGTCTTGAGTACTTTGATTCAACTAATACTTCATTATGCTCAAGAACTTTTTATTTGTCGTTAATCAACAAAGAGACATCATCAACACATGATGAAATGTCATTTGATTGATTGAAAGACAACCGAACTCAATTTAAACTTCATTTAAATTGACATGAGTATATATAACTACACAAGTTTCATATACTCAATATGATGGTTAGTAATGATTCAAATATGTTTGAGTGATGGAAAGGGATCAATACATTTAGACTATCAACTATAGAACAAACTCTATTAAGTATGTGCATATAACTAATTGAACATGGAATCAATATGCACATAATCAATCTTAGATTGCATATGAGTTTATCCTATATTAATATGAGTATACTACAACTATACAAGTTATATATACTCAAAAGATTGTTTCAAAGTCTTGATCCTTTATATTATATGACAAGAGGACATGGATCAATACTATTGAAACATCAAGTTAAATTATAAACTCCCCCTAGATGTGTGCATCCATGTAATATATTGAATTGAAAACATAATGCACATCTTTAATATATAAGTAATGGAAGAGTTCATCCTTTAACTCGAATCCTAAGTATGCATTAAGATGATAGAGTGAATACAAGTGTATACCTTGGGTTTTCCATTTTTCATCCAAATTTAAGACTAAATAAGAATAAAACTCAATAGACATGTTAGTCTCATAATGATTAGATTTATCATTAAACAATGATTAACCATTAATCTAAACCAATCACTAAAACCAATGGAGCTTGAACTTACAACGACGACCATGGAGCATCTCACACTGCACTTGGAGACTTATATTGGAGGTTTTGTACTTCACCAGATATGCATATGCCACATCATTAATCTCATTGTGGAGGCAGGTTTGCATGTAATGAAATATAGTTTGGACAACATACACGATGCTATGCAATTTGTTTCAGGTTTGACTGTAAATATGTCCAGTTCTCAAAGTACTGTAAAGCTAACAATAAAAGGCAAAGAAGATTCAACCCTGACATGAAAGTTAGATAGAACTCTACGTATAATATACTGGAGCGGTGCGAGAACTACGAGTGCATTATCACTGTCTTCGGCAATTGCAATTCTGGTGAGCAACTGGTTAATGATGTGGATTGAGAAGTTGCCGATCTTTTTCGTGATTTTTTTAAAAGTTTACGATGCAACCAAGGTTTTATCCGGTGTTTACTATCCAACTTCTTGCTTAGTCATTGAGTGGCTTTGGACTATTGCTAATATTTTCAAGGAAAACAAAAATAATTATGTTTTACAACCCATTCTTAAACCAATAGAGGAAAAATTTTAAAATATTTTACATCTCTACTGTTTTGGTACTATTTTGAATCCTTGTAGA
This sequence comes from Otatea glauca, assembly GCA_036346275.1. Lineage (NCBI taxonomy): Eukaryota > Viridiplantae > Streptophyta > Magnoliopsida > Poales > Poaceae > Otatea > Otatea glauca. The sequence continues at coordinate 16,299,018 of CM070713.1, forward strand.
GAATTAACTAATTTGCAGGGCGCCTTTGAGGGAATAAGTGAAGCAGCCGATCTTGATTTTTCTAAGGCCTATATTCATGTTCATAACGAGTTTTTTTAAAAGTTTTTGATAAATATTATGAAAATTTTGATAACAGAAGTAAAGCAAGAAGAAGTGGCTCGTCAACACAAGAAGCAAGAAGTGTCTCGAGCGCTTCATCTGTGTGGAAGAAGCTAAAAGGCAAGGCGCATAATTCGTCTTCCGATGCACCGAGCAGGTTGCAATGAAATCCACGAGTAGAGATCAACCAATATCTTGACATGCCTTTTGCGGAGACTAGGAGTGTGCAGATGAGAGAACACAACATTAGACCGAGGATCCGGAGATCGCAAAGACGGTACTGACTTTGAACACATCGACCTTGATTAGTCTATATATATGTATGTAGTTATTGTACTCTTTTGTTTACCGGGAGTACCCACAGTAGGGTATAAGATTTTTAACGAGGCAATAACTTTGTACCTATTTAAAAATGAATAAAATTTAGTTTCTTTTTCCCCAATACTTGTGTCCACTGTCTTGGCTTCGTACATCTTCGGCTCCTTTCCTCTTATCGTAATAGTGTAAATAGATCAAACCTAGATCGGAACGATATGAAGTAAGCAAGAATCCTAAATTGGTTGTGTTTGGGCTTGCCGAATGTTGGGTCGGCATGATAAAGACACGCGGCCTATCGTGCCCGTGCCATACCAGCTCGGCATAGAACAACGCCCACCTCTGCTATTAAGTGTGGAATTGAAGTGTGAGTGCACGCAGGACATGAGCTGAAGTGTGGGCGCATGCGGCATGCATCATGCATGCATACTCTTGCAAAAAAAATTGACGAGAGGGTCCCGAATGGCAGCGTCTCTGCAGCAAGGACGAGAAGCCACGATGGATATATCTGTGCAGGGATCTCTCAAGGAATCTGGTTGGTTTGAATGGGGAATTCTATTCGCTCTGCTCTTGTGCGTTTGGGACCCCTCATCCTTGCATGCATGCAATGCACTGTTAAAGCCGGTGCCGCGCTGGCCTGACGCGGAAGGGCCGTGCCATGCTTTCGTGGCACGGAAGACGGTCCCACACTCTCCGGCCGCCGTGACGTGGTACGCTTGGTCCGTTTCCGCTCTCAGCCAGGCAATCGTGGGTCACGTGCTTCTGAGGCAAGCGGCAGTGGTAGATAATATGTGTTATTTGTTAGGTTCTTCGTAGTCCAATAGAAGATTACTTTTGTAAATATTATTGATCAGAAGCTACTTTTGAAAATAAAAATGACATGAGGGCTAATAAAGTAATCCATTCTCATTGGAACACAGGAATAAACACACACGAAGTAGCTCAAGTCTGGCAATAATAAAAAAACCTCCTACGTTCCAAATGGGATCTAAGATCTCAAGCACCTAAAATGAGAGATCACAAATAGTAGTTGTTTTAGGATACCTGAAGTTAAATATTTGAAACTTTAGCTAGCGATATATTTTTAAATATTTAGATTGGATGTTTGAAAATCATGTGTGTAGATTCATTTTAAAACGTATTTTCGTAATATTATAATTTTATTAGATTTTTTAAATATACTATAATAGAAATTAGTGGTGAAAGTTGAGTTTTAGAGACCGCGTCGATACCCAAAACGACTACTATTTGTGACCGGAACGATAGTAATTTAGGAAAGTTCATCTCAATATTGGGAAAGTGCCAATTATTTAGAAACAAAGTTTTCGGTGGAAGTGAAAGTATTAAAAAAAATAGATAGAGTAGCGTATAAAATATTTTAGGTTTAAAAAATTTAAAAGTATACTATTTGAAATGTGTTTGTTTCGTGCAGATGCATAACGACTAGTTTATAAAATTGTTGGCAACGCCTCTGCGAGCACGAATATATAACACCTCCGAAGCCGAAAGACGGAAAAAAGGGTGCTCACTGCTCACATGTTGGCGACCGCGGACACCTTTCGTTCTCCACACCCCCCGTACCACGAAACTCTCCCAGACTACCATCCTCTCTCCCTCTCTACGCTGCATGGTGGTGGCATGGGCTAGGGGCCTCGCGTGCATGTCCGCGCGGGCGCAGACATAGGCATGGAACCGGCTGCCTCGTCGGCGCCTGCTTTGGAGGCAGGAGGTGCCCCACAAGGCGACCGCACGGAGGCTGCAGGGCCGGTTCCTGGCGCGGGAGCGGCGAAAGGGCCGGAGGCGCAGGAGGGTGCCGTGTGCGCGGGCACTCCTCGTCGAGGCGGCCCTGGGAGGGAGGGGGAGGAGGAGCTGCCGCTGCGGCTGCGGCTCGGGAGGGGGAGGCGGCGGGCCGGGCCCGGCACGCCGGCGCCGTCATGGAAGCTGGAGGCGTCGCCGGGGAGGATGGAGGTGGGTGAGGCGGAGGGGGCGGTGTCTCCGGTGCCTCCGCCGGTGGCGGCCGCGAGGAGGAGTTCGTTGTCCGCGTCCACGTCGGCGCGGCAGCTGGGCGCCAGCCTGTGGGAGATCCATAACGTGATTCTGGAGGGTCGGCGCGGCGGCACTCGGAGGCGCCGGAGCGGGATGGGTCTCGCCGGCCGTGGCGTAGGCGGCGTCGAGGTGGAGGATCAGGTGAGGGCTTGCGTTTTTTTTTTTTTGTAATCTCGTGCGGCATATAAATTGAGTGAATTCCTTGTGTGGCACCAACAAAAAGAAACTTGTTACCACACGAATTACTGGCCTTGTTTGCATCAAACAGAGCCAATGGATTAAGGGCATGTTTAGTTTACTTCCAATAGTTACTCATGCTTGCCTTATCAAATTTTAGTAGTGTTGATCAAATTTGGTAAATATTTGGTTTGCAACCAAACTTTGGCAAGATTCTCTTCTCCATTGGCACTCTAATTCATTTTCTTGCCAATCTTTGGCCAAAACATTGGCAACCAATTTGGTGACCAAATTTTGACATGCCAATTTTTGGTAAGGTTTGGTTGACAAATTTGTGATCAAACCAAACAAAACTAGTACTCTTCAAACGAAACAGTTGCAACGCTCGATTTGTTCTCTTCTTTCAAGTTTTTGTCCCCGTCTATTTATGTGTTGTTCTGCACTTCGTTTGTGATTACTCGGTAATAACTTTGTGATGCACTCGGTGTTCTTCCTTTAATTTGTTTCCTTGCTAGTACCACTATCTATGACCTCCCAATTCATCATATAGGTGGCTAGTATGGACCTTTCGAGTCTGTTGAGGTATAAGAACAATTTTGTCCTATCATTGCTTGAGAGTTGAAAAAATTAATTGCTTGCTGGAACTTAAATTTAGTTGAGCAAATTGGGCAGGAATAAAAGTTTTGTCGTACGGTGTTGTGTTGTGCAAGTAAAATTAATCGCATTCTTTGTTGGAGGCTAAATTTTCAACCGAAGTCTAAAAGGTTGTTATAGTTTTTCGTAATGGGAAAAATAAAATAGCAAGATTTGCAATTATTGATGTCAGAAATTGAAACGATGAATCATTTGGATTTGCAATACACCAACTTGGCATCATGTCAGTTCTTACAGCATGTGAATTGTGAAATGCTTTAAGTGCAGCGCATATGTCATGTCATGGAATAAGAGCTATTGCTTAGTAAATGGTATAAGGTTTGACTTGCTTTTAACAATTTAGTCTGACATATTTTGCATTATGATTGACGAGCGATTGGTTAATCACCATTTACTGTCCTTCATGCTGATTACAAAAGGTTGGTTATGTTATGTTCAAAGTACTGATTTGGTGCAGGATTTTATACCTGTTTGGCATTCTCAAGTTGGTTTGATAGTTTTTAGTTTAGAGCTTTTAAACAGGGTTTTACGCATTCATTTTTAGTGTTCGAGCAGTGCTTCAATGCTTTCCCTCTCAATACAGGTTGCACAAATTTTGAAGCAAGCAAAGGGGTAAGTAATCACCATCTACCATTCATCCATGCTTTAATATTTGTGCAACTATCAAAAGAAAAGCATGGAAGCACCTCTCTGTTCTATGTACTTTTTTAGGATTTTTTTTTTGGCTTTAGGGCCCCCAATTTAGGATTTTTTTTCAATATGTTTAGGAGTTGCAGGGCTTTAATAAAGTTATTTTAGTTTTGGTTTTAGGGCTTTCAAATGATTAGGGTGTTTATGATAAGGTATGCAAATTATGTTTCCTTTTTTTTGGAACGAGGGAATTAACTTTAGGGTTCTGATTTGATATCTGAATTAAGTAAAGAAAACTGTTTCCACTAAAGGAGGATTTTCATATAGCTGCTCCAAACTAAAAGGTATAAATTAACTCAGTGGGCAAGTCAGGGTAACATTTATGGGTAAATTTGGAAAAATATTACTTCTAATTCAGATAACATTTAGATTATAATTTTACGGTGAAAGGTAAAATCGTGATAACATTAAATATACATGCAGGTTAGTATTAATTGTAGAGAGATTGGCACATTCACCACACAGCCAAAGGCAGGGGTGGCATTCTATTTATATCCCCAAAGGGAGAGATTATAAGGCTATACTAGGTAAGTACAAAATAAGGAAAGCCAAAGAAAGGAAAACCAGGGAGAGATTATAGGGCTATACTAGGCAAGTACAAAATAAGGAAGGCCAAGAAAAGAAAAGCCTAATATATACCAAAAATACTCTAATAGCCGCCCGCAGTCGCAGCGGGAGGAGTCTGGATGCAAAGACTGGACCGAAATTCTTGGAAAAGTTGGGTTGGTAGGCCCTTAGTCATGATGTCCGCGAACTGGTGAGAAGACGGCACGTGCAGGACGCGGACCTCGCCGAGGGAGACCTTCTCGCGGACAAAATGAATGTCGATCTCGATGTGCTTCGTCCGCCGATGTTGTATTGGATTTGTAGACATGTAGATGGCTCTAACGTTGTCGCAATACACGACGGTGGTCGAAACAAGAGGAACATGAAGGTCCTATAGAAGTTGACGAAGCCAGCAACACTCGGCGACGGCATGGGCAACGGCTCGGTATTCAGCTTCGACACTCGAGTGGGACACCGTGGTCTGGCGCTTGGAGGACCAGGACACGATGTTGTCGCCGAGGAAGATGCAATATCCAGACGTAGAGCGCCGTGAGTCCGGGCAGCCAGCCCAGTCGGCATCGGAGTAGGCGGTGATCGAGTTCACCGGCGAACAGCCGATGTGAAGACCTGCGTCGAGGGTGCCTTTGACATACCGCAGGATGCGCTTGATAAGCGCGAGATGGGGCTCCCGTGGGTTGTGCATGAAGAGGCACACTTGCTGAACGGCATAGGCCAAGTCAGGGCGGGTGAGCGTGAGGTACTGCAATGCTCCTGCAAGGCTCCGGTACTCTGACGGATCAGCAACAGGGGCACCTTCGAGGCCGGAGAGCTTGGCATGAGTGTCCACTGGCGTAGTGGTGGGGTGACACTCAGCCATGCCCGCCCGTCGGAGAAGGTCGACAACGTCAGATCATTGGGACAGTCTGAGCCGTCCGAGGATCTCGTGACGGAGATGCCAAGGAAGAAGTGCAGGCGCCAAGGTGCATCATGGCGAACTTCAGTGAAGGTTGCGATGATGCACTCAAGGAGGTGTCGAGGAGGCGGTGAGGACGATGTCGTCGACGTCTGATGAGAGATAGGCCATGTCGGTCCCCTGGCGAAGGACAAACAGGGACGTGTCGGAGGAGGATGCGACGAAGCCGAGCTGTCAGATATAGGTGGCAAATTGCTGGTACCACGCCCGAGGAGCCTGTTTTAAGCCATAGAGAGACTTCTGAAGAAGACACACATGGTCAGGGTGAGCAGGGTGCACAAAACCGGAGGGTTGCTGACAGTAAACTGTCTCATCGAGAGTGCCATGAAGGAAGGCATTCTTGACGTCGACCTGGTGAATCGGCCAGGAGCGCGATGTGGCGATGAAGAGAACGGTGCGGATGGTCGCTGGTTTGACCACCGGGCTGAAAGTCTCGTCGTAGTCGACGCCGTGTTGCTGGGAGAAGCCGTGGACAACCCAGCGCGCTTTATAGCGGGCCAAACGACCATCAGAGTGAAACTTGTGTTTGAATATCCACTTGCCCAAGACGATGTTGGCGCCTGGGGGACGAGGAACGAGACGCCAAGTCTGGTTGTCCATGAGGGTTGTGTACTCGTCGTCCATCGCAGCGCGCCAATTGGGATCGGCGAGAGCGTTGCGATAGTTGCTCGGGACGGCCGACACAGGATCATGGGAGGCCGTCAGGTTGAAGAACTCCACTGAGTGATCAACGGTAGCCCTGGATCGTGTGACCATCTGTGGAGGTGCAGCCGGTGGTTCGGCCGGCTAGTCGACCACAGGGGAAGTGGCTGGAACAGGGGTCAAGGTAGACGGTGCTGCACGTGGCTGTCGGGTGTAAACCAGACGCACGGGCGGTCGAGGCGTAATGTCGATGTGGGACGCCGTTGCCACTTGGAGTGGCAGCAAGTGCTCAACACCCAAAGGTGGAGCTGTCGCTGCTGGGGAGACCTGCAAGGGCGCAATGGTGCAAGGCACTGACATGGCAGGATCATCGACTAGGAAGTCCAAGTCGGCATTAGTTGTAGAAGAGGATATGGGCGCACGATTACTGCTGGCAAACGGAAAGGTGCTCTCATCGAAGACGACATGGCGGGAGATGATGACTTTGTTTGTGGCAAGGTCAAGACAGCGGTATCCTTTGTGCTGAGGGGGATAACCAAGGAAGGCACAAGCCGTGGAACGAGGAGCAAGTTTGTGAGCAGCTGTGGCGAATAAGTTGGGAAAGCAAAGGCAACCAAGTACCCGTAGGTGACTATATTGAGGAGGCATTTGGTGAAGAATTGTGTAAGGAATAGCACCATCAGTGGAAGAGGAAGGGCACCGGTTTAGGAGGTAGGTGGCGGTAGCTAAGGCCTCAGCCCAGAATCTGGGCGGCATGTGAGCATGGAGGAGGAGTGTGTGAACTATATTGTTAAGTGTGCGAAGCATCCGTTCTGCCTTGCCATTCTGTGAGGATGTGTAAGGGCAAGAGAGGCGCATGGCTATGCCGCGGGAGGCAAAGAAAGATGCGTTAGCATGGTTAACAAATTCGCGGCCATTGTCAGCCTTAATTGACTTGAGTGGGAGGCCGAACTGTGTGTTGGCGAGGGCAGCCTTGTCGACTATGTGTTGGTGAACATCGGATTTCTTTTTAAGAGGAAATGTCCAGCAAAAGTGAGAGAAATCATCGACAACGACCAAGTAGCACATCGATCCAGATATGCTAGCCACAGGGGAGGTCCACACATCACAATGAAGGAGTTCAAAGGGCGCGAAAGTGCGCGAAGTTGAAGTAGCAAAGGGTAGGCACACATGTTTGCCAAGTTGACAAGACTGGCAAAGCGAGCGGGCTACATTATTACATGCAATGTGCGAACTTTTATTTAAGGCGATGATAGAAGCGTTGCCAGGGTGACCAAGATGCTGGTGCCAAAGTTGGGAGGAGACGGCGATGTGGGTGCTGGCAATGGAGGGAGGCTCGGCAGGAGGAATGATGTAGAGGTCGCCCTCACTATTGCAACGAAGCATCACTCGGTTCGTCTGGAGATCCTTGACAGAAAACCCAAAGGCGTCAAACTCAAGAGAGCGGTGATTATCACGGGTGAACTTGCGAACAGAAAGAAGGTTGCGAACTAAGTGAGGGACAACTAGAACATCGCGGAGAGAATTGTGTAGTTGGTGTGTGGAGCAGGGAATGACCACTGTTGGTGATGTGTAAACAGAAACCATTGCCAACAGTGACTGTTGTGTTAGGGGGAGTTTGGGAGGAGAGCAGTATACCGCCATTTGATGTCATGTGGGATGTAGCGCCGCTGTCTACAACACAGCCACCGTGCCCTTGAACCGCCATTTGGTTTAGGGTGGTGATGAGCCCCTGCTGGTCCCACGTTGATGCAGGGGAGGGTTGAGGTGAGGCGAACATAGCATGCGCCTGATGGTTGAGGTTGAGGCGCTGCGTGTGGAAAGCGCCGAGCAAGCCGGGCGGTGATGGTCGCCATCGTCTGGGCCGGGAGCAGCCCACTGGGCGGGGCAGGAGGAGACTACGGGTTGAAGTAGAACCACGGGGCGGCCGTCGGTGGTGCACGACCGCCGTGGGAGCCACCATGGCTGGTGCTGCTATACCTGCCGCGACGATTGCGCCCACCGCGACGGCCATCGCGATTGCCGGCGTTGAAGACGGCCTAGGCGGTTGGGGCGGAGGTCGTGGTGGAGCGGCAGCTAGATTGGCTGCAGGAGGAGCCGCTGGTGAGCAGGGCGGTCTCGGCGGCGACCTTCGTCTCGTTGGCGAGGCGCGTCTCCTTGAGGGTAAGCATGGAGTGGGCCCGAGCGAAGGAGGGGAATGGTGTGGAGTTGGCGATATTGTCAGCGGTGTTGGAGAAGCGCGGATTGAGGCCACGCAGTAGATTGAGGACAAGTTGCGAGTCGGAGACGGGGTGGCCGACGTCGCGGAAGGCTTCTGCTAGCGTCTTGACACGCTGACTGTAGTCGGCGATGGATTGATCACCTTGCATGAGGGAGTGGAACTGACTGCTGAGGAAGATGGCACGTGATTCCTTGTTGTCGTGGAAGAGGGCCTCGATTGCGACCCAGAGATCACGCGCAGTTTCGTCGTCGGCCATTGCGGAGTCCAGGGTGTCGTCGGCGACGGAGCCGTACAGCCAACTGAGGACGGCGGAGTCGGCGAGTGTCCAAGCGGGGTCGCCTGGGTGTGCGATGTCAGAGCCATCAATGTGGGAGAGGAGGCTGAACTTGGTGCACATGGTCCGGAAGAATTTGGACCATCGAGAGTAGTTGGCCGCCTTCATGTCGAGAGTGGTCGGCACGTGGGACTTGACGGCGACCGTGCAGTAGGGGTTGAGGACAATCGGCTGCGCGGTTAGCGCCCGGCCGGGACGAGCCGTCTTCGGGTTCTTTGTAGAAGCGGCGTGGGCAGCTGATCGATGTGATGGGTGGATGAGGGTTGGGCGCCGTCATGGTGGGTGGTGTGGCTACGCAAGACAGAGGAGGAAGGGGTGGAGAGGTCTCAAGAGAAGAAATCTGATACCATGTAGAGAGATTGGCACATTCACCACATTGCCAAAGGCAGGGGTGGCATTCTATTTATATCCCCAAAGGGAGAAATTATAGGGCTATACTAGACAAGTACAAAATAAGGAAAGCCAAGAAAAGGAAAGCTAGGAAGAGATTATAGGGTTATACTAGGCAAGTACAAAATAAGGAAGGCCAAGAAAAGGAAAGCCTAATATATACCAAAAATACTCTAATACTAATTATTCTGATAACTGCTTTCCATTGTCCTGCCGAGCCTGTTGCAGTTGACATTGCCTATATCTGCAGTTTGGCATGCATACTTACCTGATCAGGAGTCATGTACACATCCTGCTCAATACCTTTTTGTTGTGACCTGCTAGTGTTATAGTTGCACATCTTAGATTTTTACTATGGTATGCACCGGCTTCATCTGATGCAATTAAGTTCCATGAGTATGCTAGAGCTGGTAACTTGCGGACTATTATCACTTTGGTTTACTGGTGCCAATTGCCAAATAAACTCTTAGCTGGAAGTCTGAACTCGCCATACTAGTAGGATCTAGTACGCGGAGTGATTGTTTCAAGCAAGTAAACTGTAGAAGCAAGAAGCATCCAGTAGAGCAAGCTAGTGGAGGGACGGGTAGAAGAAACCCTATTAAATATTTATGACATTAGACGAGGTAAAAACTCAGAAAATTGAATTTCTATACAATCACCCACCAAATCTAACACCTGTATATGGATCTCATAAGGAAGTCTTGTAGCTAAAAAAATGCCAAATTGAGTAGGTGGCCTCACGAGATCACTCGTACTCTGCTGCTAAATGGTAATCTTTCCAGCGTCAAAAAGTATGATGAATGCCTCGTAACTCAGACAATCCACGGTTCACACTATGGACTTAACTGTTCACACTCCTTACAACTCATGTAATCCACACTAGCCATTAATATCTTACGAATACTTTAAAAGTCTAAATTACATGCCTGGGTTGAGCTGTCTTTGCATTGCATGATGCCAATGCCATCAAACTTCAATATTTCTAGGGCACATGATTATCCCACAATACCTGCTTTCTCTGTGCTGGATGTTCTCTTCCATTGATTTCTAACTTCATATGAGGTATCAAGATGGAGCCTGGAAGCATGCATCTGTTAAGAACGCAAGTCTAAACTTTGAAGGGATCCTATTTGCCAGATGTGCAATAGTTTGGTTTTTATAATTCCTCATAGTCTTGTGTGTGGAATTTAATTATAATCCATCTAGAGTAACTTCACTTTATTTTCATATTTGTCCCATGCTAATTATTTTTTTTCCTTACCGTTCAGCCTCAAAGTTCATGCGGCTTTGGTAGGAATCTTGCAGATTCATCAACAGTTCATCATAAGTTGCATCAAGAAAGGAGTCGTACAGCACAACCTTTTCCTCCTGCAAGTTATACCAGCTCAATTGGGGTATGTATATTTTTTCCTCTGTTATCCTCTTGGTTGCTTTGATGTCTTGGTTTGTGGGCATGTAAAAAAGTCCTGTGGCACTACATGTTACTGTGTATTACTAGGAACACAATCCCATATTAGTTTTCCTGCTTCATGAATTAATTCTATTCTAGATGGCTAGAAAATTTTCTTTTTTCATTGATGCAATTGAATATGTTGGTTTGGTTATGTTTCTCAGCTGTAAGAATTAGCACAACAAAGTACATTCTCATAAATGCGATTCTTTATCTCTGCATTTTACAGGATTCCAGTATAAACCGAGCTATCGGCCCTGCTCGTTCTTTGGATATCAAGGGTGGTAGATCTAGAGGGGCAGGTTATAACCTTAAGACGTCAACAGAACTATTGAAGGTTCTAAATCGAATTTGGAGCCTGGAAGAACAGCACACTGCTAATATGTCAGTGGTTAAGGGATTAAAATTGGAATTACAGCAGGCACAGGCACGTATTCAAGAACTTATGCAGGAGAGACGAGGATACCGCCACGAATTTGCTTCACTAATGAGGGAACTCTCTGAGGACAAACTTGTTCGGAACAATAAGGACCAAGAGAAGATTGTAGTATCCCTCCATTCCCTGCAAGATGAACTAGCGGATGAGAGACGGCTTAGGAGGCATTCTGAGAACCTCCACAAGAAGTTTGGCAAGGAGTTATCTGAGATAAAATCAGCATTTCTCAAGGCAGTTAAGGACCTTGAGAAGGAGAAGAAAACAAATTGCCTCATAGAAGACCTTTGTGATCAGTTTGCGATGGGAATCCAGAACTATGAAGAGGAAGTCAGGGTGCTAAAACAAAGGCACGTAAATAATTGTGAGCACAAGTTTGATAAATCAGTGCTTCATATTTCGGAAGCATGGCTCGATGAGAGAATGCAAATGCAAAATATTTATGTGAAGGAAGACTTGCTGCAGAGAACCACAATAACAGAGAGTCTGAGCAGTGAAATCGAAGCTTTTCTTCTTGCTAAAAAATCAGGTTTCTCTAAGAATAATGAAAAATACATGAATGAAAGTAGGAGAGATGCTTGCTTACGTCGGCAATCCCTTGAGTCTGTCCATTTGAATGGAGCCGCCGGTGCTCCTCAGTTAGCTGAAGGTGATGATGATTCTGTTGCTAGTGATTTACATTGCTTTGAGCTGAACATGCATGGAAATGGCATTCAGAATCATGACCATACAGGACCCTACAGAAGCGGCGCAGGCAGCCTGGATGCACCAAAGAGAAGATCAGAATACTCTCATAGTATAGCTTGTGAAAGTTCGCAAATGTCGCATGTACCAATTTATTCACAGAAAGACAAGGGAAGGTCCAGTAGCAGCAAACCACAACATGTCACTAGAACTCCAGGGATCAACTCACACAGCAGTGCTGGAATTACTCCAGCAGAAGAGCAGAACGAAATCAGCAGCACCCATATTTCTCGAGGATCTCACATTGACTCATCAAAGCACACTTATGAGGCTTCGCATGCTGACTGTCTGGGGCAGGAATCCCTTGATCATTTTTCCCGAACAAGTCTATTTTGTGAAGGCACTACTTCAGGAGATTTATGCAATCTCCTCAGTCCAGCACGGCAACTGAATTACCAATCCACACCATTGGGTCATGAGATTTTCGAATGCTCACCGGAACTGCCAGTAAGCGTGAAGGAGAACACCCTGAAGGCAAAATTACTTCAAGCAAGGCTAGAGGGGCGGCATGCCCGATTGAAGGCGTCAAGTGGTTCCTTGTCCAGCAGGAGATAATGAGAGTGGCGACAATCGGTTGCAGTTTCTAGTATTTGACGCCCACGCAGCAAATCAAAGATGCAATATAGGTGGCTTATGAACCTGCGGCATTTCGTTCGGTTGTGTCAGTTGATTCAGTAATCCTGCACATTGCAAGCTACAGACCATGTGAATCCTATGTGACTGAACTACTCTGTAAATTTAGCCCGCTAGTTAGTTGTCCAGGACGGTAGAGGCCAAGAAGAACTCAACTTTCCTCGAAAAAAAAAACTGAGAAGGATTTTGTTTATGGCACTTGTATCTTGATGACCTTTATGATCTTTTCCATGGCAAGTCATTTGATGCATATCAATTGACACCTCTTTATTGTTTTCTGAAGAATTAAATAGTAGTATTATGATAGATCACTAGTGACTTATAGTAAGCATTGGACGTGTGCACCTCGAATGCATTACAGCTGATGTTACGGGTGTTCTATTCATGATTTCCAGAATGTGCTGAATCCTTTGTTGAAGTACTCCCTCGTTCTTTTTTAGATGTCACTTTATAACGCTCGTCCCTTGCTTGAAAACTACATGTTTTAGCCCTCTGTTTACTGATCCTCGCACTATGCAATCAATCTTTTAAAACTTTGACTATTAATATACGAGCAGTGCTTCAATACTTTCCCTTTCAATACAAGTTACACAAATCTTGAAGCAAACGAAAGGGTAAGTAATCTTCATCTACCCTTCATTCATGCTTTAGTATTTGTGCAACTGTAAAAAAGAAGAGCATTGAAGCACCTCTCTTAATATACACAAAAGTATTTGATTTGTCATGTAGAGATACTATTACTAGATTTGTCATTAAAAAACTTTCATCTCGTTAGATTTTTGATAATTTTTACTGTTATTTAATTAGAAGAAGCAACGGTCAAATGTATGTATCAGAGACTATGTCAAAATGCAAAATGACGATTAATAAAGAACGGAGTTAGTAAACAAGAATTTGCTAGCATCCTTCATATTGCTTGTATATATAAATAATTCAGTAAATTGGCTGCAGTAATTGGGAAGTTTAAAATCCTGGTCTATCCACCGGATGAGTAGGATTGATTTTGAACTAAAATGTGTGCCTATCATATGGTTAGGTTGGAATTTTGGGCTTCTCAAACAAGACCTAAATATGAAGTGATCTAAAGGGAAAAAACCAGGTGGTTAAGTGGAAATTTGTGGTACTTCTTTTCCATCTAAATACAACGCTTCGTGATGACAAGTTAAGATTATTTAAAGACAAATCACTTTTCTCAAGCATATTAGTTAGAGTCCGCTGTGCAAAATTTGACTTTAATTTGTAAAGGATGGTTATTTTGATTTTAGGAAGACATTTATTCCTTATTTGTCGCCATTTGTGCATAGAACTAGAAAGACATCCATCTGTAACATCCCATAAAAATAAAAAAATAAAATAAAATATAAAATTAAATTTTAATTATGATTTTAATTTGAAATTATATTTATCTATGCTTTTCTAGAAATTCTACCTTAAAAAAAACCATTTGCAATATTGAATTGTTAATTTATAAAACCATTTCAAATGGAATGATTGATTAAAGAAGACAAAAGTTACAAAAATATAAAAATATAAACTTCAGTTGGCATTTTGTTTTATTTCTATATTTTCCTGGTTTTTCTCAAATTTTGGTTTTAAGGAAAATTGATTTCAGCATTTGGTTCTTGAATTATAAAGTATAGGAAAAGAAATTGCATAACAACAAAATCTATAAAAATTAAATTTAAATATAAGGCCATCATTCCAAACCTCTTGCAAAACCCCATGGTGGTATGAATGATTTAATGAGGATAAGGGATTAAAAACAGTAAATTTAGACTAGCAATAGTAACAGTGTCAGAATAAAATAAAAAAACTACCAACCTTATCTCGAGCTGAAATTTTTACCTCATCCTCTTCAGGGATATAAAAATCTCTAGTAAAATATAAAAATAAATAATTATATTTATTGTATTTAAAAATTCAAACATAGAAACCCTAGAAATTTCATAAAATCGATATCAGAATTTTTATAAAATAAATATATGGATTCAAAATCTCAAAAATTTTCAGTAATATCCTTAAATATTATTAATTCCCATGAAAATATTCAAATATTTTTAAAAACATATTTTTAAAAACATTGAATTGTTAATTTATAAAACCATTTCAAATGGAATGATTAAAGAAGACAAAAGTTACAAAAATATAAACTTTAGTTGGCATTTTGTTTTATTTCTATATTTTCCTGGTTTTTCTCAAATTTTGGTTTTAAGGAAAATTGTTTTCAACATTTGATTCTTGAATTATAAAGTATAGGAAAAGAAATTGCATAACAACAAAATCTATAAAAAATAAATTTAAATATAAGGCCATCATTCCAAACCTCTTGCAAAACCCCATGGTGGTATGAATGATTTAATGAGGATAAGGGATTAAAAACAGTAAATTTAGACTAGCAATAGTAACAGTGTCAGAATAAAATAAAAAAAACTACCAACCTTATCTCGAGCTGAAATTTTTACCTCATCCTCTTCAGAGATATAAAAATCTATAGTAAAATATAAAATAAATAATTATATTTATTGTATTTAAAAATTCAAACATAGAAACCCTAGAAATTTCATAAAATCGATATCAGAATTTTTATAAAATAAATATAAGGATTCAAAATCTCAAAAAAATTTAGTAATATCCTTAAACTATTATTAATTCCCATGAAAATATTCAAATATTTTTAAAAACATATTTTTAAAAATATTGAATTGTTAATTTATAAAACCATTTCAAATGGAATGATTAAAGAAGACAAAAGTTACAAAAATATAAACTTCAGTTGGCATTTTGTTTTATTTCTATATTTTCCTGGTTTTTCTCAAATTTTGGTTTTAAGGGAAATTGTTTTCAGCATTTGATTCTTGAATTATAAAGTATAGGAAAAGAAATTGCATAACAACAAAATCTATAAAAATTAAATTTAAATATAAGGCCATCATTCCAAACCTCTTGCAAAACTCCATGGTGGTATGAATGATTTAATGAGGATAAGGGATTAAAAACAGTAAATTTAGACTAGCAATAGTAACAGTGTCAGAATAAAATAAAAAAACTACCAACCTTATCTCGAGCTGAAATTTTTACCTCATCCTCTTCAGGGATATAAAAATCTCTAGTAAAATATAAAAATAAATAAATATACTATTGTATTTAAAAATTCAAACATAGAAACCCTAGAAATTTCATAAAATCGATATCAGAATTTTTATAAAATAAATATAAGGATTCAAAATCTTAAAAATTTTCAGTACTATCCTTAAACTATTATTAATTCCCATGAAAATATTCAAATTTTTTAAAAACATATTAGCCCTCAGAAAAATCAAAAACAGAAAAAGGAAAATCTGAACAACATGCGTGTCATAATATTTATAAAATCTAAACATAACATTTTTGGCTGAAAATTTTCAAAATGGCGAATATTTCTTAAGGATTAAGAATAAAAATTCTCAAAATTTTTAGAGTGGATTTGATAGCCATTCAATGCGAGGAACAATGATCTGACTAGAGGAGTTGAACCTCAATTGCTCTCACCGACTCTCTTCCATGTGGGACCACCCTGTAGCATGGCCCCACCTGGCAGTCTCTCCAATCGCCCTTCTTTCCCAGTGAGCATAGCCGCTTCTCCTCCTATGCTTTGCTGCCACGGCAGCCGATCGCCCACAAAAATGTTGCGTTGGCAAGCAAATTTTGGCACCCATTCAGCTTAGCCGTACGCAGCCAAGTCGATGTCCAAGCCCTGCCTTGGCAACCTTATCCTCACGCTCTACTACCCGAAAACCTTGCCCAGCCAGCCTCCTTCTTCCCCACTCTGCCGCGCGGTGCCTTCCCTCTCTGTTTCTCTGCCATGGCAAGGGAAGCGCCAAGGAAATGCTGCCATGATGCTGCCATGGCAAGCAAGTTGCTACGCCGACCAATCCTTGCCTGCCAAGTTGCTGCCACGGCTTGCCCTCCCTGCGTTTTGTGTTGCCAAGCCCATACCTCGCAATGTTCTAGTGTTAGAAAACCGTCGCAACTCGAGCCGCCGTTCGCACCTACTCCTTCGCGTATAAAAGCCATCCTCGACCTCATTCCAGAGCTCACCTCATCCATCAAACATCCCTACTGCCTCTCCTACCGTGCGCAAGCCCCAAATTCCTCCCAAGCACCACGAGTTCTGTCAATGGCCGAAATCCCCCATCGTCGGCCAAACTCCTCGCCCAAAGCTCCATTCTCCAATTAATTTGGCATGAAGCAACCTCATTCACTACCAAACAATACCCCTCAACTAATTCCAGCAATCACCAACTAATTTGCCCCCGCACCGTTGCTCATCTTCTCCAAGGCCGTCGACTAGTTGCAGCCCTCTGCGATTACTCTCAAGCGCGGTAAGATGCAAAAATGGATCCCCCTCGACCCATTGATGCACATTCCTCCCTAACTCGAGCTTAAGTCACTCTTCTTCAACCTCTCCGACTGACCGCCATTAACACCGCCACACTGCTCTAGTGGTGCACTACCTTCGGTGGTCACCGGCCATGTCTGAACCTTGCCCTGAGTTCCCCGTGACCCACTGTAGCTCCTCAAGCCACCGGCTAGCCATCTCCAGCGAAGCCTCGCCGTCAGCAAGCTCACCTCATCACACCCCACCAGTGGGCCAGCATTATCAGTCGGCACATTCTGGAGCTGGTTCAAATAAGTGAAATGCGTTTTCAAAACAAGAAGACGTATTTCGTATTTTAGGGTAATATTTCAAACAGATCAATATTCAAACATCAATAACTTTCACGTTTTTGATCCAAATCCAGTCAAATAAATTTATAAATTCATATAAAATCCTGAAGTTTCATAATATGGAAAAATATTTAATTTTGGATCTCAGATTAAATTATTTGAATTTAAAATTTGCATAAAGCCTATTATGGACGCTATATAAAATGTGAAAACCATAACTCTTGAAATAATGAAATAACTTCTCACATGCTCCTGGGACCATAATAAATCCATTCTTGTAAAAATATTTATATTTGAAATTATTTTAAATAAAATTTGAAAATAGGATCCTTTCCAATACAATAGAAATTCAAATGGTTATAACTTGTGCATATATATTCAAAATTTGGTAAAACCAATTTCTAGGCCTATATAAGACCACAAAATCGTTATATATGCAAAAATATTTTATATTTAGTTAAGTTTTAACTAAATTTGTTCATAACCTTGCTTATAATACATATATATATAAATGGAATATGCATGAAACCCACAAATAAATAATGAAATATGAAAAACCTAATTTTAAACATTCCATAAGACATTACCAATTAATACTGCAAAAATAATTGGTTTTGATCCTAGTCTGTATTAGTTTCTATTTATAAATTGGCTTCTAGTTATAGAAAATGCAATATAGTAGTAACTACAGTCATTCATCTTCTAAAATTAATGAGAGCCAGTTTCTAGACCTTATTAGGACCATATTGTACCTGATTGAACAAAAATACTTTGTATTTGATTAAGTTTGAACTAAAGTTATATCAAACTGTAAGTGCTAAAGTACATAGAGCTAGTATGTGACCAATTAGCACAAGTGTGTGTTAATGTAATAAAACCAGCCTCTGGACATTCTATAGAACCAGTCTCAAAACATTCTTAAGGTCAAGGCTATAAAAATCTGCAAAAATACCTAATGCTTTATTTAATCTGGAATAAATTCATAATAGATTTTATTATCTAGGTACATAAAAACTAGAACATTAATAACTTTCACAAATAAAAACTAAAATATGCCAAAACCAGTTTCAAGATACTTATGAGGTTAAGACCTGCTAATACTACAAAAATAGTCGCATATCTATGTAAACTGCAGTCGCAAATCTAAAACGAAATCTAACCTCTTATATCTTATAATTTAAAAATAATTAAGACTAGGAAATAAATACAATGTCACAAGTAAATACTAACACCACTAGGACCAGCTTAGATATGCTCCCTAAGACAATACCATCCTATTCTGTAAAAATAATTCTAATTAAATATGCTTTGCATCTGAATCCTATTAAAAGCCTAACCCTTTATGCTATAAACCTTAAAATCAATAACACAAACATGTAACCCTGCATAATAAGAAATCAGGATAAAAGACATTTTTATCACCAAAATCTTCTATTTTGATTTATTTTGAATTTAGTATTATCTGATTTACTTTTGCCCTTATTGAAAACTTGTTATTTATTAATTGCCGTGTTTCCCGTTGAACGATGCGTAGACATCGACGCTCTCGA
Source organism: Otatea glauca (assembly GCA_036346275.1). Classification (NCBI taxonomy): domain Eukaryota; kingdom Viridiplantae; phylum Streptophyta; class Magnoliopsida; order Poales; family Poaceae; genus Otatea; species Otatea glauca. The sequence continues at coordinate 16,317,622 of CM070713.1, forward strand.
CACCATCGTTGACGACACCAACTGCGACCTCGACTTCGTCATAAACGACAATCAGCAAGGCAAGAACCCCCCTTTGATCATATTGATTCCAGTGTTTCAATTTTGTTTGTTTTATCAAATCCATTTATGCATGCACTTACTTTCTGTAAATTTGCTATATTGTGGAATTGGTAGATATACCTATTATCTCATAGAACTTTCTTAATAAATATTGACATGTGAATTTTGATAGCTCTAGAATAAGGTTAGATAATACATAATGTCAATGGGTATATGCGATTATATATTAATCATGCTTAGTCGTGCTTTAGCAATGGAAACTGAAACAATCAGATTATACTGCCTCTGAGAATTTAAAAAGGTTGGATATGACATTAAAGGTTGTTGATATTTTGGCAAAAATAAAAATAAAACTATGATTATGACGCGGCGCGAGTATTGGCAATAGCCGGATGTGTGAGAGTTGGACTTGCACGTAGTGTAGGGGGAGATTTCTCGCCGGGTCGAATTTAGGATCGAGCTATGGGTTGTTTTCAGGCTAAGGACACGTACAACCATAAGTGCTGGTATAGGACGGTCCTAATCTATTAAGTTACTTAGATTTGGCTTTGCACATTGGAAGGCTGAAGTAGTACGGGTTCTCCAGGTAGGTTTGCTCGTAGGGGCTTCCACACAGAGGTGTGGGTAAATGCATAGCAATACAACGGTGTATGCCTTGCTATGGAGAGAAACGGTTGTGGCATGGATGGACTGCCTGAATTATTGTGAGAATGACAGGGATTGATTGTCATGTTTTTGGTGTGTGTTTCTGCTGCCATAATAAGGATTTGACGTCATTGAGTTGGTGCAAAGTTAAGTCTAGGTAATGTAACGGTTATGTATGATCTCTCTACGTCACACCAAAGGAAGTGTGATGATAGCACTGCACAAGGAGTTTATCATTTCTTGTGGATAAGGCTGTATGCCTCTACAGAGTGTAAATCTTTTCAAAAAGTCACGTCCGTGGTCAAAGGCACTTGGTAAAGTCATCACATAGTTAGATGTTTATTATTTTCAAAAAAGAATGAATTAGAAATATTTGTTAGAAAGTGTTTGTTCCAGATTATTTGACAGGGAATGGCTATGAGATGACGCGATACTCACAATTATGGAGGACTGTTACCTTATGCTTACATACTTGTTACTTTCATATTAGTCAAACTTGCTTTTACAATTCCGTTTTGCAAATTACTACTTGATTTACAAGTTCAATTTCGCTTCACGCAAGGTAACCGTAGAAGACTCCTTTAACATAACCTACATTACTGTATTTTGCAAATACACCTTAAGTCTTGCTGAGTACGAAGGTACTCAACCTTACTTAATTTATTGTTTTAGATGAAAAAGAAAATGAGGCCCCGAAGATATATACTTCATCGCAGGTTACGACAATTTTGATGATGCGACTTTTTAGGGTTTATACCTTGTCAGTTGCCTAAGGGTTAGATGGGCACACTATAAGGCTTTTGTTTCTTTCCACTGTAAATTATTTTGAATTGTAAGACTATGTTGTATAAATAACTTTCGCTTTAATAATATTGTGTACGGATATAATTCTAATAGTTGTAAATACGCGTACTAGCCACTAATCATGAGACTACCACTGGATACACAAATAGGTCATCCTTTTTGATATCCTGTACCAAAAAGAAGGGTCTTTACACCATCTTAGACGGGATTTTGAGTAATGATTGTATATGAGTAGTCCTGCTAACATTGTGAAACCGACCTATTTCTGACCCAAATCCACTACAACAAACTTTAGTACGTGTTGGCGTCAAAAACTTGATGTAGGGTTTCGACAAAGAAGACACCGCATTTAACACCGTTCAGAGCGTGCGGTCGATTTGACTCAGAATCGACAAGGTAAAAATATGAAATTCACACAAAGCTGATCGTGAAGATCAATCGGCTTAGACTCAATCAGCTTGAAGCCGATCGAGATCGAAGTGACAGGGTAAGTCTAATTAGCCGATTAAGGTTAATCAGATGATAAAGGCAGATCGATTCTGAAGAAGGCGATGCGCAACAAAATCAGAATAAATCAAACCTGGGGCGTAATTGATGAAGATCAACAATCGGCGATGCGCAACTTAATTGATCAAATCGATTACAAAGACTAAGTTACAAAAGCTACTCCTAGTCGACAAGAAAAAGTAAGAAAGTAAAGGCTGGTTGATTGTATTGTGTTGGATCCTTCGCAGCTTGCTTCGACCCTTCTTTTATACCCGTCGGCCGATCGTATCCTTTTACAACACGTTCCAAGTCTTGATCCGAATCGGCCTTATCTCATACAGTTATTTCCTTGAAGATCCTGCTGTTACCAAATATCCTTAAATATTTCCAGCCCGTCCGTTAATTTCTGCGTGTTTGACTTTATTGCCGATTTTGACTAGACTTGCCGAATTTCGGTGCAAACATATGCCCCCCATTTTTGAGAGATGACTTGTCATCTGTCAAAAATCACAATTATCGACTTACGTCTCATCGGCTAACTGTTGAACTTCACTCAATAACTGCCGCTTTATTTGCGCCGTAATTCTCTGACACAGAAGTAGTGCGTTTTAACTGCCCGTGTCTTTTGAGATTCGTTTCCCGTCGTTTCAAATTTTTCACCGTGCTATAAATATGCGGCCCCCGGTCTCATTCCTCACGGCACAAGCTCTCGAATTGTCTGCAATCGGCTTCTGGTTTTCAAGCTCTTCAGTGTTCACTGCTTTCAATCGGTTTTTGTTAGGATCGCCTCAATGGACCCTTCTTAGGTATTCATCCCGATCCCAAACAGCAATGACCAATTTTATCTGGGTCCAGTAGGAAATATAGAAGTCGATTCTGTAATAAATGAAGAGATTCCTCGTCTACCTCTGTCGGCTTCGGGGCATAACATAGAGGGTTGGAGTAAGAGTTTCAGGGCTTGGCCGACAGCTCTTAAGGGGTGGAGATCGTGGTATATTCGTGTAGCGGCTCAAAAGAGGGGTGAATGGGAAAAAATGGGTATAGCCGAATGTCTCCCTCTTTCTTTAGCCGATCCAGAGGCCAATGAGCCCTTAGTGGCCACGGCCTGTTATTTCTGGTCGAATACCTTCAAAGCTTTCGTATTTCACACCGGTCTCATCGGCCCAACTCTTCTGGACGTGGCCCAGCTGTGTTTTTTAAGACCTGATGGAGACCAAGTATAGCGCCAAGCCCAAGTACAAGCTTATCAAATTCAAGGGTGAAGGATGGGCTAAAAATATCAGAAATAACAATAAGGTCAATAGGCTAGTATCGGAGGAAGAGCATGCTGCATTCTTGAATCTCTGGTTAGACCGATTTCTGTTCTGTGGCGCTTCTTTAGGACCAACTCAAGTATACCAAACCATAGCAGAGTGTAAGGACCCGAATCCACTGATTCGAACCCACTGTGTTTACCGCACTATTCCCAGGATCAACGCTAGTGCACATAGCTTAACATTGGTACATATCACATCATACTCAACGATAATAGAATAATAGTTCATTCATTGATATAACTAAAGGTATGATCTTATGACCAACTTACATTATTAAGCCACGCAGGCAAAAGCGAAAATATAACTAATGATTAAGCAAATGGAAAATAGAAAACGTAGATAGCTCATCAGTTCACCACAGCAACCGACAAGGCTCGGACCCTAATGACTCGTGTCTTCCGGACTTCATCTTCCAACACAGTGTAGATTCCTCAACTGTTGATTATTGTTGTTTGGCAAGGGTGAGTACTTAAAGCACTCAACAAGTTGTGCATGAATGCAATTCTATGTATCTATATGTAAGGCTTATTCCAATGGATAGGCTATCATGGCTATTTTACAATAAGCGACATTTTATGAACAAATACAAGAAATAGATTGTAAAGAATGTAAAACAAATAACAATAGTAAATAAATTCAGATTTCTCAAGTAAACCAAGTTTCCAATCCTAAGTCAAATTTCATCTTCCATATGGCATTCCGCCATCCCAACCATGTTGTCCAATTAATTAAGCTAACCCTTAATGTAATTCCGAGCATTGCTCAATACCGCGAGCACGGCTATCCGAATAGTTTCACACTCTGCAGAGGTTATGCACTTTACCCACGTGATACAACCAAACACCACCAAGGCGAGTGATTATAACAAAGCCTTTACAAAGGCTCGCTTAACTCGATACTACCCGCTAAGGATTCAACAACGATGGGACAGTTACCACATCCGGGCCCCCTCTTGCGCCATGTGAATTACACCATAACTCGGGAACTCACACCGACCACGATAGTACCAAAATTAAGACATTGCAATTTACTCAGCTAGGCTGGCCCATACCAGACATGTGGTTGCATGATTGACTCAGGTCAAAGGCTTGCAAGGTTAAGTCCTTAGTGTGATCAAGGCAAGACATCCACATACCATCTGCCCATCGGGCCCACCTTGGCCTCCTCGCCCCTTGCCACTTGCCTCAATCTAAGTTATGATCACCCAGTTGATTACCAAGCACCACGTGCCATCAACAATTCAACATCGTTGCGTGACATGACTCGCCACAACAACTCAATCTCATCGTGTGATCCCACATGATACACAAGTTCATAATATTGTTCCATATTCCATTAATCAAGATTAATTATCAATGATTCTGACACATGTGATGACGTGGCACGGCTAAGCAACTAATACGGTCTAAAACTCCAATGTTGATTATAATTATTAACCAACTATAATTAACCAATCTAGGATGACAATGGATCATGGCATACAATGACAAGGTAGGGTATAGATCAATCTGGTATATTAGCTAAGCCCAATCTAGTTTGAAACAATTGTATATTTGAAACATATGCAATAGGGTAAAACAAATATAGCAATTTTATAAACATGGATTCAACATGATCAAAGCACAACTTGCCTTGGAATAGGTCCTGATCTGGTTCTGGAACTTGCTCTTGAGTTGCTTGATCTTCCTCCGAAGCGTCACACAATTCAACGTCTACGCGTACCGAAGAAGAAAAGCAAATAAATACAAAAACAGAGAGCAAATAAACTCCAAAAATCAAATAAAATTCACCATTAAATAGATCTCAATTTTACAAATTTTTAGAAACTGGAATCACTCAAATCCGAGTTACGATGCAAAAGATATAGCTTTTTAAAATTTGAAATAAATACTGAAATTGCAAAAATCAGAAAATCAGATTTAACAGATTTATTTTTATTTCGAAAATAGATTACAGCGTCATCTTGACGTCAGCATGACGCCAGCGCTGAACCGGACCAATCAGAAGCCGACGCGTGGCCTCGGTGCATAGACCTGGTCCACGAGACCTCCTCTGGTCCACCGTGAACCCGGCGCACGACGCCTCGATGCTTGCGCCCGACACGCGGCTGGTCACGATTGGTTGCAGCGATGGCGCGATCTTGAGCGCACGAGTTTGATCGGATGGCTACCGATCTCACGCGACGTGGCCGCACACCCGCCGCGGGATCTAGATCTAACGGTCAACGCTTACCAAAGACGTTCACTGTTCACGCGGCGACGTGGCACGATCTTGACCCTTCACTGGAGATCCAACGGCTTCCAAAGCTTCAACGTGACGATGGCGACGCGGCGGCGCAACTCCACCGGACGTGAGAACGAAGACCTCGGCTACGGCGTTCCGGCGACGAAACGGCGACAATTCCTCACGGATCCGACGCGGCGCGGTTTGGCGATCTCGATGGCGGCACTGGGGACGGCGAAAGATCAATCGGCGGCGACGAAACCGAGCAGAAACCACCACGGCAAGGACCTTCACTCCGGCGAGCTCTCTCGTGCGAACGACGGCGACACAGAGCCTCGGGCTTTGGAAAAGATGCGCGGCGCGAGGTGAGGAGTTCCGTGCCCGCGTCGGCGCTTTAAATAGCCGCGACGGAAGGCGTGTCCGGCCGGACCAAGACGGCTCGTGGCGGCGGCGGACTCGGCGGCGACTTCGGAAGACGACGCGGCTTCATCCGGACGCCCACGCGTCGCTCAATCAACGGCCCGGCGCCGACGACGCGGCGAGATCTCGGTATTGGGTCTCGATCCAACGGTCGATTTCTTAGATTTAGGTTTTGGCGAAACAGCCGCACGGGCTATCTGGGCGCGACGGTGCATGGGCCAGCCCGCCATCGCTCACACGCTTTTCAAAAGGTTTTTCATTTAAAATAATTCGTAAATCCATTTAATTTGTTTTAGGCAATAAGATAATCAGAAAATCCAAAAAATCTCAAAATACTGTGAGACGCTCGACTCAAATAAAATATTTTTACCAAAACTTTATTTTAACTTTGCACAGATTTAAATACTTTTGGATAAAAAGCAATAAACTTGAAATAAGATTTAATTCAAATAAATCCAGAAAAATCTAAATAAATTCAGAAAATCACAAATGCACATTTAAGCAATAAAATAATATTTGATGATTTTTGGGATGTTACAAACCTCCCCTTAATGTAATCTCGACCGAGATTGGGGCTAACTAGAGAATAGGTTCTGGAATTCGACTTCAAATCTTCTTCTCGCTCCCAAGTGGCTTCACTTTCGGAATGATTGCTCCACTGAACTCTGCAAAAGCGAATAGACTTGCTTCTGGTCTTGCGTTCCATAACATCCAAAATTCTGACTGGTTGCTCTTTGTACGTCAAATCTTCCTGTAGCTCTATTGCATCCAACGGGGTTTACTCTGTTGGCACTCTGAGACACTTCTTAAGCTGCGACACATGGAATACATCATGCACTCCTGCCAAGGACTGAGGCAACTCCAACTGATAAGCCACCTCTCCTCGACGGCTCAGAACCTTGAACGGACCAACATATCTTGGTGCAAGCTTCCCTTTAACGTGAAATCGTTTAACGCCCTTAAGAGGGGTAACTCTAAGATACACATGATCTTCTGGTTCGAAACTCAAATCTCGACGACGGTTGTCTGCGTAGCTTTTCTGTCTTGACTGTGCTATCTTCAACCTCTCTCTGATCATTGCGACTTGACTTTCGGCTTCCTCGAGAATGTCCGCCCAAAACCAAACGTTCTCTGTTTGTTCCAATTCAATGGAGTACGACAAGTACGCCCATACAACGCCTCAAACGGTGACATCTGCGCAGCTAGCTTGATAACTATTATTGTAACTAAATTCGCATATGGCAAACACTTATCCCATGTCGCAAAGATAAGCTAAAGCACAAGCTCTCAACATATCCTCTAAAATCGATTTATTCTTTCATCGACCATCCATCTGCGGGTGATATGTCAGACTAAAATTAGACGAGTTCCCATGGCTCGTGCAACTTATTCCCGAATCTTGAGGTAAATTGGGTACCTCTGTCGACACAATCTTCTTGGGCACTCCATGCAAACATACAATCTTTGACATGTACAACTCGCTAAACGATCTCCGAGTAAGTGGTCTTTATCGATAAAATGGGCGACCTTGGTTAGACGATCCACAATAACCCAAATGGAATCGTAACCTCTCCGAGTTTTAGGTAAACCGTGATAAAGTCCATTCCGATTTCCTCCCACTTCCATTCCGAATTTTCAACTACGCAACAAACCAATGGTCTTTGATGCATGGCTTTACTCTCGACATACGTCGCATAAAGCAACACCGCTCGGCTACTTCACGCTTCATGTTAGGCCACCAAAATCTCTCTTTCAAATCTGGTACATCTTGGCACTTCTGGATGAATCGAGTACTTAGAATCATGAGCCTCCTCAAGAATCAATTGCTTTAGTTCCTTTTATCAAGCACACAAATTCGGCCTTTGAAGAACATGGTTCCTTGCTCATCCAGAGTGAAATCTACACTAAGCCTTCTTCCTTTTAACCTTGATCTTAGAAATTTTATCGTCATCCTTCCGCCTTCTCTAACTGATCTTCCAGCGTTGGCTTTACTTCAAGTCGGCTACCATTCCTTGCGAACGACTTCCAACCTTAGTTTCAAATTCCTTGCATAATTCTCGTTGATCCTCCATTGTCAATGTTTTTGCGCTATGGCTCTTTCGACTCAGAGCATCGCTACCACATTGGCTTTTCCGGATGATAATGGATTCCACATTATAATCCTTAATTAGCTCAAGCCATCTTATTGCCTCATATTCAGATCCGCTTGATGAATATGTACTTGTGCTCTTATGGTGCATATATATCTCACACCTATTTCCTATGAGATAATGACGCCATATCTTTAAAGCATGCACTACGGCAGCCTAACTCCAAATCATGTGTTGGGTAATTCACTTCATGCGGTCTTAATCGTCTTGACGATAAGCAACGACTTTGCCTTCTTGCATTAACACGCATCCCAAGCCTTGCTTTGAAGCATCGCAATAAATGTCAAATCCATTCTGCACATCTCGCAACACTAATACGGGGGCTGTTGTTAAACGCTTCTTTAGTTCCATGAAACTTGTCTCGCACTCAAGCGCCCATGCAAACTTCTTTTCTTTCTTTAACAACTGCGTAAGGGGTTTAGCAATTGTTGAGAATCCTTCTATGAACCGACGGTAGTATCCCGCCATTCCCAGAAAACTACGAATCTGAGTAACAGACTTCGGTGGCTCCCAATGCAACACTGCGTCCACTTTGCTTGGGTCGACTGCCACTCCTTTAGTAGTCATGACATGACCAAGAAATTCAACTTTCTCCTTCCAGAATCCACACTTGCTAAACTTAGCATATAGCTGATGTTCTCGCAGCCTCTCTAAAACCATTCTGAGATGTTCTGCATGCTCTTCCTCTGTCTTCGAGTAAACCAAGATATCGTCTATAAAGACTACAACGAACTTATCCAAATATTCCATGAAAACCTTATTCATCATGTTCATGAAATATGCCGGGGCATTAGTCAATCCAAATGACATGACTGTAAACTCATAATGTCCATATCGCGTAGAAAACGCGGTCTTAGGCACATCCTCCGCTCGGATCTTCAATCGATGGTATCTCGAACGAAGATCTATCTTGGAGAAAACTCAGCTCCTCTTAATCGATCAAATAAGTCATCGATCCCGGCAACGGATACTTATTCTTGATCGTTATTTCATTCGAAGGCACGATAATCGATGCACATTCTAAGACTTCCGCCCTTTTGCGAACAAACAAAACCGGGCTCCCACGGTGATGAACTTGGTCTAATGAAGCCTTTCTCTTGCGTTCCTCAATCGCTTCTTCATTTCCACTAACTCGTCGGTAGGCATCCGATATGGTCTTTTTGATATCGGTGCTGTACCTGGCGCTAACTCGATCGCGAACTCGATATCACGGTCCGATGGCAATCCTGGCAAATCTTCTGGAAACACATCCGGGTATTCCCTGGCTACTGGCACATCTTCCATGCTGATGGCTTTCACGCTGTTGACCATTAACTGCCCATCTCGAACTGCGGTCGCTTAAAACTCTACTTTCTTGCCACTAGGGCCTTCCAAAGTCACGGTCCTTCGGCCACAATCCAAGACGGCCTTATGCTTAGACAGCCAATCCATTCCAAGGATGACGTTTAGGATTGCGATCTATCAAGATAAGATTCGCTAGGAATTCTATCCCATCCATAAGCAACTTAGCTCCCAAGCACCCAAGGCTAGATCTAAGTTCGATCCGGGCTTGGACTAAGAGCACACACTTAAGATTCACCACTTTAAATCCATTCTTGGTTGCAAAACTTTGAGAAACAAGCGAATGCGAAGCTCGAATCAAACAAAAGCAGAAAGCAGTAATCGAGTTGACCGAAACTTACCCAAGACGACGCCCGTAGCTTCGAGCTCCATCTGCGGTGATGTGGTTGATCCTTCCACGACCGTTGATTGCGGGGTTGCTCGGCTTGACTGGCGCACGATTTCCTCCTGAGGCTGGTGCCTTGGCCGGTGTTGTTCCCAAGTTGAAACGAACTGGCGTGATGCCTCCCTTCTGTGGACACCTATTGGAAAAGTGCCCTGGCTCGTTGTAGGTATAGCATCTTTTCACTGCCGACTGCTGATTCCCTCCTGGCACATTGTTGCCCTGTGCTGGGGTCTGAAAATTCTGATTGGCAGGGCGAGGTACAGGGGTTGATGTCCTGTTCACAGCTGGTGGTTGGAATCTAGCAAATTGTTGTGGTGACATCCTCAAACGTAGATGGTTTGGACGTCCACCCTGATTGGTCATCAAGCGCTTACGGTTTTCACCCAACTCTTTGCGCTTATCCTCCAGGATCAAAGACTTATTCACTAGCTCTTGAAAGTCTGGAAAATTGTGGGTAATCAATCCCACCTGAAGTCCTGAATTCAGTCCCTTCATGAAACGAGACTGCCTAGCCTTGTCCGTCGCTACGTCTTCAGGGGCATAGCGAGCTAACTGAGTAAATTTGTTCAGGTACTCGGCCACTGGTTGGCCTCCTTGTTTCAAAGCCCTGAACTCTTCCTTCTTAAGGTCCATCATTCCCTCCGGGACATGATACTGGCGGAAAGCATTAGTAAACTCCTCCTGTGTGATCTCTTGTGGGGCTCCATGAGCGCACAAGAATTCTCCCACCATTCTGCGGCGGTTCCTTCCAACTGATGAGAGGCGTAGAGTACCTTCTCGTTTTCTTCACATTGCGTGATGTGCAGCTTCTTCTCAATAGTCCTAAGCCAGTCATCGGCTTCCAAAGGGTTCACATTCCCTGAAAAAGTTGGCGGCCTAGTCCTCATAAAATCTGATAGCTTTGAGTGAGGTCGGGGTCCACCATGGTTGTTCTGAGCTACAGGGTTGTTGTTGGTTGTTGCTGCATTGGTCATTTGCTGCATCTGCTGCATCATAGTCTGCATTAGTTGAGTCTGCGCGGCAAGAAACGCTCCCAGGTTCTGCATGTCCACCGGCGGTGGTTGAGGTTGCCTCATCGTTGGTGTTGTCGTTACGCGCGATCCACTTCAAGCTCCGTTGTTCCCTCGAGTATTCACCATCTGATGATTGCCTTTTAGGTTAGGGACGGTAGATGTAGCATAGATAAGAAGTAAGAATTTCTAAAGCGGGGAGATAGGTTATACCCAAACTGAAACAATTCTTTATTTAATCTTGGTATGGCCGCTTATTTAAGCCTACAAGCTTTGCAACACATACTGCACACTCAGCAATACAAAGAAGCAAACTAAACACGAAACCTTAACGTCAACTAAAAGGGCAAAAACTAACTTAAAGATGCGACTCACACTCGAGTCTCAACACGCTCCAAGGTCGACACTCACTCATCCACCACCTGGTCGAGGGCGATCGGCGCATACACCGCGGATGAGCGGGCATAGGAGCGAACCTATCCGGTGACCTACTCGGGTCCTCTGCAACCACGGGTCCATGCTCCCCTCCGCTCCCACTCTCGCTCCTCGGGATCCTCCTCGGACTCCTCTGCGGCTCTCGAACTTCTCGAGTCACGCGCTCCGGCTCGCCCTCGACCGCCTGTGGGCCTCCCGGCTCGGTGATCATCCCGATGGTGAAGCACGGGTCACCTCAAGCTCTGCTCGCCACTCTGAGTGCCTCGTACACAGTCTCCAGCTCCTGAGTAGTCTCTCTCATATGATCCTCCTGGGCAAGGGCGAACTCTGCAAGGTGTACCGCAGTGGCACACTCGTCCTCCACGATCCGTCGGCGTCTGCATGCTTGAACGTCAGGTGAAGGCGAACATCGAGTCGTGAAGCTCGTCGGCGTAGTCGCGGCAGACACGGCGAAGAGCAAGTCGGGCGACCTCCTGAATTGCAACCTCGTACGAGAATCTTCTGGCAGAGATGTTGATTGGCCTGCTAGCTTCCTCGTTCTCCCGAGCGTAAATAATCAGCTTGCAAATAAATCCCCGGTGTACACCATTAACTGACCAGCTGCCTCCTCGGTAAAGCGGACGATAAAAGCCCCCAAGCGTCTGAAGAACTCTCCATAACTTCATGGCGTAGCCACCAGCTGACTCCTCAAAGGTCGGAACGATCGGCATCTGCTTCACAAGAACTTTGAATAAGAGCTCCACCCAAAACGGCCAGTAAAACGGAAAATTCAGCAAAGGCGAGAAGTAGAGAATGAGATGAGTCGAGAGTGTTTTATTAGTCAAGTTTAGATTTTCTTTTAGAAAATAGTTTGGACACACACAAGACACCTCCATACTATCTAGGGCCAAGACCTACAACAAGATGCTTTGATACCACCTCTGAAGGACCCGAATCCACCGATTCGAACCCACCGTGTTTACCGCACTATTCCTGTGATCAACGCTAGTGCACACGACTTAACATTGGTACATATCACATCATACTCAACGATAATAGAATAATAGTTCATTCATTGATATAACTAAAGGTATGATCTTATGACCAACTTACATTATTAAGCCACGCAGGCAAAACCGAAAATATAACTAATGATTAAGCAATGGAAAATAGAAAACGTAGATAGCTCATCGGTTCACCACAGCAACCGACAAGGCTCGGACCCTAATGACTCGTGTCTTCCTGGACTTCATCTTCCAACACAGTGTAGATTCCTCAATTGTTGATTATTGTTGTTTGGCAAGGGTGAGTACTTAAAGCACTCAACAAGTTGTGCATGTAATGCAATTCTATGTATCTATATGTAAGGCTTATTCCAATGGATAGGCTATCATGGCTATTTTGCAATAAGCAACATTTTATGAACAAATACAAGAAATAGATTGTAAAGAATGTAAAACAAATAACAATAGTAAATAAATTCAGATTTCTCAAGTAAACCAAGTTTCCAATCCTAAGTCAAATTTCATCTTCCATATGGCATTCCGCCATCCCAACCATGTTGTCCAATTAATTAAGCTAACCCTTAATCAGTAATTCCGAGCATTGCTCAATACCATGAGCACGGCTATCCGAATAGTTTCACACTCTGCAGAGGTTATGCACTTTACCCACGTGATACAACCAAACACCACCAAGGCGAGTGATTATAACAAAGCCTTTACATTGCTGCTCGCTTAACACGATACTACCCGCTAAGGATTCAACACTGGTGGGACTGGTTACCACATCCAGAGCCCCCCTCTTGCGCCATGTGAATTACACCATAACTCGGGAACTCACACCGACCACGATAGTACCAAAATTAAGACATTGCAATTTACTCAGCTAGGCTGGCCCATACCAGACATGTGGTTGCATGATTGACTCAGTCAAAGGCTTGCAAGGTTAAGTCCTTAGTGTGATCAAGGCAAGACATCCACATACCATCGCCCATCGGGCCCACCTTGGCCTCCTCGCCTTGCCACTTGCCTCAATCTAAGTTATGATCACCCAGTTGATTACCAAGCACCACGTGCCATCAACAATTCAACATCGTTGCGTGACATGACTCGCCGCAACAACTCAATCTCATCGTGTGATCCCACATGACACACAAGTTCATAATATTGTTCCATATTCCATTAATCAAGATTAATTATCAATGATTCTGACACATGTGATGACGTGGCACGGCTAAGCAACTAATACGGTCTAAAACTCCAATGTTGATTATAATTATTAACCAACTATAATTAACCAATCTAGGATGACAATGGATCATGGCATACAATGACAAGGTAGGGTATAGATCAATCTGGTATATTAGCTAAGCCCAATCTAGTTTGAAACAATTGTATATTTGAAACATATGCAATAGGGTAAAACAAATATAGCAATTTTATAAACATGGATTCAACATGATCAAAGCACAACTTGCCTTGGAATAGGTCCTGATCTGGTTCGGAACTTGCTCTTGAGTTGCTTGATCTTCCTCCAAGCGTCACACAATTCAACGCGTCTACGCTGCATCAAGAAGAAAAGCAAATAAATACCAAAACCGAGAGCAAATGAACTCCAAAAATCAAATAAAATTCACCATTAAATATATCTCAATTTTACAAATTTTTAGAAACTGGAATCACTCAAATCGAAGTTACGATGAAAAGATATAGCCTTTTGAAATTTGAAATAAACATCAAATTGCAAAAATCAGAAAATCAGATTTAATGATTTATTTTTATTTCGAAAATAGATTATCGCGTCATCATGATGTCGCATGACGCCGCCACTGAACCGACCAATCGAAGCCGACGCGTGGCCTCGGTGCATAGACACGTCCACAAGACCTCCTCGTCCACCGTGAACCGGCAGACGACGCTCGATGCTTGCGCCCCGACACGCGGTGGTCACGATTGGTTGCAGCGACGGCGCGATCTTGAGCGCACGAGTTTGATCGGACGGCTACCGATCTCACGCGACGTGGCCGCACACCCGCCGCGGGATCTAGATCTAACGGTCAGCGCTTACCAAAGACGTTCACTGTTCACGCGGCGACGTGGCACGATCTTGACCCTTCACTCGAGATCCAACGGCTTCCAAAGCTTCAACGTGACGATGGCGACGCGGCGGCGCAACTCCACCGGACGTGAGAACGAAGACCTCGCCACGGCGTTCCGGCGACGAACGGCGACAATTCCTCACGGATCCGACGCGGCGCGGTTTGGCGATCTCGATGGCGGACCGGGACGGCGAAAGATCAATCGGCGGCGATTTAAACCGAGCGAAACCACCACGGCAAGGACCTTCACTCCGCGAGCTCTCTCGTGCGAACGACGGCGACACGAGCCTCGGGCTTTGGAAAGATGCGCGGCGCGAGGTGAGGAGTTCGTGCCGCGTCGGCGCCTTTAAATAGTCTGCGACGGAAGGCGTGTCCGGCCGGACTCAAGACGGCTCGTGGCGGCGGCGGACTCGGCGGCGACTTCGGAAGACGACGCGGCTTCATCCGGACGCCCACGCGCCGCTCAATCAACGGCCGAAGCGCCGACGACGCGGCGAGATCTCGGCTGTTGGGTCTCGATCCAACGGTCAGGATTTCTTAGATTTAGGGTTTTGGCCGAAACAGGCCGCACGGGCTATCTGGGCCGCACAGTGCATGGGCCAGCCCGCTACTGTTCACACGCTTTTCAAAAGGTTTTTCATTTAAAATAATTCCAGAAATCCATTTAATTTGTTTTAGGCAATAAGATAATCAGGAAAAATCCAAAAAAAATCTCAAAAATACTGTGAGACGTTCTGGACTCAAATAAAATATTTTTACCAAAACTTTATTTTAACTTTGCACAGATTTAAATACTTTTGGATAAAAAGCAATAAACTTGAAATAAGATTTAATTCAAATAAATCCAGAAAAATCTAAATAAATTCCAGAAAATCACAAATGCACATTTAAGCAATAAAATAATATTTGGCAGATTTTTGGGATGTTACACAGAGCAACTATGTAACGACCCCCATTTTTACATACATGCAAAAATGGAAATCTAATGTGCATTCCGTACTAGTCCCATGATCAGTAGCTAGTCCGCACATACACACCAATTGGAATCACAACCATACAACATATTATTAAGCGGAAGCTATTATATAAAGAAAACTTTACAACTCAGAGATATCGCAGCAAAAGAAGCAAAGTCTTGTAGTGTGCCCATCCAAAACCCGCAGGCAACTGACAAGGCATAATCCCTAGAAAGAACACGACGAAGAAGATCCCGCAACTTGCGACGAAAGAAACCTTCGAAGCTTCGCTAACTTATCCACCTAAAAACAACATATAAGCAAGGGTGAGTACTTTGCATTACGCAAGACTTAGCAAAACCTATAATATATGCAGGCCATTTCAAAGGAGGCTACTACAGTTAATTTGCATAAAGCAGAATTGACATTGAGAAATCAAGTTATTTGTAAACAGAATTTGTAAGAGCAAGTTGACTGATATGAAATAAGTAAGGCATAAGTAATACTCACAACCCTTCGTGAATATCGAATAATCCAGAAATGGAATCCAACAATGTCGATCCATTGACAAGAAAAACAACAGCTGCTAAATAGGTTCCAAACCATACCCATTTTAGAAAATACCAAAACATTTAACTAGTGCAAGTTCACCAAGTTTCCCATGACCGAGGGGACGACTAATTGATTAGATTTACACTCTGCAGAGGTGTACAACTTTACCCACAAGTCATGACCTTTTCTTTTTGCCACATGTTTCACGCACCTTTGGCATGTGGCCAGAATGTTCATGACGAAAACCTTTACATTATCTAAGTTAACTTTGCACCAGCCCGGGACGTTGAGCCTTCGCCATAGAAACAGAAACACACACCCAAGACGTGGTTCCTTTCACATCACACCCAACACCACGTTTCTGTTCATGGAAAGGCGTACACTGTTGCATTGGTATGTAGAAACCCCTACAAGCAGACCTAGAAAGGAATGCCTGTGCAATCTCCCGCCTTCCATAAATGCAAAGTTAAACTAGATAACTTAATTGGTTTAAGGCTGCCCCATCCCAACACTTGTGGTTGTACGGATTATCTTGGATCATACAACACTATGTTCGGTCCTTAATCCGACACGGGCGATACTCCACCCTACACTACGTGCAAATCCCTCTGCACCTCCGACTATTGCCAATAATCGCCCGCATCAAAACCATAGTTTTATTTTGGGTTTTTAATCAACATACACATAACCAACAACTTCAATTGCAACATTTTCCATTTCTCCATAAACAAATTTTGATCTGATCATCAACCTCTTTAGTTCTAAAAGCATGGATAAGCATGAATAAAATGTAATCGCATATACCCATGGTGACATTAAGTAATTGTCTATGCTCAATCTATGGTTATCAAGGTTCACATATTCATACTTATCAAGAGACAACCGGTATAACTACCAACACCATAAAATAGCGAATTTACAGAAAGTAAACGCATGCATGAAACATTTTAATAAACACAATGCAAATTAAATTCTGGGATCAAGGTGGTCAAAGGGGGGGTGCTTGCCTTGCTTATTTATTGCTTACGACGAAGATGCGGTCGCAGCTGACGGAGGTAGAGACGTCGGATTCTACACGTCGATCGATCGGAAAATATAGCAAAAATCCAACTTCAATAAGGGCAAAAAGAAGACAGACAGAAAGTCAAATAAATATTCACTGCAGAAAACAGGAGTGATTTAGGGTTTGGATTATATGATTTCAAGACCTCACGATTTAGGTAATTACACATTCATATACTTAATGGTTTTATGACAAACAAAACATGGTTTCTTTTATAGATTATATATTCTTGATTTACGAATTCAAGAGGCTAAAATTATGAATTCTTGTTTTTATAACTTCGAATTATAGATGCTAAAATTATTTGGATTAAAAGAATTTAAAACACTAGTTAAAGTGGTTATGCGAAAAGCACTTAATCTTAAGCGATTTTGCATAAGAAGTGATTTTGAATATCTTAGATCTATTAAGCTAGGCTACAGGATTTATTTATGGTTTTTAAGAAGGTTCTGGTGATACAAATATATTAACTATGGATTTCATCATTATGACCAGGTTGTTTATTCATATTATGAAGCTCATTAAACATAACACTTAGGGTTATTTAACTAACAGAATTTATATGCAAAACATGATGAAATAAGAGTATTTGTCTTCGAAATTGGATAGCATATACTTTGAAGAACATATCTAAGCTGATTTCACACATTTTAGTGTTTAAACGAGACATTAAATTCACTGCTGAAAAAGCTTATATGATATTAAAGGTTACGACAACCATAATTTTTTTTAAGGGTATTGAACTAACAGGATTTAGTTGAAAAGCAAGTTGTAAATAAAATATTTTTCTAGAATATGATAGTACATACCCTAAATAATATTTCTAAACCAGTTTTCATAATATTTGCATTCAGACGAGGTATTCTACGGGTTAATGAAAAAAGCTTGAGTGTTTCTATTACTACACGACAAAGGCTCAGTTTTTGGTATAAGATTGCAACTACACCCTATAAGATAATCTATCCATTTTTCAGGTATCAACAGGGTATGACACTAAGAGTGTTTTAAAGTTGATTTTGCGATAATTGGCTTTTATCTGAGATATTTTCCATATAAGTAATCATTAGGGTCTAACAAGGACTTAGTTCAAATTCACATAAACATATGATATTTTTGCGTAGATAGAAAGGGCATTATTTTTTAGGTTATTAGGATTTAGTTTTGTCAAATTTGGAGTTGCTTGTGAAAGTTATAGCTATTCAAATTATACAAGTATCAACACTTTGACTATTAAACATTTACTGTTTTATATGGTAAACCTTAAATATTTTACACATCTGGAATCCTCGTAATGTCAGGAGTACAATAACACTAGTTTGGTGATTATTTGAATTCATTTGATCCATATTATAACTATTTGACTTTCTATGCATATATATACATTTTGTGCTTTAGTTATCTTATATTTTAAAGACAGTTCAAATCAAGCTTACTTCTTAATTATTTTTGAAAATTCAGGTATTCTACTGTCACACTAATATTTAGAAATCAATTTTACTTATTTCATGTTTCTTTTATACAAGTTATGCTTATTTGAATTTCCAATGTATTGAAAGCAATCTTTAATAGAAAGTAATTCAAACATAGATGAAATTTAAATATTTTTAGATATTTGAACTTCTGGAAGCATAAGGATTTCACTAAAATTGGTTTCATCCAATTCTAAGTTTGTTTGTAGAAATTTTACATAAAGCATATCTTTAGGCCTTCTATTCAAATTTGAATTTAAAATTCACCCAATGATCATTTTCAAAATATTATTGCATATTATGAAATTAATTTATTTTACATGAATATATAAATTTATTTCATTCAATTTGGAGTTATAATGCACAATCTATAAGCATTTGAATTAACTCGGGTAATGAAAATGAATTAAAATGGGAAATTACGTTTTCACAGAACTGAAAGCGCCTTTGCCGATTGAACTGAGTTCACGCTGTGCCACCGACGACTGGGACCCACGGGTCAGTGAGACAAAGCAGAGGAGGCGACTAGGGCACGACGACGACGGCGTTCCGGCGAGGTTCCGGCGAAATCAACGGCACGATGAGCTTCAGTGCAACATCGCGCATCTGAGGGTGGTGTCGATCATCTCCGGGGATGGCCGGAGTGGGCTGCCACCGGAGGCCTACGGCGGAGGGAGGAGCGGCTCGTCGGGGAAGAAATTGAGTGAGTCTCGGCTTGAATGGGTAACGATTTAAGCATCAAGGAGGCTAGAGTGTTCCGTTTTACCGATTGGTTGGGCCGGAGTTTGGCCGAGCAGTTCTGCCACCGTGCGCCGGAGTTGGAGAAGAAGGGCGCCCGGTGAGAATGCTCTGTAGGCGAGGAGGGATGAAATTATAGCGAGATCAGTAAACTAGTATGCCGGGTGAAGCTAGAGAAGGAACCAATTTCAACGATTGATACCAATTTCGCCCGAATTGAAGATTTTCCCTCATTCGGGTTTTCAATGAAGAATGGTGAGAAGAGAGGAGTTCAAGCTCTAGCGTTTGGTTCTGGGAGTAGCTAAGGGAAAGGGGACCTCAATGCGATGTAGTACTGGTATTTATAGCCAAGGGAACGTGGTGGCTCCAGTGTATGAACGGGAGAGGGAATTGCGGCTTTGGTCTTGCGCAGACACGGCGAGAGGGCGCAGGGTCTCGCCGGCAAGGAATGACATGAGGTCGACAGGGTATGGTGCACAGCTCCCAAGGATTAATGTGGCGTTAGATGATGGCACGGGCGACGGGGTCGGCGCTGAGACGCAGAGACGGCGAAGTCTCGGGCGCAAGCGAGCTGAGGAAAGCACGCGTGAGGGGAAGAGGAGAAAGAAAAACGGAATTCGTGACTGACATATGGGACCGGGGCCACCGGGCAGTGAGAGGACTGGTTTTCCCGTTCTTGCCAGCGAACGGTTACGGTAAAAGGGCTGGCCCACATGTCAGCGAAAGAAACAAGGTAAGGAGATAAGTTCAGCCGGGATAGCTCCATGTGAGCATTAAATTTGCTACCAAATCACAGTAGATTTTTCTAAAACTTTTTTACCGACATCTCCTGGTAGTTTGCATCCTCCAGTAAAATTTTCGGATCAAAATATCTTATAATTAATTAATTAAAATTCTGACACTTTGCTCAGCCAAAATTTACATTTCGGGTTTTTATTTATTTAAGGGCACATACTATAATATTTATTTTTGAAATTTTTATAAAGAGTTATATTCAGGTTAGGGATGTATATATAAAAATTTCAAGTCAAAATATTTGGTAAATATTTTATAAAAATACTGACATCATTATTTTCAAATTTTTTAAGCTTCTATTTTTGCATTTTTAGAAGGTCTAAATCACATGATAAATTCCTGAAATTTTTACCAGAGATAAATTCTACTCTGAGGGTGTTATGGTAATTTTTATGGATCCATATAAATCTCGAGTATTTTACATTAATTCTGACTTACACTGTTTATAGTCAAAAGAGATGTCACTCATTTACTTTAATTATTTTTTTGTGAATAAAATTTTTACTTGTTGACTTTATTGACTTACCAGCATGGATAGGATCCCATAGTAAAGTTTCCAAAATTTTACTTCTACCTTTTTATCTTTTTACCATTATCCATTCTTTAATTCTATTTGTTTGATTTTTCATTCAATACAAAATCCAGGAGATTCCAAATAAATTCCAATAATGCCAGGAAAAATCAAAAATATTTATATTCAAATTCAAAATATTAATTTTTATATTATTGCATTTTTCGGGATGTTACAAACTAGTAGAGGGTCGTCGACTGACACTCGGAAAGATGCTTATGGGCGCAGTCTATCAGATGATGCACACAATAAGGTGTCGGTTGTTTACTGGTTTTTTCGAAATTCACTGTCGAAAATGTCGGAGGACCACTCTGGTTTATTCAGATCTGGTTATACTGTTTGTTTTGCTGATCCTTTGAGTTAAATCCTTCTGAAGACACGGCATTTCCTCGAGAAGACACTCCAGAAGGCATGGTACCTCAGTTCATAGCTAGCCGATCTTACGGGGAGAGGTTTATGATGTGCTCTGGAATGAGACAAAGGTGACTCCAATCGTCTCTAAGAAATACTTATCGTTCTTTTTGCAGCTTGACAGTAATGAATTCAAACAAAACGATTTCTTCAGTTATACAAGCACAGCTGATTTCCCATGGCCTTCTTTTCTTCATTTAGACACAGATAGTGCTCTCATGCCGCAAGATACTTTAGACTTGTTCAAGCTTTTCACTTCGCCAAGTATTTTGCATGTCGGCCTTCATACAAGGAATCGGACTTTTCAACCTTCATATGAGTTCTATAATCCGTCAGTTTATGCTAGGCAGTTAGGCTTTGGTCAAGTCATCCCTAGTCTTCCATTGCTTGATCGGCTTTAACCACGAGCTAGAGTTCGCAATGCTACCGCAGCCAACCTTGTCCTTGAGATAGTCGATGAACTTCAGATCGAGGACTTGCCTCATTTTGTGCTGAATACTCGTCGGTCAAAGCGCTTTTCTTCATGGTGGTTATCTATTGCAGATGCGCTTTATTCTGATAAGTCAATGTCGGCTATTATCAATGAATTCTTCCCAAATCTTCCTGAGCCGACAGTAGACACTAACAGCGATTCAAGCGACGAGACTAACTCTACGGGGTATACTAATACAAGTCTTGTAGATATTGATAAGGTATCGGTTTGAATAATATTCCTTTACATATCGACTTTGCCAAACACATTTTCTTATCTTCCTTTTTCTGTTTACAGACTAAGGCTACCGGCAAGAAGCCGATTTCTGGCCAATCGGGCAATGGCCAAGCAAAAAGGCCACTTCAGACGACTGGCCTCACAGGGTATACTTCAGGTACCCTGGGAATTCATAGCCCTTCCTTGTCGGATATTGAGAAGAAACAACCGAGTAAGTAAAAAAGAACACAATCGACTGTTTAATATTCTCCATTTTTTCCAAACTGACTTTTAGCCGATTATATCTTTCAGAAAAGAAGAAAACGAAGTAGACTAAGGCTCCTGCAAAAAGGGGGTCCAAGCCCCAAGAGCAGAGTGGCGAGAGTTCGCCACATGCATCGGCTACTGGAGAGGTAAATAATCGTACCTTAAGTAACTTATTTCTCAAAACGTCGGCTTATCCTGTGTTTGCTTCTTTTAGCCGACGCAATTAGCTCAAATTGCAAAGATTCTGGCTGATCTTCCCAAGATTTCAACTACGCAACTCTCTCCTCCACGGCCAACACAGACAACTCCAGTCACCGACCTGCCAGAGCTGTCTGACCCGACAAACCTGTTGGGCTTTTCCTTGGCCGACCTCGACGATCCTGAGATCATAGCGACTGACCACGATGCTGATTTTAGAAAAATCCTCGAGGTTTCAAAGGAGGCATCAGCGGTCGTCACTTTTTCTCACCGAACTCCTTGGTTTGGTGATGAAGCCTCAATCGGAGATTCTAGCCAACAACCAATGGATCAGAGATGCCATGTCTGCAGTAGAAGCCGATCTACCTCCAGAAGCCATGGAAGCCCTCCTCAATGTCTGCCATCTAGACGATAGGAGATTTGAAGTGGAGGCAACTCAGGCAAGGATAGCTCAGCGTGAAGCTCAAGAGGCCGATCAAAAGATTCTGGACGAGCTGGTAGCTGATGCTAAGTCTAAGAAGCAGAAGTTTGATGCTGACACCAAGCTGATGAAGACCACGAGGAATTCTCTCGGTCAGCTCGAATCGACTAAGAAGTTTCTCATGGAAGAGTTGGCCAAGACGGAAAAGCTAATCATAGAAGGCCAACAAACTTTGGAGAAGACTTCGTCGGCTATCAAGGACCAGAAGCTTGGCATTGCAATGGCCGTAGTCGGCGTTAAAAAACAAATGGCCAAGGTTGTGCCAGTGCCAGGAAGTGCAAAAGACGACGATCGCATTATTGATGAAGTTCAAAATGTGATCGCAAAGGCCGCAGGTGCTCTGTCGGCTTTGGGCGCAACTCTTCCCGGCTCAGGCATCCAATAATCGATCGAAATGTAAACTTTGTTGGTTGTTTTGGAAATACTTCTCAGGATATTTTTGTGACTTTTATAATCGGCTGTTTAACCGATTTTAATTTCGCTTTCTAGTAATTGTATCTCTTCTGAGTCTGCAATCCTTTTAGCCGATTAACAGCATCGTGTTAACTTGGCCTTTTTGAACGTGATCCTTAGTCGGCTAGGCTCCAACCCAAACGCTAGGATAGTACTTCTTTAAATATTTCCCGTTAATAGCTTTAAGCAATACATATCCTTCCAACGTTTCTATTACGTACGAATTTTCACCGACTAGCCGATTAACCTTGTATGGTCCTTCCCACGTAGGTGACCATTTTTCGAATCGGTTATCTTTCGAACCAACAGGCAATATCGTTTTCTATACTAAATCGGCTTGATCGAAAGACTTGGGCATGACCTTTTTATTATACGCCCTCGCAACCCTGATTTTATTCTTCTTAAGCCAATCAAGTGTGGACAACTGTAATTCTGCCAACTCATCCAAGTTGTTGATCATCGAATTGTTATAATCCTGAGCCGACAAACCGTTTTGTCTGGCCACTCGTATAGATTCAATGTTGATCTCCACGGGTAAAACGACTTCTTGACCATACACCAACTGGTAAGGTGAAAGCTTCGTTACTCCGTGATAAGCTAGCCGATACGCCCAAAGTGACTCCGATAGAGTTGAGTGCCAATTCCTTGGTTTTTCATCAATCTTTCTTTTGATCAACTTGACTAACGTTTTGTTGGACGACTCGACTTGTCCGTTAGCCTGAGCGTAGTATGAGGATGAATTCAACAGTTTGATTCCCAGACTTGTCGTGTAACTCTAAAACTCATTGGACATGAACACCGTACCTTGATCGGCCTTGATTGTTTGCGGTATTCCAAACCGATGGACAATATGCTCATTAACAAAACCGATGGCTTCGACACTGGTCACTTTTTTAAGTGGTATAGCTTCAACCCATTTAGAGAAATAATCGGTTGCGGCCAAAATAAACTTGTGGCCTTTACTTGAAGCAGGAAATATTTGGCCGATTACATCTATTCCCCAACCTTTGAACGGCCATGGCTTGATAATTGGGTGCAAAGCCAATGCTGGTGCTAATTGTATATTGCCAAATTTCTGATAAGTCTGGCAACCTTTATAATATTTAAAACAATCCTCTAGCATTGTCGGCCAAAAATAACCTGTTCGCCTAAGGATTCATTTCATCTTATGAACCGACTGGTGAGATCCGTAAATACCTTCATGTACCTCACCCATTGCTACCCGCGCTTCTTCGGCTCAAGACACCTCAACAGCAAGCTTTCCATCATCCGATAATACAATGTTTCATCCATAACAATGTACTTTAAAGCTTGTTGCCTAATCTTGCGTTCCATCGGCTTAGATGGATCAATCAGGTAATTCTTTATTTGTGTTCTCCAATCCACGACATCTACACACATGACGGCTTTATCCACTAGCTCAGTTACCTAATATCGGCCAAAGTCTTTGTATCCTGATGCCTGTTTAGCTCTATCGTTCAACTCTCGAGGGACATGACTGATAGAAAATGATGTAAATGAGCCGATGATCTCGAAGCATTGTTCTAAATATTTCAACAGTACTTCGTCTCGACATTGGTATTCTCTGTTTATCTGCTGCACAATTAACATAGAATCCCCGTATGCCTCAACCGCACTCACTCCGATATTTTATAATAATTGCAAACCCTTGAGCAACGCTTCATACTCTGCCTGATTATTTGAGCATCGGCTGTTTAATCGAAATGCAAATTCAAAGTTATGTCCTTTGGGTGATATGAGTACTACATCGATTCCATTGCCTTCTCTGCATACAGACCCATCAAAAAACAATTGCCAAGGGGCTACAGATACCAAGTCGGCAGCAGTGTCATGACCTGTTATAAAATCGGCCAGAACTTGTCCCTTAACTGCTTTAGCCAATTCGTAAATCAGGTCGAACTCTATCAAGGCGTAAGCCCATTTACCAAGTCGACCTCGTAATATCGGAGCTGATAACATATATTTTATAACATCGGTTTTACAGATTACTTTACAAGCCGATACTAAAATATAATGTCTTAGCTTTGTACATGAGAAATATAAAGACAAGCATAATTTCTCGATGAAAGGGTACCTGACTTCAGCATCAAGAAGGCGTCGGCTCAAATAAAAGATAACCCTTTCCTTTCCGTCGATTTCTTGTGCTAAAACAGACCTGATAGTCTCGTCCTCAGCCGATATATATAACCTGAAAGGAATCCCTTTTCGTGGTGCAACCAAAACCGAAGGGTTGGCTAAATAGTCTTTGACGTCGTCGAAAGCCTTTTGTTGATCGGTACCCCATACAAATTCTTGATTATCCTTTAATTTCAAAAGTGGGGTAAAAGCACGGATCCGACCAGAGAGATTCGAGATAAACCTTCGGAGATAGTTAATTTTGCCGATCAACTTCTGCAATTCGTTTTTGCATGTTGGCGGCATTGTGTCGACTATGGCTTTAACTCTTGCTTGATTGACTTCGATAACTCTTTCATGTACCATAAAGCCCAAAAATTGCCCAGCCGACACGCCAAACGCACATTTGAAAGGATTCATCTTCAAGCCATGTGATCTTATGTTCTGGAAAACCTTTTCTAAATCGGCCAAATGTTGCAAGTCATCTGCAGATTTCACTACGACATTGTCGATATATATTTCAACGATGTGACCGATTAAGTCATGAAAAATCAGATTCATGGCTCGCTGATATGTTGCCCCAGCGTTTTTTAAACCGAAAGTCATAACCGCCCACTCGAATAAACCTATGGCACCAGAGCATCTGAAAGCTGTTTTTGGTATATCGACTTCTGCCATGAATATTTGATTGTATCCGGCATTCCCGTCTAGAAAACTTATGATCTTATTCCCTGATGCAGCATCGATAAGCATATCAGCTATTGGCATCGGGTATTCATCTTTTGGTGTCGCTTTGTTCAAATCTCTAAAGTCGGCACATACTCGAAGTTTTCCATTTTTCTTCATGACCGGAACAATGTTGGAAACCCATTCCGCATATCGGCAAGGCCTTATAAATTTGGCCTCTAACAATCGCTCTATTTCTTCTTTTATAATTTTATACAGGGCTGGATTAAAACGCCTAGGGTACTGTTTAAATGACCGATAACCTTGCTTAATGGGTAGCCGATGTTCTATCAATTGTCGTCTTAAACCAGGCATCTCGTGATACTCCCAAGCAAAATAATCTTTATATTCTCTAAGGATATTGATTAACTTTTCTTTGTATTTTACATCTAACTTCGCGCTAATAAAAGTTGGTCTTTTTCTATCGCCACTACCTATATCAACTTCTTCAAGCAGATCGGTGGACGTGAAGCCTTGACCCAACTTTTCAATCTCTTGAAAGTCTTCTATAGCCTCATAGCTATTCGTCGTTTGCCGATAGCTTTGCATTTTGTCTTGTAATGCCTTCACTGTTTTTCTTGTCCCCATCGGCGCAATACTTCGTTTGCTCGATCAAACGTGCCTGGCTTGACACTGATCGGCACAAGTCCTGTTTTGCTCACACAGATGAAATCGCAGTCTTCTAGTGTTTTTCCCGATATGCATCCGGCTTCTTCATGTTGCCAATTCACATCAGAACTGGCCATGGCAATATGAGCCGATGTGTCAGCCGCGACAACTTCAACTTCCTCTCCGTTCCACTGGACAAGCGCTTGATGCATAGTCGACGGGATGCAGTAGTTGGCGTGAATCCAATCTCTTCCAAGCAGAACGCTGTAATTTCCTTTTGCGTCAATAACAAAAAATGCGGTCGGCAAAGTTTTATTGCCGACAGTCAGTTCTGTAACCATGACGCCTTTGGCTTCTGTAGGATCGCCCGTGAAGTCGTTTAAAACCATGTTAGTTTTAATCAAGTCTTCATCGGACTTACCCAGTTTCTTACAAGTCGTATAGGGCATCAAGTTTACTGTGGCTCCGCCGTCTACCAGTATTCTTGATATCGACTTTCTATTTATATACCCTTTCAGATATAATGGTTTCAGATGCCGATTATCATCTCTTGGTTTTTCAAAGATAGCATTTTGAATGCCTGAACATGATTGAGTAAAAGTTTCTTTAGCTGACTCAGTTTTGATTTTGAATTTGGCCGGCAATGTGAACATCATGTTGATGTCCATTGGAGGTGTATCGTCCCTAATCATAGGAGAATCTAGATCATCTACCGATTCAAAATCTTCCTCGGCTTGTTCCTTTTTTCTCCACTCTTTCTTGACAACCTTGACCGGACGAAGCTCATTGAAAGTATCATCTCTCTGCTTTTCTGCGTCGGCTTCCCGGATTTCTTGAGTCCTTAGCCTCTGAAGCCGTCTGCGCTGCGATCGGCTAAGGCCAGACGGACACCACCTAGGCTTGGGCTCTACTGGCTTTCGTATCTTGCCAGTCAAATTTTCTCAGTCTGAATTGGGCCTTAGCATTTCGATCTGGTCTGGTACCTGGTTTGGTTCAGATATTTTCTCGTGAACAGGCCTTCTGTAACTTTTGTTGTGATCTCGAATCGGCCCAGACTGCCTATCTCTAGCCAATTGTCTTGGCCAATCGTCTCGGGGGTAATGCTCCATCGGACATGTATACGGAGATGGCGGTGCTACTCCCCTTTCCCAACAAAACTGCCAAAAGGGACATCTTCTATGGGCCCTCTCCACATTTTCGGTGTGATATAAATTATCCGACCGGCGAGTAGAATATCGTGGTCGGCTATTCATCCTTTCATATTTCTCCATCAACTGAGAAAACGTTGGTCCCGACCTTTTAGCTGATCGCCTTGATGACGATTTTTCAGCCTTGTACCATTTACCCACCTGAGGATTTCCCTTGGGTTTAATGGTTCTCGAATTTTTTTCTTCGTGATCGGCTTCTATTTGTAATGAGCCGATCGTAATTTTCAACGTCTGGCTGCCGTTTGAATTCGACTGAATGTTAACTTGCCGATCCTTTTTTGGCTGATCATGCATCGGCTCTTTCCCTTTAGCCGAGCATTGAACCATGTTGATTGGGAATGGATCAGTGTCAACTTGCATGGTCGGCTCATCAGCAAATTTTAGCCGATCATCCTCAATAGCCGACTGAATCTGTTGATGGAAAATATTGCAGTCATTAGTATTGTGAGAAAAAGAATGATGCCACTTGCAATACCTGCGTTTCTTGATTTCGTCAGCCGATGGTATGACATGTCCCTCGGGCAACCGTATTATCTTTTCTTGTAATAATAGATCAAAAATACGGTCACACTTGGAAACATCAAAGGCATACTTAACTTCTGACTTATTCCTAGTCGGCTTTAGCCAAGAACAGACTAAGGACTTTTTAGACCCTTTTACCCATTCGGCTATATTTATTTTTGTTTCATCGTCTTCTGAAGAATCGCTCGAACAATAATCCACCATATTGACTTTAATTTTATCATTTTCTTTATTGCCATTATTTTTAAATCTATCTTTGAACACTTTATTATCTGGGAATCGGCTTTCCTGAGCCGATAGGCGATGAAGTAGATGGCTTAAATCGTTGAACTCTTACCCTCCAAACTTCTCTCTAAGTGGTGGAATTAGTCCTTGAAAAGCCAAATCAGCAAGCTGATTATCGGGCAATGTGACACTAAAACATCGGTTTCTAGTTTCCCTGAACCTCTTGATGTAATCAGTTACCGATTCTCCAAATCTCTAACGAACAGAACTTAGGTCGAAAATCTTGAGTTCTAAACTGCCTGAAAAAATACTCGTGGAATCGGCTTTCCAAATCGTTCCATAAGTGGACTGAATTTGGAAGCAAACAAGTAAACCAAGTAAAGCTTGCCCTGGATAGTGACAACGGGAACAGTCTTATTTTCAGTCCATCGGACTGAGTCGCTTCGCCGCATTGAGCGATAAAGCGTCCGATGTGTTCCAGAGTGGTAGTCGAGTCATCATCAGAGAATTTTGCAAAATCTGGGACTCTAAAATTGTGAGGGTAAGACATACGATCTATGTAATCAGGATACGGCTTTCTATAGCCGATAACCTTCCCCTTTGGCTGTATGCCGAATTGGTCCCTTAAGACAGCGGAGATTCGGTCGGCCCAGTTTGCATTATCGGCCATTGGCACCGCAGGCCCTTGATAATGTTGATCATAGTTGGCATTTTGCCCTCCGAGTGCAAACTCGGGTTGCCAATTATGCTGAGCCGACGGCACACGAGTATACTGATCATACCTATTATGCCTGACTTGAGGTTCTGGTATTGGGACGAAAGGCTCTGAATAAGTTACTACCCTATGCGGACCTGGATTTCTAAGTAGGGTAGGTTCATGTGGGTATCTTTCAGACCCAATCGGCTGTGAAACCGATTGTGGAAAAACATAGAACGGAGCCGACGACGGCAGATTTGTTGATGCGTCTAATTTAGCGGCGTCGGTGTATGCGTGGTAATAGCTCAACCCACTTGGCTGAGGGTCTCTAGGCAATATTATGGTCGGTTGAGTAGGCATCATGGTAGGGGGTGAGGTTATAGCCGATGGTTTAGAATTGGCCGTTGTGCTCTGCGTATTTTGTGCTACTGAAAAAATAGGATAATTCGGCAGAGCTTGCATTGGGTCAAGCAGACTACCTGACGAGGCTAACTCCTGGGCTATAGTTTTAACACTATTTGCTATCATCGGCTTAAGCGTTGTCACAAGAGCCGATGATTGGTTTATTAAGGCGTGGTGCATAGACTGATTAATCATAGCCGATAATTCGGCTTGAGCAGGCAGATACCGGCTTACCGGTTCTGTGACACCCGCATCTCTCAGGGCGTTGACCGTCGGCAGGGCGGATTTTTGAGTGACGCCACGTCTAGTTTTCTGATAACAGTCTTCCGATCTTCAATCTCTTGACGTTGTTCTGCTGTCAAATCGTCCATTATTGGGACGATTATGGCTTCTGTGTTGAGATCAGATGGCGGGATCGACTTTCCGATGAAGACATTGTCTCACCGGGCGTGTCAAGAGTGTGTTGGCGTCAAAAATTTGATGTAGGGTTTCGACAAGAAGACACCGCATTTAACACCGTTCAGAGCGTGCGGTCGATTTGACTCAGAATCGACAAGGTAAAAATATGAAATTCATACAAAGCCGATCGTGAAGATCAATCGGCTTAGACTCAATCAGTTTGAAGCCGATCGAGATCGAAGTGACAGGGTAAGTCTAATTAGTCGATTAAGGCTAATCAGATGATAAAGGCAGATCGATTCTGAAGAAGGCGATGCGCAACAAAAGCAGAATAAATCAAACCTGGGGCGTAATTGATGAAGATCAATAATCGGCGATGCGCAACTTTATTGGTCAAATCGATTACAAAGACTAAGTTATAAAAGCTACTCCTAGTAGACAGGAAAAAGTAAGAAAGTAAAGGCTGGTTGATTGTATTGTGTTGGATCCTTCGCAGCTTGCTTCGACCCTTCTTTTATACCCGTCGGCCGATCGTATCCTTTTACAACACGTTCCAAGTCCTGATCCATATCGACCTTATCTCGCACAGTTATTTCCTTGAAGATCTTGCTGTTACCAAATATCCTTAAATCTTTTCAGCCCGTCCGTTAATTTCTGCGTGTTTGACTTTATTACCGATTTTGATTAGACTTGCCAAATTTCGGTGCAAACAGTATGACTGTGACACGTTTACACGTTAATAATACAAACGAATACCGTAACTATGACATGTTTAAAAAATACAAGATCAATTGAATAAAAAAGTTTTGACCTTCGTCGATTTACGCAGACTTTTTACATGAAAAATCCACGTCCGGTTGAATAAAAACCTCATTTCCAGCAAGACATCCGATCCAACTATCCAAGCATGCGTTGAGCTTTCCACGCTCAGATCCTGGCAACAAGGTAGACAAGCTCCTTTCCCATTTTACCCCCTCGAATACTCCCTTATTATAACCACCTCCCTTCCTCCTCCCCTCTCCTCCCTCGCCTTCTCGAGGAAGCCTACGCCGGCTAGGGCTGCGGCCACCGTCCTCCCACGCTTCAAGGTGGCGGCGAGCATGGCCGGCGACGACGCGTCGACGACGGCGGGGGCGGCAGAGGAGGCGGAGATGGACCCGGACTTCTCGCTCGGGGGCGGGGGGCCCAGCTTCGAGTTCGCGTTCAACTCCGTGAACTTCTCCGACAGGGTGCTGCAGATCGAGGTCGTCTCCGGTGACAACGCTCCGGGCTCCAGCCGCGACGGCGGCGGAGGGTCCCTCGCCGATTGGGCGCGCCAACGCAAGCGCCGCCGCGAGGAGCTCCGCAAGGAGAAAGGTGCGTGGGAGTGACACCCGTGGTTGGATGGATGTAGTTGTTCGTAATCGTATGTTTCTTGTGTAGATTTTCTGCTGTTTGACGCGATTAGGATGTGGATGTGTGGGGAATTTTGTGGCTTATTTGGGTTGGAATTTTGTTTCTTTCGGTAGCTGACCATTTATTAGGGATTAGTGATTGGGGCAAGGAACAAGCGGTAGAGGGGAACTCCTAAATTTGAGCTGTTGTGTAAATGTAAGAGTTATCTGACATGGAAATTTGTTCTCAGCTGAATCAATATCAAATTTGTTCGGACGGAGCAATTATGAAATTATATGCTGTCCATGCTTCAAATTAGAATGCAGACAATCATGTTTAGCCACTTATTTGTATGGAGGAGTGGTGTTTTAAACAATATCAAGCCATTCTAATTGAGAATGGCCACTGGACAACAAAGGGGTGCAACCTCTAATTGAGAATGGCCACTGGACAACAAAGGGGTGCAACCATGCAAACACTTGGAATAACTTGTATGCGATAGGTCTGTAAGTTGGTGAGATAGATGCAGCATATGGGTAGGTATGATTATGCAGGATATGGTTAGGTACGTATGATTCATGCAGCATGTAGGTAGGTGTGATCCATGCAGCATACTTCAGTGGTTCAGCCATAGGTTGAAGGGACAACGTGATCAATTTATTTCACAAAAATGCGGGATATGGGAGAAGATAGGTTGTTGCTTGATATATAACCTGAGGATGACATCTTTGTAATTCTGCTTGGGTGTGTGCATTGGAACTGGGTTTGTTGAAAGTTGTATCATGAAATGTAGACCTTTGGGTGTTGACACCCCATGAGGCCATGATAGGAAATGATGTGACACATTTCATCCGGATCAATGGCCTACCTTGCTTATGTAGTTAGCTCTCATAATTTAGCTGTTGTAGTTTAGCTTGACTGTCTTCATCTATATATGGATGTTCTTTCTTTCGATACCTAGTTGTATTTTTATTGAGTAACTTGTGTAATACTGTATGCATTCTGGAAACCTAGAGCTCTCTCTTTCTGGACTGCTATTATGTTTTCATAAGTTTCTTGGATGCTTTGTACAGAACGTAGCGGGCTGCAGTCATGAAAGCCCTGTGCTTGCATCTAGTGTGAGGGCAAATTGTGCTGCACTGCCTGCACATAAGATGCCTTGCATGCGAGGCAAGTTATGCAGAATTCAAGTGGTAGACTGTCTATTGCTTTGCCATGCGACTTGTTATGACCCATAGATCATAGGGGTAAACACTGTCGGGAAGTTTTTTTGGGTGGCGTCAGCTTGCTTTGGGAGAGAGAGAGACTAGAGACCGGGAGGAGATGAAGGGGACTGGACTTAGATTATTTCATTCCTCTTGATTGCCTTCAATAGATTACAGCTGTATACCTTACATAGGCTGGCTCCTAACAGGATCTAACCAATCTAACTTAAAGATAAAATACACCTAACAATAAGATCTTATCTACTAAATAAAAGGAACAACCAAATCTAATCTAGATAACTATGGCTGCTGGGCCTGATCAGCTGGCCGGGTGTGCACCTCCTCCTGTGCACACCAGCCTGCTGCTTGGCTGGGCCCATGTCCATAACACTTCATCCCTCCCGGACAAACAGCTCGTCCTCGAGCTGCAGGGTGGCGGCCATGGCTGCAGCCCAAGATGTCCCCACGTTGATAAGAGTCAGTGGCGCTAGCGGAACGTCGCATGGAAGATGGTCAACTACGCTCCAATGGACAGCAGCAAGGAGTGCGGTCCCTTGGCATGGCTTGACTTTGCAGGAGACGCTAGCGGCATTAGCAAGCAGTGAGGGGCAGCATCAACGCTCTTCCCGCCAGTGAGGGGCAGCAGCAATGCTCTTCCCGCCAGTGGTGGGGAGAACGCGATGTTGTCATGGTCCTGACACCCACTGTGCCCCGCATCTATGAAGGCATGGTGTTGGCCGGCCGTGTGGAGAAGATGGCTGCCGACAGCAGCCTTCTTCCTTGGTGAGGGCACCATTTGTGCAACCACGGCCAGCGAGGTCGATATGGCGAAGTCGCTGGTGCAATCTGAGAAGCCTCCAGTGGCGCAGATCGCACAGCAGCAGCTGCCCATGCCTTCTTCTCCTTCTCCATCAGCTTGGCCACCTTAGCCTCCATGTCTGCCAAGATGGCTTTCATGTCGTCCAAGCCAGCACTCATCTCGTTGCAGATGGCCCTTATAGCCTTGAAATCCTGAGCAGCAAAAGCCATGGCTCTGATACCAAGTTGTTATGATCCTTATATCACAGGGGTTAATACCACCGGGAGGATGGCCAGGCGGCGTCGACTTGCTTGGGGAGAGAGAGACTAGAAACTGGGAGGGGACGAAGGGGACTAGGATTTAGATTATTTCATTCTTCTTAATCGCCTTCAATAGATTACAGCCGTATGCTTTATATAGGCTGGCTCCTAATGGGATCCGACCAATCTAACTTCAGGATAAGATATGCCTAATAATAAAATTTTATCTACTAATTAAAATGAACAACCAAATCGACGCTAGTTCAACATCTGTTATTGTGATATACCTTCATAATCTGTTTTCTTTGTGCAATCCTTTTTTGTTCCATCTGATTATCTTGTATGCTAGTTCAACATTCATTATTGTGATTTCTGTTGAAACTTGAAAGACTTCTTTTAATATCAATTTCCATCTGCAGAGTCTACAATGCACATGTCAGACCAGACAGATTGCAATGAAGTCCAAGCAGAGGAATGTGATGCATACGAAGAAAATCAAGAGGAACCTATAGCAATGATAGAAGAATCTCCACCTAGTGTTGCTCAAGATGGTATGTACAGCTGAAAGTTCTACTATTTAATTACTTATCATAGTTGTCAAGTCAGGCGATTAATTGCGACTAATCGACGATTAATCAACATGTCGGTCTGGGAGCACGGCTAGAGGACCTGGACTCGACTAGTTTCCTACTCGAGTGACTTCGACGGCTTGTTGTCGACTAGCCGCGATTAATCGCGCTACTTGGCTGTCAGGCTAGCTGAGCCAATTTTGGGTTGGACCTTGACTTGGGCTTGGCCTGGCCCATTTAGAAATGAGACTAAGTCTAGAGGAGGAGGCCAGCATTGAGCACATGGGAGGTAGCATTGAGCACACAGGAGGCAGCAAGGCAGAAACCCTAGCCGAGACTATGTTATGGAATATCGTGCTTATGTGTTCTGTTCTTTATTTCATGCAAAATATTACATAAACATGTATTAAACTATTGCTAGAAGCATAGAACTTGGTCAACTTAGTGTGCTGGAATATCTGCTATCTAGTCAAGACTAGCCATAGACTAGTCGGTCGACTAGTCGTTCAAGTCGCCCCTACGTCGACTCGACTCGACTTGATGACTTAATAACTATGCTACTTATTGTCCTTTGTGGATAGTTATAATCTTCCTGTTACAATTATTGGTCAAGTTTGTCACAGAGCATTCGCTGTTGAAAAGGCATTGTCTAGTTAGGCTTTTGTCAAAGCTTTAAGCATGCTTAGATTGCTGGAAGCAGCTAAAATGAGTATTCAATTTCCGTGATGTATTTTTTTATCATGTCTTCTGTAATTTACCATCTTGATTTTCCCGATACCATGTCTTTCTAAGGTTGATGAATCTGCACAGATAAAAGAACAGTGCCAGTGTGTTCAAAGTATTTTAACAGCACAAAGACTGTCTAGTGATTCTGTTCTTTACTTTTTACTCCCTTTACCATGTTTCTCCTTTATTTCTCTGACCTTGGTATTTCGCAGGTGATGATGGACAAAGTATTGACGCATCTTGGACCATGGTGGGTGCACCAGTTTTACGAGTAAAGACCATTTATATCAGTTCGGCAATTCTTGCTGCAAAAAGTCCTTTCTTTTTCAAGGTAATTCTGATAACCTTGTGAAATGCAGTTGGTCTATACTCTAGTCTCTCACTGTTAGCTTTCTAATAAGCTTAGTGCATTCTTCTTAGCTTTTCTCAAATGGCATGAAAGAATCTGATCAGAGGCATGCAACCCTTAGAATTACTGATTCAGGTAATGTGACAACTCTAGTGGACTCGAACATTCTTCGTCTTATAATTGCTTCTAATTTGCTATTATGATTGTATTATCATTATTCTATTATTTAATTTAAAATAATAGGATTATTTATGGTAAAGAAGGGATTATGTTTCCTAGTTTCTGCCACCCTTCTTTTTGTTTCTTTGATAATGAAATGGTTAGTCTCTTTTTTTCCCTGTTGACATCACCTACGAAATGGATATTTTGTCTACTCTGATGTACTATAGCTTTCCTCGATCATTTAATGGAAGTCAATGGTCATATTTAAATAATCATTTATGCACCAAAAAAAGGTGTCCATTGTTTGTTTGGTTCTTTAGCGAACTGTTTCCTAACTCCTTAATTCCTTATCCCTCGTTTTTGTTCTACATGGAACAGAGGAAAATGCCCTTATGGAGCTTTTAAGCTTTATGTACAGTGGAAAGTTGACAACAACTGAACCCACTCTTCTGCTTGATATCTTAATGGCTGCCGACAAATTTGAGGTTGTTTCTTGCATGAGGCACTGCAGTCAGTTGCTCACAAGCTTGCCTATGAGCACAGAATCTGCACTACTCTACCTAGATCTCCCATGCTCCATTTCGATGGCTGCTGCAGTTCAGCCTTTGACAGATGCAGGCAAGAAATTCCTCGCCAACAAATTCAAGGATTTGACTAAGTGAGTGATCTCCATTGAATAATGAAGCCACTTTTTTTTCTTTTTTAAGGAAAAGTATAAGCATTGTTGTCACAAAATCATTTGAAGTGTACTCAAGGCATGGTTTATCTCATTTCAGGTTCCAAGATGAAGTGATGGACATCCCTCTTGCTGGGATCGAAGCCATCTTGTCAAGTAATGACCTACAGGTGGCATCTGAAGATGCCATCTACGACTTCCTGCTCAGGTGGGCCCGTGCACAATACCCAAAATCGGAGGAAAGACGTGAGATCTTGAGTTCTCGTTTACTTGCGCTCGTGCGCTTCAGTCATATGACCTGTAGGAAGCTGCGGAAGGTCCTAACATGCACCGATCTAGATCATGAACAAGCAACTAAGTGTGTCACAGAGGCACTTCTATACAAAGCTGATGCACCACACCGGCAGCGTGCTCTTGCAGCAGATGCAATAACCTGTCGGAAATTTGCAGAGCGAGCTTACAAGTACAGACCTCTGAAAGTGGTTGAGTTTGATCAACCCTACCCACAGTGTATAGCATACTTGGATCTAAAGCGTGAGGAGTGCTCCCGACTCTTCCCGTCAGGCCGGATATACTCGCAAGCGTTCCATCTTGCAGGGCAGGGCTTCTTCCTCTCGGCACACTGTAACATGGAGCAGCAAAGTACGTTGTACTGCTTTGGCCTCTTCTTA
Source organism: Otatea glauca (assembly GCA_036346275.1). NCBI lineage: Eukaryota > Viridiplantae > Streptophyta > Magnoliopsida > Poales > Poaceae > Otatea > Otatea glauca. The sequence continues at coordinate 16,354,333 of CM070713.1, forward strand.
GGGATGCAAGAAAAGGGCTCAATGAGTGTGACAGTAGATTACGAGTTTGCTGCAAGGACAAGACCGTCAGGGGATTTTGTGAGCAAGTACAAGGGTAACTACACCTTCACTGGTGGGAAAGCAGTTGGATACAGGAATCTCTTTGCGATTCCATGGTCGACGTTCATGGCTGACGACAGCCTCTTCTTCATCGATGGCATGCTGCATCTGAGAGCAGAGTTGACGATAAAGCAACCCTAGTATGCATTGACCACCTGATGTGCCTCGCTGAATTCCAATTTGTGCAATCGGTGGTGGGTATTAGTGCGGAAATGTTGCATGCTGCAGGTTTCCCTGTTGTTGTTTTTTTTCTGCGCCGAATGCTTTTGTTAATAGACAGTTTGGAAATGGCAAGTAAAGAAAGTCCAAAAGCCCCTTTTCTTTCACTTGGAAGGTAGATGCTTATTTGTCCAAATTGTGAAAAGCTATTATACCAGCTGGGATATGGATGGCTTCTAACTGGCAGGCAGTGGTAGAATATGGGTAAAACTGTGTTGTCTGTCCTCATTTTTAATTTTGCGGCAATGGATGTAAGTATGTTTTGACTCTTTATAAGCATGTTAACTACACATGTACCAAGCACAAACCGAGCTTGGAAACTCGAAATACTCAGGATCAGGAGGACGCAGATAGATCGAGCCCGGACAAGAACCCGCCGATCTTGGACCAGACGAACCGGCAAAGAAAAAAGATTAAAATGGGCAAAAGGAACAGAAACGCTCACTTACACTAGAGAGCGAGAGGTGGAGAGAGCGGCGGCGAGGAAGCGCCGAGGCAGAGGCAGCGAGGGGGGAGCTAGGATCAGATCAGCCGCGCCATGGGCGACCGAAAGAATCGTAGGGTTTGCTGTTCGTCGCAGTCGAGCGAGGGGTAGGAGGAGGGGTGAACAAGCATCTGGAATTGTTAAGAGCCTGTATAGTTCCCTGCAGGGACTTCTACGCGACTCACTTGGAAATTCATATGAAGCAGGCTCAGGAATCAGGATATGATGCTTCGGAGTCAATTAAACAGATCTCTGTTTAGTCATTTTGGTGGAATTATTGAGCATTTGAAGAATTTGTTGCATGACCATCATTCTTTGCTATCAAACAATTCTGACATAAGAGTCAAGATTGTTGAGCAAATGTGAACAAGTTGCTTGAGATGCAGTTCTCTAACAAAAAATATGAATGACATTTGCTTGCTGAATGAGGAGCTTAAGTCAGTTTCTTCAAGTAAAAATGCAGCGCAGGATGAACTGCATGGTAGATGCCTAGGTGCTATATAGCTTATTTTGGATCATAAACGCAAAGCTACGGACTAATGTTCCGCTATATTAACTACAACCGCTATAGCTAGCAATAGCTCCGCTATTTGACGTAGCTTGTAGCTAGCGATAGTTCCGCTATTCTATATAGGTATCCATGGGCCAAAACATTGGGCCCATTTTGAAATCTAATATTATTAAAGAGCCCAAATACATCTCTTATAAACCTAAACTATGAGAAAACTTAATAACAAACCTCGTCTTGCCCTTTTTCAATAGTCTAACATTTATATTTCTGAGTGATTAAGTACTTGTTGTTAAAAATATTATGATATAATTATCATTTATGGTCTTTTGGAGATGCATTAGTATGTTTGTTGATTTCAGACTTGATTCATATTCTTATTATAAAGATATTAGTACCTTCTAAAGTACCATGTTTTTATGATTTGTTTGGAGTGACTTAAATTATGTACTTATTTTTTAAAAAAAATTAATACTGAAAACGCAACGAATGATAGCTTCCGCGGTAGCTAGTGATAGCTGTTGTAACTTTTTTGGGACCTTGCCGTGAAGCCACGAATATCACGATTTAAAACCTTGATCAATAGTTTTTCCTTTGATGTCTAACAGTGGTGAAGCTGAAATGTTCAACAAGGAATGAAAGGACCCGCCTATTCAACACTTTGTAAATGAGGAATTAGGATAACATAATCTAGATTTCAAAAGAAAAATCAGCAATTGAAATCATTCTAAGTAAACCTCATCAATTCCTTAAATAAATCATTTGACAAAAGATCAAGTATCATTTTTATTTCATTAACAAAAATGTCATTTAGATCCATACATCACAAATCACATATATCAATTACCACAAAAATAATTGTTATCTCCATCCACTAACAACAATGTCATATAGAAATTATACATCAGAAGTTCATACAATTATTAATTACAACAATTGGAATACACATAATAGGTTACAAATGATGTGTAATCTATTTCCAAAAAGGCCTTTGTTTAGAATACCTGAAAACGTTAGTCAGCATTAGCATAAAGGAAGGCAAAGTGGAAAAGATAAAAAATAAGAGTTGCCGTCAGACCCAATCGCAAATAGGAAACGCTCATCGAGATACCAAATCGTCCGAAGCCAGTCGGCACCTCTCACCAATTAAGGTTTCATCATTCAGCAATCAACAAACCTGCATTCATCGGGTAACCATAGCATGCACCAATAGTGCACAAATATCCCTTGGTAGAAAGGTAAAAGCCGCGAGGTAAAAGGATAAGGACTGGCCCAAGTTGAGCCCCCCCTCAGTCTCACTTCCTTTCTCCATACACCACCACAACCAAAGCCAAGACCACCAGAAGCAAGGCCAGGAGCAGCCGAGCAAGGGAGGAAGCCAGAGCCTTCCTCAGCTCAGCCCACCCCAAAACCACCACACACAACCAGGAGCCAGAGGGGTCCAAGATCAGGAGACCCAACCCCCAACCCCACACAAGCCATTAAGAGGCCAAGAAGGAACAAGCTTCTAGCAAGGAGCCAGACCACCACGAGCCAGAAGGCAACAAGCAAGCCACCAGGAGAGCAAGGGCAAGGAGCAAGAAGGTCAGGATTAAGGAGGCCGAGAGCACTGCCACCTCTCCATCAACCTCAATCCCAGACCACACCACCTAGTAACAACTCCTTTCCACCATCCCCACATCCCAGGTAAGCCTATTCACCCATCGCCCAACAATAGTTACATAGAACATTCACAGTAGGAAACTAGAATAGATGAATAGATGTACTAGTGGTTTCAGCGAGTGTGTGTGCCAAAGGTTGCGCCGCGCATGCCCGACGACCTCCTCGCACTCCCCGGTGTATGGGAGATCGCCGTGTGTCGTCACGGTGCCATCCATCAATAGCAAACCCACCCATGTTCATCATTAACCATATAACCAACCATGTGTACACAATCATATACCAATTGTATAGTAAAAATCATAAGAATCATGAGGTAAAGGGAAAAAGAAAGATAACCAGGGGCGGGTAGAAGAATAGGGGGGAAGGGCTGGGCGAGCTCGAGGCAGGGGTTGTGCGGCCCGGGAGCCCTACGAGGGTGGCAGCCAGCCTTGAGGCGACTGAGGCAGAGACACGGCCCAGGGGTGAGGCCGGGTAGCACCGGCGGGAGGAGGAGGTGGCCGACGCGGGAACCCAGGTGGGCAGTGTGGGCACGTCGGCAGGGTGGCGTCCTGGAGACGATTGAGCAGGTAGCGGGGAAGCCAGGCGTGAGGCCCAGCCGGGGCTTGAGTCCGGGGCGGCACGAGGGGTGGCCATGGAGGTGGTGGTGAGGCCGGGGCCGAGCGGGCCCAGGGCTCACTCATGCATATGGGAGAGAGGGGAGAGACCACGGAGGAAGAGGATGGGCAGCGACTGGAGGAGGGGAGCCGACGCCGGCACCGGGTAGGGGGCCAATGGGCCAGGCTAGATCGGGGAAGAACCAAGGAAAAAAGAGGAAAAGAAGGAGAAGCCAGAGAGGTAAGGAGCGGCTAGGAAAGAGAAGAAGAAAAGAAAGAGACGAAAAGAGGAGGAGAAAACAAAAAAGGAGAAGAGAGAAAAGAGAAAAGGAGAGAAAAAAGAAGAGGAGAAAAGAAAAGAAAATGAAAGAAAAGAAAAGAAAAGAAAGGAAAAGAAAAGGAGAAAAAGAAAAGGGAGAGGGAGAAGGAGAAAAGAAAAATGGAGGAGGTGAAAAGAAAAATGAAGAGAAAATGGGGGTATATATATAAATAAGCATGTGTATATTTAAAACCATCACAACCGCAATAAATCAAATAAGAATTCACCAAAATATTAACTAATCTCAGAGGGAGAATAAATAGCAGCGAATGTCTAAAATAAAGAACCATATAAAAATTTCATCCGCTGGAATAATTAAAAATGGGAGATAATACCTCTACACAATTAAAATTTCAAACCAATGTCCCAATAAACAATGTATGTTAAAATGCCCTAAATTAATAAATGATTAATTAATGAGTCCTAAATTAAAGTAAATAATTTGTTTGTGCCAGATTCAAATCAAATCAAAGAATGGTTGGACGCCATAAAACGTGCAAAAATTTACTAAAATGTATTATTTCTACTTTCAGGTGTAAAATCCAATCCGACAGTTGATCCTTAGCAGCAACCGTGTGAGGACAATTAATTTTATCAAAATATAATTTTAATCAAATATATTTGCTTATATGTGCTATCACCGATGCATTGAAAAACTCTTTTAAGAAAACCCTGAATTGGATGTGGATGGAAATTTGAATTGATGATGAGAAGGTGATGTATATGCATATCTATATGAAAAGAGTACCGTCGATATGCAGGAAGCCAGGGTACAGTTAAGAGTACCGCCGATGTGCATTGAAGTCAGGGTACAATTAAAATTCGAAGTATCGCTGATGTGCATTGAAGTCGGGATACGGTGGGTATTGGGTGTAAAGGATTTGAGGAAGGATTCATGAGATGGCTTTGGATAAAACTCATATGATGCATTTTGTTATTAATGCTTGCTGAGTACGTTTATACTCACTCTTGCTTAACTCCCCCCTTGCTTAGAAAATTACTCTTGTGGTCAAGCGGCTAGTTTGAACTTAGATCCCAAGGGTGCATACGAGGTTGGGGGTGAGGGTCACCCATAGAATCAGAAGTACAAGGATGTAGGCTACCAGGAGGGTTAGGATATTGGGTAGATTATACATCTGCCAAGGTGATCAGTACCTTTGTATTATATTTTTGTTGTATTTGGATCATATGTATAATTAATGTATTGGACTTATAGCCCTGTGTGTCAAATGGACTGTAATAAGTTCCTTTTCTATCTCTAATTATTATTCTACTGCAACATTCTTAATACGGTGTATTAACTGATAAAACGTCAGGTATGCTTGATGTTTTGATTAGTTAGTATACCGAGATTTGTGTAATTATTTAGAGTATGACGGTGTTACTGTCGTTATCCTAGGCTAATTATGCGGGTCACTACAGGGAACATCATATTCTTACCACATTACTGCCATGTATCGAGGAGGGTGTGCATTCATACATTGAGAAATTTGAAAGTGCAGTTGAGGAAATCCACTTATCAAAGTTATGTATGCAAGATACCAATATTTTTTACCAAATTTCATTTTACAGGTGGTCATTGCCCTTGCCTGCGTTGATCAAAGAAATTGTACCCAAGTTTTGTGACTTGAGGGGCAGAATTGACCAGATCAATGCATTAAACATTCAGTTAGAAACTGAAGTTCCAGTCCTCAGGGATGGTTCGGATAAGCTGGACGAAGCTCTTGAAACTTCACGTACTGAGCTTCAGAAAAAATCTTCTGAACTTGAACAATCAGAGCAGAAACTTTCTTCTGTCAAGGAAAAACTTAGTATTGCTGTTGCAAAAGGCAAGGGTTTGATAGTGCAACGAGACAGCCTTAAGCAGTCTCTGTTTGAGAAGTCTGGCGAGCTTGAGAAGCTCTCGCAAGAACTGCAGTCAAAGGGTGCATTACTTCAAGAGTCGGAAGCCAAGCTCAAATCCTATACAGAAGCAGATCGAATTGAAGCTTTGGAGTCGGAGCTTTCATACATACGGAATTCAGCTACTGCTTTAAGGGACTCTTTTCTTCTAAAAGACACTGTTCTTCAGAGAATTGAAGAAGTCTTAGAAGATCTATATTTGCCAGAGCATTTTCATTCTAGAGATGTAGTAGAAAAAATAGACTGCTGTCGAAGATGTCTGCGGGGGCTTCTTTTACTGTTCCTGTGGTAAGAGATCCTCAGTGGATGGGCATTCTGAGACTCTTGAGTTCAGTGCGGCCATGGATAGCATAAATGATGACCATGCCAGGGTTACGAAGAGCAAAAACCGGAACACAAGATTTACGTGAAAAACCTCACAAATGAGGAAAAATCACGGAGATAAATGCACTATATTTTTCTATGTACATGTACATAGGGGGTGGCATTATATAGCCAATTGAGTACGAATCTTAATCGATTTGGACTCCTAAATTTGGACATTTGAGGAAATATGGTTATCTCTAACAAACCTCACCTTGATTCAAAATCCATAATAAAATTGTCTTCGAAAAATAACGATCGGGACCGTCGACCGCAGAGAGAGAGAGGGAAGGATCGTGCGGAGGGCAAGGCCCAGAGCTTCGTTCGTCCGGGAGGCACCCTCGGCGGGCGCACTAAGCAGGGGAACCTGCGCAACCAAACAGGAGACACAAGGTTTATACTGGTTCGGGCCGAACCCCTACTCCAGTTCGTGTGGTGGCGTTGTATTCTCTTCAGTACAGGTGACTACACAAAGTTTACAAGCGAGAGTACTAATGGCTTAGCCAGATGAGTTCGATTGCCCCTCCTTTCCTTCTACGGGGCCCCTGCCTCCTTTTATACGAAAGAAAGGGGTAGGTTACATCGAGAATTGGGAGAGGATGAGATGACCTACACTAGGAGCTTCGGTCCTTCGTTCTGCTGACTGGTCATCGCCCGTCTTGCCCATGCTGGGTCGGTAGCTTTAGTTGGTCAGGGTGGTTAGGTGTTTCCCCGGGAAACGGCGTACCTGCCCTCTGCGAACCTTACGAGTGTTGACGTTGTTGCGTCTGACGTGGGTGTTGCCTCGGGAGAAAGCGTGTCTTCGCATCAGATGTGACCGGCCGATGGATCGAGAGCATGACTTGGTCGACCATTAAACCTTCCAGGAAGGAGCCACCGCCTTGTATAGTCACTTCGATTGACCCCGCCGTGGGGTACGTGGTCGATGGTCGGTAGAGGCTTCGACACGCGGCCCTTGGCAGGGGTTGTCTTGGAATGGTCGGAGTCGGGGGACCCCGTCCCGCAGCGGAGGTCGGGAGCCCGGCTCGATCGGGGTCGGGGGACCCGTCCCGCTGCGGAGGTCGGGAGCCCGGCTCGGTCGGGTCGGGGGACCCGTCCCGCTATGAGGTCGGGGCCCGCCCGCCGTGTCGGTAAGAGCTCGAAAGGGTCCCCGGTGGCCTCTTGAGACCTTTGGTCGGATCCCGACTCGTAACAGTCCGCTCGGCGCCTCCGGGATGGTAGACCGGAGACGTTTCTGCCTGGGCTTAGGAACAGTCCCCCGGGTACGGAGGGGGAACGGCCATGTGTCAGGGGGACGCGCACCAGGCTGTCCGATCCCCGACAGCCAGCCCCCGAGGCTCAAGAAGCGGCCCGAGACTCTTGGCGCCTTGAGTCCAAGTCTTGTTTGAAGAGGGATTCCCATCGACACATACTTGACTTCGCTTTTTGTTTTCCCGACGGGCCCGGAAGCCTGTGGGCCTCGTGGATGGGGAAGTTGAAGGAATGGGGTCCGTAGGATGCATGGAGGGACGCGCCCGTACGGGGGTTTTGAAAGGCCCTCGACGTTTGGCCGCCACGGCCACGGCGCGCCTTTGAGGTGAAGGTGAATTCGGTGAGACGAGGCGCTTTTAAAATCGGGGTCTCATCCTTTAGGATTTCACTTCCCGCTTTCGTGTTCTTGCCTTCTTCCTCCCCGTCCCTCTCGCGCCAACGCCTTCTAGCCCTTGATTGTGACTCCCGCTCTCTCCTCCTTCTTGTCCTTGATTCCATGGCGAAGTTTGGGAGAGCACGCCACCGCAGAACGGATGAGGAGATGGAGTCTTTGGGGCTTCGACCCGTTCTCTGGCGGCTTCCTTCCGGGAGAAAGTGCCGCGACCTCGGGACGGTGAGATCGTGAGCACGAGCAAGACATGCTCTTTGGGCTGCGGACCGGAAAGTGACTTCTTGGTCTGCGGTCCTTGCGCAGGCGAGATCGAGCTCAGGAACTTGGTGCCGAACTCCTCCTTCTCCTTTCTGTTTTCACACATCTTTGCGAGGGGTTCTTGGGCAGGCTCCCTACCCCCTCGCTTTTCTTCCGTTTTTACTCCTTGTCCCGCGACCGCGAAGACCCCGTCGTCGGGTGCCTCTACTTCATTGCCGGGCAGACTCCTTGCACCTTTCTCCAAATCCCGACCGGGACTCGCCGGGCCGTGGACGGAGAAGTGGTTTTATTTAAAGAAGGGCGAGGGAGGCGGGCTTGCTTATAATGGCGTCGCGGTCGAAGGGAAGCGGGAGACCCCTGAGCCTGAGGACTCGGTGAACGACCAGGAAGTGGCCGCCTTCATCCACACATGCGCCACGCGGCCCGGCGCGCGACGGTCGTTACGACTACTCATGAATCGGTGCTCCTCTACGAGGAGGTTGCACCCTTTCTTTGAAATCACTGGGAGGTACGACGCCACCCGGGAAAGTCACGAGGGTAAGTGTCGTCCGATCTCGGATCCTTTCGGACCTTAGTCGGGGCTTCCTTATCTCCTGACGTCTTATTCTTGATCTCGCAGCACCGAGGTCGGCGTGGGTCGCTTCGAGGATGCAGGAGATCTTCGGGAAGGCCGCCAACTCCTTCGACTCGGCGGCAACGCCCCAAGAACATCTTGGGCGCAAAGAACAGGTAAAAGCCTTTCACCTTGGTCCTTTACTTCGGGCGCTTGGACTCGGATGCTTATTGTGGCGAGCTCGTGTTAGGCAACCAAAGAGCCAAAGTACGACCAGCGGTTGCTACCGCTTTCTGCCCGACCAAAGGCAAGAAGGGGGCAAGAAGCGGCCTCGACGCCCAAGCAAATCGCCGAGAAGCCCCACGCCGAGTGGGACGACCGTGTCGTGGTGAGTCTAGACCCCGAAGCTCGGGGTGCCTGCTCGAGCTTGACGCCACGGCCCTTTTCTTTCTTTTCTTCTTTTTGGTTCACCTACTAACCTCGCTTTGCCAAGAATAAGAGGCGGCGCGCCGCAGAGTCCCGCACGCAATGAGCAATGTGTTCCACCACGAGCTCCCGAGGGGAAGCCCTCCGCCGTTGTCGAGGAGCGGTCACGCCGGTCACGGCCTCCAGACACTTTTCGTCACCCCACACCATCGCGGCGTTCGAGCGTCCGAGGGTACCGACCTTTCCCGTGGTCCAGGGCGAGGCCGGGAGGAGGATTACGAGGACAATTACCGCCTCGTGGCGCGACCCAGGACGCGGCAGATGCTGTTTGCCGCGTCCTCCGAGGAGGACGAAGCGGCCGAGGGAGGGTTTGTTGATGGCGCCTCGGCCAAGGACGCCGCGATCGGGGTGCCGCCAGAGCACCGTGGCGAAGGGGCGCGCCGAGAGGTGGCGTCGCCGCGCGCCTCGGTGGGGCGCCCGGGCGAGTCCTCGGAAAGCGGAGAGTCAATCGCCCCGCCGGGGCCGTAAAGAAGGCGAGGTTGCCGCGTGTCCGTTCGGCGCGGTAAGCTCCTCCCGTTTCTTAAGTTCATGGTGGAGGGGCCGACCGAGCATCTTTTGATAATTTGCCGCGTGCAGCTCATATGCCGGGGCGGTCGTGGCTCCGGTCCGCCGCCCGACCCCGATGCCTCCGTCCGGGGCGCTTTTGGTTGTTGAGCACGTGATCGAGGGCGGCGTCGTCGCCGTGCCCCGGGTGGGGCCGTCCACCTCTGGCGAGCTGAGGACCTTTCCCGCAATCGAGGGCGGCCGGGGGGTCATCGAGTCACTTGACGGCCCAGAAGGTCCGGCCGCCATTACCGTGGCCGGTGGATCTCCCGGTCTTCGGGCGCGCTGCGCTATAGCGGCAATGAGGCCGCCGGGACGCAATCGCGGGTGTATCGCCCGAGATTCGATGGTGACGCCGCTTTGTCTTTTTTGGAAGACCGCTAGTGGAGGTAAGATCGGTCGTGGCGTCAGCTCCTTCTTGCCTCCCTTTTCTTAGTGGTCACGGCGGGTTTTCTCTTTGCCTTCGCAAGGTCTGCGGCTGGTTTCCCGGGGGTACAACATCGCGCGCGAACATGTGCTCGCCTTCCGGCCCTTATGCGGCGCCCTTGAGGCCAATCAGAGGGACATCGCCGAGCTAAAAGCCGCCGTGTTGCGCGGTCAAGAGGAAATCTCGCGCCTAAGGAAGGCCCAGGCCCTCGAGCTCGCGCGGGCTGCCGAGGCCGAGCGGGAGCCCCAGGAGATATACACCATAGCGCTCTCCGAAGCCATCAAGGGGGAGCGGAGGAGGGCGGAGGAGACCCTTGCACGGGTCCGTCGAGAGGCGCAGGACGTTTTAGACGAGGACCGCGCGAGCGCGTCGACGGAGATCCAGCGCCTCAAGCTCGAGATCTCCGGCCTTCGCTTCGAGGCAGAAGTCGCACGGCGAGGGGGGCCCTCCTCCGAGCTCGAGGCCAAAGCGGCCGAGCTCGAGAGAACGGTCGTGGGGTTGGAGACGAGGGCCACCGGAGCAGAAACTAAGGTGGCTGAGGCCGAGGCCAGGAATGCTAGTCTTGGAGAGAAGCTGGCGCAGGTGGCTCGGGCTGGGAAAGACGCCTTGGCCCAGCTCCAAGGCGACCGCGACCGGATTGATAAGGCCGAATCCGAGGTCCTCGCATTGCGGCGGAGGGTTTCCGACCTTGAACGGGAAAAACTCGCCCGAGACATGTCTCTGTGAACTTTAGAGTTAGCAGATGGGTCCGGGGGTGAGAGATTCCCCCTTGTAAAGATAAAACAACTTTATGCTAAATCTTTATAGAGTTGTGTTTTTTCGAGGAACTTAGCTTATTTGTCGGTCTGTGTCGCCACTGCGTATTTTGTGCGGACTATTTCTTGGAAGGGTTGAACAATACGTGGCGCGTGGCGAGCACGTTCCTGCGGACCTTCGCAACGAGGCCTACCGCCTTTTGCCCGAATTACCCAGTTTAGGCTGACAGAGCTGTCTGATGCCTGATGTTGATTCAACCGAGACCTCGCCCGAAATCACTCGGGCCTAGGCACGACTCGGGTTGACATGTCTCGATAATTTGGCTGCGAGGAATAAGTCGGCTTGTTGCGGCAAAGCGACTTATTGCGACCGAGATCATCCCTGGTGGTAATCTTAGGGTCGCGCCTCCGGTCCGAGATGTCATCGCCCGGCGCTTTGAGGCGTCCACGGTCGGTAATACAGGGGAATAGCCGACTTACTCCGATAAGGACCGTTTTACTGCAGCCTCCGAGCCCGGGAACGCGTCGGGCTCGGGACACTGGCATCCCTGAGACGAACCCGGAGAACGTGGTCCCCGCCGAGGCCTCGCCTGGCAGTACACAGGTTTGGGCACAACTCGGACTGGTCTGCCTGGGATGGCTCGATCGACGATTTTTGGCCTTGGTTCGACTCGACGAGCTCGGAATGCATCGAGCTCGGCAAGACCCTCGAGGGTTTTAGAGATTCGAACCTGGCCACCTGGCCCCGGGGGAAAGGTCGGCTTAGAACGACAGAGTCATCCCCGGTGGTAAATCCCAAACTGCGACCTCCGAGCCCGGGAAAAGTCATCGGGCTCGGGCGCTCAAAACGCTCAATGGTTGGCAAGACGGGGATGGCGGCTTACCCGATAACGATCGTCTTATCGCGCCCCGATCCCGGGAATGCCTGTGCCCGGTTGTTCATCCCCGAGGCGAACCTAGAGAACGTGACCCAGCGCCGCAAGAAAGAACACGCATGGACGCCGAGGCCGAGCCCGCCGCGTGGCCTTATGGTTGCCCTTATAGCCACGCCGTGGATCGGGCCGCCGAGGCGTCTAAGAAGAAATTACTTTGGTTAAAAAAGGGCGGACGAGACGCGCGCCCGAGGGCCTTTAGGATGGCGCGACTTTGACCAAGGAATCGCAACTTAGGTCGTGATGTAACACCAACCCTTCTACAAATCGAAAGAGATTAGCACGAAATCGGAAAACTTTATTATGGCCATGAACCCGGCCGACCAGGATGGCATACGAGAGCCTCGCACGCCCGAGGCACCGTAATCGTAATACGGAAAGAACATAGCAACAAAGAAGGAGGCACCTTAACTTAATGAAGGGTGAAGGAGGAGCGCTAGACGAGAACTTTCGTGAGCCGCTCACGCTCCACGAGCTCGCGAGCTCCCTGCCATCGGGGACCGCCAGGCGGTAAGCCCCCTCGCGGCTCGCTGAGACGACTCTGAAGGGGCCCTCCCACAGCGGGGACAGCTTGTTGGCGTGGGAGCGATCTTGGATCCGTCGTAGGACCAGGTCCCCGACACGAAAGCCCCTGGGTCGGACGGCTTGGGCAGCATGTCTGCGGAGATCTTGCAGGTAGCGCGCCGAGCGCAGAAGCGCGCGGCACCTTACTTCTTCCGCCAAGGCAAGGTCGAGGGACCGCTCTTGCTCGAGGTCGATATGGTCGACCGAGCTCGTCCTAGTGGAATGGAGCGCGACCTCGGGCGGCAGGACAGCCTCGGCCCCGAAGACGAGCTGGAAAGGGCTTGCCCGCTGTCTTACCGGGTCGAGGTGCGACAGACCAAAGGATCGCGGGAGCTCATCCACCCATGCCCGGCCGCGGCGATCGAGCTCGCCGAAGACTCGCTTGATCCCTTGATGAGCTGCCCATTGGCGCGCTTCTACGCCCTGCTGTTCGGGGTGGCTCACCGAGGCATAGCGCACCTTGGTCCCCATATCCGCACCAACTCTTGGAACAACTCACCGGTGAATCGTGTCCCGTTGTCGGTGATGATCTCGCAAGGGACTCGCACCTTGTGACCACGGCGAACGGAAGAACTTTACCGCAGCCTTGGCGGTGATAGCGAGACCGGTTTCGCTCGATCCATTTCAAAAGGTGTCGATCGCTACGAACAGAACTTCTTCCCCGACCGACCTCGGAAGGGACCGAGAATGTCGAGGCCCCACGCCGAGAATGGCCAAAGCGAGGAATGGTCTGCAGGCGAGGCCGTTGCCTCACCTTTCGGGCGTGAAACTGACAGGACTGGCAAGAACGAACGATGCCCTGGGCATCTTCGAGCACCGTTGGCCAGTAAAAACCCATCCTGAAGGCTTTCCCGACCATAGTCCTGAAAGAGGAGTGAGCGCCACATAGGCCGGAGTGTATGTCGTTGAGCAGGTATCTACCTTCTTCTGGAGTGATGCATTTTGAGAGAACGCCCAAAGCCCCCTGACGGTGGAGCTGCCCGCCGATGAGCCTGTATGAGCCCGCACGTCGCCGGAGCCTGCTCCTTTCAGCAGGAGTGGCGGGGAGCTTCCCTTGGTCGAGGAACTTGATGAATGGATCCATCCACGTTGGAACATTTTCGAGGAAGGCCACCGGGTCTTCCTGGTCGGCGACGGACGGTGTGGCCAAGGTTTCAAGGATGATGTCCGGCGGGAGCTCGTCGCCGGATGATCCAAGCTCAGACAGAGATCGGCGGTGGAATTGTCTTTCCTTGGTACGTCTTTGGATCCTCGTGTTCCGAACCATCTCTCCATCTTGCGCACTCGGCGAGGTATTTGGCCATCGAGGCTCAACACCGTAGACTTTGTTATACCGATTGACGACGAGCCGGGAGTCTCCTTTCACGATTAGGCGGCGGATGCCTGTGGACTTGCGTGCTCGGAGGCCAGCCAAGAGGGCCTCGTATTCCGCGCGTTATTGGTAGCGGGAAGTCGCGCGACCACATATCGCAAGCGGTCACCTTGAGGGGTGATGAGGAGAATGCCACCGAGCGCCAAAGGATCTTGATCCGTCAAGAACATGGTCCATGGGTCTTGGCCCGCCTCGGGCTCGGGGCGAGCTCGTTGTCCGCTCGGCGACGGTCGCGCAATACCGTGATTTGATGGCGGTGCGGGCCGTGAAGCGGAGGTCGAACTCGCCAACTCCATGGCCCATTTGGCGACGCGACCTCCGCTTCGTGGTTTCGAGATTTCCGAGCGGGAGGCCGCCGATGACCACCGCATGTGCTTGGAAGTAGTGTCGAGCTTCCGCGAGGCCATGAAGAGTGCGTAGAGGAGTTTCGACTGGGATAGCGCTCCTTCGCCCATGGAGCACTTCGCTAACGTAGTAGATCGGTGTCGCCGCCTACCCGCTCGGCTACCAGATCGTGGCCGACGGCCCGGTTGCGCCGCGAGGTAAAGTAGCGCACCTCTCCCCGTTGTGGGGTTGTCGCAGGGAGGACGCGAGAGGTACGCCTTGAGCTCGCCGAAGACCGCCGGGCCGGGGTCCACTAAACCCTTATGATCGCGCAGATCTTAAAGAAAGGCAGCCCGCGCCACCGAGCCGGAAATAAAGCGCCGAGGCGACGATGCGACCGGTGAGGCTTTGCACTTGTTTTACTGAGGTCGGAGCGGTCATCTGCTCGATCGCCTCAATCTTCTCTGGGTTCGGGCCTACGCCCGACCCCCCGATCATGTAGCCGAGCACTTTTTCGGAGGCCGTGCTGAAGACGCATTTTTCGGGGTTGAGCTTGATGCCGAACCTGTTCAGGTTGGCGAAGGTCTCGGCAGTCGCTGACGTGGTTAGCCTTAGAGGGGCTCTTGACGATGATGTCGCCGACGACACCTCGAGGTTCCGACCGACCGCGGTCGGCTTTGGCCATTAACCGGAATGTGGCACCCGTGATTGCGGAGGCCGAACGACATGGTCGTGTAGCAGAATGTTCCAAACGGCGTGATGAAGGCGGTCTTGTCTTCGTCTTCCGTGGCGAGCTTGATCTGGTGGTACCCGCAGTAAGCGCCGAAAACTTAACATCTCGGCGTTGGCGGTGGAGTCCACAACCGGTCTATGCGGGAGCGGAAGTTATCTTTGGGGCATGCAGCGTTCAAGCCCGTATGGTCGACACACATTCGCCACTTCCCGCCCTTCTTCTGTACGATCACAGGGTTGGCCAGCCATTCGGAGTAGTTGACCTCGCGAATGAATCCGGCCTTAAGGAGCTTGTCGAGGTGCTCCCTGATTATTGCCGCCTTCTCAGAAGAGAAGCGCCGGAGCTTCTGGCGCAAGGGTCTGCAGCCAGGCTTTGTTTGTAGTTTGTGCTCGATCACCTCCCGTGGGACCCCGGGCATGTCCGCGGTTCCCATGCGAAAATGGTTTTGTTATCTCGAGGAAGGTGACGAGCTGTCTTCCTATTTGGGGTCGAGCCGCGTAAATACGACGCATTTGCCCGCGCCCCTTCCTCAAGCCGCACGGCTTTGGTCGGGCCGCTTATCGATAGCCGCCTTCCGACGGCGTCCTTCGGGTGATCTCGGGCCCGCTCGGGCAGATGCCGCCAGCGCCGTGGCCTTTTCTTTGCAATCGTGTGCTGCCTTAAGGTCGCCGCGGACCGTTATGACACCCCCGGGCCCTGGGAGCTTCATACACCGATGCCCGTAGTGATTCGCAGCCATGAACTTGACCAGGGCGGGGCGCCCGAGGATGGCGTTGTAGGGGAGATCGCCGTCCACGACCTCGAAAGTGATCAGCTCGGTGCGGAAGTTTACGGAGTCGCCGAAGGTGACGGGGAGGACCACTTGCCCCAGGGGGGTGGTCGAGCTCTCAGGCACGATGCCGAAGAAGGGGATCGCTATGCTCTTGATTTTCGACCGGGGTATTTGCATCCGGTCCAAGGCGCTAGCTAGGAGTAAGTTGAGGGAACTGCCCCCGTCGACCATGACCCGGCCAACGACGGCGTTGCTTATGGTCGGGGCGACGACCAGAGTAGTTTTGAAATCCCGGGACATTCCCGGGGGGGCATCGTCCTGGGAGAAGGTGATGGGGACGACGCCCCATCTGCAGGGTTGGTCGGCGGGCTTCCCGGCGGTGGCATGATAGACGGCGAGCGCGGCGTCCTTCAGCTCGCGCCGAGATCGGTATGCAGAGGAACCACCGAAGATCATGTCCACACGGCGGTCGCCCTGCTGGAATTCCAGGTCAGGGCCCGCTTGGGCCTGGCCAGCGTTGATTCCTCCTGGCTGCTCATCGCCTTTTTGTAGCGAGGGCATTTCCCCAGTCCCTTTATAAAAAGCGTCCAACTTGAACAGCCATGTCCTGCAGCCCCGCAGGTCATGGCCGTGGATCTTGTGGAACGGGCAAAACTTGTTAGCGTCGAAGCCGGGTTGTTCCTCGTTGCCCCAAGCTCGGACGTTCGCGTGGAGGGGTCCCCGACCTTGCCCGGTTAGTCGACGCGGCACCACGCGGTCGCGATGGTTCTCGCGAGGCCGGGGTCCGGCGGTCGGGCCGGGCGCGTCCCGCCTTCATGTTTGTCGTCGATCGTGGCGACTAGGCGGAGCTGGCCCTCGACACGCGGTCTTTTCCCGCTTTTGTCGCGCGGCCCGGTCTCCTTCCTTAGCGCCGGATGGCCTCATTTCGCCAAGGCGAGGCCGAGCTTGCCCGGTCATAGTTATGCTTCCAATGACGAAGATCGTCCGCATCCTCGCACGCGCCACCATGCGGAATAGTTTGTCGACGGTGAGTCTTGTGGCAATCTCGAGGTCCTCCGTAAGGCGCGTCGTCTCGGACGCTAAACTTGAAGGCCTTGATGACGGTTTAAATCGAAACATTGGGGATCGAAGTTTCGCGTGGGTGAATCGCGCACGAAGTCCTCGCAGATGTTCCCCCTTTCCTCGATAACACGGTCCGAGTCCCTCTCCCGCCCGCCGTTCGAGCAACTCGAAGTTGGAGGAGAGCGCCTCACCGGGCGCCACGACCAAAGGTGCCGACGCCGTTGAAGAGCCGTGCGGCGGCGCCGCCCGTAACGGTGAGGAGGTAGTTGGCCATTACGGCCTCGTCTTCTCCGCCGCCAGATGGCGGTGGAGTAGATGGAGAGGAACTCCGCGGGATTCTTGGTCCCGTCGAACCGCTCCATCATCGCCGGCCTAAACCGGGCCGGCCAGCGTACCCGACGGAGATCGCACGAGTACGCCGGGCAGCCGTGGGCCGGAAGGTCACCGCCGCCGCGAAGCGCCGAGTCGCCACCACCGGCGTGGAGAACTCAAGCCGGCGGCGCACCCCGCGTCGACCGTGATGGTCGACGGGAGCGCCGTTGTGGTGGTGCTGCAAGTGGTTACGGGTCCTCCGTCGCCTGAGATGGACGTCCGGAGAGGGACTTCTGGAAGTACCGCTGTCCGGGCGAGCATCGTTATTACGCTGGCGACGGCGAAGGCGAGCCGCGCGCCTCTTCCGTCTGGGAGGCGTGAAGACGGCGTTGGGTGCGAGCTCGAGGCGGGATCTGCCGGTGAAGTGACCGTGATCGCGTGGGAGGCCGGCCGCCACGGGCGAGACTCGAGCCAGAGCTTGCTTGCCGCCGGGTGTGACGCCGTCGGTCGCTTTGTTGAGCTCTTCGCCAGAACCGTCGGAAGAGGGCCGAGCCGGCCGAGCGGGTCAGCCATGACCGGCGATGGCTCGCAGCGCCTTGGGCGGTTCGTGCGGACGGGAGGGCCGAACCGCCGGATCGGGAGCGGTCGTACCACGCCCCTCGCCGAATGGCGGTGATGGCTCGATCGATGGCGACACTGGCGAGCCGATGCGCCCCGAGGGTTTCGAGCCACCGTCGTTCGCCTGTGGGTCGCCTCACGTCCGTCGGCCGCGAAGGCATGGCGTTCGCGGGGCGGCAAGGATGGCGAGAGCATGGATGTGGAGCCTTGGCATTCGGGGGCAGCGTCCGAGCCCAAGCTCGCCGTTCGCGACATGCTGGTAGTGGAGCCGGAGGTGTTGAGCTGGCCAAGATGACGAACTTTGGACGAAAGAAACTTCGGGCCCCACGGTGGGCGCCAGCTGTCGACGATCGGGACCGTCGACCGCAGAGAGAGAGAGGGAAGGATCGTGCGGAGGGCAAGGCCCAGAGCTTCGTTCGTCCGGGAGGCACCCTCGGCGGGCGCACTAGGCAGGGGAACCTGCGCAACCAAACAGGAGACACAAGGTTTATACTGGTTCGGGCCGAACCCCTACTCCAGTTCGTGTGGTGGCGTTGTATTCTCTTCAGTACAGGTGACTACACAAAGTTTACAAGCGAGAGTACTAATGGCTTAGCGGATGAGTTCGATTGCCCTCCTTTCCTTCTACGGGCCCCGCCTCCTTTTATACGAAAGAAAGGGTAGGTTACATCGAGAATTGGGAGAGGATGAGATGACCTACACTAGGAGCTTCGGTCCTTCGCTCACTGACCGGTCATCGCCCGCCTTGCCCATGCTTTGGGTCGGTAGCTTTAGTTGGTCGGGCGGTTAGGTGTTTCCCGAAAGCGGCCGCCGCCCCGCGAACCTTACGAGTGTTGACGTTGCTGCGCCCGACGTGGGTGTTGCCTCGGAGAGAGCGTGTCTTCGATTGTATGTGACCGCCGATGGGATCGAGAGCATGACTTGTCACCATTAAACCTTCAGGAAGGAGCCACCGCCTTGTATAGTCACTCGATTGACCCCGCCGTGGGGTACATGGTCATGGTCGGTAGAGGCTTCGACACGCGCCCTTGGCAGGGGTTGTCTTGGAATGGTCGGAGTCGGGGACCCGCCCCGCAATGAGGTCCGAGCCCACTCGGTCGGGTCGGGGACCCGCCCCGCTGGAGGTCGGAGCCCAGCTCGGTCGGGGTCGGGGACCCCGTCCCGCTGCGGAGGTCGGGAGCCCGGCTCGGTCAGGGTCGGGGGACCCCGTCCCGCTGCGGAGGTCGGGGGCCCGGCCCGCCAGGTCGGGTAAGAGCTCGGAAGGGTCCCCGATGGCCTCTTGAGACCTTTGGTCGGATCCCGACTGGTAACAGTCCGCTCGGCGCCTCCGGGATGGTAGACCGGAGACGTTTCTGCCTAGGCTTAGGAACAGTCCCCCGGGTTCGGAGGGGGAACGGCCATGTGTCAGGGGGACGCGCGCCAGGCTGTCCAATCCCCGACAGATATCAATGTACTTAGACTTAGCATGATACATATCATTCTTGATCAAACAAATAGCACTCTAGCTATCACAATAAATAGTAATAATTTCCTGTGAAATATCAAGTTCAGAAACCAGACCTTGCAACCAAATAGCTTCCTTTACACTTTCAGTAGTAGAAAGAGCTGCAATAGGTTATAAAGATGCTTTCTAACTGACTGTAGAACCATATAAAGAGAACATATATCCAGAAGTTGACCTTCTTTTATCAAGATCATCAATATAATCAGAATCAACAAACCCAAAAACATTATTTGTCTTTACTTTATTCTTATCAAACATCAAGCCAAAATTAGAAGTCCCTTTCAAATAACGAAGAATCCACTTAACAGCATTTCAATACTCTTTGTCAGGATTATGCATAAATCTACTAACCACACTAACTGTGTAAGTCAAATCTGGTCTAGTGCAAATCATAGGATGCATGAGATTTTCAACTGCACTAGATTAAGAAACACATGACATATAGTCTTTATCTTCTTCATTAATATGACACTGATTTGAAAATAATTTAAAATGTGAGGCAAAAAGTGTAGAAATATGTTTGAAATCACTGAGATTAAATCTACCAAGAACCTTCTCAATGTAGCTTTTCTGAGAGAAATAATTTACCAGTTTGCGATCACGCTGAATTTCTATCTGAAAAATTTTCTTTGTTGGACCAAGATCTTTCATCTCAAATTCAAGACTAAGTTGAGCCTTCAATTGACTAATCAAAGACTTGTCATGAAAAGCAATAAGCATATCTTCAACATAGAGCAGCAAATAAGATCCACTTAGAAACTATTAAAGTAGGCACAGTTATCATAATTGCTGCGAGAATATTGTTGTGTAATTATAAAAGAATCAAACCTTTTATGCCACTGCCTAAGAGTTTGTTTAAGATTATATGGAGACTTTTTCAAATGACAAACTAAATGCTCTTTTTTAGATCTAGCAAAACCTTCAAGTTATGTCATAAAAATCTTCTCTTCTAAATCTCCATGTAAGAAGGTAGTTTTAACATCAAGTTGATCTAATTCCAAATCCACGGTCAGATGAAATGAAGAACAAATATGATGTGCTGCGTAACATAGGAGATTCTACGAACTGGCTGAGCACAACAACATGTTCGAACATTATCTAGTGGGGAGGAACAGTCTTATACAGAAATGGGAAGAAGTCCTTGGTCAGATTAGCATTCCCCCACAGTTCAGAATGTTGGAACCAGAAGATAGGATAGCTTGGCTGGGAAACAGAGTAACAAACTACTGGAGGTCGAGCGCGAAAGAGACGCATTACAGTTGAAGATTGAGCACCTTGAGGATTCTTCTGAGATGGTAATTGCTGATCCAGAAGAATCACACAAAAGGATTTCTGAACTCAGTGCAGAGGTTGTTGCTATAATGGCTGAGAAGTAATTCTTCTCACAAAGCCTGGAGAAACTGAGATGTGAGTTCCTTGGACTCTCTTAGAAGGCAATGCAAGATGAGTTTGTCAGAGAAAATTTGCGAAAAGATCTAGCTGAACTGCAGGAGAAGTTAGCTCAAAAAAGCGAGGAGGGCAAGCATTTTCATGATATGGAAATAGAGATCCACAAACTACTGGATTTGGTGCGAAGCACATTGCAGAATGGCAATAATGGTGAAATTCCATCTGGTGGTGGTGCTATACTGTGCTTGGGTGAATTGTTGAGGAAAGTTTTAGATAAATGTTACACTCAGATACCCCTTCTTATATGCAGCAACCCCCTAGATTGGATCAAAGTTTTGTGAGATACAACACAAGTGTGCATGGTCTCAAGAACGAAGAAGATGAATATCGTAGAAAATCAAAGTAACGATGATGAAACAACCATAACAAGAGATAAAAGACTTGGCGAAGTTAACCGCAAATTCTTTAAGTATAATCACAAAAGAGTACACGAGATTGTAGCTCTCTCACAACCCTCTTTAACCTTTTAGGATCCTCGGAACATTTCTCTATACAAGAATCTGGTGCTAAAGAATAACCTAGCATCTAATTGTCTCGTACACCTCTTGCTTTGGATGAATTGGTTTGTGACTTCTTGGTTGCTTAAGTCCTTCGTGACCACTCCATGGGTTTATATAACCCCCTTAGTCCTCCTCCAAAGCAAGTGGGAATCCTAATCTGAAAGAAAGTAGAATCTTAATCTTATTAGGATTCATCTAGTACATATTTCCAAATTCTAAAAGAATATATACGAGTCACTGTAATTAACATACAGCTATGGGACTCTTTTGTCAGAGTCAACTGTAGGCAATGCTGCTAAGAAGGAAATTCGTTTAGAGGAAACCAAGCTATCTAAAGAAACCTCTACATCGGAGACAGGTAGAGATGACAAAGAGAATGCACTGAATTCTTCGAGTACTGAGAACATGCTGCAACAGTATAGCCTTACTGGAGTAGCAACGTGATGAAGCTGTGGAGAAGGCACAATCACTAACACTGGAAGTGGAGACGCTATCACGCTACACTCTCAAATAAAGCAATTGCTGGAAGGTAGTGCTGAGCAGACTCAAAAGTATCAGTCACTTGTGCTTGGACTATAATCAGTGGGTAAGCAGCGGGATGATCTGCAAGAGAAGCTAAATCAGGAGGAGCATAAGTGCACTTCACTGAGAGAAACTAAATGATGCTGTGAGAAAGGGAAGGGCCAGGTGCAACACAGAGATAGCTTGAAGCAAACTGTGGAAGAGATGAATGCTGTGATAGAGAAACTTAAAAATGAAAGAAAGCAGCACATAGAATTGCTTGAATCCGAGAAATCATTATTGATGGGTCGATTGGCTGAGAATGAGAAGAGCTTGCATGATACAACCCAATACTTGAGTAGATTATTAAATGATTCGAGTTCAGTGGATATTGCTAAAGAATTTGATGCAGATCCAGTCACCAAGGTTGAAAAAACTGCAAAATTTTGACTTGACCTACAGGCAACAGTGGTTTCATCACAAAATGAAGTGGAGAAATCGAAACGAGGAACGGAGCTGCTTCTAGCTGAGTTAAATGAAGCTCATGAAGGGCTGACAACCTGCAGGAGGAACTAACTGGTCAAGGCAGAAGCTGCACTTTCTGAATCCTCTAAACAGAACAATGTTATAGAGTCTGCAAGAGCTGGTGCTGTTTGCCACCTGGACCATATTGTGTATATGCAGGCACAGACAAGAAGGAAACAAATCGATCATTTGAAGGAGTTGAATTCCACCAGCGCCAGCTGTCAACTAAGAGAAGCCTGCTTTGAGCTTTCACATCGTCTTGCCAACACGTTCAGCAAGGATGTGGACCTTAGCTGCTATTTGGAGAGCTTCATGAAATCTTCTGGTAAATGGATGGACGGCACAAATATAGAGCCTCGATCGCCGGCGAGGATCTACTATACACAATTATTTAGAGAAAACTAAATTTTATATATTCATTTAGTACAGATACAAACTTACTATCTCTTAAAAACTTTACACCTCAGAGTGAGGTGGGAAAAAAGTACCGTAACAATATACATGTATACTAGTTACTGCCTAATGTCAAGATTGTTCATACATTCTAGGTCAACGTATGCCTGATGTGGTGGCGTTGATAGCCGCGTGAGGTAAGTGGGAAGATAGTCGTGCATGGCATCGCGGGTGCGCTCAGCGAGCGGCACAATGAAGCGTCGGCTTGGTGTGCGCGCTCAGTATCGGTGAGCATGTACTCTCCGATCTTCATTCTCCGCATTTTGATATCTCCGTTGTCACCCATTTCTTTATATGCAAGGACAGCAACGGCACCGTGCCTGCCGTGCTTGAGCCCATCGAGCATGTTTCGTACTGTGTCGGCCCAAACACGGCCCATACAAGTGTGTCGTGCCGTGCCACCTATCGTGCTTAACCGCGAGGCCTGGCATAGAGCTTTTATTTGTGTCATGCCAGCCTGGCCATGTGCATATGTGCCATGTTGTGCCCCAGTGCCTAATAGATATCCCTAAAGAACATATCCTGTTATCAACACAGAGAAGTATTATGTGCTACCTACCTTTATGATGCTATAATGTTACGTTTTTTAAAATATGGTGCAAATGATCATAAAAAATTCAAAAAAGTATTAACTAGCATTAATACAAAATCAATCTATCGTACCACCAAATTTTAAATATAAATTCGATCTACACATAAAGAAATAAAAGAGAAAAAAATCAGCTCAAAAGGAAATCGGAAAATAAAAATATAAAATGAAAATGTTATTGTTCACTAAAATCTGTCTTTTTTGTTTATATAATGTAAGTTATGTTTCCACTTGAATTTTTCTAGGACACTTCCGCTTATCACGACCTATCTAACCAAAATTTGTAGGGCTTTTGTTTAACTATTTGTGTTATATTTTCATGAAAGTAATATTATAGCACCATGTGAGTAAGGTGTGTTTGGTTGGTTGTATAAGTGATATATATATATATATATGAGATAGTTTTAAAAAAAACCATCTATGTATTTGGTTACTTAAATAAAACCATCCCACAATGTATAATAGAACCAAATGGTATAACAACATACCATATCATTCAACCTCATCTCACCAATCAAACACACAGATAACGCTATCTATCCTCAAGGTCAGCAGGGGTACCATTTCTCTCGTGGTTCCATGGTTGCGCGTTGGGATGTGAACAGTGCGGCAACTGCTGTCTAAAATTCAATTGGACCCTCGAAGTGTGATTTCATCCTCGCGGGCATATTGTACTCCTGAATTTGATAATTCATACAAGCTATCATCTCTCTTACAAAAAAATATTTATACAGATATACAATTTTGTAGAGCTGTGCATACGGTATAATTGATAAATACGATTAGGTAAATATAGTTTTTAAAGAAATACGGTAATTAAAATGTGATACCAAATAGAATGTCGGTTCGGTATCAGTAAATACCATAATATTTTGGTTTGGTATAGGTAAATACCATATTTATCAAACTAGCATGAATTATTCTTTTTTACTTATCATTTGGACATTGATACGGTTTCTAATATACACATTTGACCATTACTCTATCTAATTATACTTAGTAAAAAATATTACACACATTTGACCATTACTTCGATAAATCTAGTGATATTATTTCTAAATATTACACATATTTGGCCATTACTTCAATAAATCTAGTGATATTATTTCCATGTGAAACTATACTTTATATAAAATTGACCATTAGTTATCTAATTATACATGTTTTTTTTTCTATTTCGGTATTCGGTTTATTTTGATTTACTCGCGGTTTTTACCGAAAAAATCGTATCTCAAAAGTCAAAAATTTGCCATACCATACCGAATATCGTATATCGGTCAAACCGAGTTGACCGATTCGATTCAATTTTTTTGACATGATTTTTTCGGTTGAGTGATACATGCACAGCCGTACAATTTTGTGGCCGATTCTAAACCGAGCCGGGTGACCGGTCTATCTCTGCTTGCTCTGTCAAACCAAACCATGCCTCATAAAAAACAATGGAGAGAATAAGTCTCTGCATGATGCGCCTGCTTCATTAATTTATACTTTAAGTACTACATGTCGATCCTCAATCGGATTTACGGAATTAAAAATAAGAGAGTACGATAAAAAAAACTTTATTGTCATGTACAGAAAGAATGTTATACAAACAAATTTGATGTTTTTAGACACCAGGCCATCTTATTTATGTCTATCTAATGAGTGACGGTTAATACTGCTAAAGATGTTTGTTTGTCTTCGTGCATATGTCTTCGTCAAGATCTTTAGTCAACTGTTGTATTCCTTGGCCAACAATCGTACATTGCCAGATACGCCAATAACTATTCCCACGTTAATTACGTGGGAAACAGACATATCTCTCGACCGATTAACCTGGTCGAAACTAATAGAAACTATATGATTGGTCATCTTTTGGTTATAACTGGTCATCGTTGGTTTCAACCAATTTGTTATTGAAGGGATAATGTTTCCTTTAAATCATGCATGGTTGTAGATATAATTGTTAAATGGACCATTAATATGTGGGTTCGTTTGTCATAGAAAATATTGATCCAGTCAAGAATCCTTGCCAATACCTCCATTTTTTTCTAAGTGACACCTTAGAATCCGTATAGTCAAACTTTCCAAAATTTAATCATTAATATGCAAACTATATAGATATATCATCAGATTTGTTGTTAAAATTACTTTTATAATATTATAATATTATAAGTATATAATAAGATAAAGTTACAACATGTAGCAATAAAAGTCGTATCATACCGTGAAAAATATCAAAAAGTCACCTAAAAAGTACAGAGGGAGTAATTGCTAAACCTGGTACATACTACGTAGTGCTTGCTCCGCTCCGGTGGCCAGGGTTCATAAAACCGAAATCGTGAAAAACCGTAAAAACTGAAACCACGAGAACCGCAAAAACCCTCGAAAAACCGCTAAAAAACCGTCACGAACCGAAGGGTTGAGAAATAAAAAAAAATTAAAAATACAAAAAAATCGAAAACCATTCGGTTTTAGCGAAAAACCAGCCAACCAATTGAATGTTCATAAAAAACGGTTTTTGAGCGGTTTTCAACGTATAAATTTTTTAAATTTTTCAATTTTTTTTAATTAGACCGATTTATCAAGTGATTTTAGATCTTGAACCGGAACGGTACCACGATTTTGCTCTCTCCTTTTCCTCCAGATGATGCGATCGATGCACCATCGGTCTCTCTCTCGAACTCATTTTTCATTGATCACCGACATCCATCACCTTCACAACCCACTAAAAAAATCACCATAATAATCACGAGTGTTCCATCTAAAAAGTCAGCTTTACAACACCATGCAACCAAAATTACAAACAGAATTTTGCAAACGCAAACTAATCTGATGTACGAAGGTCATTGATCGAGTGACTGCAAAATCTAGGGTTTATACATTCCTTTTTACGGGAAAACACTGGTTCGAATGTAGGGACGGAGTCAGCCTAAGCAAAGCTTTGGGTTAGGCTAGCTTTTTTTGGACCGTTTTTAGTGATTTTTGGAGAGATTTTTTATGGGCATTTCATCCCAGACATCGGGCCATGATCTGAGTATTCCGAGATCTAGCTCTGTCTCTACTTGAATGGCACAACTAGGGTTAGGGCTGCCTGAGTCGCTGGCCCCGTTGTATATCACTACTACAGAACACCAAATTACTGTCGGTTCCAAACTAGCATCACTGTCTGGATATGGAACCGACAGTGATTGGTCGACTGTAATAGTCTGACTATCACTGTCGGTTCTAGAACCGGCAGTGATACCGATATCACCGTTGGTTTGTATGCGAATCGGCAGTGATAGTCGTAAATCCAAAACTCACTCGTTAAAATAAAAAAATTATTTGCACCTGTACCACTCTGTATTTACTACGCACGATCTCGCGCGTCATAAGTCACGCGATTTTCACACAAAATACGCGCAGTGCAATTGCTAGGAGTCGAACATAAGACCTCCTGCTCCGCGCAAAGCTTCCTTACCATCTCACCTAACATGCACTTCTCAACTACTATAAGGTATATTCTACAATTTTCATATAAATTTTGTCTCCATCCGACTGCGTATGAAAAAATTATGATTTTTCAAAAATATTATCACTGTCGGTTCGGATTCCGAACCGGCAGTGATACTTCCTCCATTATCACTGCCTATTCTAGTATCATTGTCGGTTAAGAACCAGCAGTGATAAGTTACTATCACTGTCGGTTCTTCTTCGGTCGAGTATTTGTGCCGATCTAGCTTATGAACCAGCAGTGATAGTATTATTACCGCCGGTTCTAATTGAATCGGTAGTGATAGACCGGTAAGAAAAGGTTTTTTTAGTAACGTATGATTGCTGTCGGTAACGTGACAAACAATGCGCGCTGAAAGATTTGAAACTCTATATAATTAACTGATAATACAATACTACTACATTGTAATCACTAGCCAAGTAGCCATTGCTCTGCTGAATTAGCTATTTAAGTTGACGTCTGCCTCTTCCAAACAAAAAGGCGTTTGACATGTCTGCAAACATGTCGATAAACGCAAGAGCCTGAGCCAACACAGGTACTTCAGAACTAAGATTATATAATTCGCGAGAAAGTATTAAACCCCTTGGCCTAAACTGAACTCAGCGGTGGATCCAAAACTAGAATTTAGAAGGTGCTAATAAGACAACACTAAAATAAGATAAACAAACAAAATAAAATATAACCATCTATTGTGATAGAAAATCATACATAATTAGAAGAGAAATATAGTGAAAATGTGAAATACAACGAAGTTAAGTACCTTGGTACTGGTTAATGTGTTCCCAAAAGCCCATAGATATGTGTAAACAACTACTGTACATCAAAATTAGCAAAGTTAGCGACACAATCATAAACTATGATTTGAAAATAGTTATAAGCATTAAAAAAAGATTACAACATACCACTAAAGCACTAGCGTTGAGTAGTACGTGTATGTGGTAACGGTATTCTACATTTCTTTATGGCTTGAAAGCGTTTTCTAATTCTGTCAACACCAAGGCTTCTAAATATCTCTCGCTTAGTGTAGCATACCATCAAATCACTAAACCACTCATCTGCTACTTTGTTGCACAAATTTGTCTTGATAATATTTCTTGCGGAAAGAGTTCTTTCTACCGATGCCATTGCCACTGAAGGATCAATGTTACCTCGATGAGGTGATAGACTAACATAAAAGTTCTATTTTCCCAATTTCGACCATCTTTTGAGCTAGCTTTGCAATATCACCACATCAATAAATTTCTACACTTCTCCTAATTTTGAGAATAAATGTTTGAAGTTGATTTCTTAACAACAAACGGTTATCTACGATGAAGTAATCGGCATATATATAAGCAAGACAAAGAAGCTTATATGCATCAAATTTGGAGAAAGAATTCCTTGCATGGATCAAGACAAGATATGCCTATATACCAACAAATATGAATAAACTCCATTGAACCGATGGTTCATCTCTAATGTAATGGAATCAATAGCAGCAATATAAATCTCAACATGGTAATAATGAACATGAGTCACCATATGCTTTCTTCGTGCAGATTTACCTCTAATCGGTATGAGCTCTCCCATCTTTGGCACATGAATCTCATTTGCTACACAAAAGGTTTTGACAACTATTAGGTCCAACAACATATTTATTAAATATTTTCAAAGCCTTCCTCTAATTGGAATACCTTGTTATTGTAAAGACATCAGTACCAAATTTTTCGGGGCCTTCCTAGTTTCTTAAAAAAGAAAACAATATAAACAAAAAGTCACTCCCTTTTCAATACTATATTCCAACTAATCAAACTTATTGAACTAACATTGCTAAAGTACCCTTCAACATTCATACTACATTTTTGTGAGGAAAATCATGCCCTTTTGCTTGGGTTGGACCTCTCAATAAATAAGTGTTCATAACTTGATCTCTAATTTCATTGTCGTACTCATCAATTTGTATGTGTTTCGCTAGATCTAAGATGATTTCATCATGATTAAAAATCTACTGACGCCTTTTTTGTTTGATTCTTGCTCTCATTAGTACGAGGGGTACTACTTGTATTGCTTGAAAAATATTTATGCAATGTTCGTTTGGCATCTCTTGCAAATTTAAGAATTGATAAATGACAATAGATGAATTCACGAAAGATGAAACTAAAACACTAAATCACAATTTATTTTAAATACCTTAGTTGCTCGCCTGGTCTCGGTCGCCTCTCTCCTCTAGGCCTGTGCAGTGTTGCGACTATTGCCTAGTCGCCTTGGCTGATGGTCGCTCTACTGTGGTGCCACCCGACAGCTGCCACCCTACGTCTCTACCGCTATTGCTCTAATGTGACGACACCCCTATAACCTGGTGCTCGAGCGAGCCTCCTAGCAAGCCACTCGATGCATGCCCACCGCTTGCCCGTCCTCGACCCCTGCCACCTACCACCCTATCGCCCTATGCCCCTGCCATTACAACCCCCCTGCGGCGACGCCCATGTAGCCTAGCGCCTGCGCAAGCCTCCCCGTATGCCGGTCGTTGCACACTCTCCGTTGGCTCACTACTCGTTCACGCCCGTCAGCGCTTTCCCGCTGGCACCATGAGAGCTAGCTAGGGCTTGTCCTGTTTCCTAACTCAATTGGGAATTTAGGATGGGAATTGGGGATCGACAACTGGTGGGATTGGAAGAGAGAGATGGGCTTTGGTGAACTATTCGCGTGTCACTGTGTGTGATGTTGTTGGCCCAACAACAACAACAACAAGGAAATAAACAATATCAAGTTTTGCCTTGGATCACGCAATAGAGGTAAGTCTCTTTCGACTTTCTTCTACCTCCAGCATTCTTCTTCTACCTCCAATCTTTATACCTATATACATGGTGCCCCATGAAGGACTGAGGGTGCTAGGAGATATCCATGATAGCGTCGGCAGTAGGATGAATACTAACCCCATTTGACCTACTGTTAAGTCCCATACTCCCATCCCATGCACGAACGTGAACACGACCCCGCGCGCAGGTGCGCATGCGTAGAGGTGGGCACTTGGGGCGGGCTCTTTTGGATCGGCCCGAGGCACGACGTCACGGCCCGGCACGAAACCCGACCCAGCACGAAGTGGGCCGTGTCGAGCAGGCACGACATTGTAGCTAGCACGGGCCATGCTAGGCTCGAGAATCGGGCATGATGGATGGTACAGCCCGGCACGACACTGTAGAATGGTCCATACTGGGCCCGATGATCCAGGGCATGAGGAAAAAGTCTAGCATGAAGGTCACTGACTCACAGAGCATGACCGCCATGGATACACCCAGTAGCATGAACGTCACCTTTATCACTGACACCCGTGAGAGACGGACAAAACGGGAGAGAGAGCTGAGAGAGATTAAGAGATGTGCAAGAAGCTGCTCTCTCTCTCTCTCGCTCGCTCGTCCCTCTCAATCTCTCTCAGCTCTCTCTCTCTCACCAATCTCTCTCAATCTCCATCTCAATCTTTCTCGTCTGTCTCGCTCACTCTCTTTCTCGCTTATTGCCCCCTCTCTCGCCCGTGTTGAGCACATCCCCCTCGCTTTATGTAACTGTTCAATAATAAATAAATGTTAGTTCTTTTTCTCATAATATTTGCATTTGTTGCCTCAATTCTATGCGTCTCTGCCTCCTTTCCTCTCGTTGCAATAGTGCAAATGGGTTGGGTCTGAACCGCACGCAGACGGCGGCACAAAGTGCAAATGGGCGTGCTGGCTCGCGAAGTGAGCCGGCCGCACAAAGACGGCATGGTGGGCACGATGGACCGTCGCGGTCCAGCACAGTTCAGGCATGAAGCACGATGAACCTGTGCCGGATCGACCCAGCACGGCACGACACCCACCTCTACGCATGCGGCACCAAACCACCCTCTCCCCTCCGCCTAGCCACTCGACCCGGCCCGCTCCATTGCTACCTGCCAACTTCCCTTCACAGTCAGAGACCAAACCCAAGCTTCAATTCCTCTGCTTTAATTTTCCATTTGCCGCTGTAAGCACTAACAAGTAGGCACCAAACCATCACTTCACTCGCACCCTCAAAAGCTTCTCTCCAACACCACAGCGCTCACGCACGGTCGGCACCAACAACCACGCGCGCGCGCCGGCGATCCATGGCCGAGAAGCCATCCCGGGCGCCGGCGCCGGCCTCCAAGCCGCCCAGGCCCAAGGCCCCCGCCGCAGTGGCGGCGCCGCTCAAGAAGCCGCCCCTCCCGCAGCCGCCGCTGGTGCTCCCGCTCAAGCTGCCGCCCGCGCACCACTACCGCCAGCAGCAGGGCGGTGGGGCCCCGCGGAAGCGGCCGTACCGTCACCACCGCGGGGGAGGAGGATGCTCCGGCCGTCGCGTGTGCTGCCTCGCCACCGGGTTCGTCCTGTTCGCGCTCTGCCTCGCGCTCGCGGCCGCCTGCCTCGCGTATCTCTACTACCACCCACGCTCGCCGTCGTTCCACCTCCAGCCCGTCTCGCCCACGCGCTTCCGCGTCAGCAACTCCTCCGCGGTGTCTGCAATGGACGTCACCGTCCGCGTCAAGGTGGTGTCCTGGAACCCCAACGACAAGATCGCCTTCGAGTACGGCGACGGCGAGGGCCGCGTCGCGCTCGCCGACAGCGACGGCGACATCGCGCTAGGGTGGGCACCCGTCGGCGACTTCGAGCACGGCTCCCGGAGCGTTGCCACGGTGGGCTTCGTGGCGGCGGCCAAGGGGGTGGTGGTGGACGAGGCGGTGGCGGCGCGCGTGCGCGACCGGTACCGGCGGCGGCAGCTCGCCTTCAAGGTGGTCGTGGACACCCAAGTCGGCGTGAAGGTCGGGGCGGTGCGCTCCGGTATGGTGCCGGTCAGGTTGTTCTGCGACGGCGGCGTCATGGCGCCGCGCGGTGGCTCCAGCGGGACCGTGGTGGAGGCAATGAGCAAGTGCCAGGTATACCTGTTTAGAATGAGATGGTGAGTTCACTTCTCCATTTTTCTGCTTGCATTACTTGCTTATTGTTTTGCTATTGCAACAATTATTCTCAACATTTGCTTGTAAACGCATACGTAGTGTTTAGTTTCAGTTGTATTAATATATGAATTCGATATGCAAATAATAATAAAAGAGAAATTCTACCGTCGATAACATATGTAGTAAGTAGTGGCAGTAGGAATCAAATCTAACCATTTATTCTTTAATGGTATTTTAGACTTTTCCTAACCATTCATCAGGGGTATTTTAGAATTTTCCTAATTTGTTTACAATTTTGAATTTACCGAATACCTGGTGATATTCAGAGGCTTCTTATCCATTCATCCGTCATTCATCAGGATCACAGAACGTATTTTATCATAGAAGACAAATAGTATGACGGTATTTTTTACCTTTTTACCCCTTTCTGAATTTTACTATCAATACTATATATGGTAGTATAACTAGATCTAAATTGATTTTCAACCATTAGATTCAAAGGAATGGATGGTTTATATTAATTTTAATCCACTGTAAAAAAAGCTCTAATAATAACAACAATAACTACTACTACACGCAAACACAATTTAAGTAAAACCTTGCCACACTCATTGATAGTCTGACAGTGATAAGCAATACTCCCTCCAATCATAGATACATACCGTTTTAGATACAGATGTAGTTAAATTTTTAAAACTTTTACTATGAATATCTTTTTAAATATTTAAATTGGATACATCAAAATTATATGTATAGATTTGTCACGAAAAATGCTTTCATAATATTATAATTTTATTGAGTTTTATAAATATATTACGATAGAAATTAGTGATTAGAGTTGTGATTTAGACATCATGTCAAATATCCAAAAGATATGTATTTATGACGGAAGTAAGTACTAGGCAAGCCTCGTTTGACGCTTTCGTGCAACTTGCACGAGACTGACCTATTAAATAATGTGACAGGAGCATGTCCAAAAAAACTTTGGTGATACGCATAGTATCACACTTGACACACAATAAATCGCCCAAGATACCAATTTTGTTGCACAGGCATCTGAATTCCGCATCTCGATCGATCCTAGCTGATCCATGAACCATCCCTCCAAAGCACAAGGAAAGATTCCATAGGTCAATGGGTAATTAGGACACAAGCCAACTATTAAGGCATATGTTCGTACGAGTATGAGGTGTCATTGTCGTGTAGGGTGGCCCTAGCAAGACACATTTTGTGGCCACACAAGTTGCCACAGGCTACAGCCTGCTACAGTTGATCAGGTAGATCCGTGGATTATAGAATGGAGACGGAGCATCTGCCTTGCTCGCCGCCGATGAGCGATCGAAACGGCTCTCTCCAAGCAAAAGCAACCCAGGATTCTCTCTGTCCCTAGCTATTGTAGTAGGCTTAGGTTGCACGCATCTACGTACACACACGTGTACACGGTATACCATCACAGACACAGCCATCGCAATCCAAAAGTGTGCTTTACTTTACGTCTTTCTACAGTTAAGACATTTGAAATCTTCAAACCAATCCAAGTGATCTGTAGCAACAGGAATATGAACAACCAGTTAGAGGTAGGAGGGATAAACGACCCTCCTGCATTTGACATGGTTACATAACCCCAAGAATATCGCATAACACACGAATGAATCTTTCGCTTATTGCTCATTATTGTGTAAGAGATTTTGCCCGTAGGCATAGCATGTTAGCAACGCTCCGAAGTAACGAAAATGCTCAGATGTTGTACGGTACATTACTGCATCTTGCATGGCTCCATGGTTGTCTACCAAAATTTCACAAAGTTGCCAAATGTGACGAGATTGGGTGGACTAATAGGGAAACTCTTTAGGCACATTGGATCCTAGATGAGAGCAACATGATTGGTACAACTGTGCAAGTAAGGACCAGTGTCTAACCTAAAAGCGCCTACCTGAAGTGGCTTACAAGTTGAGTGATCAGTGATCACTGTTCAGAGGTCGACACGTACATGCCAACGTTTTGGATTGCACAGAGCCTAGAAAGAGATCTGAAATTTCCAGCGAAAGTATTTTTTTGTAAAGATTTTAGTTGAGGTGATTTAGTTGTAATTAAGAATGCAGTTTTGCTGTACGATGAAGATTAATCTTCCGCTTTTGACAAGTAAAGGCAGAGAGCGCCGTGCCTTTCTTTCACAGACAATGGTTGAAAAGTAAGGTAGCATTTTACTTCAGCACAGTAGCACTTAATCTGAACTGTTGACGATATGATCAGATGGCCTAGAAAAGAGGGTAGACATATTACTAGGCGCTCTGCATAATCTCTGTCCGGTGTGTCATGGCTCTGATGCCCACTGACCATGGTCCATGATCAGCTCTACATTGCTTACCTGTTGTTATCTAGGGCATTTCAAACAGTCTGAAAAACGTAGAAATTGGATGATTCAAAAGCTCTAAGTAATTGACCTTTTCTTCGTGACGAAATTCTTTCAGGTTTAGCTTGAACTGAAGGCGCATCCAGGACAGTAATTGTCTGCTACCTGCTTAGAATCGAGCTAATGTCAGTGGCGCCGAAGCTGCAGACGCTGTAACTTATTTGCGTTTTCTGCCGACGAGATGATGATTGGCTTGCTTGGAACTCGATTGGTGGCGATCGAGAACGTCGTGCGTGGACGATGGTTAGATATGTATAGCCTGAAGACTCCGAACTCTGAAGCATGTAAGAGTTAAAAGAAACAAGTTTGTAACTATATATTACTCCCAGCTCCCAATTCTTTTGATTGTGTGGTAATGAAATGGTCGTTCGGTGTCTGCGCGCGCGCTTGGCTCTCCCAAACTCTGGTCCTTGTTGAAACCTCCTTCCAGATTTGAAGTGACTGTGCGGTGAATGTCATGATCTGATTGGTTTGATTTGATCCGATTGGATCACCTGCTTAGTTACTGAAACAGGTAGTCAGACGACACACACAGTTGAATTGATCTCTCGTCACAAGCTTTGTTGGACCAATTTTTTCACTTTTGATTCTGTATCTTCGTTCAGCATGTGTTGAAACCATATATATACACACTAATAGTTATATAGTTTAAACGAAAGCAGCCTGACGAAACTTGTGCTTTTGCACAGGGTGTCTAGCTCAAGCCTGAAGATGAGCAAGAGAGGTGATGGCATGCCGAAACTGATGATGGGGTCAATAGCGCCATAGCGGGTTAAAACTGAAAAGTGTGTGTGTAGTACGCTCTGCATTTCCTTTTAGTTCTGTTCGTCAGTAAGAGAATTGAATTGTGTGGTAATCCGTCCGAAGTATCTTGATTAATTCTTGTATGGCTGGGTTGGCTAGCGACCCCGGCAGTCATCCTACGAAAAAAATGGTTAGCAACGGGGACTACGGCGGAGCGCTGGCGATCAGCGGCGACTGCGTAACCGACGATGGGAGTTCCGATGATTGTGGCATTGCTTGGTGGTTTATGTTGGAATTATTGTGCTAGAGGCCTATTAGCTCACAAATAATTATTGAAAAATCTCAAAGATCTATTACGTAGAAGAGAGGTAAAAATGCAATAGTCCCATATTGCTAGTGGAGGTAGATGAATACCATCTTATAAGGGAGGTTCTCTCCATCATGCTTGAGCATTAGAAGAAGAAGAAGAGAACACACGTGCGTGCTCGCTTGCCTCGCCAGGTGTCGCGCGTATGCGACGTGAGCGTGAATGGCGATTTAATTTTCTCTCGCATATACGCAGAATAGAGATCAGATATCTCTCTGTTCTATATTCAATTATTATCATAGCTTATTTTCGGAATAAATTCATCATTAATATTCCTAATTATCCATCAATCCAAAATGAGGATATTCAATTATTATCATAGCTTATTTTCGGAATAAATTCATCATTAATACTCCTAATTATCCATCAATCCAAAATGAGGCAATGAGATCGGATAGATTTACCGGTGTACATTTTAAGAGATGACAGACGCGAGCCACTCTATGACTCACGGCTATGAACGTCTATTAGGTTGCGGCTAGCAAACCTGAAAGAACCCTTACTGCTGAGCAGGAAAAGGAGTTCAAGGATGCCACCATAATTTTTGTAGGATGCGTTCTTAGTATTCTTTCAGATCGCCTTTGCGACGTGTATATGCACATATCAGATGCAAAGGAGTTGTGGGAGGCACTTGAAAATAAATTCAGTGTCTCGGATGCTGGCAGTGAACTGTATGTTATGGAGCAATATCATGACTACAGAATGGTTGGTGCCCATTCTGTGGTTCAACAAGCTCACGAGATACAGTTCATTGCAAGAGAACTTGATCACCTCAAGTGCATCTTACCCGACAAGTTTGTGGCTGGTGGCATCATTGCCAAATTGCCTCCCTCGTGGAGGAATTTTGCCACATCTTTAAAACACAAGAGGCAAAAAATCTCTGTTGAGAGTCTGATTGCGTCTCTTGATGTTGAGGAGAAAGCTCGGGCGAAGGATGTTCACCCAAAAGTGGTTGAGGGACAATCCAACGCTAATGTTGTGCAGCGTCCTGGTTCTGGAAAATACAAGTCAAAGAAAAAAGCTGTTCAGACTACCAACTTTAAGAAGAAGAAACAGCAGAATGACAAGCCTTGCTTCGTGTGTGGTGAGATTAGATATTAGGCAAAGAAATATCCAAGCCGCAAATGAGGAAAGGATTAGCAGGGACAGAACTCCAAATTTGTCAATGTGACTATTGGCAATGCCGAGAAGGAGACACATGGGTATGGTAATTTACTTATTGTTCTTTCGGCTAGTCAATCTACTGATTGGTGGATTGATACTGGGGCTAATATTCATATTTGTGCTGATGTATCATTGTTTTCTTCTTACCAGGTTGCTCGAGGTTCCTCCATGTTGATGGGACATGGGTCACATGCTTTTGTTCTTGGTGTTGACACGGTAGATCTGAAGCTTACTTCAGAAAAGATCCTGCGGCTAAAGAACGTGCGGCATGTCCCTTCAATCAACAAGAATCTCGTTAGTGATTCCCTTCTTTGCAGAGAAGGGTATAAGTTGGTGTTTGAGTCGAATAAAGTAGTCATATCAAAGTATGGACTATTTATTGGTAAAGGCTATGATAGCGGAGGCTTGTTCCGCTTTTCCCTTGAGAACGTCTATAATGAATTTGTAAATCATCTTTGTGACAATGTTATTGGTAGTGAGGCAAATGTTTAGCACTCACGACTATGTCATATTAATTTTGGTTCTATGTCTTGGCTTTCTGGTATGAAATTAATTCCAAAATTTTTCATTGTCAAATGTTCTAAGTGCCAAAGTTGTGTGCAGTCTAAGTAACCTCGCAAGCCTCATAAGGCAGCCAAGGAAAGAAACTTGGTACCATTATACACTCAGATATCTGTGAGATGAATGGTGTGTTGACGAAGGGTGAAAAAAGATACTTCATGACTCTAATTGATGATGCGACTAGATTTTGCTATGTGTATCTCTTAAAAACAAAAGATGAGGTTTTAGACTACTTTAAAATCTATAAGGCAGAAGTTGAGAATCAACGGGAAAGAAAAATCAAAAGAGTTAAGTCGGATCGTAGTGGAGAGTATTTCTCTAATGAATTATCTCTATACTGTGCAGAGCATGGTATCATCTATGAGAGGACGTCTCCCTATTCGCTCCAATCTAATGGGGTTGCTGAAAGGAAGAACCGCACCCTGAATGACTTGGTTAATACCATGTTGGACACTGTGGGATTATCTAAGGCATGGTGGGGGAGGCCTTGTTGACCTCGAGTCATATCCTAAATAGAGTTCCCATTAACAATAGTGTGGTAACTCCATATGAGGGATAGAAAGGAAGAAAACCATCTCTATCTTACTTGCGCACTTGGGGGTACTCGGCGAAAGTCAATGTGCCGATAATAAAGAAGCGCAAATTTAAACCTAAAACTGTTGACTGTGTCTTTCTGGGATATGCTCATTGCAGCATTGCCTATAGGTTTCTAGTATTTAAATCTAAGGTATCCGACATGCATGTCGGTACGATAATGGAGTCTCGAGATGCAATGTTTTTTGAGAATATATTTTCTATGAAGAATATGCATAGCATTTTGAGTCAGGCTTGTGATTCAACTCCTGAACCTGCCATACCAATTGAGCATTTTGAACAAACACATGAACAAAGTCCTGAGGAGGATGACAGTGATGCTCCTAGAAGGAGCAAGAGACAAAGGACCGCAAAATCTTTGGTGATGATTTCATTGTGTATCTTTTGGATGATGTTCACAAGACTATTTTAGAAGCATATGCATCTCCTGATGCTGACTATTGGAAGGATGCGGTCCGTAGTGAGATGGATTATATTCTCACTAACGAAACTTGGAAAATCACTGTAAGGACCCGAATCCACTGATTCGAACCCACTGTGTTTACCGCACTAGTCCCAGGATCAACGCTAGTGCACACAGCGTAACATTGGTACATATCACATCATACACAACGATAATAGAATAATAGTTCATTTATTGATATAGCTAAATGTATGATCTTATGACCAACTTACATTATTAAGCCACGCAGGGCAAGACTGAAAATATAAACTAATAAATATGCAGCGGAAAGTAGAAAACGTAGATAGCTCATCAGTTCACCACAGGCAACCGACAAGGCTCGGACCTTAATGACTCGTGTCTTCCTGGACTTCCTCTTCCAACACAGGTGTAGATTCTTCAACTGTTGATTGTTGTTTGTTTGGCAAGGGTGAGCACTTAAAGCACTCAACAAGTTGTGCACAGAATGCAATTCTATGTATCTATATGCAAGGCTTATTCCAACGGATAGGCTATTATGGCTATTTTGCAATAAGCAGCATTTATGAACACATACAGTAAATAGATTGTAAAGACTGTAAAACAAATAGTAATAGTAAATAGATTCAGTATTTCTCAAGTAAACCAAGTTTCCAATCCTAAGTCAAATTCCATTTTCCATATGGCCTTCCGCCATCCCAACCAAGTTGTCCATTTTAATTCATCTAATCCTTAACTGTAATTCCCGAGCATTGCTCAATACCGCGAGCACGGCTATCCGAATAGTTTCACACTCTGCAGAGGTTATGCACTTTACCCACGCGATACAACCAAACACCACCAAGGCGAGTGATTATAACAAAGCTTTTACAATGCGCTGGCTTAACCCGATACTACCCGCTAAGGTTTCAACACTGGTGGGTCTGAAAACCATAACCAGGGCCCCCCTCTTGCGCCATGTGAATTACACCATAACTCGGGAACTCACACCGACCACGATAGTACCAAAATTAAGACATTGCAAATTACTCAGCTAGGCTGGCCCATACCAGACATGTGGTTGCATGATTAACTCAGGTCAAAGGCTTGCAAGGTTAAGTCCTTAGTGTGATCAAGGCAAGACATCCACATACCCTCTGCCCATTGGGCCCACCTTGGCCTCCTCGCCCCTTGTCACTTGCCCCAATCTAAGTGATTATCACCCAAGTTGATTACCAAGCACCACGTGCCATCAACAATTCAACATCGTTGCATGACATGACTCGTCACAACAACTCAATCTCATCGTGTGATCCACATGACACACAAGTTCATAACATTGTTCCATATTCCATTAATCAAGATTAATTATCAATGATTCTGACACATGTGATGACGTGGCATGGCTAAGCAACTAATACGGACTAATCCTCCAATGTTGATTATAATTATTAACCAACTATATTTAACCAATCTAGGGTGACAATAGATCATGGCATACAATGACAAGGTAGGGTATAGATCAATCTGGTACATTAGCTAAGCCCAATCTAATTTGAAACAATTGTATACTTGAAATATATGCAATAGGGTAAAACAAATATAGCAATTTTATAACATGGGTTCAACATGATCAAAGCACAACTTGCCTTAGAATAGGTTCTGATCTGGTTCTGGAACTTGCTCTTGAGTTGCTGGATCTTCCTCCGAAGCGTCGCACAATTCAACGTCTACGCGTACCGAAGGAGAAAAACAAATAAATACCAAAATAGAGATAAATTGAACTCCAAAAATCAAATAAAATTCACCATTAAATAGATCTCAATTTTACAAATTTCTAGAAATTTGAATCACTCAAATCCGAGTTAAATTGCAAAAGATATAGCCTTTTGAAGTTTGAAATAAATACTCAAATTGTAAAAATCAGAAAATCAGAATTAATAGATTTATTTTAAAATCGAAAACAGATTTATTGCGTCATCATGACGTCATGCTGGTGTCAGCCTGGCTTGGACCAATCAGAGCACGACACGTGGCCCGGTGCATAGACCTGGTCCACGGAACCTCCTCTGGTCTACCGTGAACCCGGCGTATGACGCCTCGGTGCCTGTGCCCGCCACGCGGCATGATCTGGTTGGTCGCCCGCACGGTTCGATCTAATCCACAGAAACACGATCGAAAGGCCCCGGTTGTTCGCGACGCGGCGGAACCTCACCCCTCCGCTACAGATCGGACGGCCCACGGTTCACCCGCCAACAATGGCGACGCCGCCACGAGGCTTTACCGGACATGGAGAAGATGACGAACCCGACGGCGATCCGACGACGTTCCGGCGACGAGACCTTACCGATTCGATGCGTAGCTTCTCGGTGAACCCAGATCTGGGACCAACGCGGCGTAGAACGGCTCGACGGCGACGTTTTCGATCAAAACTCGCGGCGGTGCACCCACGAACTGCGGTGAGGTCTAGCGGTTGCTACTGGGCTCCACGGGCGGCGGCGCTTTAGCGGAAAGGTGCGGCAGACAACGATGAATCCAAGGCCTACGGGTGGCGGCTTATATAGCGCTCGCCGACGCGCAAACGGTGACCTAAGTCGGCACGGCGATGAACTCGCGAAGAACTCGGAATCCGGCGACGCAACGGAGACGAACTCCCGATGTCCATCCGATCTTCAATCAACGGACGAGATCTCCCCGAGACGTGGTACAATCCGGCTCGGATACGATATCTAACGGCGGCGGTTAATTCCTTTCCTTTTCTGCTCCCCTTAATCCGAGCCGTCCAAAGCAGATCCAACGAACCACGATCTTAGGGTTTCCATACCAACTCCACCGCCCGATCACGATCTATCGGCTCAGGGCGGTTGGGCCGCACGACCGCGCATGCACGGAATCCGGGCCGAGGCCTAGTACTGTTCATGCCGATTTTAAAAGGTTTTCTATTTAAAATAATTGCTGAAATTCATTTAATTTGTTCTAGGCAAATAAATTATCAGGAAAAATCCCAGAAAAATCTCAAAAATACTTTGAGACATTCTGGACTCCAATAAAATATTTTTGGAAAAACTTTATTTTAACTTTGCACAGATTTAAATAAATTTGAGCAAAAGGGTAATAAACTTAATTTAAAATTAATTCAGATAAATCCAGAAAAATCAAATAAATTCCAGAAAATCATAAATGCACATTTAAACAATAAAATTTAATTAAGCCAAATTTTGGGATGTTACAATCACAGATCATCCTTTTGGTTGTAAACTAGTTGGATGCAAGTGTGTGTTAAAAAAAAGCTTAGGCCTGATGGTAGTATTGAGAAGTACAAGGCTCGGCTTGTGGCCAAGGGTTACACTAAAAAAAAAGACGAGGATTTCTTTAATACTTATTCACCTGTTGCTAGATTGATCACAATACGTTTACTATTGTCCTTGGCTGCCTCTATTGGTCTTCTCGTTCATCAAATGGATGTTAAGAAAGCTTTCCTTAATGGAGAGTTAGATAAAGAAATCTATATGGAACAACCCGATGGATTTGTAGTAAATGGTTAAGAGAACAAAGTGTGTAAGTTGCTAAAATCTTTGTATGGCCTTAAGCAAGCACCCAAGCAATGGCATGAGAAGTTCGATAGAACTTTAACATCTGAAGGCTTTGCTGTAAACGAAACTGATAGATGTGTATACTACCACTATGGTAGGGGTGAGAGAGTTATTCTATGCTTGTATGTGGATGGCATACTTATATTTGAAACAAATCTTGATGTGATTAATGAGGTCAAGATATTTTTATCCCAAAGCTTTGATATGAAGGATCTGGGAGAAGCTGATTTAATTCTGAACATCAAGCTGATTAAAGGTGAGGATGGGATGACACTTGTGCAATCCTATTATGTAGAAAAGGTCTTAATCCGTTTTGGCTATATGGACAGTATGCCTTCTCCAACACCTTGTGATTCTAGTTTAATACTTCAGAAGAACCGAAGAATTACTAGGGATCAACTGAGATACTCTCAGATTATTGGTTCACTTATGTATCTAGCTAGCGCTACAAGGCCTAACATCTCGTTTGCTGTCAGCAAATTGAGCGAGTTTGTCTCTAATTCGGGTGATGATCATTGGCGTGCTCTTGAGAGAGTAATGCGTTATCTGAGAGGTACTATGAGTTATGGAATTCACTATACTGGGTATCCTGGTGTACTTGAGGGATATAATGATTCTAACTAGATATCTGATGCTGATGAGCTCAAGACCACGAGTGGGTATGTATTCACTCTTAGTGGTGCTGCTGTCTCATGGAGGTCTTGTAAACAGACCATATTAACAAGGTCAACCATAGAAGCAGAACTCACAGCATTGGATACAGCCACTGTCGAAGTAGAATGGCTTCGTGAGCTATTGATGGACTTACCGGTAGTTGAAAAACCGATACCGACTATCCTTATGAACTGTGATAATCAAACGGTTATCGTGAAAATGAACAGTACAAAGGATAACATGAAGTTCTCAAGACACGTAAAAAGACAGTTGAAATCTGTCAGAAAATTGAGAAACTCCGGAGTGATAGCTTTGGATTATATCCAAACCGCTAAGAATCTAGCAGATCCATTTACAAAGGGTCTATCACGAAAAGTGATAGATAGTGCATCAAGGGAGATGAGAATGAGACCTACCAAATAGTTAACCACAGTGGTAACCCAAACTATGTGATCGGAGATCCCGTGAATTAGTACCTGGGTAATAACAAGCTGTTGGATCAACTGAAGAAGAGTACATTCTACATCCCACTCCGTGAAAGATGGCGTACTCTTAAAATTTGTGAGGCAGGTTGACTACGGTCTTAATGTGTTCTGTTGGTTTTTACACAAACAAAGATGTTGTCCCACAGAGCATTCTTGAAAGAACACACCTATATGAGTCCGACTGTTGGTCGCAGTCCGTGAGACGTGGGTACTCTCTAAGAAGCTCATGAAGAGGCCAAGGAGTATGACTTATACGCTCCACCTGAGGGGTAGACTGTCGGCAGCCTAGTATTAGTCAGGGCTTTAAGTGAAACTTGTCTGCGCAAAACTTGCAATTCAAGGCATAGTCTATTGTTCAAGTTGTAGATGAATGTAGCTTAGAGTTCAGGTGCAATTCAAGGCATGGTCCATTGTCAACGAAAGCTGGTATAAAAATAATACTTTGAAACAGGTAAAGACCTATGGGATCTCTAGGATCTGGTGGAGGATTGTTGGAATTATTGGGCTAGAGGCCCATTAGTTCACAAATAATTCTTAGAAAATCCCAAAGACCTATTAGGTGAAAGAGAGGTGAAAATGCAATAGTCCTATATTGCTAGTGGAGGTGGATGAAGATCACCTTATAAGAGAGGTTCCCTCCACCATGCTTGAGCATGAGAAGAAGAAGAAGAAGAGAACATATGCGCTCGCTCACTCGTCTCGCCTCGCCACTCCACGCCAGGCAAGGCGACGTGCGTACGCGACATGCGCGTGAATGGTGCAGCGAAATCGAGTCCGATGGATTGCGCAGGCGCAGTTCTCTTTTGCAGTTTTTGCAGCGTGGGACTAAGTAGTCAACACGGTTATGTTAGCGTGGTATTAACTGCGTGAACTTATCCGTAATTGACTCGAATCGTGGAGTGGATTTTACGCGGTATCCGTAACCAACTCATATCGTGCTCCACAATTCACTCTCTGTTATATATACGCAGAACAGAGATCAGATATCTCTCGAACCTTTTGCCTTCCCTCAGTACT
The DNA here is from genome assembly GCA_036346275.1 of Otatea glauca. Taxonomy (NCBI): domain Eukaryota; kingdom Viridiplantae; phylum Streptophyta; class Magnoliopsida; order Poales; family Poaceae; genus Otatea; species Otatea glauca. The sequence goes on from CM070713.1 coordinate 16,397,747, forward strand.
GCGTTGCATCCGTCTTCCCCGTCCCTTCGCCGGCGTGCACCGACTGTTGGGAGAGTAGGTCTCCAAAACATTCGTCCTTGAGATCCTGCATCGGGAGAGGACGAATTACGTTTTTGAGAAGCGTCTTCTTGCGACTGCTCGCTGTCTTCTTCACCGACGATCGGCTTCGACTACATCGCCTACTGATCTTCATCAACGTCTACTACCGGTTCGGTCATGTCTTCGCGTCATCTCGGTAACGCACGCGAACCATCTCTTTGTTCTGTTTATCTAAGAATATGGATGAGATAGACATTGCAATAGTCATATTGCTTGTGTCTAGTCTATGTGTTTCCTCTGTTTTGTCTTCGATTGTTGTTATAGCTTATTTTCGGAATAAATTCATCATTAATATCCCTAATTATCCAACAGTTTATCAGTTCCTGATCTTAGATTTTGGGGACGGAGGATAGCGAACGGTGGTGGGGCGACAAGGTGGAGGCGATGGGTGGTAGTGGCGGCAGCCAACGGCGAGTCAAGTGTCAAGTTATGCTTCGTGAACAGCGTCGGGTAGCGAGGAGCAACGTAGTGTGTACTGCGGCGATGGTCGTGGACGGGGAACCAAAAGGACCAAAGAGGTGGTATAGAAGGGCGACTACTACCGGCAGTGCTGCAGATGAGGGTCTGGCATTTCTGGCGCCGGCAAACATACAAATTCCATGATATGGGTGGTACTGTGGTAGGATTCAGAGAATGGCATAACCAGAGTTTACTTTGAGTAGTGTTTTTACCATCCTTAAGAGCTAGGTAAAACTGCTAAGAAAGGTGCTTCTATACATTTTTTTTAAAGTTGTACAAATATTAAAGTATGAATGAATGATAGATGGTAATGACTTATCCCTTTGCTTGCTTCAAGATTTGTGTAACTTGTACTGAGAGGAAAAATATAAAGCATTACTCAACCGCCAAATTAACATTAAGATTTTGTATATCCTATTACTTTTATCTTTTAAGTTTTTAGTATATTTTGATACTAGCTCAAGTACGATGTAGTACAAAGAAGTATGTCATCTCATGAGATCCATGAATTTTGATGTACCGTATGATTGCGATCAGATCTGATGGTCTCGTCGTGATCTTGTGGGATGGATCCAAGCCGGCCATGGTGTAAGGCCCACCCAAGGTTCGTAAAACAGACGAAAACCGCTCGAAAATCGCAGTTTTCGACGGTACTGAGCCAGTTCGACATCCAAAACCGGTCTAATTAAAAAAATTCAAAAAAAATTTATGCGACACAAAATCATGTGGCAACACCGCACTAGTCAGCACCCACTAATTGGCCGATCGATTTTTGATTTTTTTTAAAAAAATTAATTCATAATCCTTCAATTTCTGACTATTTTTAAGTGATTTTCGACTCGGTAATTTCGATTTTCTAACGGTTTTTTCGAATTCGATTTTGTCAACCGTGGCCCACCCAAACGAAGACTTACCCAACGTTGCCGACCAGCCAAAACCGCGTGGACGGCCGACCGTACCTCTACTAGGTCGTCACCCACCCAACGGGACGGACCACGGATGTTTCCCCGTCCCGTTCCAAATCCACCGCGTTCTCTTTTCCCCTTCCTTTCCTCTTCTCTCTCTCCCCTCCCACGGTCCTCGAGGCTCCGTGCGCAGCCGCAGCCAGCCAGGAAGCTTCCTCCTCCACCACCCTTCCTCTCTTAAATACCCCTTCCAATCCGCCGTCTCCGTTCCACTGTGCTCAGGTTTTGAGTAGCTCGCACGTCGTCTACTTCTCGGTTTGGTTTGGAGGAGGCAGGGGTAGGATACAACAGTGGTGTTGCTGCCGCGGCCATGGCGTCGAAGAGGATCTTGAAGGAGCTCAAGGATCTGCAGAGGGATCCCCCGACCTCCTGCAGCGCCGGTACTTCTCTCTCCTCTTATCCTCTTTTCCTTTTCTTTTTGCAAAATATTAGAAGAGCTCGTGTGCGTGGTGCGCCGGTGCTTGTTGATTTGCTCTAGCTGTGGCTATCGCTAGATCTGTGTGTCGGTGAGGGAGGGGGTTACTGGTTAGTGGTCAGGTTGATTAATTGCTTGTAGGTGTCGTCAAGTAGATGGTTTGGTGGTGAATTGGAGACGCAGGCTCGCAGCCCAGCTGAAAATTTAGAATTTTTGATGGACGATTCTTTCTACCGTAACTTCGACATATACCAACTTTTACAATCATTCAATGAAAATATTGAAAAGAAAATATCCACGATCCGCATTTTTGAATTAACCAATAATTTCGATACAACATCCTGCCAGCTAAGTTCAGAGCATGAGCGATCTCGAACTTAATTTTGCGCTGAACAATTTGTACATCGTAATCTGGAAATCATTAGAAGATGAGCGTCAGTGCAACATGGATAGCTAACTCCTGAATGTCAAAGTGTCAAGAATTCGGTTTTCAAATGTTAATTGGCAAAAACTTGAAGAAATGCTTAGTTCTGAATGAACTTTTGAATCACGAGCATAGCTACACTTATTGTGTGCAATGGACATTACTCTTTAGGTGACTAGAATATTTGCATAGACAAAACTTGCGCTTGTGAGCATCTGAACCTGGGTGTTATCATACGAGTTTGTACTTGCTACCTCTACATTGATGGAATTTGGGATATCCTGTTTCATGCTCTTACATGATGATGTAATCTGCCTTACTATCTACAAATTAGTTTCGCATTTGAGTTTAACTCTGTACAAATGCTTCATAGTTTGTTTAATATTGTAAAACTGAGGTTTGGATACTCAATTCCTCATGTATGACTGATAGGAATGCTTTCTTAACCTATCAGGACCTGCGGGTGAAGATATGTTCCATTGGCAGGCAACAATTATGGGTCCATCAGATAGCCCTTATGCAGGCGGCGTCTTTTTGGTTACAATCCATTTTCCTCCGGACTATCCATTCAAACCACCTAAGGTAAGGACTAGGGACATGGATACATCATATTGAACTTACACATTTAACCATACATTCCTTGCTTTGATATAAGCATTCTAAAGCTATTCAAGCAATGGAGTAAATTGGGTCGTATGAAAATCTTATGCTTAGAATTTTCCTGGAGCCTGTCAGGCAATTGTAGCGTTTTTTCTTGGGTGGAATATGACAAGTTGACAACTAGCCTAATCTTTGCTAGGTTTTAGATAGTTGAAAATATATTGTTGCCAATTCTTTTTGGCCATGTCTCGATCATTAGATTTGTTGATTAGAAGATCTCAACACCACACAATCAGTGGCTTCTTTTTTGAATGTATAGTTGCTTGCAGCTATTTGTGACAATGTTACAAAACTCATTGAAACTGACGTGTAGAGGTTCTTTCCTTTCCTTGCTTCAAGTAATTGGGCATCCATACTGATAATTGTATTGTACTGATCTAAGAGCATCAATGCTTTAACTCATCCTCTGGTATATTTGTGTATGTGATTGCTTTTAGATGAGGGTTAATGAGTTAATTACGATGGTGTATGTAGCAGCTGTTCTAATTACCTCGAGAATGATAATCAGCTTAGCTTCCCTGTTCCCTTTCTGGTCTTATCAAATGCTTTTTGAACATTGTTAGAACAGTGTATTATCTCAAAGTAGGATAATTATTTGTTTATTTGTTCATGGTCTTTATCTGGTTATGCCACCGCCAGTATGTTCCTGGTGGCCGGAGCACAGCAGTGTGCAGGTGGTTGTTAGATATGAATTAGCTGTGCAGTATTAGTCTCTTGTATTAGGTGTTCTCTGCATATTTACCTATACATGTAACATGTATATTTAGGCCTTTGGCCCATTGGAATAGAATTGAGGTCCATTCCAACAGTTGTGACCCTGGTTCGGTCCTGGCGTGAAAAACACCCTTGTTTGGAAGTTGTGCCAACTGCTATCTTAGGCAGAGTTATTGCACATGCTGATGGTTCATTGGCTGTCATGTAGCCGAAGTTATAGGCCATAGTTAGCAGTTTCACTTATAACTCACTCAAAAAGTGATGATCCATTATTAGTTGGAGTTGGACTTCCCTTGCTTTTTGTTTTTCTTTTTTCTGTTTGTAAGTTCGTTATTCTGATTCTGCAGAACAATTACAATAATCGTATATATTGCAGGTGGCATTCAAGACAAAGGTGTTCCATCCAAATATTAACAGTAACGGGAGCATCTGCCTTGATATCTTGAAGGAGCAATGGAGCCCTGCATTGACCATTTCAAAGGTTGGTTTGTCGCTCTTCCATTCTTTTCTTTCAAAGTCCCATGTGCCATGTGCTTGGGTTTTGGGGCTTACACACTGACTTTAAAGTAAACTTTGTTTGGCTTCAGTTCTAAACTAACTTCTTTCATTAGGGATGTTCATTCTTTGTTTGATGGTTTCAGTTCTAAACTAACTTCTTCCATTTGGGATGTTCATTCAGGTTCTCCTCTCAATTTGCTCCTTATTGACGGATCCAAATCCTGATGACCCGTTGGTTCCGGAGATTGCTCACATGTACAAGACCGATCGGTCTAAGTACGAGTCCACCGCGAGGATGTGGACCCAGAAGTATGCAATGGGCTAGCATTCCGGACTAAGGAACATGACGTCTTATATGATGATCTTCTGGTTTTGCAATTGTATTGGCTTGTATTCTCCTCTGATATCCAGCATTTAAGAAACAGCAAAAACCAAAATGAAACTTGAGTTGTCGCGTGGAATCCTACTCTAAGAGCTTCAGCTACTGTAAATTAAGCAATCGAACATCTATATGATATTTAATAGGCATTCTAATTGTTGGTTTTGTTTCGGGTGAATATCTTATATATCATTGAAAGTTTGTCTCATTCCTTATATCCCACTTATTTCAGGTGGCATGTAAGGAATTAAATTAATCCTTTTGTTTTCATGAGTAACAAACTGTGCGATAATGGGGAATTCATCCCTTTTCTAGCCCTTCCTCCTCATTTTTTTTTCAAATTTAGCCCCTTGTGAATGCATTTTCAGAATTAGCCCTATTCTTGATCGGGGAAGCGTCGGAAGGTGACACGTCACTTTCTGTTCTCCCCTACCGCTGAAGAGTCTCCTGCGCTTCCCATCCATGGCAGTCTGCCTTCCATGCTCCCCTGTTGCGGTAGCTCAGCTGTCGTGCTCCCTCATCGCAGCATCAACGTGGCAACCTAGCTGTAGAAGCTACTGCTCTCGTGGTTCGTCGGTTGCAGCGCTAGCATCAACGTGGCAACCTAGCTGTAGAAGCTACTGCTCTCGTGGTTCGTCGGTTGCAGCGCTCCCCAGGTGCAGTAGCATCAGGTTCCACACTCATTGGGCGCGAGAGTGTCTTCCGCGATGAAGAGGAGGTTAAATCAACAAATGATTTTACGAAAGTGCTAGATTTTGATAATGGGTACACTTACAAATCAGTTGTCAATTGTACTTATATGTCTTGCTTATTATTCTATAGTAATACAAAATTCACGAATTGGCACTTCGTGCCCCTAATTGATTTATCATTGTCTAATCAACGAAAGCTAAGTGCAATTGGTTATGTTTGAAGTTTTCATGCCATCCCACCATCTTAACAATCTATCCACTCATCCAACGGTCTAGATTTAAAGTTGTAGATGCCATCCCTTAGTAGCCTTCGTAACTACAACCTATCTATCTTTCTTTCTATCTATCAATACCTATATTAATTAGGAATTTTTTTTAAATAATACTATTTTTATTCTATTTTACAAAAATAATATGCCAAATTTTTTTTACAAAACTACCCACTTGTCGCCATTTCAAACGGCGACAGAGAGTCTGTCACCATTTCAAATGGCGACAGACAGCCTGTCGCCGTTTCAGATAGGGACAGGCTCTCTGTCGCCATTTGAAATAGCGACAAAGAGCAATCACCTCATGCGCCAATTGAAATGGCGAGACTCTCTGTCGCCATTTGAGTGGCGATGAGGCAGTACTATATATAAAGCACTGCCTGCCCCACTCGAGCCAGCCACCGAGCTCACAAAAAAAAAACAGAGAGGAAGAGAGGAGGAGAAGAAGAAGAAGAAGAAGGAGAAGGAGGAGGAGGAGGAGGAGAAAGGAGAGGGAGAGAAGGAGATTTGCATTTCGTCAGGTACTAATTTTTGTGTGTAAGTATTTAAATGTTAAATATGTAATATAGTAATCAGATTAAATAGAGTAATAATAGTTATTTAGCTAGATGACTTAGTTAGGAATGAGTACCTGATGCAAGTTGTTTAGCTAGTTGACTTAGTTAGGAATTTATAATTATTTCGGTACGGATAGATGTTTAGTTAGATGAATTAGTTAGGAATTTATAGTTATGTCGATATAGACAGATGTTTAGTTATATGACTTAGTTAGTAATTAATAATTCATTCGGTACGGATTAAAATGTAGAGGACTTGTAGGTTCTCTGATCGTAATAATAGTTATTTGATTAGAATTTGTGGATAAATTTTCGATGTAGGGATGACCTAGAGGTAGGGATTAAAATTTTGATTGTAATAATAGTTTTTTGATTAGAGATTCTGGATAAATTTTTGACGAACTGGGAAATGTAGAATCCAAATTCGGTTATTTGTGTACTGAGAAATCGGAGATGTCATGTAGAGCTGGCTGGCTAAAATTGTCAGGACCGAAAAATAACTCAATCTGTAGAGGTTCCTGACACATTAGTTTAGTCATGTTCTCATAGAAATTTGAAATGATTACGGAATCTGAAGAATTTGTAAGAATTGAAATATTGCAACTCTACTGATTAAACGCTGGCCGGCAAGTATGGACCGAAAGAAAAATGAATTAAACTACGTTCTTAGAATTCAAATTTGTGATCATTATTAGTCGTACAATGTAGCGTTAAATTGTGCAAATGTTAAGAATTGATGAATTTGCATGATGTATGGATGATAGAGTGAAATTTAAAATATATTATGGAGAAGGAGTTCGCACATGGGTGTTGAAGGGTAGATCTAAGTCATTTCGCAAGTGTAGAGGCTAGCACATCCACGCGCAGGGAGCGTTCATGGGCTACAGTTATGAGATGGTTGTACCACATGTTCTCTTTGGACCGTGAATTGCATGATCTGAAGTTACACGGAGTAGTTTGCCAGAGAATAGATTGCACGTACTGGGAGTTAATGGAAATGAGAGGGCTGAAATCTTAGAGTTCGTACATAAGAATTGCAATTGAGAAAGGATGACCATTAGTGTTATTGGCACAAGCATTTGAGAAAGTCAATACCGGGCATGCGACGCAGCAAGAGGTTGTTGGTGAAGAACCAGAGGAAGTTGGGGAGAGCAGTAGAAGTAGAGAAGGCTTAGTAGAGCAGGATATAGGTTCGGGTCAGTACGAAGTGCAAGGTGAGAGAGCTGATGTTGCAATGGGACAGGTTCAAGAAGCAATGGGTATGGCAGACGAGGGAGAAAACATTGAATCAGTGGTCGAAGCGATGGACACAGAGAATGAGGACTATGAGGCTTTAAGTAATGATGAAGCCGCTGAAGATCTATTCCCTGCGGAGTGGGATGAGTATCCGTTCGACAGGCTGGTGGTGAATGATGGCGAACAGTTCCCTTCACAGTATGATCAGAATGAGGTGAGACAAGGTGCAATTTACAAGAATAAGAGTGAGGTTCAAGAAGCAGTAATAGCATGAGCAGTGTCGTTGTGCAGAACCTTCAAGGTTGTAAAGTCCGATCAGCGGGTGTATGATGTCAAATGCCAGACGAAGGGTTGCCCGTGGCGTGTCCATGCGTACCAGCCTAAATGGGACACCATTTGGAAGTGTTCTATAGTTGTCCTACATACATGCGTACTAACGGAGTCTGCGCAGTCACATCGGAACATATCATCAGGCTTTATTGCCAATGCAATGTACGAAGAGATTGTAGGCAACCTAGATTTAGAGCCACGGGCCATCGTACTCGCAATACAATAGAGGTTCCAGTATACAATAAGCTACGTGAAGGCATGGAGAGCAAAGCAGAAGGCATTGGAAACACGGTTCGGCACGTACGAAGACTCCTACCAGAACTTGCTAGGTTTGCTTCAGGTGATAAAGGATAGAAATCCTGGAACTTATGTGGACATTTGTGAGCATCCTTCGCAGCGCTTCTCTGGGAAGATGGTTTTGAAGCGGGCATTCTTCTCTTTAGGTCCATGCATCAATGCGTTTAGGCATTGTCGTCCTTTGTTATGTGTGGATGGGATATTTTTGACTGGTAAATACAAAGGGCAGATATTGACTGCCATATGAGTGGATGGCAATAATCAAGTTCTCCCCGTAGCGCTCGCATTCGTGGAGGGTGAAAACACAGATAGCTGGCATTGGTTCCTACGGAATGTCAAAGTCGGTGTCGTTCATTAGCGGCCTGGAGTGTGTATCATACACGATCGGCATACCGGGCTTTTGAGGGTAATTATTCAGTTGCAGCAAGGTGTGGATGAGACTCATCCATAGCCTGATTTGCGTAGTAGGTGGTGCAAGCGCCATATGGGTGCCAACTTTTACAAGCAGTTCAGGAACAAGGAGCTAACAAAGCTTTTCAATAGGCTCTACGACCAGAACCAGCAGAGAAAGTTTGATGTACTCTGGAATTGGATGAGCTGACATCGAGGCACACAGCTGAGGCAACGAAGAGGGTAGCCCCGGCCATAGGGGAGGCCCCAGTCGCGCTGGAGGAGTTACCCACTAACCCTCCTCACCTGGTTCGAAGGAATGGGAGGGCTCTGAAATACTTCTCCGAATGGATAGAGCATGAGCCTAGGGAGAAATGGGCTCTGCTTTACGACACCGATGGTGCGAGGTATGGGGTCATGACAACAAACCTTGCGGAGGTTTACAACTAGGTGATGCGAGGGTTGAGACCCCTTCCCTTGGTTGGTATAGTTGAGGGTGTACTTCGTGGCATCACAAAGTACTTCGTTGATCGCCATGCAAGGGCGATCATGCGCATGAATCCTGCTATGAAGTACTCAGAGATGATTTCTACATACATGGAGGATAAAGGCAAGAAGGGGGAGATGCACGCAGCAACGAAGATGGGTACGAGGGAGCTCCGTTTCGAGGTGATGTGCAAGGAGAAAGTGGGTCGTAGGACGAACCGGCGGAAAGTTGCTCACGAATGCATCATACACAGTCAAACTTGTGTATCGCACTTTGCAATAAGCCTCGCCTATTACACGAGCCATGCTCCCATGTTATGGCTGCTCGCTCGATGATTCATATGGATCCGGTATATTCATGTCTCAATTCTTTAGTAAGGAAGTGTGGTCGCAACTTGAAGCCGAAATGTACGGTTTCCGAGTGGTGGGTTTATTCACGGAGCACAAAAAGCTGGGAGGATACACGTTGGGTCCCGGACATGAGCAAGCTAAAGGAGTAGGAAGAAGGCAATCCAGCGTATAAGGAATGATATGGACGCCACGAAAGTGGCCGCGTAAAGAAATGTTACGCTTGTAGGAGACAGGCACTCTTTCAAGAGTTGCCCAAGATTCAAAAGCCATGAAGTGTTATATGGTCTTTCATCTTGAATCGTGGTTTACTTCGATGCACTAGAATTTCATTTGCTTGTATCGAATTCGTACGTGTGGTCAAAATATGTACTATGAATGTTATTGTACTTGATTAAATGAGAGTGCAGTATGTTGTATTCATTTTGTATCTTTATAACGCTTTGCACATAGATGAACATTTTTACTTCCATGTATTACGTGTGCTCTAAATTACGACAGTACTTGTTCCATTCATATTCTATTTGTAATTGTTGTATTTATTTTGCACCTTTTTTACACCTTGTAGTAACATAAATATTTTTATTTGCAGGCATGGCGGGCGGACAGTTGTACGAGTTGCTTGACCCGTCGGTCGACACGACTCACCAGAGCCGTTTAGCGACCTTGCCCCCACAGGGTGGGGAGGCAGCATTGCAGCTTGGGGCCCTACGCTTGCGCACCCCCATGAGGGCGTGGCGTCTCGATCCGCGATGGATCTTGATGTTAGTTCAATTTCGTCGCAGTGTTGTACTCATGTCTTCGACACACACCACAATAATACTTGTCACATTCTTTTGCAGGTTGAGGGCGGCTGGCCTACTACCTGTTGCCCGTATGGTCAAGGCGACCGCCGCGGATGCGCAGGACCGACAGAGTGCCTCTAGGTGGTTCCGTTACGACAGGAGCTTGCTGACTGCTCTAGTGGACCGGTGGTGGCCTGAGACCACACTTTTCACCTGCCGTGTGGTGAGATGGCACCGATACTAGAGGACGTCAGTTACCTCCCAGGCCTGCCCTGCTCAGGGGATGCGATGGTTCCTGCAGATGTCGACCCAGAGTGGCAGGCAGATATCCTCCACCGGTTCGAGGGGGTGCTACCCGAGCACAAGACACGACTTCGCGGTGCGCAAGACGGTCCGACGCAGCGGTGGCTTGTGCAGTTCTACGTAAGTGCGATTTTTCCTTGTCGTATGTGATTTGACTCACCGTGTGTGATTTTCATTGCATTTAACAACCTAACCATTACTTTCTGCAGCCCGAGAGGATGGTAGCCGGAGCTGGGGAGCAGGCCGTCGCCCGGCACTTGGAGGCATACCTTCTGTGGCTCTTCGGGTGGGTCTTGTTCTGCTCGTCGCACGGGGACACTGTCGATAGGCACATGATCCAGTTTGCGAGGACGATCGCCGACGTCGACTTGGAGGAGATCCCACAGCTGGCTTGGGGACCTGCGGTATTTGCCGCGATGTACCGGGCACTGTGCGACGGGTGTCATCGCGTGTTCGACTCGCCCACTCTCGCTGGATGCCCTTTGCTACTACAGCTGTGGTCGTTCGAGAGGTTCCAGATCGAACGACCACTGATAGACCTGTCAGCTTACGGCCCAGACTTCTACAGGGTTCCCGGGGACGAGGTTGATCGTTCGACGATGGGGGCATTGTGGTGTCGCCGATCGGTTAGTACTATCTATCGTAGCCGTATGTTGTTTTTTTAATTCTCCACGTGCTGTACTAACGTCATCGATGTTGTTTTCTTTTGTAGCCGTGGTTCACCCCAGTTACGACGCACGCTTCGTACCCTCAGTACGTAGCGATGTTGGACCAACTCACGGACGACCACGTCATATGACGCCCCTACGTTCCTGAGCTTGTCCGAGCGCGTCGCGTCGCTTGGCTTTGTCCGCAGCGATGCATGCCGACGCGGCATACTGGTTGACACGACGTCACTTGGTGTTCGACGTGTTCATCGAGCCGTACGCCGCCCACCGCGTCTTGAGGTAGTTTGGTCTGCGGCAGGCGTTCCCAGTACCCACAGGCGACATCGTTCCGGCAGCCGTGCACTCATTCGTATTTCTACATTTTTTCCCTTCTATTAGTACTTACGATCTCAGTGGCTTGCGAATTAATGTTGCGCTTTCGTTTTTGTAGGTACACACCCAAAGGCTTCATCGACATGCAGAGCTGGGCAGCACGCATGGTACCTCATGCGCAGCAGTGGGCACTGGCTCTTGCGGATGTGATCGATGAGACTGCCCCCTACGACCACGGCACGTACGACGCATATATCGAGTGGTACAGCACGCGCACCCGCGTTCGAGTTGTGCGTGTCGTGGAGTCACCTCCCAGGCACGATCCGACCACTTCCGACATGTACCCCACCCAGCCAGACTCTGCTTTCCACCGCGCGGTTCGTACTCCTTCCATTTGTCATTCAATGTAACGTCTTGAAAATTATGCCAACTAACTAGCCTCCTTTCGTTTTCGCAGAGCGACCTTGCCAGGGAGGCACACGAGGCAACATCGGCGATGATACAGGCGGTCGGTGCCACCCATACGATAGGGGTCACAGCGGACGGCCTTCGAGGGGCGCTGCGCCATATTCAGGACTTGACTCACCGTGTCGTACACCTGGCGTCGTGTAGGCGGCCCAGGGCGGACGACGTGGTACAGGTCCCCCCTCATTCGTTGTAACATCCCAAAAATTTTGTTTAAATATTATTCTATTGCTTAAAAGTGCATTTATGATTTTCTGGAATTTATTTGGATTTTTCTGGATTTATTAGAATTAGTTTTATTTCAAGTTTATTGCCTTTTATTCAAATTTATTTAAATCTGTGCAAGGTTAAAATAAAGTTTTGCCAAAAATATTTTATTTAAGTCCAGAATGTCTCAAAGTATTTTTGAGATTTTTCTGGATTTTTCCTAATAGTTTTATTGCTTAAAATAAATAAGATGAATTTCTGGAATTTATTTTAAATGAAAAACCTTTTGAAAATCGGGTGAACAGTGTTGGGCTTGGCCCGTATACTGGGCATTCGCGTTCCCGTGCGGCCCAATCACCCGGAGCCGTTAGATTGTGATCAGGTGGTGGAGTTGTTTTGGAAACCCTAAGATCAGCGTCCGTTGGATTCGCATTGGACGGCTCGGATTAATGGATCAAAAAAAAGAAGGATTTAGCTGCAGCCATTGGATATCGTGTCCGACCCGGATTGTGCACGTCTATGGAAAATCTAGTCCGTTGATTGAAGATCGGATGGACGTCGGGAGTTCGTCTCCGAGCCGCTGCCGGAATCCATGTCCGATACGTCGCGCCGTCGTGTTCGCCGTTTGCACGCCTTCCAAGGCGCTATAAAAGCTGCCGACCGTCGTGTTGAGGTCTCCGCCGCACCGCATCGTTAGCCCCGCTTGTCACCGCCGAGGTATCCCCACCGCGTGCAAGCTCATTGTTGTTTCGTCGCGCCGTTGTCGTTTCGCCTTGTTTCCAGCCCGTCAAGCCGTGTTTCGCGCGTCGGGTGCGATTGGAGTTCATCTCGCCGAGACGACGGTGCCACCATCTTTGGTCATCGGGGCCATCGCTTTGCCGTTCGGGTGGTCTTCGCCCCAACCCGGTGATCGCGCCGCCGAGCTCGCCGTCGACTTCTCGTGATCAATCGTGGCCATTGGATCTGCATTATCCGTTCGAGATCAAGCCACGTCATCGCTTCGACAGTAAACTGCACGGGTAAGATGAATCGTTGGATGAGCGATGAGCGGTGGAAAGAACACCACGTTGCGTTAGTTTCGTAGCCGTTCGATCAGATCTGAGCGCTTCAGATAGCGCCGTCGCCGCAGCCAATCGCAGGCAGCCGCGTGTCGACGCAAGCTCCGAAGCGTCGTGGACCGGGTTCACCGCGGTCCAGAGCCACGCGGTGGACTCAGTCTATGCGCCGAAGACACGTGGCAGCCTTTGATTCGTTCGGTCCAGGGCTGACGTCACGCTGACGTCATAAATCGGTTTTTCAGAATAAAAGTAAATCTGTTAATTTCGATTTTCTGATTTCAGTATTTATTTCAAATTTCAAGAGGCTATATCTTTTGCATCGTAACTCGGATTTGAGTGATTCCAGTTTCTAAAAATTTGTAAAATTGAGATATATTTAATGGTTAATTTTATTTGATTTTTGGAGTTCAATTGCTCTCTGTTTTGGTATTTATTTACTTTTCTCCTTGATGCAGCGTAGAGACGTTGAATTGTGCGACGCTTCGGAGGAAGATCAAGCAACCCAAGAGCAAGCTTCAGATCAAGATCAGGACCTATTCCAAGGCAAGTTGTGCTTTGATCATGTTGAACCCATGTTTATAAAATTGCTATATTTGTTTTACCCTATTGCATATGTTTCAAATATACAATTGTTTCAAATTAGATTGGGCTTAGCTAATATACCAGATTGATCTATAACCTACCTTGTCATTTGTATGCCATGATCCATTGTCACCCAAGATTGGTTAATTATAGTTGGTTAATAATTATAATCAACATTGGAGGTTTAGACCGTATTAGTTGCTTAGCCTTGCCACGTCATCACATGTGTCAGAATCATTGATAATTAATCTTGATTAATGGAATATGGAACAATGTTATGAACTTGTGTGTCATGTGGGATCACACGATGAGATTGAGTTGTTGTGGCGAGTCATGTCACCCAACGATGTTGAATTGTTGATGGCACGTGGTGCTTGGTAATCAACTGGGTGATAATAACTTAGATTGGGGCAAGTGACAAGGGGCGAGGATGCCAAGGTGGGCCCGATGGGCAGAGGGTATGTGGATGTCTTGCCTTGATCACACTAAGGACTTAACCTTGCAAGCCTTTGACCTGAGTCAATCATGCAACCACATGTCTGGTATGGGCCAGCCTAGCTGAGTAATTTGCAATGTCTTAATTTTGGTACTATCGTGGTCGGTGTGAGTTCCCGAGTTATGGTGTAATTCACATGGCGCAAGAGGGGGGCCCTGGATGTGGTAACCAGTCCCACCAGTGTTGAATCCTTAGCGGGTAGTATCGGGTTAAGTCAGAGCATTGTAAAGGCTTTGTTATAATCACTCGCCTTGGTGGTGTTTGGTTGTATCACGTGGGTAAAGTGCATAACCTCTGCAGAGTGTGAAACTATTCGGATAGCCGTGCTCAGGTATTGAGCAATGCTCGGGAATTACAGTTAAGGGTTAGCTTAATTAATTGGACAACATGGTTGGGATGGCGGAATGCCATACGGAAGATGAAATTTGACTTAGGATTGGAAACTTGATTTACTTGAGAAATATTGAACTTATTTACTATTGCTATTTGTTTTACATTCTTTACGATCTATTTATCTTGATTTGTTCATAAATGCCGCTTATTGCAAAATAGCCATGATAGCCTATCCATTGGAATAAGCCTTACATATAGATACATAGAATTGCATTACATGCACAACTTGTTGAGTGCTTTAAGTACTCACCCTTGCCAAACAACAATAATCAACAGTTGAAGAATCTACACTGTGTTGGAAGATGAAGTCCGTGAAGACACGAGTCATTAGGGTCCGAGCCTTGTCGGTTGCTCGTGGTGAACTCGATGAGCTATCTACGTTTTCTACTTTCCATTTGCTTAATCATCAATTATATTTCGGTCTTGCCTGCGTGGCTTAATAATGTAAGTTGGTCATAAGATCATACATTTAGTTATATCAATAAATGAACTATTATTCTATTATCGTTGTGTATGATGTGATATGTACCAATGTTAAGCTGTGTGCACTAGCGTTGATCCTGGGACTAGTGCGGTAAACACAGTGGGTTCGAATCAGTGGATTCGGGTCCTTACAGAGGTGGTATCAGAGCATACTGACTGTAGGTCTTGGCCCTAGATAGTATGAGTGTGTCCAAAACTATTTTCTAAAAGGAAATTTAAACTTGACCAATAAAACACTCTCGACTCATCTCATTCTCTACTTCTCACCTTTGCCGAATTTACCGTTTTACTGGCCGTTTCGAGTGGAGAACTTATTCAAAGTTCTTGTGAAGCAGATGCCGATCGTTCCGACCTTTGAGGAGTCAGCTGGCGGCTACGCCATGGAGCTGTGGAGAGTACTTCAGACGCTTGGAGGCTTCTATCGTCCGCTCTACCGAGGAGGCAGCTGGTCAGTGAATGGTGTACACCGAGGATTTATTTGCAAGCTGATTATCTACGCTCGAGAGAACGAGGAAGCTAGCAGGCCAATCAACATCTCTGCCAGAAGATTCTCGTACGAGGTTGCAATTCAGAGGTCGCCGCCTTGCTCTTCACCGTGTCGCGCGCGACTACGCCGACGAGCTTCACGACTCGGTGTTCGCCTTCACCTGACGTTCAAGCATGCCGACGCCGACGGATCGTGGAGGGCGAGTGTGCCATCGCGATACACCTTGCGAGTTCGCCCTTGCCGGGAGGATCATATGAGAGATACTACTCGGGAGCTGGAGGCGTATGCGAGGCACTTAGAGTGGCGAGCAGAGCTTGAGGTGACCCGTGCTTGACCATCGGGATGATCACCGAGGGGAGAGGCCCCGAGGCGCTTGAGGACGAGTTGGGCGCGTGACTCGAGGAGTTCAGGAGCCAGTTGAGAGTCCGAGGAGGATCCAGAGGAGCGAGAGTGGGAGCCGAGGGGAGTGCAGACTGTGGTTGCAGAGGACCCAGAGTAGGTCATCGGGATAGGTTCGCTCTATGCGACTCATCCGCCGGTGTATGCGCGGATTAGCCTCACCGTGGTGGTGGATGAGTGAGTGTCGACCTTGAGCTGTGTTGAGACTCGAGTGTGAGTCGCGTCTTTAAGTTAGTCTTTACCTTTTTAGTTGACGTTAAGGTTTCGTGTTAGTTTGCTTCTTTGTAATGCTGAGTGTGCAGTATGTGTTGCAAAGCTTGTAGGCTTAAATAAGCAGCCATACCAAGAATAATAAAGAATTAATTCAGTTTGGGTATAACCTATCTCCCCGCTTTAGAAATTCTTACTTCTTATCTATGCTACGTCTACCTTTCCTAAGCCAAGAAGCAATCATCAGATGGTGAATACTCGAGGAAACAACAGAGCTTCAGGAAGTGGACTGCGCCAGAACGACAACCCCAATGACGGAGGCAGCCCTCAACCACCACCAATTGACATGCGAGAATGCAGGGCGTTTCTCGCAAATAGCAGACTCAAGCGATCGAGCACCATGATGCAAAGAATGCAACAGATGGCCAACGCAGCAGCCAACAATAACAACCCTGTAGCTCAGAACAACCATGGTGGACCTCGATCTCATTCCAAGCTGTCAGATTTTATGAGGACTAGGCCACCAACCTTCTCAGGAAATGTGAACCCTTTGGAAGCCGATGACTGGCTTAGGACTATTGAGAAGAAACTGCACATCACGCAATGTGAAGGCAATGAGAAGGTGCTCTACGCCTCTCATCAATTGGAAGGAACCGCCGCAGAATGGTGGGAGAATTACTGTGCCGCTCATGGAGCCCCACAGGAGATCACTTGGGAGGAGTTTACTAATGCTTTCCGCTAGTATCATGTTCCGGAGGGAATGATGGACCTTAAGAAGGAGGAGTTCAGGGCTCTGAAGCAAGGAGGCCAACCAGTGGCCGAATACCTGAATAAATTTACTCAGTTAGCTCGCTATGCCCCTGAAGACGTAGCGACAGATAAAGCTAGGCAGTCTCGTTTCATGAAGGGATTGAATTCAGGACTTCAGGTGGGATTGATTACCCACAATTTTCCAGACTTTCAAGAGCTAGTGAATAAGGCTTTGATCCTGGAGGATAAGCGCAAAGAGTTGGGTGAAAACCGTAAGCGCTTGATGACCAATCAGGGTGGACGTCCAAACCACCTACGTTTGAGGATGTCACCACAACAATTTGCTAGATTCCAACCACCAGCTGTGAACAAGACATCAACCCCTGCACCTCGCCCTGCCAACCAGAACTTTCAAACGCCAGCACAGGGCAACAATGCACCAGGAGGGAATCGGTAGTCTGCAGTGAAAAGATGCTACACATGCAACGAGCCAGGGCACTTTTCTAATAGGTGTCCACAGGAGGGAGGCATCACGCCAAATCCGTTTCAACTTGGGAACCACACCGCCAAAGCACGGCCTCGGGAGGAAATCGTGCGCCAGTCAAGTGGAGCAACCCGCAATCAACGGTGCGTGGAAGGATCAACCACATCACCGCAGATGGAGCTCGTGAAGCTAAGGCGTCGTCTTTGGGTAAGTTTCGTTAACTCGATACTGCCTCTGCTTTGTTTGATTCGGAGCTTCGATTCGCTCGTTTCGCAAAGTTTTGCAACCAAGAATGGATTTAAAGTGGTGAATCTTAAGTGTGTGCTCTTAGTCCAAGCCTCAGGATCTGAGCTTAGATCTAGCCTTGGGTGTTTGGGAGCTAAGTTGCTTATGGATGGGATAGAATTTCTAGCGAATCTTATCTTAATAGATGCGCAATCCCTAGACGTCATCCTTGGAATGGATTGGCTGTCAAGGCATAAGGCTGTTTTGGATTGTGGCCGAAGGATTGTAACTTTGGAAGGCCCTAGTGGCAAGAAAGTGGAATTTCAAGTGACCGCAGTTCGAGATGGGCAGTTAGTGGTCAACAGCGTGAAAGCCATCAGCATGGAAGATGTGCCAGTAGCCAGGGAATACCCAGATGTGTTTCCAGAAGATTTGCCAGGATTGCCACCGGACCGTGATATCGAGTTTGTCATCGAGTTAGCACCAGGTACAGCACCGATATCAAAGAGACCATATCGGATGCCTACCGACGAGATAGTAGAAATGAAGAAGCAGATTGAGGAACTGCAAGAGAAAGGCTTCATTAGACCTAGTTCATCACCGTGGGGAGCCCCGGTTTTGTTTGTTCGTAAGAAGGACGGAAGTCTTAGAATGTGCATTGACTATATTGCACTTAATGAAGTGACGATCAAGAATAAGTATCCGTTGCCCAGGATCGACGACTTATTTGATCAGTTAAGAGGAGTGGAGTTTTCTCTAAGATAGATCTTCGTTCGTGATACCATCGATTGAAGATCCGAGCGGAGGATGTACCTAAGACCGCGTTTTCTACGCGATATGGACATTATGAGTTCACAATCATGTCATTTGATTGACTAATGCCCCAAAGATATTTCATGAACATGATGAATAAGGTTTTCATGGAATATTTGGCTAAGTTTGTTGTAGTCTTCATAGACGATATCCTGGTTTAGTCAAAGACAGAGGAAGACCATGCAGAACGTCTAAGAATGATTTTAGAGAGGCTGCGAGAGCATCAGCTGTATGCTAAGTTTAGCAAGTGTGAATTTTGGAAGGAGAAAGTAGAATTTCTTGGTCATGTAATGACTACTAAAGGAGTAGCAGTTGACCCAAGCAAAGTGGACGCAGTGTTGCATTGGGAGCAACCGAAGTCTGTTACTCAGATTCGTAGTTTTCTGGGAATGGAGGGATACTACCGTCGGTTCATAGAAGGATTCTCGACAATTGCTAAACCCCTTACGCAGTTGTTGAAGAAAGAAAAGAAGGATTCTCGACAATTGCTAAACCCCTTACGCAGTTGCTGTCCTCATGACCGCAGGTACATCCGGTGGTCTCTTTTTTTATATATTTTATTGTTCATATAATGTGTCGTTCTAACTTGAAAAGTTTGTCAACAACGGCCGATCTCGCTTCGACTGACAGTGCGAGCACCTCACGGGGACTACTGATACTTTCGGGACTAGGACTTGACTTTCGTGGATCCTTATCGTGATCGCGGTGTGGTACTTGGTTCATCGCGGCTCGATCGGCCCCGGCCCATCTCGGCCGACACGGGGCAGACGCTACTCACTTGCCACAGTCCGGCCTCCTAGGAGTACTCGTGGACAGGCCCCTGACCAGCTCACATATCCGTCTAGACATGTGCAGCGTCGTAGGAGGCCTGGGACCACACGAGATGTTGCACCGCGCAGGGGCCCTAGCTAGTTTGTTTCTTTTACACATGATGTACCATAAACAATATCGTCTTTTACTTTCTTAGCTCATGTAATATCACATATGTTAGTTTTATTTATGAAGTTTTGTGCTATATATAATCTTTTACTTTCGTGGCGCTATTTGTAAATACGCTACCAGTACCTTTGTCACGTCGATAGGACAGCACACACGTAGCTACTTTGTCAGTGCGATGCGACAATACGCTACTAGCAGCTATCCCAGACTGATGTGACAACACTCTTCACCCTAAAAAGTGATAAAACTTTGTCATACATGCTAGCACAATTCGAAGTGACCACTCACTGTCTACTTTGGTCGTGCAGCTTTTCTCAGAGGGTGACAGGTCGTGCAGCCTTTGACAGAGGGTGACACATCGTGCAGTCTTTGATAGAGGGTGACACGTCGTGCAGCCTTTGATAGAGGGTGAAAGGTCATGCAGCTTTTCTCAGAGGGTTACAGGTCGTGCAGCCTTTCTCAGAAGGTGACAGGTCATGCAGCTTTGATGATGGGTGACACGTCGTGCAACTTTTCACAAAGGATGCCGGGCCGTCAAAATGGACAAGTGTTGTAGTTGTGTGGAGTAACCCCTCACCACCACTATAAAACCGGCCGAGGGGTAAACATCCAACACCGCCAAACCAGCAATAAACGTCAGCTGAATCTACACGAATTAGAGCACGATGTCATTCTACCGTCGCCTCTTCAGCAAGCAGAAGTCATCCCGCCCCGAATACCCGGATACTAGTAGCGTGGACGCCCCAGTTCTGCCGGAGTTGCCTAGACCCAAATGCAACCGCAACCTTCCGACGAAGATGATGCAATCTACCCACGGAGAGACGATCGCCCGCGCTCACTACTGTTGTGCCCGCCCCTACCGGGTAAGCCTACTTGTATCCATAAAATACATGCTAATAGTATCATTTCATGCATCGTTCTTTCTTTTCTCAGCACAAGGACTGGTGTTGCTTCTTCCAATGGATCGACGGGCCGGAACGGCGTGACTTCGAATTTATCTACAACTGCCATGACGCCTACCCCGCTTCGCCCGAGAACTTCACCCGGTGGAAGAGGCCGCCAGGATATGTCCCCGCTCTAGATCGACCAGAGCTCAGTGCCGGTGGGCAAGGGGCCAACCAATGGTGAGTTTCATGCGACATACTCATCTTTCACTCACAAAGTAGTAATTCTAAACTAGTTCATTGCATACAGAAGTTCAAAAAGAAAATTGCAAAATTGCTGGAGTCAAAGGAGAAACCTCCTCAAGGCTCACCCGAAAGGCCCGACTTTTGCGAACACGGCCTTCAGACAGTGGTAGATACCTGCCACGATGAACTAGCGGACCAGGGATTCTACTGGTGCCCCTTGGCCGAGGAGGAATGGTGCGGCTACTTCAACTGGGTGGACCCGGAGACATACCACCCACATCTCAAACTTCTTGTATGGGATAACTGGGGGGAGCAACCCTCTCCGTGGTGCTACTACCGCCCAGAAAAGCCAGACCCCGAGTATGCCTACGGTGTTATTCAATGGCCAAAGGGCATCTTGCATTGATCGCAGGCACGCTTAGGTTGTACAACGATAAGCCCAACACACATCTCCTGCACCATATAGTGGAGTGCGAGCCGAAACAGAGCAGGCGTCTTGGCAAGTGTCCGCCAACGGCCAACACACCAGAGGTGCAAGAGGGTACCTCCTCTCGAAGAGGAAGGGACAAGGGGAAGCAGCCGGCTGAGGTCCGCACCACGCAACAAATCCTTAACGCGTTACGCAGACCATCCAGGAACCCGAGTGGTATTAACATAGGGGACGCCGGGAATTGGGATGGCATGCCCATGAGAGAGGGCAGAAATCCACATCAAAAAGACCAAAAAATTCTGTCTTATACACCCGAGACGTACGGCATAAGGCACCCATTCGGTGATAGCTGGGAGCACTGCGGATCCCCATGGAGTTCTTTCATAGTAGGGATTGAGCGGTGTCCGAGTACAAATCGCAAAATTTACACCGGTCATGTAACATGCAGAAAATGTTGTGCATCATTCCCGCCGTACCCAGATAGGCGGAACGATCATTTGTTCCACCATGACAACCAGTGC
Source organism: Otatea glauca (assembly GCA_036346275.1). Lineage (NCBI taxonomy): Eukaryota > Viridiplantae > Streptophyta > Magnoliopsida > Poales > Poaceae > Otatea > Otatea glauca. The sequence goes on from CM070713.1 coordinate 16,419,105, forward strand.
TTTCGTTAGTTAGTTCGGCAAGCAATTTTGTCACTGTTGTAATGGCCTTGCAAAATAATCTAATCTATTGCTTATTTTATCATCTGAACTTTCGATGTATGTGCCCTTATATATGTTCAACAAATAATTTAAGTGCTTCGTGGGAACTATTTATAACATGCGTTGTTGTCGACTATAATACTTAGGGTTATTGCACTAGTGGAAATTAGATGCAACGCAAGGTGCAAATTAATTATTTTTCCAGAATATGGTAGTGCACATATCAAAGAGAAAATCTGATCTACTCTTCCTAAAAATTACATTTAAACATGAAATTTTACGGGCTGCCGAAAAGGCTAAAAAATCACTCTCCCTGATCTCAGATTCACACTCTCTTTGATCTCCCTCTCCCTTTTATTCAATAGTACTACGATTTGTCGTGAAATTTGTCGCACACCGAAGGAGAATGACGAACAAAGAAATTTGATTTTTTTTTCCTGAAAAAATTTACTCACAATTACCACATTAATTTCGTAAAACATCACAACAACTAATACTGACTTTTTATTAACTACAGCTCATAATTTACATACATTTTTCCATTGATATCAAATATATTTTTTGCAATTAGAATAAAAAAAATGGGCAAAACCTCTCTATCGCCATTTGAAACGGCGACAGAGAGTCCTTCGCTATTTCAAATGACGACAGAAAGTCTGTCGCCATTTCAAATAGCGACAGAGAGCCTGTCCCTCTCTGAAACGGCGACAGGCTCTTTGTCGCCGTTTCAAATGGCGACAGAGAGCCTGTCCCTATCTGAAACGGCGACAGACTGTCTGTCACCATTTGAAATGGCGACAGACTCTCTATCGCCATTTGAAATCGCAATAAGTGGGTAGATTTGTAATTTTTTTCGGCATATTATTTTTGTAAAATAGAATAAAAATAGTATTATTTTAAAAAATCTATTAATTAGACATAACACTTTCAAGAAGTTCCTACCTTAATTAGAAAGATCTTACTATCTATTTGGTAGACCCAAATTATAAGGCGGCTACTAGCACCCGGACGTTCGATTCGGGTGCTACCTCTGAACGCTGTTATCTACCGTTAGATTCAACGCACCTTGTCTGAGCCGTCCAATCGCCTTCTTCTCCCTCACAATGTCACGCATTCTGCTGAGACAAAAAAACAGCTTCGTCGCCTTCTTCCGTGGTTCCGCCTCGCAACGTCTCCTCCCCCAAATCTGCGCCTTCGTCTAATGATTCTGATCCCTTTCTTCTCTTTCCTTCCTCGAATCTCTACTGTGAAACCCGAAATTTCTTCTCCCAAATCAACCCAATGGCTCATTTGATCCAAAAAATCGAGTTCCCACCATCAACAAATCTGGTTGCAAGACCTCCCCAACCGATCATTGCAACAAATGTGATCAATCGAGAACTCCAACAACATTGCCCCAGCCTGATGTTGGCCCATATGGAAAGTGTTTCCAGTAGCAACCATGAATCACTTCAGGAGATCGCTCGGATGGATCCTTCCGCAAATCTGACTGTCGTTGGTGCTTCTTCAAGCTACAATCTGGTATGTGCTAACCCTAGAAACATTCGATTGTTATGTACCATACACGAAACATATGAACGACCCTGATGAAATAAAAAATCGGCATAAAAACATGCAATGCATATGAGTTGATGCACATTATCGCATTTGTTTAGTTGATGCCACCTGCAACAATTTGTAATGATATATGCAACAATAACTACAAGTGTCCCCAACATTTTTTACAGGAAAGTACAAAGCTTTGTACCGATCAGGAAGAATCAATTAGAGATGCACATGATGATGAATATACTACTGTGGAGGTTGCGGGAGAACAAGATGCTGATCAGGATGAAGGCAATGTGTGCTTCCAACCAGTTGTTCCTTTTGTTGGTATCATGTTTGATACCCTAGAAGAAGCTAAAAAAGTGTACAATGAGTATGCATACAAGATTGAGTTTAGTATCAGGATAGCAAGCTCAAGAACCAGTAAGGTGACAAAAAAACTGATCAGAAGAGAATTTGAGTGTTTGCATGCAAGAAAGCCAGAAGAAGAAGGTGAAAACTCTACAACCAATTCAGTTTGCAATGCAAAAAATAATGTTACGGTCAATACTATTGGGACAAGGAAACGCAACAGATTGACAAAGTTTGACTGCAAAGCACACATGGCTGTTGGGCTAAGGGATGATAGATGGCAAGTTATTATTATGCAAGAAGAGTACACACACCTATTGGTGAAGCATGTTGCGAGGAGAAGATTCTACAGGTCACACCGTTGTATATCTTGTGAGGATTTTGAGTTCTTACATACCTTACATCATAGAAACATCTCTACCTCACATATAATGGCCCTGCTTGGTGACATTCATGGGGGGTTCGGAACCTCACTTTCACAAAGAAAGATGTTTACAACATAAGAATATCACTTTCACAAAGAAAGATGTTTACAACATAAGAATAAAACTGAGGCAAAATATTACTTATAGGGATATGGCTGTCATCATAGAGTATTTCCAGAAACTTCAACTTGAAAGCACCTTGTTCTTCTATGCAATAAAATTGGATGAAAATCAGGCTGTGAGGGCTTTGTTTTGGGTTGATGGAAGACTAGAGTTTTGTATGAAAGCTTTAGAGATTGTGTCTTCTTTGACACGACATTCATGACTAATCAATACAATATGCCATTTGCACAATTTGTTGGTATAAACAATCACATGCAAACAATCCTCCTTGGTTGTACGCTGCTTCCTGATGAAACAATTCACTACGAAAAAAGCACCTATCAATGATGCTACAGATACGTCAGCAGAAATCATGAAATCGTCGTTAGTAGACTTCTGTGACGAAATTATGACGAAACCGGAATCATCATTGTTGTCGGTCATAGATGGTTCGTAGTGACGAAATAGCATTATTCGTCATAGAACAAGTTTTCTTCTATGACACACCAATTTTTCGTCATTAAATGATATCGTTCTATGACGAAATATTTCGTCATAAAATACTCGAAAAACGTCATGTGTAGGCCATATTTCGTCATTAAAAACGTTTTTGCCAAGCAAAAACAGATCCTAGGTGCTTGTTTTGTGATGAAATATTCGTCATAGAAGCATTCCATGTCGGCATGCAATTTCGTCATAGAATACTTCAATGTCACATCATCATCCTAGGTGGCAGGTGCTTGGCATATCTGCCACGTCATCGTCCGAGGTGGGTGGTGACGTGGTATGTCTGCCACCGAGGATGATGACATGGCACTAAAGTATTCTATGACGAATCTGCATGCCAACGTGGAATTCTTCTATGACGAATCTGCATGCCAACGTGGTGTTCTTCTATGTCAGATACTTTTTTCATCACAAATACACATAGCAACCTCAACCGTAGATACATTGTTCCACATGAAGCTGTCACAGATATAGATAGAAGTGACACATTATATTTCATTGTTTCATAGCATCATCAATGGTGTTCAGCAAACATAGAGATAATTAGTTCCAACAAGTAATGAAGTACTACATCAGCAAGCAAAACTTAGTTTCATGTCCAGCACATTATCAACCACTACTAGTCTCAGCCAAGAGCAAAATTTTACATCACATCATACTCATAGTCAGGCGGGGGGATAACCTGTGCAATGCCCAGGAGACGGCGAAGAATTGCATCATTTTCCTCTTGCCTCTTCCTAAATTCCTCCATCTCTCTCTATGTCTTGGTCATAGCTTCATCTGCTGCTTGTGCCTTTTGCTTCAAGTCATCAAGTTCCTGCTGTTGATGCTCGATGGTCTGTCAAAGTGCAGCAGCTTCCCGTCTCTCTTCCTCAAGTTGTTCCTGAAGAACTCGCTCACTCGATGCCTTCGTGGATGTTGTTGCCTCTAATCCAACATTCTTCAGGAATTTGCTGGTAGCACTGCTCTGGGAGAGAACCTTGGAAACAACATCTGTATGTGATATTGTTGTGTTACCATCTGCATCAGGCACCATCATAGCTTCCATCTCAACCTAAGATGTCAAGGGTAATTAGTCAGTAGGGAAATGAGATACATATTGAACAGAAGAAAATCCAAGATAAGCTGTACTAAATTTTCAGACAACACATTCATACGTTGATTAAGGTTTAAGCTATACATTCTTAAGATAAATGTAGGTACTTGATTTTTTTGGTACAACCATTTCATATTCATGATACAACACTTCTGCTTGTCTCTAGGCAGCTTATGGAACAGAAGAATCCTGATTATAGTTACTGTTCACTTGACCATCAGCTTAATTAATCAGCAGGGAACCCACTAAAATATATAAGTGCTTGACAATCAGCTTAATTAATTATTGAGGCACATGGCACTATTCTACATCCACGTCCAATATATAGGAAACAACATTTATATGCTAGGAACAGCAGAGTTCCTAATGGACGGTAAACACATGCATTCACACAAGCACGCACTACCAAACTAGTAACACCATGGGTCAGTATCACCATGACAACTTACTCTACTGAAACGTAATACAACATTTTGTCCTAACTGGACCAATATTCTTATGGAGAGCAATAGCATGCTTTATTTTAGTCACCAAAATAAAATGGTTGATCACAAAAATTTAGCGTACTACACAGAATCTTGGAACTAAAACAATTTCACAGCAATCCGCTAAATGGTGTATCTTATGATTTGTAAATATATCAAAAACATGAAATATCAAGTAGATGCAGACACATCCTCTCTTTATCTCACATATGGATATGGATAACATATAGATATGGACAAAAGTAACATGTATGGCAAGATATATAGATACAAATCATCCCATTGTAGCAACACTTACAATTGCATGTTGAACAGGCTCACTGAATCCCTTCCCCTTGCTGTTGTGGCACTCGTTGAAGATGTCCAGCGCATTGAACTCTTGATCTTTGTTTTTCTCCCTCTGTGTTTGGGTATGAAGCAAAATAAAATAACATGTTATAGATCCTAACATTTCTCACAGCATTACAAATATCTACAATCCACAAATGACCTAAGTGATACCTAAGAAAACATCATGAATTTATACAAGTTTTTATGGCAAAAGTAGTACAACAAGATGAGTTCGAAGCTATAATCTATCTACCATTTGGTTGATCATCACACATGCATGATATATACATCCACAAGATTATCAAGCATAAGTATTTTCATATTAATTAATTTCCTAGTACATGCTAATTAATAAATTAAGCATTGTCTAAAACTAAGCAATTCCTGAGAGTAAGACTAACAGTAGAACATACCAGATCATAGCAGTGTGCAATGTAGCTACGAGATCCTGTAGTCTGATGGAACTTGACTTTGGCACGGTTTTGTTTGTTCTTTTCAGATATTTCCTACAGAAGGCAATTATGTTTGACACATTTGTAATAGAATCTAAAAAGAAAAGGTGATTCATAGATCGGACCTTTTTTTTGTGTCAGACCATTTTTGAACAAGTTTTCTCCACTCCTCATCACTCATGTGTGGTACAGGAGATGTTGTGCTGACTTCATTAGCAGGAACACCATTAAAATATCGCGTCTTTAGCATATATCTTGTCTGCCGTACACCACCCTTCAAAACATTGGTACACGCATCCTTGGTCGGCTTGTCGTTGGTGTCCATAGACAACCTTGTCTATTAAGTTGAATGAATCACATTAATGAGTTAAACCATACAGTGAGCTAACATGTTAAACACCAATGTAGAATATAAAGCGGCAAAGAATGGATTTACTTACAGCTAGTTTCCCCATGAAATTTTGTAAATGAGCATCATTATTCTTATATTCTTTCCAGTGTGTAAGGATAGGAACAGACTGCCTAATATGAATACCAGCCTCTGATGCTAACTTGGCAGCTTGCAACGGTTTTTGTGGCCTTCTCATCCATTCAGCAATTTCGATAGGCAACCGTCTTCCCATAGATCTAGTAATCTTATCGAGCAATTTACCCATTGTAGGTGCCCTCCTTCTTTGAGCAGTTGGTGGTATATGTACAAATAAAGTCATTCAATGAGTTAGCGTATAAGTATAGAAAGCATAAAGGAGCATGACAAAAAAACTTGCCTTCATCGCCTGGCTGAGTGCTCTCATGACTAGTAGCAACACCTTCACCTTCTCCTTGATAAGACAAATCCCTCACAGGACTTAGGGTGTGGGATTCATCTCTACCTTGACTTGAATCTTCCATGTTTTGTTCTTGTCCACTCTGAACTTGATGAGCCAGTTCCTCGGATGATGCAGTGGTTCTATCTTGAGTAAGTGCTCCAAAGGCTAAATTCTTTGTTGTTGACCTTGTTGACACTCCAGTAGGTTGCTCTGTTGTTGGAGTTGCCTTCACTCTCTTGGCAGGTCTTGTGCCTCCTGGAGCCATCTTGTCACTTTTGTTGGGCCTTAAAGCAAGCCTTTTACCACTACTTTTATATGAGCTTCTGCGGGATGATAGAATAAACATCAATGTCAATATATCAATTCAAATTAATAGAGAGCAACACAAGAAGCACAGAAACAATGCAAAACACTACATGCACCCAAATCCTGAGCTTCCCAACAAGATAGACAAAGCCCCTTTAAGGATGATTTAGTGGCTACAGATCGCTCTTCCATCAGCGGCTCCTCATATGAAGGATTGTTGTCATGTGCATCATTCTCGGTCGCACTATCCTCTTCAGGATCATACACTGAATCAGAGTCTTCTCTGTGTTCTAAGCTTAGATTGCTTATGCTTATTTGTGAATCGGAAGTTAACGACCCATTCAGAGCGTTTTTTACTTTACGGATGCCCAAAAAGTCAAATTTGGCATGAACCTCCGCGATATTTGCAAGCCGCAACTTCTCATATTCACACAGTTGAATTTCTATTATGAAATCAGTGATATTATTATTTGAAAAAGGTAAGACTACTTTAATAGGAATGACTTTTCATATAGGTGAAAATGGTAAGAGTGTTTTAATTGGTATAACAGGAATGACTTATCCTCTAGGCAAAAATGGTAAGAATACTGTAACAGCAATATTTGCAAGCCACAGCTTCTCACAACTGTATATAAATTTTGTCCACATTAACACTACTTTAACATGGATGAATTTTCATAAAAAGACAAGTAGAGGAAGAGAGGAAGACAACCTCTAATTTGGTTGCGTGTTTTCATTGTGTACCGGGGGCCGGGGAGGTCGGGGAGGCCGTTGATGTTGTTGGGGCCGGGGAGGTCGTGGATGTCGCCGGGGCTGGGGATGGTGTCGAGGTCACCGGGCCGGGGAGGAGCGCGTGGGGTTGTCGGGACCGGGGAGGAGGTCGCGGGGGCCGGGGATGGCGCCGAGGTCACCAGGGCCAGGGAGGAGCGCGTGAGGTCGCCGGGGCCGGGGAGGAGGTCGCCGGGGCCGGGGAGGCCGTTGATGTCACGGGGGCTGGGGATGGCGTCGAGGTTGCCGGGGCCGGGGGGGGAGGTCGCCTGGACCTTGTAGGAGGATGGGGTCTAGGGTTTTCGTGGACAGCGCCGCCGCTCAGTTTTGGGACTCGATAGTTTAGTCTGAATTTTGGGAGCCAAGCGCACGGGAAGCTTCAAGATACACTGAAATTTTGGCGCCTTGAACAGAGGTGAGCAGGATAGCTCGAAACATTTAACGAAAATATTTTCCTTTGCTCAATTTTAGCGCTCTCCTCAATTTGACGCTTATTGTTGATACCTTATTTCCTTAAATAATTTTATTATATTTTCATAGAAAATTAGGCCTTAACTTTTGATGTCGTATCCGGCAGTTAAGATTATCCGTTTCGACTTTTGGAAATTATTGGTCAAACTAGTCAAAGGTAGCTATTTGTGTTTGCTATATTGTTTCTTCAAAATCTTGAAGTTCGATGATAATCATTATTAAATCCAACCTTGATTATCAGTTTGGACTTTTTAAAGCCACGGGTCAAAGCAATAAAATTTCGCTATCACTACATAATAATCAGGTAATTTCAGCACTCCAGTATAGCCCTAAGTCATAGTTTGCAGATTTTTTATAAATATCTATTGAATTGCACTGGACCTCTAAGAATTGCCTCATCGGGTTGATTCGATACGATGTTCATGTCCTTACATACGGGTTAGGTAAACATGTTGCCTCATTACCCAACACTATATACATTATGTACTTTCACTATTAACTCTAGTGTCAACATCGTCCATGTATATCGAACAAAATGTCAATGTCTCATGAGGTACATGTATATATCTTTTACAACTCTTTGTTTTAATTTTTAAGCTCAAAACAAAGAGTTGTAAAAGTTATAGGGAGTATGGTTGAAGATATCATTTTTTGAAATATTTTTGGGGTTAAAGTAATGGAAAATCAAAAGAATACTTTTCAAATAAGCTTACGAAATCAGTACATTGCTCCTCTTTTGAATAGTTCGGGCCTAGGTCATAGAGAGAAGCACAGAGCTCTTCCACATCTTTTACCCTGTGGCCCCTCTCCTACTCTGTGGCAGAAAAGCAAAAAATGAACAGTCGGCATTCTATTGGGTACGTCCATCATATTGCACTGGAACTTTAAGAATCCCCTAATATGTGGAGTGCTCGGGCCGAGCTCTTCTCCACCTTTCACCGTCGCCTGGATCCATCTTGCCCTGACTTACCCTGGCCTTCGACGAAGCCCCTGTTAGCAAAAACACTGCTTGCGTTGTAATATGAGTGATCATTACAACAAGATACACCTACCAGCCAACTCATTGGACAAGCTTGGATCATAGAGTGTATCAACACACAGCTCTTTCATGGTGTGTTTCAAACAAAATCCACTTTCTTCCTCCCCCTCTCTCTTGATCCTATTGTCACTGAGGAGCCGCCGCATGACACGATGTGAGTATTCTTAAACTGTTGATTACTCGCATTCTTTATATTGCAAAGGGGCCAATCAATTAATTGGTTTGGGGACCTTGCATGTGGGAGACAATTGTTCTGTGAGGATTTGGGTTAAGGTAGACTGTTTGTGACAACAAAAATTAGCTATTTACATGCTGCAATACTTGGTTAGATCATTTGATTATCCTCTGTGACTTGTATATACATGTATATGTGGTAGATTACTTTGTGTTCAATAGCCATTACTGCTGTTTTAGTTCATCTTGCTATCGGTTGTTGATGTTCTTACATGCTATTGTCTATCCAGTAAGCATATTCTTCTTCGTTTATCCTTATATACATGTCTGCATAGTTCTAGATTATCATTTGATTAGGTGCTTCAACTGCCAAGTATTGAAATTGTTAATTTGAGGTAAGACTGTCACAAACAAGTCTATATATTGCCCTAGTGGCGAGGAGGGCCTAAGGCAACCCAACATCTCAGAACACTCAACATGATTAACTTGAGCTTTATGCTAGTTGTTATATCTCCCTTTCTGTTCATTGTTATGCAATGGCTTAAATACTCGATTATGAGCCTTCATGCTTTGATATTGTCAAATATCCTGTTTCAGTATTTTAGCTTACGCTTAATTAACAATGATCATTCTTGGTTATTTAATATGCTTGGAATAATTGTCATGATAATTTTGCTAATACCACAATATTTACAACAATCCACTTTCTTCCTCCCCCTCTCTCTTGATCCTATTGTCGCTGAGGAGCCGCCGCATGACGCGAACCATCCCATATCCTCCAGTTCCTTCGGCCTCCCCCAGTGAGCGCTCCCATGGACGCCGTCAGCCCCACCATGGCCACCCTCCCCTCACGCCACTCTCCTCACTCCTCTCTCCTGCCGTCGCCCCAGCACGGCCACCCTCCCCTCGTGCCACTCCCGTCACTCCTCTCTCCGGCGGTCGCCCCACCATAGCCACCCTCCCCTTACGCCACTCCCCTCACTCCTCTCTCCGGCCGTCACCCCAGCACGGCCACCCTCCCCTCGCACCACTCCCCTCACGCCTCTCTCCGGCCGTCACCCCTCTCGTGGTTCGTGCCATTCACCCTCTCCAGCATCCCTCTGCCACCTCCCGCATCCCTCTGCAGCCTCATTCACCCTCTCCCGCATCCCTCTGCCAGTCCTTGGTGGTGCGCGCAGCGTGGATGCGGCAGTCGCACCGCGAGACGGAGAAGAGCCTGAGCCGCAAGTCGTGGAAGCAGCGCACGGACATGTACAGGTGGCCCTTCCTGCTCATCTTCGTCCACACCAGGCACCATCTCGATATAACTTCTCTTCCCCCATCTCCTCTGAGCACTAAGGAATGACTTATCATCCTTGCAAATTTAATGGGCAATACCTGCTAGCTCAATCTAGCTGTATCTTGAAGCTAATTTGCATTACACATTCCTTTGCAACATCTATTTTAATTGCAATAATTACATGGCAGATTTAGCAAAGGAAATTAAACATGAAATTTTGTCATGAAACAACCACAGAAATCAACATAGCATAAATAACCAGATGGCAGATTCAACAATATATATGTACTAATCAGCATTTAACTGAACATATGGTAGATTCAGCAACTATATAACTGAACAGATGGCAGATTCATCAACAAATTAACGAAACAATTATCACTTGCAAACTGCAGCATGGTATAACTAGTCTTCATCACTGTCTCCCATTGCAATATCCTCATGCTCATTATCACTTGCGAACTGCAGCATGGTGTCATCTTCTTCAGATTCACTTGGACTGTTCTCATTTGATGTGTTGCTTACTATGTTGTTTACTAAAGTAGCATCAACAGCTAACCCTTCTTCATCGTCATGGCGGTGTGGAGTCGCTTTTGGAGGATTAATATCTTCCACATTACATTCTGTATCAGAACAATAGTCCTCTTGGTATGCATCAATATTCTTGGTCATGTCATTTTTAGCCACACAATATAGTTGTCTATGCTCAAACTTTTGCACAACTCTCCAGTTTTTGCCCAATTTAGTATCTTGTAAGTAAAATATCTTTGTTGATTGAGTAGCCAAGATAAAAGGATATGTCTTGTACCACAACCCCTCAATATTGATGGATGTGAAATATCTATCATTTTTAATGCCTCTCCACTTGCCATCCTGATTATACCAGTCACATCGAAAAAGAACCACCGATCGACGGACTTGTAGATCTGAGTTATATACCAACTCAATGATATTTTTCAAAGAACCATAAAATTCAGTGAACGGGCCATTGTGTGTACCCTCAGCCATGATGCCACTATTCTGTGTCTTCATGTCTTTCTCACGATCAATGGTGTTGTAACGAACTCCATTGACAGTGCAAGAGGAAAAAATGCTGACTTGCAAGTCAGGACCACATGATAGTGCATATAGGTCATCACTAACCTCACCTGCCTTTTCTCTTACATGGTTCTTAAACCATTTCTGAAATCCAATCATAACCCTTCTCTCAATATCATGTGCACCTTCTTTCTCTACCTCTTCTCTGAACATGCTGCAAAAGGTAAAATCAAACATAACATTAAATATTTTTTCCACAAAGTAACCTTTACATAACATGTCATTCAGAATGTACAAATGAATACTCACTTAATATATGGTTCAACCTCTTCACAATTATTTAACACATACCAAACAAGCTTGTCAAATTCATCTTCGAGGAAGGTAACCCTACAGGACCCTACTAATTTAACACCATGTCTAAAAACAGAGATGTGACAATCCACAAGATTTTCTACTGACCCATCCCCACTTCTACCCTCCCGATTAAATCTGGTGTCAATACCATCCATGTATCTTGAGCAAAATGTCAAGGCCTCATCAGCTACGTATGCCTCTGCAATAGATCCTTCAGGTCTTGCCCTGTTCCTCACAAAACCTTTCAAAGTGCACAGTCGCCATTCTATTGGGTACATCCATCCATATTGCACTGGACCTCTAAGAATTGCCTCATCAGGTAGATGAACAGCCAGGTGCACCATGACATCAAAGAACGTTGGAGGAAATATTTTCTCAAGCTTGCATAGAATTAATGGGATTTCTACTTTAAGTCGATGCACAACATCTATCTTCAAAGTTCTACTACACAATTCTCTAAAGAAGTTTCCCAACTCAGCAATTGCTTCGTATATATCCTTGCGCACGAATCCCCGGATGCCAGTAGGTAAAACTCTTTGCAGGAGGATGTGACAATCATGAGTTTTCAAGCCTTGTAACTTGCATCCATCACCACTAATACATCTAGATAAGTTAGAAGCATAACCATCAGGAAATTTCACATCTCTAATAAATTCACAAAATGCAATCTTGTAATCCTTTTTCAAGGTATAGCATGATGATGGAATACTATATGAGCTGCCCCTGTCCTCTAAGTGCAAGTCACGTCTTATGCCCATATCTTGCAAGTCAAGCCTAGCATTGATTGTGTCTTTTGTCTTCCCCTCTATGTTCAATAATGTACCAAGAAGGTTGTCGCATATGTTTTTCTCGATGTGCATCACATCAAGATTGTGTCGTAGCCTCAATTCTGCCCAATATGGCAAAGCAAATAAGCTAACCCTCGGCTAAATATATTTGGCTCATCCTTCTCATGACGCTTTCTTTTATTATTTTGAGGATTCTTTCCTGGTCTAACATCTTTGACCTTCTCTAGTTGCTCCAACAGCTCCTCTTTACTGAACTCTCCTAGCTTCTCACGGTTTTCATGATGTCCATCAAAAGCTAAACTTTTTCGCCAACAGTGGTCCATTGGAAGGTAACGACGGTGGCCAAGGTAATAAATCTTCTTCCTTATGGCCCATGACAACAGATCTTTTTGTCACAATGAACGCATGCATAATAACCTCTTATAGTTCGCCCTGACAAAGTGCTTAGAGCTGGGTAATCATGGATGCACCAAATTATTGCAGTATGCATATCGAACATTGTATCGGTAAATGCATCATAAGTACGAACACCATTCCAAAGTTCAAGCAACTCTTCTATGAGAGGTTCCAAGAATACATCAAAATCCTTTCCAGGACATTTTGGATCAGGGATGAGTAAGGCCATCATGCAATTCGATTGATCCATGCATACCCACGGTGGCATGTTATAAGGCATCACAAGTACTGGCCACATGCTATATGAGGTACTCATATTGCCAAATGGATTAAAACCATCTGTAGCTATGCCAAGCCTCATGTTCCTTGCATCTTCTGCAAACATCGGATATTTTTTTATCGAAGTCTTTCCACGCCACACCATCAGTTGGATGACTCATTTCATTCTCCACGGGTTGTCGCTTCAACTTGTGCCATTGTGTGTCCTCCGCAGTTTTTTTTGAAATAAAATACCTCTTCAATCTTGGTATCAGTGGGAAATGTCTCAAAACCTTTTGAGGAACCCGCATTCTACCATCTGCATCTCTCCATCTTGATTCACCACATATTGGGCAAACATCTCTATTCGTATACTCCTTCCGAAATAGCAAACAATTATTCTTGCACACATGGATTGAATCATATCCAAGACCCAATTCAAAAAGATATTTTTTTGCTTCATAATATGATTGGGGAAATTCACAACGAGGGAATGCCAACGACAATAGCTTCAGTAGTGCATTAAATGCTGTATTGCTATTTCGATAGTATGACTTCACATGAAGTAATTTCAAACAAAAGAGAATCTTGATAGGTTAGATTCTGGGTAAAGTTCTCGTTTCGCATCTTCAAGCACTCTAGCAAACGTTGGATGTTCTCCACCTTGGTCCATACCTGTGTACAACAATTCTATCATCTCTGGTATTCCACCATCATTGTCGTTGTCATCCTCACCCACACTCAAGCCATCATGACCAGAATGCCCCATATGGTTAACATTTTCATCTCCATTCACTTCATATTCCACAACCTCAACATCAAATGATTCTCCATGATGAACCCACTTAGTGTATGCACTTGACATCCCATAAATATGAATATGATCATGTACATCCGACTGAGGTCTTAATGTCTGATTAAGACAACCACGGCATGGGCAAAGTATCTCCACATTCTCATCGAATCTTGCTCGAATAAATTGCATGAATTCATCCACGCCCTTGATATATGCACGTGTAAATTGTTTACCATGTATCCAACTTCTATCCATCTGTTCAACATCATGAGACCAAATACAAAATTAAACATATGTACAAATGTGCTTCTAAATAAAAAAATTGGCACAAACAAACTATATAGGATGGCATTACCGCTCAAGCTAGAGGTCAACAATGGCGCGCGAGTTTGAAAATAAAACCGAATTTAAAAATGCGTAAATGATGTTCACGCAAGAAAGCTCCGACCGCCGGAATCAATTTTTCTAGTTGAGTTCTCTGCCCGGCAAAAAACAATTGTCTCGTCGCTTGATTATCTTGTACATGCATATGCAATGCAACTCAGATTATCTACCAGACAATGCCAGAACCTCCAGGCGCATGCACTCCAAAGTTTTGTAGTCAAGGCCATGCATGAAGCGTAGTCGAGCTCTCTGGCCGGCATCAAACAATTTTCTAGTCAGTCTATTATGTTGTACATGCATGCAACACAACTCAGAGACACTTACAGAACCTCCAGGCGCATGCACTCCAAAGTTAATTATCTAGTCACGGACTCACGGTCAAGCATGCAGCGCGCCAGGGATCAGCCTTCAAGTCACCCTATAGCAGCCCTAATCTACTATTTAAATACATGCATGCATATTCAATTGGCCCAATATATGCGTACAACCCAAAATTTACACACGCACGCGTAAGGTAGTTATTAGAGATTTTCTTTTTTTACTTCCGCTTCTGTGTCTCTGTTTGTTGCAGCGCTTCTGTCTCTCATGCACACAATCACACCAAAATTATTTAGTCCATGCATGCAGTCGGTAGGACACACTTATCTAGTCATCCATACACGTGAAGCTTGTACATGCATGTCCCATGCAATCGCCGGCGTTATCTAGTCTTGATGAAACAGACACTTGCACATACACGAGAGACCTTCTGACCGCTTCAATTATCTAGTCACCACCGGCCGCCAGGTCTCCACCCATGCATGTACGAATAAGAGATTACCTAGTTGCTGCTTCTTGCATGCACACAAGCTTATTCTCCGGCCGCAAAGACAAAAGAACGATGAATTAAGTGAGAAACCTGGGTTGGTCGATTAAATTCTGCTATAACCGGTATGTTTGTTTTTTTCCCTGCTTTGGTCAATGCAAGTCCATATGAGACTAGGTGGATTATCAAGGTCAAGATCAGTGATTCAGGTGAGCTCAATTCTCTGATGGATGATGAGAAGTACTCAAAATTCTGCAAGGAAGAAGACAGCAAGCATTGAACAAATAACGGTGGCTTCGAGCAGCAAGAATCGTGGATCGATCCTTGTTGATGCTCGTGATGTGCCATCAAGCACTTACCTCACCCACCTGCTGTCTGAAATCAGCAAGGAACAACTATGGAATAAATTAGTTTTGGCATTTGCCTCTTCTACAAGGCTTGCAAAATTCAAACCTGTAAAGGACATGAGTTTCTTTATTTCTTTGTAGTACTGCCTTGATTTCTTCTTTAATTATAGTTGTCTTGCTCTCTTAATATTTTAATTACGTGTTCTTGATCTCTACCGTATATTGGTATTTGGCGGTGCACGATTAGCTGATCAGGAGATGTTTGTGAAGAAATCCGTGTTGGAATGAAGTGATGCTTACACATACAAGAATTTTTCATGTTGGGATACCTTTCATTATGAGTTCTGAACTCCTGATTTCTGTTGCTCAGCTCTTTCTTACGGTATTAGACAAACAAGCAAACCAATATAACATGTGCAACCTTAACCTCTAGGCTCTACCGACTCGCTGGACAAGCGTCCCTGATGAAAGTATATTGTCACAGAAAATACATACATATAACGTCACACTGCTACCAGGAACCCCAATATGATTTTCACTATCTATGACGATTTGTTTTGTTATTTTATGACGCAATTTTATCTTTCATCAGTAAAATTCGATGGTCGAGGGGCACGATATGAGCCATGATGAATTTTCAAAACTCGTCAGAGAATATTAAACATTTATGACGAAAGTTTACAACTTCACGACATTTTCATCATAGATAAGCACTTATCTTGTAGTGATTGAAACATTTGTGTGGTTGTTTGAAACATGGAAGCTAGCAATGAAAGGTCAACCATCAATCTATATAATGACAGATCAAGATAAAGCAATGAAACCAGCAATATCTCAGGTGTTCCCATCTGCCATCCATAGATATTGCAAATGGCATGTTATGCGAAAGGCTCAAGAGAAGCTTGCAAGGTTGATCTCCACTAAAGATGGGTTTTCTAATGATTTACATAGAATTGTAGATATGTCAGAAAATATTTATGAATTTGAGAGCTCTTGGCAAGATATGTTGCAAAAGTATAGTTTACATGACAACCAACACTTGCTCAACATGTGGAACTCAAGGTGCACATGGGCCCCAAGATATTTTAGGAAAAACTTCTTTCCCTTCACTAGCACAACTGGCAGATTTGAAGGATTAAATACAATCTTCAAGACACTTGTCCATCCCCAAGACTCAGTTTGGACTTTTGTGAAACAATATGAATACATAATAAATATTATGCTTAACAGGGAAGATGATCATGGCTTCAGGGTAGAAACAACAGAACCACCACTATGGTCCAGGTACCTTCCTCTTTTCCAAATAACACATACGACAATTTTTTTATTTCTCAGTTTGACAGAACACATGAACTGAGAACAAAAATGATTGGGACACAAATTTATAGGTACACCCTGGAAAAGCAAGCATCCAAATTCTACACAAGAAGTGTTTTCTACAAATTTCAAGAACAACTGATGCAAACAACATGCTATGCCTGTACTGTACATGAACAACCAAATTCTACACAAGAAGTATTTGCGCTGATTATGCCGGGCTGGAACACCAACAAAACCTTCACTGTTTCAGTTCATACAGATACCCTGTGCATATGCATGTAGTTGCAACATGTTTGAGATGGATGGACTTCTGTGTGCACATGTTCTGAAAGTAATGACTCATCTCAATTTACAACGAATACCTTAGTAGTACTTTCTCAATAGATGGTCTAGTCAAGCAACTAGAAAGACAGTAGATAACCATTTAGTTCCAAACCCTTCTTTTGGAGTGCCGCCAACAAATATACTGAGGTTTAACTCGCTATGCAGAAAGATGACAGATCTAGCATCCAATGCATACTTGAGTGAAGACACATACAAGATAGTTTCCAAAGCTATTGATAACATAACAATGCTCATTTCTGCAACTAACAATACAGCAAATTCTAACTAAGCCATTGTGGAAAACTGTTCTTCCGGTTTGCTGCAAAACACACCAAATTCTGTACACAAAGAGAGACCAACAGAGAAGTCACAGCAGAAGAAACCACCTGTTGAGAAAACAATTGAAAAGAAGAAAAGACCAAAGGCCAAGATTCATTGTTCTTATTGCAAGGAAGATACCCATAATGTTCAAATGTACCCTTACTTGGAGCTTGCGAAGGCTCGTGATGCCTATTTGGCAGATAAAGCCTATCGTGATACGGAGTTGTAATTATAAGTCCCATTACATATTTTATTACTGAAACACATACAATCCCTACATTACTTGGACAATACACCTGTGCAACATTGTAATCCCCGCATTTCTCTGTTGAGGCAATTGTTTTGCTAATACTCATAACCCTTGTGTGGTTTAGTAATGCTCAAAACTACTTTGTTGCAACAATTCATTTGTGCATATGAGATATTTTTAAAACTATCTCCAACATTGTCTATCAATACTTGCAACAATACATTAGTACAAGTTCAACTATGTTGTAATGCTTCGTGCAATATTATTAATCAATGCTTGTTACAATTAAGGAGTATAATTGCAACATGTTTTATAAATTCTTACAACATTATAAATCGATGCTTGCAACAATTACTGGGTACGATTGCAATGTTATAATATTATTTGAAACATTTGAAATCAATGCTTCCAACATTTAAGAAGTACTACAGCAATATTTTGTAATGCTGTTTGCAACATGATGGGCCAATTTTTGTTGCAATTAAGACGTACGATTGCAACATACTGTAATGGTAGTACAACGTTATCGACCAATTATTGCACCAATTGAGAACTACAATTGTAACATGTTGTAATGGTACGTGAAATATTATCAACCAATTCTTACAACATTTTATCAATATCGATGCAACATATTTATATATTATCCACAACATTTGCTAGAGTAGACGCATGATATAGCAAAACAACATTTGCTAGACGAATAACATAACAAGGTTACTCAAACTTTGTATACGATGGTTTCAATTCCATGATGTTCGTGATTCAGTTATACGGAACAATAGTTTTATCATAAGTTGTTTTGATTTTCTTCTATTCATATTAGAATGAGAAATGCAACATTACCAAACAATACTTCAACATTTATTGATAACACTTGCAACATAATCTACGAGTACAGACTATTGATTTACTTAATAGCACTTACAACATAATCTGGGAGCACAGGCTATTGATTCAACACACTTCAAATAATAATCCAAATATTTACTGGGAGCACAGACATCACATAACAAAGTAAACAACTAAACCATAGTATTTTGATAGGCGTATTCAAATTTAGCATCAGTACTGCAAAGGCAGAAAAAACGATCAGTGTATCATTACACAGCCACCCTCATAACCCCCATATTATCAATGTTCTGCTCCAACAATAGTGATTACAAAAATTCATCATCTCATGAAACAAGAGTATAATTCCTATATCTTGATTTCCCCATGAAATCCACCAAGCACAAAACTTGAATCAATTACATTCAACGATGACTTTATCAGCCTTGTTGCGAAGACCTTGCGGTATTCAGTGATGCTTTCCTGTATTTTTTTTGATAAGATGTAATATTGCAGTGAACCATTCAAACTAAAAGAGACAATGTAAGTATTTCAAGTATTGCAGCGATGGTGTAATAATTGTTTGGAAACACCTTGTGTGTTACAATCTTTGATGAAAATGTAAGTATTGTAGTATCGCACTGAACCATTAAAACTAAAGAGATAGAGCAATATAAACAAGCAGAGAAACATGTAAGTTACCAGCAGAAATGCCTTCAAAGTCTTGCCATCCTAATTTTTCAGATATATCATAGTGTACACCCCACAATCAAAGCTTACAAACAAAATAAAGTAAAAAAGAGAGGCATCAAAATTATGCACACATTAGTTTTTGAATGTTTTGAAACTGTATGCACACGAAAAAGGTACATGTTCCATACACCCAAAACACATACAGATTAGATTGTTGTGGATACTCTATTGGAGAGTAGTGCTGAAACTTTGATACATCTTTTTTCATTAAATTTGATACCCTAACAAGCTTGGTGAAGTTTTCAATCCGATGATAACAAAAAAAACGTTGTTACAACAAAAAAAACAGTGCAAAATAAAGAATATGTGCATTAAATATAAATGAAGATAACATATATAAATGTGCTAACCAGATTATTTGCTGATGAATATGCAGAAGCATCCTTTGGATTTTTGGTTGAAGTTGATTTGATTATGCAACATGTTCACACATATGAGGACGAGTGCTATTTTCTCACAATTGGAAAAAATAACTACATTGAAAAAGGGATTTATATGCGTTACAAATAAAATGATAAAGCAAATAAAAAAATATAGTGTTTGCAACATAAATAAGTAGCATAAAAAAAGAGAAAAAAAATTACTAGATCCTTTTTAGCCAACTTGAACTTTTCATCAATCCTTTTCAGCTCTTTCATGCAAGATTGTGGCATAAAATTCTCAGGATCCATAATCAATTGACACTATTTTAAAAATGAAAAGAACCATATAAGCTCAAAACTGAGACTGTTTATACAGATATATGAGTATGCAAAATGAAAATAAACAAAAGATTACGAATTCTGATATAAGCCATAATTATTTTATCGTAATAACAGGAGAGAAGGCAAATTTTTTTGAAGAAGTATTCTTTGACAGTGGTTTAATTGCATCCTCATTAAATTGCTCAACAAAGACTGTCACCAACTCATTGTCTATCTCCCCCTTGGCTTTAATGAATTGTAAAAATGCTCATAAGAAATGTGAAATCCACCAATATCAACAAATATAGGGCTAAAAAAACACAAACAGCGTGCAAATTTGTATCAAACATTTCTGAGAATGGCATGTAACATTTTTTCAAATAACTGATGTAACATTATAAGTGTAACAAATAACTAATGCAACATTATGATTGAAAGTAATGCAAATATTATAGCTGAACACATATTGAAATACCTAAAACAGCATTATGACAAAAAAAAATAATTCAACATTATGATTGGAACATTTTTAAATAACTAATGCATCATTTTGAAATTACTCATGCAACATTTTAAAATAACTACTGCAACATTATGAATGAAACAAATAACCAATGCAACATTTTGAAATAACCCTAAACCCTAAAAAATGGATGTGTTGGCAATAAAGCCAATGAATACAGATCAGTAAACTGGATACAACACAAAAGTGTGAAAGTACTGAAATATCAATCATAAGATGAAAGATAAAAAAAAGTGCTCACGGTTTAACACCCTTCCTAGACTTCTTAACACATCTTCTGGATATATATTTGGCATATGTATCCTTAGCCACAGGATCAACCTTGCAAATGGATGCAAATGAACCAGCTTCACATGATCTTCCTTATAAAAACATTTTCTTTGATACCTCTTGCAAATGAATGCAGTGCACTTATGCTACTTATTTATGTTGAAGCCAAAGGATCTAGTAAATTTTTCTCTTTTTTTATGCTACTTATTTATGTTGTAAACACTATGTTTTTTGTTTGTTTTATATTTTATTTGTAACGCATATAAATACCTTTTTCAATGTAGTTGTTTTTTCCAATTGTGAGTAAAAAGCATTTCCTCATATGTGTGAACATGTTGCATAGTCAAATCAACTTCTTTGACTCAATCAAAAATCCAAAGGATGCTTCTGCATGTTCATCAGCAAATAATCTGGTTAGCATATTTATATATGTTATCTTCATTTATATTTAATGCACATATTCTTTATTTTGCACTGTTTTTTTATTGTAACAATATTTTCTTTGTTATCATCAAATTGAAAACTTCACCAAGCTTGTTAGGGTATCAAATTTAATGAAAAAAGATGTATCAAAGTTTCAGCGCTGCTCTCAACAGAGTATCCACAACAATCTAATATGTATGTGTTTTGGGTGTATGGAACATGTACCTTTTTCGTGTGTATACAGTTTCAATACATTCAAAAATTAATGTGTGCATAATTTTGATGCCTCTCTTTTTACTTTGTTTTGTTTGCAAGCTTTGATTATGGGGTGTACACTATGATATATCTGGAAAATTGGGATGGCAAGACATTGAAGGCATTTCTGCTGGTAAATTACATGTTTCTCTGCTTGTTTATATTGCTCTGTCTTTTTAGTTTTAATGGTTCAGTGTAATACTGCAATACTTACATTTTCATCAAAGATTATAACACACAAAGTGTTTCCAAACAATTATTACACCATCGCTGCAATACTTGAAATACTTACATTATCGTTGCAATAATTATTTCTTCTTTTAGTTTGAATGGTTCACTACAATAATTACATTTATCAAAAAAATACTGGAAAGCAACACTGAATACCGCAAGGTCTTTGCAACAAGGCTGATCAAGTCACCGTTGAATGCAATTGATTCAAGTTTTGTACTTGGTGGTAAGGAAGTAGAGGGAAAGGAAAAATGAGTTGATTTGCACAATCTAAATACATAGGAATTATACTTTTGTTTCAAGATTTGCCAAGAAGACTGCCCCCGCCGAGGCCCAAGAGTTGTAGCCAATCATGCACGGCCCAACAGCCCAGAAGGCACCAGCCGGGAGCCGGCTCGCCTCCGCCCAAGAAATCGACTCAACGACGGCTTCAGACGGCGTAAGCCTAATCAAGACTCGAAGACGACCGAAGTCCGAAGAGCTAGCTCGTCAAGCTTGTAGTCGCACACGCACGTAGGACATGGCTCTTGAGCTCTTTTGCTGTTGAATAAAATTTGTACAGTGGTGGCCTCTGCAGATGTGGTTGCTATTCATATGGTGCGAAAATTGGTAACTTTTTTAGCCTTGTGGTTAAGCAGTAGTGGACTCATTGGTGGTTCCGTTGTTTGTATGGTGTACAAAATTTATGAGTTTGTAATTCGTTCTTTCAACAAAATGAAATCTCAAGACTTCTTTTTCCGTTTTTGAGCAGCTCTTCTATACTTCTACAGCATTCGTTCTATGTTATCAACGATATAAGTAGGGGTCCGGATATTTCCCGTTCGATCTGGATATGAATCCAGTTGGTATCGGATTCGAGAAGACACTTGGATGTCGGTCAGATCCAGGATGGTATTTGGATACTTGAATCCGAATTCTGGAGGTATTCAAAAAAACCGGAAGGGCACCGCTTGTTTTTTGTTTTGATCCCATGAATTTATCTGTTCATACAGCGCGTTTCTCTTAAGAGGATTCGGATATTAGGTACCTGTTCCATCCGGATATCTGAATGATACCTGGCCAAGTGAGCGTCTCCCCCGACTAGAGGTGGGCACTCGGGCCGGGCTCTTTTGGGCCGGCCCAAGGCACACATCACGGCCCGGCACGAAGTGGGCCGTGCCGGGCTCGAGAATCAGGCACGATAGGCGGCCCGACACGGCACGACACTGTAGAATGGGCTATACTGGGCCTGATGATCCAGAGCATGAGGAAGAAACCTAGTATGAAGGTCACTGACTCATAGAGCATGACCGTCATGGATACACCCAGTAGCATAAACGCCACCCTTATCGTCAACATATGAGAGAGACGGACAAAACAGGAGAGAGAGAACTAAGAGAGATTGAGAGACGGTGCAAAAAGCTGCTCTCTCTCGCTCGTCCCTCTCAATCTCTCTCAGCTCTCTCTCTCACCAGTCTCTCTCAATCTCTCTCGTCTGTCTCGCTCACTCTCTTTCTCACCCATTCTCCCCTCTCTCGTCCGTATTGAGCACATCCTTCTCGCTCTATGTAACTGTTCGATAATAAATAAATTTTAGTTCTTTTTCTCATAATATTTGCATTCACTGCCTTAATTCTATGTATCTCCGGCTCTTTTCCTCTCGTTGAAATAGTGCAAATGGGTCGGGCCTGGGCCGGCACGGCACGAAGCAGGCACGAAGCGCAAATAGGCCGTGCCTGGGCTCGCCGAAGGCGAGCTGGACCGGCACGGCACGGCACGGCGAGCACGACGGGCCGTCGCGGCCCGGCACGGTTCAGACACGAAGCACGATAGACTCGTGCTGGGCTGACCCGGCACGGCACGACGCCCACCTCTACCCCCGACCAGTGCCCCCTGGTCACGTCTCTGCCTCTCTCACAATCCAACCAACCACCTCTCCATGTCAACAATGGATCGTGGGCTCCTCCACAAGCCCCTGAAACTGAAACAGAGTTCGCAGCCCTACCCACGATCCCAACCACTTCCCTCTGGTGTGTACGATTCTAAGTGTTCTCCTGTTCTCCATGGTGCAGGATCATGAGCAACCTGACGGGTTCCACCCTGGTGGAGATCCCGGCGCTCTCCACCGTTGTGCCGGTGAGTGATTAGTCTCTCCATCTGAGGTTCCCAATTTTTTTGTATGTGGACTTGTGATTTGATTATGTTTTGGGTGCGCAGGCCGTCGTTGTTCTTAGGAAGTGGAGCTGCGGAGATCACTCAGATTAGTTAATTTGAGATTCTGTGAATGTTTAGCCCTTCTTGCTTTTTAGTGTATGGTGCAGATGAATACATTTATGCAACGAAGTGGCAAGTGAGATTGTATGACTGCAATGTGGAATCTCAACTTACCAGTAACCTGTGATTACGTTGTGAAATTCAACCGTCGAGCCCGAATTCTTCCTAAATCTTAGCATAGAATGCCATGTTCCACTTTTAAATTATGCTGGCCAATCCGATGCTATCGATCACATGCCACATTTAGCTTGATGGGTTTTTGAATTTTTACATCATTGGTTAATAACACAGCCTTCTTTTATTTTCCATATATGGAGTAGATCTGACATGCTTGCTGCTTACCTTGTTTTTTAGATAATACAAGGAGGGATTCAGCGAAGAAAAATAATGATGTTCTTCCTCGTCTCAAAGAGAAATAATGGTTATTTTATTATTGTGGATTGTGATTTGATTGATATATAACTTGCTATTATGATCATGAATTCATGTGATTTAATTCAGGATGCTTACTTAAGACGATATATGTCATCTTGTTCATCCAACTCCACATTTCCCCTTCCCTCTTTCTTACTCACTTCCCTTCCCTCTCTACCTTCCTCACTAATACAAAAATTTAAAAGTAGAAAATTTTAAGTTTAAAGATTTTAAATAGGAAGTTCCAACCAAACAAGCTATAAGGTGTCAGAATCAAACATGAGTCGTCAAACTAAGTTTAGCGTTCAAGTATATTGTCTATCTTTCCTCACCGACTTAAGCTTTTGGTGGACTAGTTATTGCATGTAACTCAATATTGTATTAGAGCTAAGAAGGCCTGAGTTCAAGACCCATCCAATGCAATATTTTCTAAAAAATAATTGCGATCTACTTCTAGTTAACCTCTTAGGCCTGCCAAGGCCTAGACCCGAGGGGGGTCGGGGGTTTGTTAAAATATATTATCAATCTTTTCTTCATTGACTTAAGCTTTTGGATGAATTGGTTTCCTCATTGACTTAAACTTTTGAGTGACACGAGATGTAGTGTTAAGTATATTGTCTATATTTTCCTTATCAATTTAAACTTTTAGGTGAACTGGATAGATACAAGTAACATTTCTGATATATATAACACTTTTGAGCTTTAATAGGAGAGAGAGAAAGAGGGGGAAAGAATGACCAACTAACCTTTGAAACAGTTAGTGCAGGGCAACACTACCCCTTCAAGATAACAAGACAGATGCTTCCGTCACAGTTATTTTTTGGATGGAAGTGGAACCCCTTTTTGTCGTGGATGCCACCTGCGAGATTCACTATTGGCTGTAATTGTCCTGCAGATTCAGAATAATGAACTTTAGGTCAGAAGATGAACGAGGCAAGGGAACTCACGAACATAAATGCTCAATCATTACCTTTAGTTATATCTGAGCCTGCTAAGTAACCAAAAACATTTACTACATGACCGGATTCTTCGTAGAGTTTGAAGAAACAGGACCTGATTCTCTTAAACCAGTAAAGCACCTTCGTTCCATGGTGAATGGTGCGCTCCTGCGAACTGTAATGATCTTTACTTTTTTAAAGCGACTTTCCTTCATTTTGTTGATGGCAACCTGCTAACGAAAGACATGAGTCCCAGTCCGCCAAGTAGTAGAAGCATTATGAAAAGATAGCATGTGCTTAGTACTTACGTTAGTAGTGGATGTAAAGTGGAATTGCGTAGCCAGCAGCTTGACTACCTCACAACTCCTAAATCTCCTGCAGCCAGCTTGTTAAATGAACTTGTCAGGATATACAGGTTGCCCATTGTTGGCGTCAAAAACTTGATGTAGGGTTTCTGACAACAGCACATCAGACGAACACCTGGTTCAGAGCGTGCCAGTCGATTTGACCTGTAACCGACAAGGTAAAAATATAAAATTCAATTAAAAGCCGATCGTCAAAATCAATCGGCTTGGACTCAATCAGCTTGAAGCCGATTAAGATCAAGGTAACAAGATAAATCTAATTAGCCGATTAAGGCTAATCAGAGGATAAAGGCAGATCGATTCTGAAGAAGGCGATGCGCAACAAAATCAGAACAAATCAAACCGGGTGTAATTGATGAAGATCAACAATCGGCGGTGCGCAACTTTATTGATCAAGATCGATTACAAAGCCTAAATTACAGAAGCTACTCCTAGTTGACAGGAAAAGTAGAAAAAGTAAAGACTGGTTGATTGTATTGTGTTGATGATGTCTTTGCAGTTCGCTTTGGTCCTTCTTTTATACCCTCGGCCGATCGTGTCCTGTTACAACACGCTTCAAGTCTTTTCAGATCGGCCTTATCTCGGACGGTTGTTTTAAAATCTTGCAGTTACCTAAATATCTCCAAACCTTTCCATCCTGTCCGTTAATTCAGTATCTTTGACTTTATTGCCGATTTTGACCAGTTTGCCAAATTTTGGTGCAAACATATGCCCCCTATTTTTGAGAAATGACGTGTCATTTGTCAAAAATTTCACTTATCGACTTTTATAATCGGCTAACCATTGAACTTCCCTCAATAACTGATACTTTAATCACGCCGTAATTCTCTGACACGCCGGTAGTGCGTTTTAACTGCTCGCGCCTTTTGAGATTCACTTCCCGCCTCTTCAAATTTTCACCGTGCTATAAAATGCGGCCCCCACCTTGGTCATTCTTCACGCGCACAAGCTCTCGAATCACCTGCAATCGGTTCAAACTTTCCGTTTGAAGTACTCCCGAGGCAAACCTTTAGCTCATCCGGCTTCCTTCATCGGCTACAATGGACCCTAGCCAGTACTTATTCGATTCCGCATAAAGAATGACCAATATTTTCTGGGTCCTTTGGGGAATCTGGAGGCAGCTATAGTTATTGACCAAGAAGTGACCCGCCTTCCTTTGTCGGCTAGAGGATATAATATCGAGGGTTGGAGTAAAAGTTTTAGGGCTTGGCCGACCGCACTCAAAGGGTGGAAAAATTGGTATAATCGTGTAGCAGCCCAAAAAAGGGAGTCTTGGGAGAGGATGGGCATAGCAGAGTGCATTCCTTTAAGTTTAGCCGACCCAGAGGCCAATGAGCCCTTAGTAGCCACGGCTTTTTATTTCTGGTCGGATACTTTTAATGCTTTCATGTTCCGCACTGGTATGGTTGGTCCAACCTTGCTAGACGTTGCTCAACTCTGCTGCTTGAGACCAGACGGAGAACAGGTGTCGGCTTTTAGTGCTAAACCCAAACATAAGCTTATCCGATCAAAAGGCGAAGGCTGGTCTAAGTATATTGCAAATAATAATAAAGTGAATGGATTAGTATCGGACGAAGAGCATGTCGCTTTCCTCAACCTTTGGCTGGACCGATTCTTATTCTGTGGTGCTTCATTAGGACCAACCCAAGTATACGGCATAATGAAGGACTAGTAGAAGGTCGTCGGCTAGCACTTGGAAAAACGTTTCTGGGAGCAGTGTATTAGATGATGTATATCATTAGGAGTCGGCTGTATACAGGTTTTACCGACTTCACTGTGGGTAATGTGGGTGGGCCTCTGTGGTTTATCCAGGTCTGGCTGTATTGCTTTTTTAGCCGACCATTTGATTTGGAACCTACTGAAGACATAGCTTTCCCAAGAGAAGACAATGTTGAAAATGTTGTTCCGCAATACCAAGCAAGCCGATCTTTTGGCGAACGGTTTATCATGTGTTCAGGAAATGAAACTAAAATCACAGTAGCCGATTCAAGAAAGTATATGTTCTTTTTCTTTAATCTGAGCGACACGGATTTGAGGCGAGAGATTTCTTGATTATAGCGGTGTGGCGATTTTCCGTGGCCTTCATTTCTTCAACTCGAAGCCGAGCAGTTCTCGCAATGCCTTTGAGACTCTTGCTTTGTATGCAAATTTTCATTCTCTCCTGCGTCCTTCATGCTAGACTTCATACAAGGAATCGGACTTTCCAGCCGTCATACGAGTTTTATCACCCATCGGTTTATGCAAGACAACTCGGTTTTGGCCAAATAATTCCAAGCTTCCCACTCCTTGATCGGCTTGAGCCAAGAGCCAGAGTTCCGTAGTGCTACATCTGCCGAAATCGTCCTTGAAGTGGCCGATGACTTACAGATCCAATCCTTACCACACTTCTTCTTGAATACCAGACGGGCCGGAGGTTACACACAGTGGTGGTCAGTTATTGCAGATGCTTTGTATCGGTCAAAATCTCCATCTAACATTATTACTGAGTTCTTTCCAAATCTCCCGGAGCCGACGCTAGTATCTAATGCTGACTCTAGCAGCGATACTTCATCGTCAGGATATACTAATCTGAATGTAGTCGTTTCTAGCGAGGTATCGGCTTTAGGGTCCAAACATTTTCCTTTCATTTCTTCCAATAAATCGAGATTTGTTTTGCATCCGACTCAATTTTTACCGTTGTAGAAGTCAATCGCTCCGCTCCATTGGGTGATAAGCAACCCAAAAACAATCGCAGCGGCCGCCAAGCATCGGGTTATGCATCGATCTTTAGGCATACTGAGCCCATCTCTCGTCGAACTTGGAAAAACAAAAACAACCTAGTAAGTTTTATTGTCGGCTTCCTTTTATAAAACTGTTCTTTGGCTAACCAGATCGTTTGCCTGACAATCTTCAGAGAAGAAGCAAAAATACACTAAGGCTGCTGCAAAAAAGGTTCTCAAGCCTCTCGAGTAGAGTGGTGAAAGCTCTCCGACAGCATCGGCTACGGGAGATGTAGGTCACAATACTTTGTATAGTAACTTACGTATTTTAATGCACTGGTCTTAATTTCCTTTAGCCAACGCAATCTGCCCAAGTCGCGAAGATCTTAGCTGATCTTCTAAACATATCCACCGCGCCAATCCCCACACCGCTGCCAACTTCAACAGCTCCAACCACCAACCTGCCAGAACCATCAGATCCGACTGACCTGCTGGGATTTTCCCTGGCCGATCTTGACGATCCAGAGATCATGGCTACTGATGACTACGATGCAGAGATTAGAAAAATCCTTGAAGTGTCAAAAGTGGCATCGACTGCTGTTACATCTGCTCCGGGCATGAAGGAG
This sequence comes from Otatea glauca, assembly GCA_036346275.1. Lineage (NCBI taxonomy): Eukaryota > Viridiplantae > Streptophyta > Magnoliopsida > Poales > Poaceae > Otatea > Otatea glauca. The sequence goes on from CM070713.1 coordinate 16,447,931, forward strand.
CGTCTTGACAAGCTCTTTGATCTAGTCATGCGTCCCCGATTGGAGATCTTGTCCAACAATCAGCCGATCAGAGATGCCATGGCCGCCGTCGAAGCCGACCTTCCTCCAGAAGCCATGCAAGCCTTGCTCAACATATGCCATCTGGATGACAAGAAGTCTGCGGTAGAGGCGGCTCAAGACCGAATTCGACGCCGCGAAGCCCGTGAAGCCGCGTAAAGCTCTTAGATGAATTGGTTCTCGACGCCAAGGCAAAAAGCGTAAATTTGATGCGGCGCATTTCAATGAAGTCGACCAAGGAATCTCTCTCAAGCTTGAAAACAAAGAAATTCCTTCCGAAGAGTTAGCCAAAACCGAGAAACAAATCGGAGAAAACCAACAAGTTCGGGGACCATCGATCGAATTGAAAGAACGAAGCTCAAGATATTGCTGCGGTATCGATAATGTAACACAAACAATCGGCCAAAGTGAAGCGATGTTCAGGAATGCCAAAGATGACGAACGTCTCTTGAATGAAATTCAAGAGATCATTGCCAAGGCGGCCGGCGCTCTGTCGGCCTTGGGCGCGACTCTTCCCGGATCGGGCATCCAGTATTGAAATGTAAAACTTCGATGGTTGTTTTGAAAACATGAGTCTGGAATGTTTTCAATACTCACGAACATAAATGCTCAATCATTACCTTTAGTTATATCTGAGCCTGCTAAGTAACCAAAAACATTTACTACATGACCGGATTCTTCGTAGAGTTTGAAGAAACAGGACCTGATTCTCTTAAACCAGTAAAGCACCTTCGTTCCATGGTGAATGGTGCGCTCCTGCGAACTGTAATGATCTTTACTTTTTTAAAGCGACTTTCCTTCATTTTGTTGATGGCAACCTGCTAACGAAAGACATGAGTCTCAGTCCGCCAAGTAGTAGAAGACATTGTTAACCTTAATTTCACTCACGTACTCCCTCCTAGCTTGTTACACCCACCAAACCTCAACCAGACAAACCAATATCCCCCGCGCCAGCACCCATCCCGACCACCGGAGGAGATGGAGACGGCCCTCGGCGCGGCTAACTGGCTCCTCGGCATGGTGCTGCAGAAGCTGTCCGATGACTTGATGGCCGCGTATGCGGCCAGCTCCGAGCTCGGCCTCAACTTCCAGCACATCAAGACTCAGCTGAATTACACGCACGGGCTGCTGCACGAGGCCCAGGGGAGGTACGTCAGCTACAACCCTGGCCTGCAGCCGCTGCTGGAGGACCTAAGCAGTAAGGCTGACGAGGCCGAGGACGCGCTGGACGAGCTCCACTATTTCATGATCCAGGACCAGCTCGACGGCACCCAGTATGCGGTGCCGGATCTGGGTGGCGGCCTCCGGGGTCATGCTCGCCACGGTGGCCATGCTGTTCGCCACACTACCGGTAACTGGCTTCCATGTTTTTCCTGTTCGCGTACTAAACAAGATGATGATTATGGTAAGGATGGCGGCCATGTTGATAAGTTGCCATTCGACAGAGTGGCCATGTCCAAGAAAATCAAGTCGTTAATAGAGGAAGTACACGCCCTATGTGATCCCGTCTCCAAACTGCTCCAAATAATTACCAACAGGCCTGCAGCGGTGAGGCGACCTGCCACCGGCTCAACAATTAGACAGGACGAGTTGTACGGGAGGAAAACCCTTTGTGATAAAACTATAAAGGAAATCACCAGTAGCACATACCACAGTGAAACCCTGACCGTTCTTCCTATAGTTGGCCCTGGGGGTATTGGAAAGACAACTTTCACCCAACACATCTATAATGATGAAAGGACTGAAAAACACTTCCTTGTTAGGGTCTGGGTATGTGTATCAACTAATTTTGAGGTGCTTAAGCTCACCCAGCAAATCCATAGCTGCATATGTCCAACTGAAAATGAAGGGAGCAGCAGAGCAAATGAAACAACCAACTTAGACAGTCTTCAAAAATCTATTGCAAAGAAATTGAAGTCCAACAGATTTTTAATTGTATTGGATGACATATGGAGATGCGACAGTAGGGATGAGTGGGAAAACCTACTAGCTCCATTCACAAAGGGTGAAGCCAAAGGCAGCATGGTTCTTGTCACAACTCGATTTCCAAAAATAGCAGAAAAGGTTATGAAAGCAACCAATCCAATAAACCTACAGGGTTTGGAGTCTGAGGAGTTCTTCACATTATTTGAAGAATGTATATTTGGTCAAACCAAGCCTGAGCATTATAAAGACGAGTTAATTGGCATTGCAAGAGAAATTGCAAAGAAATTAAAGGGTTTCCCACTAGCAGCCAAAACAGTTGGTCGATTATTGAAGAAGGGCCCTTCTCGGGAACATTGGATGGAAGTTCTTGAAAACGATGAGTGGAAATATCAGGAAAATGACGACGATATTATGCCATCTCTGAAAATTAGCTATGACTACCTTCCTTTCAACCTAAAAAAATGCGTTTCATATTGTGCTCTTTTCCCTGAAGATTATAGGTTTAGTAAGTTGGAGATTACACGTTTTTGGATTGCAGTAGGCATTACAGATTCTAGTGGTCAAAAATAAAACTGAAGAGACAGGAATTAAGTGTTTGGAAGAACTAGTAGATAATGGTTTTCTCATGAAGATAGATCACCAATATTATGTAATGCATGATTTATTACATGAGCTAGCACGGCACGTTTCATCACATGAATGTGTCAATATAAGTAGTTCTAGTTTTAAAGCTGATGACATTCCACCTTCTATTCGTCACTTATCTATCACCATAAAAGATAAGCATAACAAAGAATTTGAGGAAGAAATGAATAAATTGAAGAGAAGGGTAGATGTCATCAGAAATTTGCAGACTTTGATGAGTTTTAGTGCATACAGCAATGTTAGTATTTCGAAAGATATATTGAAAGAAATAAAGGGTCTACGGGTTCTGTTTATATTAATGGACTCCCCAGATTGTTTGCCGCAAAACCTTTCAAAACTTATCCACCTCCGATACCTCAAAATTGCATCACCCTATGACTTAGATATTCCTTTACCTAGCACACTATCTAGGCTTTACCACTTGAAATTCTTGGACCTACAAGGATGGCATGGTAATCATAGTTTGCCTAAAGACATTAGCCGCCTTGTGAATTTACGCCATTTCCTTGTTGGAAGAGAACACCATTCCAATGTTCCTGAGGTTGGTAAGATAAAGTATTTACAGGGGCTGAATGAATTTTGTGTTAAGAAAGAGAACGTTGGATTTGAAATCAGACAGTTGGGGGATTTGACAGAGCTTGGAGGGAAACTCAGTATATGTAATCTTGAAAATGTGGGAACCAAGGACGAAGCTACTGAAGCCAAGCTGATGCTGAAAAGCAATCTCAGAAAGTTGAGATTAGTTTGGGGTAGAGGGCAATCGACAATAGAAGCTGATGTTCTTGATGGTCTCCAACCACACCCTAATCTTAGAGAACTTGCCATTATAAATCATCGTGGCGTCGTTGGTCCTACATGGTTGTGTAGTGACTTCTTACTAAAAAAGTTGGTGTCTCTCAAGCTAGACACCGTGTCTTGGGACAATCTTCCACCTTTTGGGAAGATACCATTTCTCGGCCAACTGAAGTTGAAGAATATTGCCAGTGTACGTCAGTTCGGACCTGACTTTGGTGGCTCCGCAGATAAAAGTTTGAGGGAAAGTTTGATATATTTGAAGACAATTGTGTTTGATGATATGCCAAATCTTGTCGAGTGGGTTGGGGGAGCTAATTGCCATTTGTTTCCAATGCTTGAAAAGATTAGGTGCAAAGATTGCCCCAACCTCTGTGCGTTGCCCTTCTCAGAGTGCTCTAGCCCTTGTACACAAGACATACGGTTTCCCAAACTGTCAGTTCTTCTGGTTAGTGGCTGTCCTATGTTGTCTCTGCCCCCCATGCCTCACACTTCCACATTAAGGGTTGTTGATGTGCAAGAAGGTTCTTTAAAAAAATTCCATTATGAAACGAATACATTGACCATTGATAGATACAATGGTGCTTTGGCCTTCCACAATCTTGATGAAGTAGAAAATATTACAATTAGAGGTTTCTCACACTTGAAGGCAATGGGTCAGCTCTCAAACCTCAGATCTCTCACCAGCCTAGAAGTGTCGGATTGCGGCAATTCAACGATGGAAGGGTTCAATCATCTCACCACATTGAACCTCAAAACATTGGTGGTTCACAACAACACGGAAGACAATTATCCCTGCTCCATAGCAGCGGATCTGCTCTCAGAGATGGCGACGACCAAGACATTGCCCGCAGGTTCCTTCCAATTGGAAAAACTTGGGGTGGACAGCATCTCGGCAGTGCTTGTTTTTCCCATTTGCAGCCGCCTCTCCGCTACCCTCCGCGAATTATCATTCCATTTTGATCACCAAGCGAAAAGCTTCACAGAAGAGCAGGAGAAGGCACTTCAGCTCCTCACCTGCCTCCAAAATCTGAAGATTCATGGCTGCCGTGTTCTGCAGTGCCTCCCTGAAGGGTTACATCTCCTTTCTTCTCTGAAGAAACTAGCGATCCACACTTGCCCTGAAATCCGATCGCTGCCCAAGGAGGACCTCCCCACTTCGCTGAAATCACTATTGTTAAGTGGTTGCAGTGCCGAGCTAGAAGAGCAGTGCAGGAAATTGGAAGTTACAATGCCAGGATTGCGCGTAAGATGCGTAGTGATATAACCCGGCCAAGGTAACACACCTGCTGTGCTCTCCTCCCAATTCATACTTTATCCTACCAAGCCTCTGCAATCTGAAAGTGACTAACTTGCTCCCCCTGTTTGGTATTTTTGATCTAGCCTGCGCGGCTGCTTGTTTCAACGACAATGTGTACGCACTGTTGGAGCAGTGTATAGCCTTGTGGAGCTGACTTCCTGAATCTACATCAATCTGCTGGTTAGTTCACGGGGCACGCAAGCACTTTGCCTATTCGGTTTCCTTCTTTTCACACAAAAAACTTCCCGGCTATGGTCAACCGGGGGCTTTGATGGAACTAATTCTGTGTGCTACTGCTTGCTTTGTGAAAAATCGAAAAAGGCGACTAGAGGGGGGTGAATAGGAGTCAAATAAAATTTTCGAATAAACTCTCCCCCTAGAATTCAAACCACCAAAAACCGTAAAGAAACCGCGACCGGTCGGGTATCTCTGGTCGGATGAACAGTACTCCCGACCTGAAGTGGTCGGATGAACAGTACTCCCGACCTGAAGTGGTCGGTTGAACAGTACGGGGTGAATAGTGTTCGGATGAACAGTACGCCCGACCTGCGGAAGCCGGATGAATAGTACTCCCGACTGCAGAGGTCGGATGAACAGTACCCTCCGACCAGATGAACAGTACACCCGACCTACGGAGGTCGGGTGAACAGTACTCTGGTGAATAGTGTTTGGACGAACAGTACAATCAGCACGATCTTAAAAACAGAAATCGATGTAACTTTTGATCGGCTGATCAAAAAACAGTGAAAATTGGTATGTACCTCCCTAAGGATGTCAGGAACCTATTTCAATCATCAATCGAAGGAATTGATACCAAGGTTCCGTCCCTTTTCAGTTTAACAAATGCAACACCAAAAACAGAGTCACGAACACAGACTTCACACCTAACTTGCTGATGAGAGTTGATGATCAGAAAATCCTTGGATGACTCTCCACAAATCACAGCAAGTAAGTACACGAAGAAACAACCCTTCAAACAAATAGAAACACTATCTGAAAACTAGGCTCAGAAATTGGTTACTTGCAAAACTGAATAGAAGAGGTTGTAGATTGCCTAGATGATTGGGATATGATCTATATAAGATTTATCCAGCAATCTTTCATCCTTGGCAACAAGAACCAAAAGCCAATCAAGACTAAAGAAATACAAGTCACACGTTTACGCACTTCAAGAACACACAGATTTACAAACTTACAACAAGAACGCAAGGATTGCCTAGATGATTGAAAGCACCGAATCTAGAGAAGAGTTCATCAATCATGAATTTCAACAAAGACTCAGTAGCATGTAGAAGGAGATGAGGCAAATCCAAATTACGTAAAAAAAATTGCAAGTAAGTAAATGCGAAATTTAGATAACAGAATTTAAGTGCGTAATGTAAATACGTAAGGGAAATGAAACAAGAACATAAATGAAGAACATTTCATTTCTGGAAGGGAGGTTTACAAAGCCTCACAACAAAGTGGGCAAAACTCAAATGAGCAGCAAAAACCTCAGAACCTTCAGAGAGGGAAGGCTGCCCCTACCCTATATTTATAGTGACTTGGGATCAATTCCCACCCTTGGATGTCTTGCTTCAAACCTAAGCCAACTTCCAAGAGCCAGGATTTGATCCTTACACTGTCACTCTCAACTACTCACGTAGACTTTCCTCACCTGCTCTCCACCACACCAGGAGACACCCCTCTCCCTGTCTATTTAGCAGGCTTGGAACACCTACCACCCTTGGATGAGCCTCTAAACCCTAGAGCACTCCATCAAGGGCTAAGATTTTACCCACTCACACAGCTATGCATGGGCTGACCCGAAACCCAACAACACAACGGGTTTTGCACGCTGTTCAAATCATACTAACTCGACCCGCTACTCTATCTTCCGATCGCGATCCAACGGTCCTCCTCGATCGAGCAGCCCAAGTTAGCATCTCATCCATTCCTTTGTCTTCTTGGCTTGCGGCTACTCCCCGCCTCGTCATCTTGGCGACACCCGATCATCCGACCTCGGCTCTCCCAGCCTAGTCCTGATCTCCTTCGCCTCACCATGACCTAGCTCCAAAGTCCTGCAACCATCATAGACAAGGAAACCACATCACATAGCAATGCCCACAACACATATCCATCGCAACAGAAAGATATACACTATGCTGACCAGCAAAACCCTGACCACACATGGTCTGATTACTGGTCTCCATCCCGACCACAGACCTGACCACTGGTCTCCATCCCGACCACAGATCTGACCACTGGTCTCCATCCCGACCACAGACCTGACCACTGGTCTCCTCCTGACCACTCGAGGTCTGACCACTGGTCTTCGTCCCGACCACTCGGGGTCTGACCACTGGTTTCCGACCAGCGAGAGCCCCGACCACTCGAGGTCGGACAACTGGTTTCCGACCAGCGAGAGCCCCGACCACTCGGGGTCGGGTGACTAGTCTCCAACCAGCCAAAGTCTAGACCACTCGGGGTCGGATGACTGGTCTCCGACCAGCGAGAGCCCCGACCACTCGGGGTCGGACGACTGGTCTCCGACCAGTAGACCAACACTCAAATTGCTTCAAATCCAAATCAATTTAAAACAGCACAAGCTCAAAACTCATCAATTACTCATCACACACAAGGATAGACCTCCACATGGTCTTTCAATCTCCCCCTTGATGAGTATATTGACAAACACATGAAAAGGCATAAGTTTTAAGTTTGAATAAGAGAGAAGAAAGCAATTTGAATGCAAAGCCAAACTTGGTCCAGAATAAGGAAATAAGATCATGACCAAGTTGGCAGAATAATATTTTTCCTTTGAATATGCCTTTCTTACATTTTCTCCCCCTTTTGGCAATATAGACATCAAGAATTTTTTTTTGTTTTCTCCCCCTTTATATATGTATGCATGAAATGCATCGTAAGTGAGCTTTGAGAATTATCCAAGTGATCATAAATGCAAGATATGACACCAAGCTAGTCAATTTAGAAAATGACTGAACAAGGATGCCTCCAAGAACAAATTCATTTTGCTTACAAGCTTGGTTTACAAGATTTTATTTTAGCAAGATTTGAACAAGTGCAAAACTTAGCAAAAGTTTCAAAACTAGAAGCCAGCACCAGTCATAGGATCAAATGGAAAACCTAGAGTTCAACCTACTCAACACTTTGGGGAATCTTGAAGTACATATAGAGTCCTTCGAGCTCATTTTTTAATTTATGCAAACTCTTCTTCTTTGATATTTTGAAAGACATAGCGGGGTGCAAATGTTTGACATTATTTGCATTCTTTACCCACTTATATTTTTGTTATTTGCATTTCTTAATGGTTGACTCAAGCCATGTTCAATCACCCCAAGAGTAACTCTTAAGAGAATGATCTTAGTCATACACTATATATTCTAAGTTCATCCCAAGTGCAATGGGAGGCAGTCTCGAGAATATATAGTGTTGAGTCAATTTTGCACAAAAAGAGTCAAGTTTTTCTTATTTTAGCACATATGAGCAATTTTGAAGGACTAAAATATGGATTAAGCAAGTTTCACCCAAGTTGCTATAGGGACTCTAGAGAACTCCATAAATTCACAATTCATGGTAAAAACCTCTAGAGAAGAAACTTAACAAGAAAAAGCAACATGTTTTTCATTTAAGATTTTCAATTTTTCAGATTTTAACAAGCTTAGTATGATATATGACCTTGGATAGACCTAAGCTAGTGATTTTCTTCAAAGATGTAGCAAGGTGCATTACTGAAGATTGAATCAATTGCATAATAGACAAAGCTCATAAAACAGAAAATGCAGTCTAAATGCAATGCATGAACAGATTCCCAAACTCCCCTCAACAAATGAATCAATTTTAGGCTCAAATCTGGTTAAAGTTGAGTTATTATCAAGATTAGGCATAAAGAAAACCGAATGAACTCAATAACAACGGAAAAACAGAATGAGGAGAAGAAGTCGAGAAACGCAAAACTGGATGGCTATTGAGCATAGATAAGATAGAAGAAACTCACTACGGCTTAGACTCGCTCTTATCTTCCCAAAGTGATCGACATAGGGAAGTCGACTCTAGATCCCAACTAAGGAGTGCACATGCACTGTCTACCTGGAGGCAAAAAATTTGCTAGACTTATAAGACTGTGAGGGAACTCAACCTAGAGAGAAGAGAGAATGACTAATCACGCATGATAGCAACCTAAAGCACAAGATAAGAGGTCCATGCGAGGTATGCCAGAAGTCTAAGTGAGTGAACTCAACTCAAGAAAACAAGCCCAAAGACACCCAGAAGAAGAAAGAAAAAGCTGAAGGAAAATATATAGTACATAATATACAAACCAGCTCCCCCTCAAGATAAGCCGTATGGGCTTACGACTCCAAGCTCACTCCTCAAGGCAACAAACCTGGAGCTATCCAAAGGCTTGGTACAGATATCGGCTAACTGGTGGTCACCATCTATGAACTGAAGCACGATATCACCCTTCTCCACATGGTCTCTAAGGAAGTGATATCTAATATCAATGTGTTTGGTCCGGAATGTTGCATCGGGTTTTAGCAATGCAAATAGCTGAAGTGTTGTCACGAAGAGTGGTACACTCTCTATCTCTAACCCATAGTCCCGCAAGGTCGATCTCATCTAGAACACGACTACAAAGAATCGGTGCGAGAACATACTCGGCCTCAGCGGTGGACTGGGCAACCCCAGACTACTTCCTAGATGACCAAGAAACAAGAGAAGTGCCAATGAATTGGCAAGTGCCGGTGTCTTCCATCTATCCTACACCAAAGAAAGTCGGCATCGGAAAAGGCTCTAAGAGATAGACAAGAAGAAGAAGAGTACCAAATGCCATAATCAGTGGTAGCACGAAGGTACTGAAGATGCGCTTGACCGCCCTGGCGGTGAGAGGCGCGAGGAGAAGCTTGAAATCGAGCGCACGACACACAGCGAAATGTATGTCCGCCTCGAAGCAGTGAGGTACAAGAGGGAGCCGATCATGCTCCGAAACTCCTTTTGATCAGCAGGCTCACCATCCTCATCGGGCTCGAGGACAGCAGTGGTGGCCATAGGAGTCATCACCGGCTTCCCATCAGACATGTCGAGCGCCTCGTAAGGTCACGGGTATATTTGCCTTGATGCAAGAAAGTACCTCCCGAGTCCGCTTGATTTGGAAGCCAAGAAAGTAGCTCAACTCGCCATCATACTCATCTCAAACTCAGACTCATCACATCGTAAAACCGAGAGACAAGAGAATGAGAGGATCCACCAAAAATAATATCGTCCACATAAATCTGGACAAGAAGAAAATGGGACTCATGGTGTCTGATGAACAGAGTTTTGTCTACTATGCCTATTTTAAAGTCATGGCTGAGAAGATAAGACTTGAGCCTCTCATACCATGCTTTGGGGGCCTGCTTGAGTCCATACAGAGCTTTGGAAAGTTTGAATACAAGACTCGAAAACCAGGGGTTCTCAAATCCTGGAGGTTATTTGACATAAACCTCTTCCTCAATATAGCCATTGAGGAATGCACTCTTGACATCCATTTGATAGAGCTTGAAGCCCGGGATGCGAGAGAATGCAAGCGGGATCCTAATAGCCTCTAGTCTAGCTACAGGGCAAAGGTCTCCTCAAAGTCAAGACCTCAACTCGAGAAAAACCCGTGCAACTAGCCTAGCCTTGTTGCGTAATGACAACCCCATCCTCACTGCTTGTTTTGAACACCCACTTGGTCCCAATGACATTATGACCGGATGGGCGCTCTACAAGTCGCCAGACTTTGTTCCTCTCAAAGTTCTCAAGTCCCTCATGCATAGCATTAATCCACGACTCATCGGATAATGCATGAGAAACATCCTTCGGCTCAAAGGAGGCAACGAAGGCAGAGTGAAGACAGAAGGAGGACAAACCCGTTCTTGAGCGTGTGACACGCTCGAACAAATCGCCAATCATCTGATCAGGAGGATGACGTCTCTGAATATGACGGGGAGGTCCAGGAGCAGAAGTGGCCTCTACCTCTTGAACAGAAGAGATAGGAATAGAGCCACTACGGCAAGGAGAGCCGAAGACAAAGGTGGTCTCCCGAGGTGCGTAAATGGAAACAGAGGCACCTCGGTGTAGAGGGCTGGATCGGGTGGAACAACATCATCTCCATCATCCTTATCCTCTACAAAATGGTCTTGGAGGAAGAAGAAGAGCTCAAACATCGAGGTCTAGCTCTGGGCTAGCCTCATCAAAGGTCACATCACGGTCTCTATGATCCTATGCGCATCAACACTCTGCACCTATAGCTACGAGAAGAAGACGAGTAACCTAGAAAGATACCATCAAGAGCGAGACTCAAACTTATCTAGGTTACGGACTTCAAGATAAAACACTTGCAACCAAAACGCGAAAATGAGACACACCGGGCTTTCGCCCATACCTCAACTCATAAGAAGTGCGATGCAAATGTGCTCTCAAAAACACAGATTAGAAACATGGTAAGCGTGAGCTATAGCCTCACCCAAAACTTCCTAGGAGTCATCAGACTCATCTAGCATCGTCCCGCCATCTCAACCGTGGTCCTGTTCTTCCTTTCCACTACGCCATTCTCACGAGGGGCATAGGAGAAGAGAAACGATGCTCTAAACCGGACTCCACACAAAAACTCTCAAAGTAGGAATTCTTGAATTCGTGCCATTATCATGCAGATAGCTCGTAATGCACCCGGGAGCTCAATAGACAACTCACGACCAAACCCCGAAGTGAGAAAAGTCTCATCCTTCGAGGCCATGAAGAATACCCAAGAGTATCTAGAAAAATCATCAACGATGACAAGAACATACCACTTCCTCCCGCCGATCGTGACTCTAGCTGGACCAAAGAAGTGTCCATATGTAAAAGCTGTCCGGTGCATCGGTCATCACTACGGTGACTGGAGGATGAGAAGCAGTAACCATCTTGCCATGTCGGCAAGGAGAGCAAACTAAGTCTTTGACCATCTTGAGTTTGGGTAAACCTCGAATGAGATCGTGGTTGCTAACTCGGGTCAAATGATCAAAGCCAATGTGACCAAGTCTCCTATGCCAGAAGGAGAGATCATGGGACTCAGAAGCAATCAAACATCGAAGAGAGTCTCCAGAAGAAGCAGAAAAATCATCATGAAAGACTCTCCCAAATCTAGAAATCCCGCAAAATAACCCTCCTGATGAATCAATGATTCTACAGGCATTACTCTTGAAGCTTACCTTGAAAGAGTCATCGATAAGCTGAGAAACAGAGAGCAGATTGTATTGCAGCTTACTTACTAAGGCAACATCTTTAAGAATGAAATTTTGGTTAATGTAGATGGTACCTTTAGCAATGACTCTACCTGAAGATGCATCCCCAAAAGTGATTAACTCATCACCGGGGGCTCGGACTAGGGAAGAGAACCATCGAGAATCTCCGGTCATATGGCGAGAACTACCGGAGTCAACAATCCAAACATCTCCCTTCCCCATCCGACCAACATGATCAAGACACAAGAGAGAAAGATGACTCAGTACTGGGATAGAGTGAAGACTTGGGAACCCAATACTGAACCACACGACGCCTCAGAGTACCAGTCACAGAAGAAGACTGGACTCGAGTGTCTCTCTGACGTTTAACAATAACAAGATCAGTAGCAACTCTGGTAGATGATTTAGGAGTCAAAACTGGGTTGGCCTGGCGTGGTGCAAAAGCCGAACCACCCCAGTGAAGCTGCCTAAAACTCCTACCAAAAAACACCTCACGCCGCTGATATCTACCTCGATGAGAAAAACGAGGAATATCAAGAGGACGGCGGAGAGACTAACTACGAACAGCTCCAGGACTAAAACTCAAAGAACCAGCATGAAAACCGAGTCCTGGACGCTGCCCAAAAACAAAGCGACTCGACTGCCTAGAAGCAGTGTGTGTCTTAGGAGCACTCAAAGTCCGGGATGACCCGAATACCCCTAAGAGCAAAGAACACGCTCACGCCGAGTGATCTTGGCGCGCCAAGGTAAATCTACTAGGTGACCATCTTTCTTACGGAAGGTGCATGTGTACTTCGCTTGCTAGAGACATAACAGAGTAACACCCTTCTGGTCAGAAGTCCTATGGACAACCCCAGCAGACCTAAACACGATGGTGCTCACTCTGGGAGCTACCACAATCTCACCACTCTTGGAGCCGCGCACAATGGTGGGAGGATGCGCCCGAGCGTGCTCCAAGGGATCAAATCCTAGACCTTGATTGAATCTACTAATTTTGGATTGGTCTAGAATAAGATTGAGCTTCTTCTTGCCTCCAACAAACTTCTCGAGAGTGCTCATAAGATACTGGCAATCTCGGAAGAGAGAAGCACAAGAAGAACAGGGGGAAGGAGAGAAAGAAGAAGAACTGTAAAGAGAAGATCTCTCAAAGACGTGCTTTTTGTTCCCTTAGCACGGCTGCCTCAATCTTGAGGGACTCACAAGAAACGCAAGAAGCATCTCTAATCCTATTGGCTTGGTCTTCTAATTTCTTTCTAAGCTCGACATGGATTTTATCCAAGTCATCCTTAACCCCAACACACAGCAGGCAACCAGTTTTTGACTTATCTAGTAAGTCCTTAGCAAGTTGATCACACTTGACATTCAAAGCATCATTGTCAAGTTTTAGTTGCCTATAGCCCTCACATGAGCTGACTGGGTCCTTAGAAGCATGCAATTCAAGTTCATCATTTCTAGCAGAAAGCTTCTTAAGGTGTGAACTCATGGTATCAATTTCAGCAAGCAATTTAGGGCAATTAGCACAAGAAGGAGTAGAGTGAGCATGAAGAAAACTAGTCTCAACAGGAATATTTTCACTATAACTAGTGCTAGCATTCTTCATCCTAAGACCATCAAGTTCAGCAAGCACACTATCATGTATGGTCCTTAGGTTCTCCAACTCCACAAGAACAGCATCACAGAGAACACAGTCATCAGTGACTCGGGAGGGAGAAGATCTAAGTGAAGCTAACTCCCGAGTCAAGGTACCTACTTCCTTCTCTAACTCAGAACACCTCGACCTAGCCTTAGCATGAAACTTGCCTAATTTATAGAAGGCAGCATTTAACTCGTTGTAGATGGGTACCTCATCCGTGTCGCTGTACAGCTCGGAGTCGCTTACTTCAATGGCGCCTGCCATGAAGCACATGCCGGAGAAATCGTCGCCGCTCTTCTTCACTTGCGGTTCATCCTCGCCTTCGTCGCTCCACGTCTCCGAGTCGGAGAGCTCGATATCATCTAGCGCGGCGAGGACCCGGTGAAAGAGCTTCTTGTTCTTGGCAAAGTTGTGGTACTTCTTCTTCGCCGGCTCACGAGCTGGGGCCTTCTTGTTGCGGTTCTTGTCGGTGTAGTCGTTCTTGCCCGAACCGCTTTGTTCGTTTTTGCCCTTCTCCAGCTTGGGACAGTTTGCTCGAATGTGGTTGGGGCCACCACACTCGAAACAGGTGATCATCCCACCTCTCTTCCTCTCTCTCACTCTCTTGTATGCATATGAAAATTTGCGAGCAAGAAGAGCAAGCTCATTTTCTGGAAATTTTTCCAATTAGTCATCGCTTAGCTCACAAAGGGCGGAGAGAGAGAAACCAACAGAAGAATCAGAAAGAGAGGATCCAATGGGATCGGTGACCAAAGCCATCGATCGAGACTTCGTCTTCCGCGAGACGACGCCGATCTCATGAGTCTTGAGGCGGAATAAAGCCCGCCAAGAGTCAAAGTCGATAAGTCGGTGGTGTCTTTGATGGTGGTCACCTTCATCTCCCAAACCCAAGGTCGAGTCGCGGTCAAGAAATACCGAGCATTGTCCGAATCGGGTATATGCAACCGATCGCTCGGAGGTCGCCGTAATCTTTGTAAACCGACCAAAGCACTCGTCAAGATTCTCACCGCGTGTTGTTCAAACTTGTTGAACTCACGCTTGAATTGGTCCTGTCGAACCGCCTTGATTTGGGTAGTGCCTCATAGTAAGCATCAAGGGTCACCCAAATCTCATGAGCGTAACGAAGGTGAGAAATTCTATCGTACTCATCGCGACTAAGGCCCAGATGAGGATGTTCCTTGCCTTAGCATTTGCCTCAACGTCACCATATTGCCGGCCGTGACGTTCTCATCGGCAGAACCTCATACGGGAGCTTCACCTTCTGCCATATCAGGAAACCCTGGGCAGTGATGTACGACTCCATCCGAGATCTCCAAAAAGGAAAATCAACTCTAGAGAAAATAGGAGGCTTGGTGGAATACTTGTCTATCGCCACGGCTCTTGAGACCGGTCAAGATCTAGAAAGAGCAGAACCGGCTCTGATACCAATTGAAAGATCGAAAAAGGCGACTAGAGGGGTGGTGAATAGGAGCCAAATAAAATTTTCGAATAAACTCTCCCCCTAGAATTCAAACCACCAAAAACGAGTAAAGAAAGCGCAGACTGGTCGGGTATCTCTGGCCGGATGAGCAAGACTCCGACCAAGTGGTCGGATGAACAAGATACTCCGACCGAAGTGGTCGGTTGAACAAGACGGGTGAATAGTGTTCGGATGAACAGTACTTCGACCGGATGAACAAGACGCCCGACTGCGGAGGTCGATGAACGAGACTCCGATCGCAGAGGTCGGGTGAAGCAGTACTTCGACCGGATGAACAAGATTTCGGGTGAATAGTGTTCGGATGAACGAAGACAATCAAGACGATCTTAAAAACAAATCGATGTAACTTTTGATCGGTGATCCAAAAAAAGTGAAAATTGGTGTGCACCTCCTAAGGATGTCAAGAACCTATTTCAATCATCAATCGAAGAAATTGATACCAAGGTTCCGCCCTTTTCCGCTTAACAAATGCAACACCAAAAACAGAGTCACGAACACAGACTTCACCCTAACTTGTCGATGAGAGTTGATGATCAGAAAATCCTTGGATGACTCTCCACAAATCACAGCAAGTAAGTACACGAAGAAACAACCCTTCAAACAAATAGAAACACTATCTAAAAACTAGGCACAGAAATTGGTTTCTTGCAAAACTGAATAGAAGAGGTTGTAGATTGCCTAGATGATTGGGATATGATCTATATAAGATTCATCCAGCAATCTTTCATCCTTGGCAACAAGAACCAGAAGCCAATCAAGACTAAAGAACTGCAAGTCACACGTTTACGCACTTCAAGAATACACAGATTTACAAACTTGCAACAAGAACGCAAGGATTGCCTAGATGATTGAAAGCACCGAATCTAGAGAAGAGTTCATCAATCATGAATTTCAACAAAGACTCAAGAGCATGTAGAAGGAGATGAGGCAAATCCAAATTACGTAAAGAAAATTGCAAGTAAGTAAATGCGAATTTAGATAACTGAATTTAAGTGCATAATGTAAATACGTAAGGGAAATGAAACAAGAACATAAATGAAGAACATTTCATTTCTGGAAGGGAGGTTTATAAAGCCTCACAACAAAGTGGGCAAAACTCAAATGAGCAGCAAAAACCTCAGAACCTTCAGAGAGGGAAGGCTGCCCCTACCCCTCTATTTATAGTGACCTGGGATCAATTCCCACCCTTGGATGTCTTGCTTCAAACCTAAGCCAACTTCCAAGAGCCAGGATTTGATCCTTACACTGTCACTCTCAACAACTCTCAACTACTCACGTAGACTTTCCTCACCTGCTCTCCACCACACCAGGAGACACCCCTCTCCTGTCTATTTAGCAGTGCTTGAACACCTACCACCCTTGGATGAGCCTCTAAACCCTAGAGCACTCCATCAAGGGTGAGATTTTACCCACTCACACAGCTATGCATGGGTGACCAAACCCAACAACACAACGGGTTTTGCACGCTGTTCAAATCATACTAACTCGACCCGCTACTCTATCTTCCTGACCGCGATCCAACGGTCCTCCTCGATCAGAGCAGCTCCAAGTTAGCATCTCATCCATTCCTTTGTCTTCTTGGCTTGCAGCTACTCCCTGGCCTCAGTCATCTTTGGCGACACCCTGATCATCTGGACCTCAGCTCTCCCAGCCTAGTCCTGATCTCCTTCGCCTCACCATGACCTAGCTCCAAAGTCCTGCAACCATCATAGACAAGGAAACCACATCACATAGCAATGCCCACAACACATATCCATCGCAACAGAAAGATATACACTATGTCGACCAAAGAAAACCCCGACCACACATGGTCCGACATCGGTCTCCAACCCGACCACAGACCTGACCACTGGTCTCCATCCCGACCACAGACCTGACCACTGGTCTCCATCCCGACCACTAGTCTCCTCCTGACCACTCGAGGTCTGACCACTGGTCTTCGTCCCGACCACTCGGGGTCTGACCACTGGTCTTCGTCCCGACCACTCGGGGTCTGACCACTGGTTTCCGACCAGCGAGAGCCCCGACCACTCGGGGTCGAACAACTGGTTTCCGACCAGCGAGAGCCCCGACCACTCGGGGTCGGACAACTGGTTTCCGACCAGCGAGAGCCCCGACCACTCGGGGTCAGGTGACTGGTCTCCAACCAGCCAAAGTCTAGACCACTCGGGGTCGGATGACTGGTCTCCGACCAGCGAGAGCCCCGACCACTCGGGGTCGGACGACTGTTCTCCGACCAGTAGACCAACACTCAAATTGTTTCAAATCCAAATCAATTTAAAACAACATAAACTCAAAACTCATCAATTACTCATCACACACAAGGATAGACCTCCACATGGTCTTTCACTTTGCTAACTTCAATGTCTTCTTCTTTACATGGGCAACCTATATATCCTGACAAGTTCATTTAACAAGCTGGCTGCAGGAGATTTAGGAGTTGTGAGGTAGTCAAGCTGCTGGCTATGCAGTTCCACTTTACATCCACTACTAACGTAAGTACTAAGCACATGCTATCTTTTCATAATGCTTCTACTACTTGGCGGACTGAGACTCACGTCTTTCGTTAGCAGGTTGCCATCAACAAAATGAAGGAAAGTCGCTTTAAAAAAGTAAAGATCATTACAGTTCGCAGGAGCGCACCATTCACCATGGAACGAAGGTGCTTTACTGGTTTAAGAGAATCAGGTCCTGTTTCTTCAAACTCTACGAAGAATCCGGTCATGTAGTAAATGTTTTTGGTTACTTAGCAGGCTCAGATATAACTAAAGGTAATGATTGAGCATTTATGTTCCTGAGTTCCCTTGCCACGTTCATCTTCTGACCTAAAGTTCATTATTCTGAATCTGCAGGACAATTACAGCCAATAGTGAATCTCGCAGGTGGCATCCACGACAAAAAGGGGTTCCACTTCCATCCAAAAAATAACTGTGACGGAAGCATCTGTCTTGTTATCTTGAAGGGGTAGTGTTGCCCTGCACTAACTGTTTCAAAGGTTAGTTGGTCATTCTTTCCCCTCTCTCTCTCTCTCCTATTAAAGCTCAAAAGTGTTATATATCAGAAATATTACTTGTATCTATCTAGTTCACCTAAAAGTTTAAGTTGATAAGGAAAATATAGACAATATACTTAACACTACATCTCGAGTCACTCAAAAGTTTAAGTCAATGAGGAAACCAATTCATCCAAAAGCTTAAGTCAATGAAGAAAAGATGGATAATATTTTAACAAACCCCCGGGCCCCCTCGGGTCTAGGCTCTGGCAGGCCTAAGAGGTTAACTAGAAGTAGATCGCAATTATTTTTTAGAAAATATTGCATTGGATGGGTCTTGAACTCAGGCCTTCTTAGCTCTAATATAATATTGAGTTACATGCAATAACTAGTCCACCAAAAACTTAAGTCGGTGAGGAAAGATAGACAATATACTTGAACGCTAAACTTAGTTTGACGACTCATGTTTGATTCTGACACCTTATGGCTTGTTTGGTTGGGTGCCACATATTGCTACACTCAAAATAGGCAGCTTTGACTTTTTTATACTTGTGTTTGGTTCTTCATTACATGGGCAACCTATATATCCAGACAAGTTCATTTAACAAGCTGGCTGCAGGAGATTTAGGAGTTGTGAGGTAGTCAAGCTGCTGGCTATGCAATTCCACTTTACATCTACTAACGTAAGTAGTAAGCACATGCTATCTTTTCGTAATGCTTCTACTACTTGGCGGACTGAGATGTCTTTCGTTAGCAGGTTGCCATCAACAAAATGAAGAAAAGTCGCTTTAAAAAAGTAAAGATCATTACAGTTCGCATGAGCGCACCATTCACCATGGAACGAAGGTGCTTTACTGGTTTAAGAGAATCAGGTCCTGTTTTTCCAAACTCTACGAAGAATCAAACTATCGGAACATTCTGCAGCTTAGAATGGCATCTGGTTCTGTTAACCAGGGCGGTTGGTAGCAACTAGTGAGCAATGAATGGTATATAGGTATGTATGTCATGGAAACAATAATTGAATTTTTTACCTTTTTGGCCTCATTGGTCGTATTTTTTTCACAATTAGCCTCATACATGAAAGAATTTCAAAAATAGCCATGATACAGTATTTTCCAGCGGTCACCGATCACAGATTTTTTTTAAAATTTTTTTCAACTTTCCAATGGCCAATGATCGATGTTTTTTTAAAAAATTCACTTCTTTCCAGCGGTCGTTGACCGCTTACATTTTTTTTATTTTTTTCGGTTTTTTTTTGCGTGGCGGGCGGGAAAAAATATTTTTTTAAATCGAAGGTTGAATCAATGATCGCCGATCACCTGGATTCCGTAAGGAGGGCGGGGCGGCGATTTTTTTCCTATTTTTTCGGAGATGCGGCTAACATCTTTTCTTTGTATTTATGAAGACAAAATAAAAATTATTTTATGATGAACTTTAATTTTTTAGAATTTTTCACTGTTCTAGCACGGCACGTATAATTTCCGGGGATCTGGACCGCTGGAAATTGCAAAATTAAAATCCCGCGATCCGCTGGATTGTACTATTTGGAGGCGTTTTTTTTTATCCGATGAACGTCTAATCGCGAGGAAAATTATACGCGCCGGGCTAGAATAGTAAAAAATTCAAATTTTTTAGTGTAATCAGAAATATGGTCTTCATGAAATTTCGGAAATTAACCGGACTTAATGCACAGTGTTTTTTTGGGAGGAAATTTAATTTTTGTGGAAGTATTTCGCATCGATTTTATTCGAAAAATCGCTGTAACCTATGAGCTCTAATTATTAAAAGTCAGTGTTATTTTGACGGTTGCTAGAATACCATAGTTCAAAGTATGGTCACTAAATTCAGGCCGTTGAAATATGAATATATCTAACTTTGTATCTCAGTTTGTGACTTAGCTCTACACTTTCAAATATGAATGTCAGGTTTTATTTGTCGTCAAATTTGTCGCACATCAAAAGAGCATGATGAACAACAAAATTTTATTCTTTCCGAAGATAATTGACTGACAAATAATTTTACGAAACACTACAATAATTATCATCGACAAATATGATTTGAGGATTCCAGCGCTCGGTTTAAAAAAAATATTTTTTCCCGCCCGCCGCGCAAAAAAAAACCAAAAAGAAAAATAAATTTTTTTAAGCGGTCAGCGACCGCGGGAAAGAAGTGAATTTTTTTTATAAAAAAAACATTGCGGTCGCTGACCGCTGGAAAGTTTGAAAAAAAAATATAAAAAAAAATCTGCGATCGATGACCGCTGGAAAATACTGTATCAGGGCTATTTTTGAAATTCTTTCATGTACGGAGCTAATTGCGAAAAAAATATGACTAATGAGGCCAAAAAGGTAAAAAATTCACAATAATTTGCCAATTCTGTAGTCAGCTCGTGAATTACTTCAATTCTTTGCCAGGAGTATGTATACCTTGTAAGGGATTATATATAGCAGAGAAGCTGTCTCAGCTCAGCTGACGCTGCAATTCTTTTACAGGTCCGTCTTACTGTCTCGAAATGACTTTTGCATTTGTGTTTCATTCTATACAATTGCTTTCTGAGTTGTTTGGACCATAATGCTTAAATATTCAACTACTTTTTTATGACTGAAGTTCTTTCTTAACCTATCACTCTGTGGTAGAAGAATATGTCCCACTAGAGAGCAACGATTTATGGTCGATCTGACAACTCTTTTTGCGGACGGCATCTTTTTTTTGCTACAAGTCATTTTCCTCCATATTGTCCATTTGTTTCTGGTAAGGACATAAAAACCATTAACTGTGGAATATCTAAGCATTGCTTCTGCTTTTGAGCTGTATACATTTTAAAGTTATTCAAGCAAAATCTTTCAAAAGTTATTCAAGCAATGAGATAAATCAAATCTTGTGAAAATGTCATGGAAGAAATTTGCTACTCCCTCCTTTTTTATTTGATGTTTTGACCTTTCACAGTCTCTAAGATGTGAATTTGGCTGTTACTATTTTATGAACTTATATTAGTATATTCCAATAAAATTATAATATTAGGAAAGTACTTTTAACAAAAATCTAATAATATAGTTTCTATATGGACAATCCATATAGTTTTAAATATATTGATGGTCAAATTCTAGAAAGTTTGACATCACGAAAAGAATGTCAAATAAAAAAAAAAGAGGGGAACAGAAGATATTAGGAAACTATAATTAGCCTAATCGTTGCAGTATGGAAACTTAGCCATATTGGTACGTGCATTGCATGCTTGGAGCATTGGTTTCATTTGTGCACACATTGGCCAACTAACTAGGACTTGGATAGCTTGTGTTTCATGATATTAACAATTTGGGTGATCATTGCTTACATTCATCCTCTGGTATGTTTACCTATCTAAGCAGTTTTAGGTGATGATTATTTGTTCATGGTTTTGATCGGTCTAAATTTCCTGATGGCTCGAAGTTATAAATTATTATATTCGTGACGGGAATCATCCAATCGTCAGGGAATTTTTTTTCCTGACAGGTATTACTAAACCGTCACGAGAGATCCTGAGGCTAGTAGTGCACGAAGCTTCAAGTTTTTGATGCAGATTACAGAGCTAGCATATACGCTGATGTTTCACTGGCATCCTTCAGAGTTTGTCATGTAGTAAATGTTTAAGGTTACTTAGCAGGCTCAGTTATAACTAACTCAAGGTAATGATTGAGCATTTATGTTCGTGAGTTCCTTTTCCTCGTTCTTTTAGCATGCCACACTTTCTTATTCATATACCTTACATGTCATTGTATTTTTATTCCAAATGTTGCCACACTTGTGGCTAATGATTTGTTGGCCACAAAATATGCTGGCTACGCAATTCCACTTTACATCCACTACTAACGTAAGTACTAAGCACATGCTATCTTTTTATAATGCTTCTACTACTTGGCGGACTGGGACGACTCATGTCTTTCGTTAGCAGGTTGCCATCAACAAAATGAAGGAAAGTCGCTTTAAAAAAGTAAAGATCATTACAGTTCGCAGGAGCGCACCATTCACCATGGAACGAAGGTGCTTTACTGGTTTAAGAGAATCAGGTCCTGTTTCTTCAAACTCTACGAAGAATCCGGTCATGTAGTAAATGTTTTTGGTTACTCAGCAGGCTCAGATATAACTAAAGGTAATGATTGAGCATTTATGTTCCTGAGTTCCCTTGCCACGTTCATCTTCTGACCTAAAGTTCGCACATCCTGAAATGCCTTTGACGCCACACTTGCAAGTGCGTCTTGAGGTCGTCGGAGGTCACAAGGTTCAGACTAGAGGTTGTTACGTTATGGCTCAGTAATGTTGGATGCCACTCTTGCAACTTAGACACCACTTTACTTAAGTTCTCCTCCTTAAATGAATCATTCTTCTCATTACGCGTAACCTTCAATGTGTAATGAAGAGCTACGGTGCTCATATCTGATGTCCACGAGAATGCTTTGCTAGAGGATCCAGCCATGGTGAAGTGTGAGTGGGAGCTGTGTATGTGTGCCTGCGGTTTGGCCTTTTATAGAGTCGACGGGGTGGTGTATGGACTAAGTGTATGAGCTGTGTATATTTTGACCTAAGTTTAGTTTTTACGCTTTCATGGGAGTAAAGCTGGATCGGAAAGGATTGGCCCTTTATTATGTGCTTTTGAAAACTAAAAAGTAATTGTATGTAAACATGAAGAATAAGAGCGAGTATGATACTATAAAAGGAGCATCAGGCTTCTTCCCAAGTGTGCGCACATTGTTAACCTTAATTTCACTCACGTACTCCCTCCTAGCCTGTTACACCCACCAAACCTCAACCAGACAAACCAATATCCCCCGCGCCAGCACCCATCCCAACCGCCGGAGGAGATGGAGACGGCCCTCGGCGCGGCGAACTGTCTCCTCGGCATGGTGCTGCAGAAGCTGTCCGATGACTTGATGGCCGCGTATGCGGCCAGCTCCGAGCTCGGCCTCAACTTCCAGCACATCAAGACTCAGCTGAATTACACGCACGGGCTGCTGCACGAGGCCCAGGGGAGGTACGTCAGCCAGAACCCTGGCCTGCAGCCGCTGCTGGAGGACCTAAGCAGTAAGGCTGACGAGGCCGAGGACGCGCTGGACGAGCTCCACTATTTCATGATCCAGGACCAGCTCGACGGCACCCAGTATGCGGTGCCGGATCTGGGCGGCGGCCTCCGGGGTCATGCTCGCCACGGTGGCCATGCTGTTCGCCACACTACCGGTAACTGGCTTCCATGTTTTTCCTGTTCGCGTACTAAACAAGATGATGATTGTGGTAAGGATGGCAGCCATGTTAACAAGTTGCCATTCGACAGAGTGGCCATGTCCAACAAAATCAGGTCGTTGATAGAGGACGTACACGCCCTATGTGATCCCGTCTACAAACTGCTCCAAATAATCATTAGCAACAGCCCTACAGCAGGTTTGGCTGCCGCGGTGAAGCGGCCTGCCACCGGCTCAACAATTACACAAGACAAGTTCCACGGGAGAAGTGCCCTTCGTGAGAAAACTATAAATGACATCACCAGTGGCACATACCACAGTGAAACCCTGACCGTTCTTCCTATAGTTGGCCCCGGGGGTATTGGAAAGACAACTTTCACCCAATACATATATGATGATGAAACGACTAAAAAACACTTCCATGAAAGGGTCTGGGTATGGGTACCAACTGATTTTGATGTGCTTAAGCTCACAAAAGAAATCCTTAGCTGCATATGTACAACTGAAAATGAAGGAAGCAGCAGAGCAAATGAAACAACCAATTTAGACCGTCTTCAAAAATCTATTGCAGAGATACTGAAGTCCAAAAGATTTTTAATTGTATTGGATGACATATGGAGATGCGACAGTAAGGATGAGTGGGAAAACCTACTAGCTCCATTCACAAAGGGTGAAGCCAAAGGCAGCATGGTTCTTGTCACAACTCGATTTCCAAAAATAGCAGAAAAGGTTATGAAAGCAACCGATCCAATAAACCTAGAGGGTTTGGAGCCTGAGGAGTTCTTCACATTCTTTGAAGAATGTATATTTGGTGAAATCAAGCCTGGGCATTACGAAGATGAGTTAATTGACATTGCAAGAGAAATTGCAAAGAAATTAAAGGGTTTCCCACTAGCAGCCAAAACAGTCGGTCGATTATTGAAGAAGGGCCCTTATCGGGAACATTGGATGGAAGTTCTTGAAAACGATAAGTGGAAAAATCAGGACAATGATGACGATATTATGTCATCTCTGAAAATTAGCTATGACTACCTTCCTTTCAATCTAAAAAAATGCTTTTCAAATTGTGCTCTTTTCCCTGAAGATTATATGTTTAATAAGTTGGAGATTACACGTTTTTGGATTGCAGTAGGCATTATAGATTCTAGTGGTCAAAAAAATAAAACTGAAGAGACAGGAATTAAGTGTTTGAAAGAACTAGTAGATAATGGTTTTCTCATGAATAGAGATCCCAATTCTGACCAATATTATGTAATGCATGATTTATTCCATGAGCTAGCACGACACGTTTCATCAGAAGAATGTGTCAATATAAGTAGTTCTACTTTTAAAGCTGATGAGATTCCACCTTCTATTCGTCACTTATCTATCACCATAAATGATAAGCATAACAAAGAATTAGAGGAAGAAATGAATAAATTGAAGAGAAGGGTAGATGTCATCAGAAATTTGCAGACTTTGATGAGTTTTAGCGCATACCGCAATGCTAGTATTTCGAAAGATATATTGAAAGAAATAAAGGGTCTACGGGTTCTGTTTATATTAATGGACTCCCCAGATTGTTTGCCGCAAAACTTTTCAAAACTTATCCACCTCCGATACCTCAAAATTGCATCACCCTATGACTTAGACATTCCTTTACCTAGCACACTATCTAGGCTTTACCACTTGAAATTCTTGGACCTACAAGGATGGCGTGGTAGTCATAATTTGCCTAAAGACATTAGCCGCCTTGTGAATTTACGCCATTTCCTTGTTGGAAGAGAACACCATTCCAATGTTCCTGAGGTTGGAAAGATGAAGTATTTACAGGGGCTGAATGAATTTTGTGTTAAGAAAGAGAACGTTGGATTTGAAATCAGACAGTTGGGGGATTTGACAGAGCTTGGAGGGAAACTCAGTATATGTAATCTTGAAAATGTGGGAACCAAGGACGAAGCTACTGAAGCCAAGCTGATGCTGAAAAGCAATCTCAGAAAGTTGAGATTAGTTTGGGGTAGATTGTATGACTGCAATGTGGAATCTCAACTTACCAGTAACCTGTGATTACGTTGTGAAATTCAACCGTCGAGCCCGAATTCTTCCTAAATCTTAGCATAGAATGCCATGTTCCACTTTTAAATTATGCTGGCCAATCCGATGCTATCGATCACATGCCACATTTAGCTTGATGGGTTTTTGAATTTTTACATCATTGGTTAATAACACAGCCTTCTTTTATTTTCCATATATGGAGTAGATCTGACATGCTTGCTGCTTACCTTGTTTTTTAGATAATACAAGGAGGGATTCAGCGAAGAAAAATAATGATGTTCTTCC
The DNA here is from genome assembly GCA_036346275.1 of Otatea glauca. Classification (NCBI taxonomy): domain Eukaryota; kingdom Viridiplantae; phylum Streptophyta; class Magnoliopsida; order Poales; family Poaceae; genus Otatea; species Otatea glauca. The sequence goes on from CM070713.1 coordinate 16,473,529, forward strand.
TCGTCTCAAAGAGAAATAATGGTTATTTTATTATTGTGGATTGTGATTTGATTGATATATAACTTGCTATTATGATCATGAATTCATGTGATTTAATTCAGGATGCTTACTTAAGACGATATATGTCATCTTGTTCATCCAACTCCACATTTCCCCTTCCCTCTTTCTTACTCACTTCCCTTCCCTCTCTACCTTCCTCACTAATACAAAAATTTAAAAGTAGAAAATTTTAAGTTTAAAGATTTTAAATAGGAAGTTCCAACCAAACAAGCTATAAGGTGTCAGAATCAAACATGAGTCGTCAAACTAAGTTTAGCGCTCAAGTATATTGTCTATCTTTCCTCACCGACTTAAGCTTTTGGTGGACTAGTTATTGCATGTAACTCAATATTGTATTAGAGCTAAGAAGGCCTGAGTTCAAGACCCATCCAATGCAATATTTTCTAAAAATAATTGCGATCTACTTAGTTAACCTCTTAGGCCTGCTAAGGCCTAGACCCGAGGGGTCGGGGTTTGTTAAAATATATTATCAATCTTTTCTTCATTGACTTAAGCTTTTGGATGAATTGGTTTCCTCATTGACTTAAACTTTTGAGTGACACGAGATGTAGTGTTAAGTATATTGTCTATATTTTCCTTATCAATTTAAACTTTTAGGTGAACTGGATAGATACAAGTAACATTTCTGATATATATAACACTTTTGAGCTTTAATAGAGAGAGAGAAAGAGGGGAAAGAATGACCAACTAACCTTTGAAACAGTTAGTGCAGGGCAACACTACCCCTTCAAGATAACAAGACAGATGCTTCCGTCACAGTTATTTTTTGGATGGAAGTGGAACCCCTTTTTGTCGTGGATGCCACCTGCGAGATTCACTATTGGCTGTAATTGTCCTGCAGATTCAGAATAATGAACTTTAGGTCAGAAGATGAACGAGGCAAGGGAACTCACGAACATAAATGCTCAATCATTACCTTTAGTTATATCTGAGCCTGCTAAGTAACCAAAAACATTTACTACATGACCGGATTCTTCGTAGAGTTTGAAGAAACAGGACCTGATTCTCTTAAACCAGTAAAGCACCTTCGCTCCATGGTGAATGGTGCGCCCCGCGAATCTGTAATGATCTTTACTTTTTAAAGCGACTTTCCTTCATTTTGTTGATGGCAACCTGCTAACGAAAGACATGAGTCCCAGTCCGCCAAGTAGTAGAAGCATTATGAAAAGATAGCATGTGCTTAGTACTTACGTTAGTAGTGGATGTAAAGTGGAATTGCGTAGCCAGCAGCTTGACTACCTCACAACTCCTAAATCTCCTGCAGCCAGCTTGTTAAATGAACTTGTCAGGATATACAGGTTGCCCATTGTTGGCGTCAAAAACTTGATGTAGGGTTTCTGACAACAGCACATCAGACGAACACCTGGTTCAGAGCGTGCCAGTCGATTTGACCTGTAACCGACAAGGTAAAAATATAAAATTCAATTAAAAGCCGATCGTCAAAATCAATCGGCTTGGACTCAATCAGCTTGAAGCCGATTAAGATCAAGGTAACAAGATAAATCTAATTAGCCGATTAAGGCTAATCAGAGGATAAAGGCAGATCGATTCTGAAGAAGGCGATGCGCAACAAAATCAGAACAAATCAAACCTGGGGTGTAATTGATGAAGATCAACAATCGGCGGTGCGCAACTTTATTGATCAAGATCGATTACAAAAGCTAAATTACAGAATCTACTCCTAGTTGACAGGAAAAGTAGAAAAAGTAAAGACTGGTTGATTGTATTGTGTTGATGATGTCTTTGCAGTTCGTTTTGGTCCTTCTTTTATACCCTCGGCCGATCGTGTCCTGTTACAACACGCTTCAAGTCTGTTTCGTATCGGCCTTATCTCGGACGGTTGTTTTAAAATCTTGCAGTTACCTAAATATCTCCAAACCTTTCCATCCTGTCCGTTAATTCCGTATCTTTGACTTTATTGCCGATTTTGACCAGTTTGCCAAATTTTGGTGCAAACATATGCCCCCTATTTTTGAGAAATGACTTGTCATTTGTCAAAAATTTCACTTATCGACTTTTATAATCGGCTAACCATTGAACTTCCCTCAATAACTGATACTTTAATCACGCCGTAATTCTCTGACACGCCGGTAGTGCGTTTTAACTGCTCGCGCCTTTTGAGATTCACTTCCCGCCTCTTCAAATTTTCACCGTGCTATAAAATGCGGCCCCCACCTTGGTCATTCTTCACGCGCACAAGCTCTCGAATCACCTGCAATCGGTTCAAACTTTCCGTTTGAAGTACTCCCGAAGCAAACCTTTAGCTCATCCAGCTTCCTTCATCGGCTACAATGGACCCTAGCCAGGTACTTATTCCGATTCCGCACAGCAATGACCAATATTTTCTGGGTCCTTTGGGGAATCTGGAGGCAGCTATAGTTATTGACCAAGAAGTGACCCGCCTTCCTTTGTCGGCTAGAGGATATAATATCGAGGGTTGGAGTAAAAGTTTTAGGGCTTGGCCGACCGCACTCAAAGGGTGGAAAAATTGGTATAATCGTGTAGCAGCCCAAAAAAGGGAGTCTTGGGAGAGGATGGGCATAGCAGAGTGCATTCCTTTAAGTTTAGCCGACCCAGAGGCCAATGAGCCCTTAGTGGCCACGGCTTGTTATTTCTGGTCGGATACTTTTAATGCTTTCATGTTCCGCACTGGTATGGTTGGTCCAACCTTGCTAGACGTTGCTCAATTCTGCTGCTTGAGACCAGACGGAGAACAGGTGTCGGCTTTTAGTGCTAAACCCAAACATAAGCTTATCCGATCAAAAGGCGAAGGCTGGTCTAAGTATATTGCAAATAATAATAAAGTGAATGGATTAGTATCGGACGAAGAGCATGTCGCTTTCCTCAACCTTTGGCTGGACCGATTCTTATTCTGTGGTGCTTCATTAGGACCAACCCAAGTATACCAGACAATCGCTGAAGGACTAGTAGAAGGTCGTCGGCTAGCACTTGGAAAAACGTTTCTGGGAGCAGTGTATTAGATGATGTATATCATTAGAGTCGGTCAGATCTGTGTTTTACCGACTTCACTGTGGGTAATGTGGGTGGGCCTCTGTGGTTTATCCAGGTCTGGCTGTATTGCTTTTTTAGCCGACCATTTGATTTGGAACCTACTGAAGACATAGCTTTCCCAAGAGAAGACAATGTTGAAAATGTTGTTCCGCAATACCAAGCAAGCCGATCTTTTGGCGAACGGTTTATCATGTGTTCAGGAAATGAAACTAAAATCACAGTAGCCGATTCAAGAAAGTATATGTTCTTTTTCTTTAATCTGAGCGACACGGATTTGAGGCAGAGAGATTTCTTCAGTTATAGCAGTGTGGCCGATTTTCCGTGGCCTTCATTTCTTCAACTCGAAGCCGACAGTTCTGCAATGCCTTCGGAGACTCTTGCTTTGTACAGAATTTTCATTTCTCCCTGCGTCCTTCATGCTAGACTTCATACAAGGAATCGGACTTTCCAGCCGTCATACGAGTTTTATCACCCATCGGTTTATGCAAGACAACTCGGTTTTGGCCAAATAATTCCAAGCTTCCCACTCCTTGATCGGCTTGAGCCAAGAGCCAGAGTTCGTAGTGCTACATCTGCCGAAATCGTCCTTGAAGTGGCCGATGACTTACAGATCCAATCCTTACCACACTTCTTCTTGAATACCAGACGGGCCGGAGGTTACACACAGTGGTGGTCAGTTATTGCAGATGCTTTGTATCGGTCAAAATCTCCATCTAACATTATTACTGAGTTCTTTCCAAATCTCCCGGAGCCGACGCTAGTATCTAATGCTGACTCTAGCAGCGATACTTCATCGTCAGGATATACTAATACGAATGTAGTCGTTTCTAGCGAGGTATCGGCTTTAGGGTCCAAACATTTTCCTTTCATTTCTTCTGAATCGTCTGAGATTTGTTTTGCATCTGACTCAATTTTTACCTGTTGTAGAAGTCAACTGCTCCGGCTCCATTGGGTGATAAGCAACCCAAAAAACAATCGCAGGCGGCTGCCGTTACTGGTTATGCATCGGGATCTTTAGGCATACAGAGCCCATCTCTGTCGAACTTGGAAAAACAAAAACAACCTAGTAAGTTTTATTGTCGGCTTCCTTTTATAAAACTGTTCTTTGGCTAACCAGATCGTTTGCCTGACAATCTTCAGAGAAGAAGCAAAAATACACTAAGGCTGCTGCAAAAAAGGTTCTCAAGCCTCTCGAGTAGAGTGGTGAAAGCTCTCCGACAGCATCGGCTACGGGAGATGTAGGTCACAATACTTTGTATAGTAACTTACGTATTTTAATGCACTGGTCTTAATTTCCTTTAGCCAACGCAATCTGCCCAAGTCGCGAAGATCTTAGCTGATCTTCTAAACATATCCACCGCGCCAATCCCCACACCGCTGCCAACTTCAACAGCTCCAACCACCAACTCGCCGTAACCATCGATCCGATCGACCTGCTGGGATTTTCCCTGGCCGATCTTGACGATCCAGAGATCATGGCTACTGATGACTACGATGCAGAGATTAGAAAAATCCTTGAAGTGTCAAAAGTGGCATCGACTGCTGTTACATCTGCTCCGGGCATGAAGGAGCGTCTTGACAAGCTCTTTGATCTAGTCATGCGCCCCGATTGGAGATCTTGTCCAACAATCACCGATCGAGATGCCATGGCCGCGTCGGCCGACCTTCCTCCGAAGCCATGCAAGCCTTGCTCAACATATGCCATCCGATGACAAGAAGTCTGCGGTAGAGGCGGCTCAAGACCGATTCGACGCCGCGAAGCCCGTGAAGCCGGCGTAAAGCTCTTAGATGAATTGTTTCGACGCCAAGGCAAAAAGGTAAATTTGATGCGCAGATTTCAATTTGAAGTCGACCAAGGAATCTCTCTCCAAGCTTGAAAAAACAAAGAAATTCCTTCTGGAAGAGTTAGCCAAAACTGAGAAACAAATCGGAGAAAACCAACAAGTTCTGGGGACCACTTTGATCGGAATTGAAAGAACGAAGCTCGATATTCTGCGGTACATCGATAATGTAACACAGCAATCGGCCAAAGTGAAGCCAGTGCCTGGGAATGCCAAAGATGACGAACGTCTCTTGAATGAAATTCAAGAGATCATTGCCAAGGCGGCCGGCGCTCTGTCGGCCTTGGGCGCGACTCTTCCCGGATCGGGCATCCAGTATTGAAATGTAAAACTTCGATGGTTGTTTTGAAAACATGAGTCTGGAATGTTTTCAATACTCACGAACATAAATGCTCAATCATTACCTTTAGTTATATCTGAGCCTGCTAAGTAACCAAAAACATTTACTACATGACCGGATTCTTCGTAGAGTTTGAAGAAACAGGACCTGATTCTCTTAAACCAGTAAAGCACCTTCGTTCCATGGTGAATGGTGCGCTCCTGCGAACTGTAATGATCTTTACTTTTTTAAAGCGACTTTCCTTCATTTTGTTGATGGCAACCTGCTAACGAAAGACATGAGTCTCAGTCCGCCAAGTAGTAGAAGACATTGTTAACCTTAATTTCACTCACGTACTCCCTCCTAGCTTGTTACACCCACCAAACCTCAACCAGACAAACCAATATCCCCCGCGCCAGCACCCATCCCGACCACCGGAGGAGATGGAGACGGCCCTCGGCGCGGCTAACTGGCTCCTCGGCATGGTGCTGCAGAAGCTGTCCGATGACTTGATGGCCGCGTATGCGGCCAGCTCCGAGCTCGGCCTCAACTTCCAGCACATCAAGACTCAGCTGAATTACACGCACGGGCTGCTGCACGAGGCCCAGGGGAGGTACGTCAGCTACAACCCTGGCCTGCAGCCGCTGCTGGAGGACCTAAGCAGTAAGGCTGACGAGGCCGAGGACGCGCTGGACGAGCTCCACTATTTCATGATCCAGGACCAGCTCGACGGCACCCAGTATGCGGTGCCGGATCTGGGTGGCGGCCTCCGGGGTCATGCTCGCCACGGTGGCCATGCTGTTCGCCACACTACCGGTAACTGGCTTCCATGTTTTTCCTGTTCGCGTACTAAACAAGATGATGATTATGGTAAGGATGGCGGCCATGTTGATAAGTTGCCATTCGACAGAGTGGCCATGTCCAAGAAAATCAAGTCGTTAATAGAGGAAGTACACGCCCTATGTGATCCCGTCTCCAAACTGCTCCAAATAATTACCAACAGGCCTGCAGCGGTGAGGCGACCTGCCACCGGCTCAACAATTAGACAGGACGAGTTGTACGGGAGGAAAACCCTTTGTGATAAAACTATAAAGGAAATCACCAGTAGCACATACCACAGTGAAACCCTGACCGTTCTTCCTATAGTTGGCCCTGGGGGTATTGGAAAGACAACTTTCACCCAACACATCTATAATGATGAAAGGACTGAAAAACACTTCCTTGTTAGGGTCTGGGTATGTGTATCAACTAATTTTGAGGTGCTTAAGCTCACCCAGCAAATCCATAGCTGCATATGTCCAACTGAAAATGAAGGAGCAGCAGAGCAAATGAAACAACCAACTTAGACAGTCTTCAAAAATCTATTGCAAAGAAATTGAAGTCCAACAGATTTTTAATTGTATTGATGACATATGGAGATGCGACAGTAGGGATGAGTGGGAAAACCTACTAGCTCCATTCACAAAGGGTGAAGCCAAAGGCAGCATGGTTCTTGTCACAACTCGATTTCCAAAAATAGCAGAAAAGGTTATGAAAGCAACCAATCCAATAAACCTACAGGGTTTGGAGTCTGAGGAGTTCTTCACATTATTTGAAGAATGTATATTTGGTCAAACCAAGCCTGAGCATTATAAAGACGAGTTAATTGGCATTGCAAGAGAAATTGCAAAGAAATTAAAGGGTTTCCCACTAGCAGCCAAAACAGTTGGTCGATTATTGAAGAAGGGCCCTTCTCGGGAACATTGGATGGAAGTTCTTGAAAACGATGAGTGGAAATATCAGGAAAATGACGACGATATTATGCCATCTCTGAAAATTAGCTATGACTACCTTCCTTTCAACCTAAAAAAATGCGTTTCATATTGTGCTCTTTTCCCTGAAGATTATAGGTTTAGTAAGTTGGAGATTACACGTTTTTGGATTGCAGTAGGCATTACAGATTCTAGTGGTCAAAAAAATAAAACTGAAGAGACAGGAATTAAGTGTTTGGAAGAACTAGTAGATAATGGTTTTCTCATGAAGATAGATCACCAATATTATGTAATGCATGATTTATTACATGAGCTAGCACGGCACGTTTCATCACATGAATGTGTCAATATAAGTAGTTCTAGTTTTAAAGCTGATGACATTCCACCTTCTATTCGTCACTTATCTATCACCATAAAAGATAAGCATAACAAAGAATTTGAGGAAGAAATGAATAAATTGAAGAGAAGGGTAGATGTCATCAGAAATTTGCAGACTTTGATGAGTTTTAGTGCATACAGCAATGTTAGTATTTCGAAAGATATATTGAAAGAAATAAAGGGTCTACGGGTTCTGTTTATATTAATGGACTCCCAGATTGTTTGCCGCAAAACCTTTCAAAACTTATCCACCTCCGATACCTCAAAATTGCATCACCCTATGACTTAGATATTCCTTTACCTAGCACACTATCTAGGCTTTACCACTTGAAATTCTTGGACCTACAAGGATGGCATGGTAATCATAGTTTGCCTAAAGACATTAGCCGCCTTGTGAATTTACGCCATTTCCTTGTTGGAAGAGAACACCATTCCAATGTTCCTGAGGTTGGTAAGATAAAGTATTTACAGGGGCTGAATGAATTTTGTGTTAAGAAAGAGAACGTTGGATTTGAAATCAGACAGTTGGGGGATTTGACAGAGCTTGGAGGGAAACTCAGTATATGTAATCTTGAAAATGTGGGAACCAAGGACGAAGCTACTGAAGCCAAGCTGATGCTGAAAAGCAATCTCAGAAAGTTGAGATTAGTTTGGGGTAGAGGGCAATCGACAATAGAAGCTGATGTTCTTGATGGTCTCCAACCACACCCTAATCTTAGAGAACTTGCCATTATAAATCATCGTGGCGTCGTTGGTCCTACATGGTTGTGTAGTGACTTCTTACTAAAAAAGTTGGTGTCTCTCAAGCTAGACACCGTGTCTTGGGACAATCTTCCACCTTTTGGGAAGATACCATTTCTCGGCCAACTGAAGTTGAAGAATATTGCCAGTGTACGTCAGTTCGGACCTGACTTTGGTGGCTCCGCAGATAAAAGTTTGAGGGAAAGTTTGATATATTTGAAGACAATTGTGTTTGATGATATGCCAAATCTTGTCGAGTGGGTTGGGGAGCTAATTGCCATTTGTTTCAATGCTTGAAAAGATTAGGTGCAAAGATTGCCCCAACCTCTGTGCGTTGCCCTTCTCAGAGTGCTCTAGCCCTTGTACACAAGACATACGGTTTCCCAAACTGTCAGTTCTTCTGGTTAGTGGCTGTCCTATGTTGTCTCTGCCCCCCATGCCTCACACTTCCACATTAAGGGTTGTTGATGTGCAAGAAGGTTCTTTAAAAAAATTCCATTATGAAACGAATACATTGACCATTGATAGATACAATGGTGCTTTGGCCTTCCACAATCTTGATGAAGTAGAAAATATTACAATTAGAGGTTTCTCACACTTGAAGGCAATGGGTCAGCTCTCAAACCTCAGATCTCTCACCAGCCTAGAAGTGTCGGATTGCGGCAATTCAACGATGGAAGGGTTCAATCATCTCACCACATTGAACCTCAAAACATTGGTGGTTCACAACAACACGGAAGACAATTATCCCTGCTCCATAGCAGCGGATCTGCTCTCAGAGATGGCGACGACCAAGACATTGCCCGCAGGTTCCTTCCAATTGGAAAAACTTGGGGTGGACAGCATCTCGGCAGTGCTTGTTTTTCCCATTTGCAGCCGCCTCTCCGCTACCCTCCGCGAATTATCATTCCATTTTGATCACCAAGCGAAAAGCTTCACAGAAGAGCAGGAGAAGGCACTTCAGCTCCTCACCTGCCTCCAAAATCTGAAGATTCATGGCTGCCGTGTTCTGCAGTGCCTCCCTGAAGGGTTACATCTCCTTTCTTCTCTGAAGAAACTAGCGATCCACACTTGCCCTGAAATCCGATCGCTGCCCAAGGAGGACCTCCCCACTTCGCTGAAATCACTATTGTTAAGTGGTTGCAGTGCCGAGCTAGAAGAGCAGTGCAGGAAATTGGAAGTTACAATGCCAGGATTGCGCGTAAGATGCGTAGTGATATAACCCGGCCAAGGTAACACACCTGCTGTGCTCTCCTCCCAATTCATACTTTATCCTACCAAGCCTCTGCAATCTGAAAGTGACTAACTTGCTCCCCCTGTTTGGTATTTTTGATCTAGCCTGCGCGGCTGCTTGTTTCAACGACAATGTGTACGCACTGTTGGAGCCGTGTATAGCCTTGTGGAGCTGACTACCTGAATCTACATCAATCTGCTGGTTAGTTCACGGGGCACGCAAGCACTCTGCCTATTCGGTTTCCTTCTTTTCGCACAAAAAACTTCCCGGCTACGATTTATGGTCGATCTGATTCCTCTTTTGCAGACGGCATCTTTTTTTTCTTACAATTCATTTTCCTCCACATTGTCCATTTGTTTAAGGTAAGGGCATAAAAACCATTAACTGTGGAATATCTAAGCATTGCTTCTGTTTTTGAGCAGTATACATTTTACAGTTATTCAAGCAAAATCTTTCAAAAGTTATTCAAGCAATGAGATAAATCAAATCTTGTGAAAATGTCATGGAAGAAATTTGCTACTTCCTCCGTTCTTTTTTATTGATGTTCTGACCTTTCACAGTCTCTAAGATGTGAATTTGACTGTTACTATTTTATGAACTTATATTAGTATATTCCAATAAAATTATAATATTAAGAAAGAACTTTTAACAAAAATCTAATAATATAGTTTCTATATGGACAATCCATATAGTTTTAAATATATTGATGTTCAAATTCTAGAAAGTTTGACATCACGAAAAGAATGTCAAATAAAAAAAACGAGGGGAACAGAAGATATTAGGAAACTATAATTAGCCTAATCGTTGCAGTATGGAAACTTAGCATCATATTGGTACGTGCATTGCATGCTTGGAGCATTGGTTTCATTTGTGCACACATTGGCCAACTAACTAGGACTAGGATAGCTTGTGTTTCATGACATTAACAATTTGGGTGATCATTGCTTACACTAGATAATTATACGTGGCATGCCACGCCGCGGGCGCCGCTCCTCACGCGAGCAAATCGAGAAAACGTGCAACTGCTGCTCCCAATATGAGCAAATCGAGGAAAAACGTGAAAAAGATCTAAACAAAATTTTGTGTTTTCCGCAAAAGGGCTTAAACGTAATGCTAGAAAAACACAAAAAGGACCTAAATGCAATGTATATTTTTTTCCAAAAAAAAATGTTTTCTCGAAAAGGATCTAATCGTAATTTTGATTTTCAGTAAAAGGACCTGAGCGCAATACTTGAAAAGCATAAAGGACCCAAACATAATATATATTCTTTTTTTTAAAAAAGATCTAATCGTAATTTTTTTTCTAAAAAAGATCTAATCATAATTTTTTTCGAAAAAAAGATCCGAACGCAAAAAAAATTCCTGGCTCGGCTCGAGCCACGAGCCGAGCCGGCTCAAATGCACCTGGGAGCGTGATTTACACCATCTTTAGTAGATAGAGGATTCATCCTCTGGTATGTTTACCTATCTAAGCAGTTTTAGGTGATGATTATTTGTTCATGGTTTTGATCGGTCTAAATTTCCTGATGGTTCGAAGTTATAAATTATTATATTCGTGACGGGAATCATCCAATCGTCAGGGAATTTTTTTTTCTGACAGGTATTACTAAACCGTCACGAGAGATCCTGAGGCTAGTAGTGCACGAAGCTTCAAGTTTTTGATGCAGATTACAGAGCTAGCATATACGCTGATGTTTCACTGGCATCCTTCAGAGTTTGTCATGTAGTAAATGTTTAAGGTTACTTAGCAGGCTCAGTTATAACTAACTCAAGGTAATGATTGAGCATTTATGTTCGTGAGTTCCTTTGCCTCGATCTTTTAGCATGCCACACTTTCTTATTCATATACCTTACATGTCATTATATTTTTATTCCAAATGTTGCCACACTTGTGGCTAATGATTTGTTGGCCACAAAATATGTGGCTTGCCATACTTTTGGCACAAAATCGTGGCAAACAACAAACAGTCCCTTAACTTGTTTCATGTGGCATGATCGTTCAGGTGTTCCCCTCAATTTTGCTGCTCCCTGTTGGCGAACCTAAACCCAGAGGAACTCATGATTGAAGCGCATAATGACGGCTCCAGAAAGATGAACATCGGACAGCGACGGGTGCATCCTCGTCGTCGCGTCCGCCGTGCAGACGGAGCACAGGACAGTCGGCGTGGTGTAGGCCCGGATCGGCTGGCTGCAGGCCTGCAGCTCGCGCCGGGAGCTTCGTGGACCGGCTGTCGTGAAGGGCGACGGCGGCCTGGTGCTGGTGCAGTTGCTGTGTGGCGATCGAGCAGAGCCAGACATGTATCCCGGCGGCAATGGAGGAGGAGATCCTTCGGGGTGCGACGTGCAGCACCGCACGCACGTGTGTACTGGGCGCGCAGGTGCGACGACTCTGCGAGATCTTCAAATTCAGGTTCTGGCAGAAGATCAACGGAGCATGCGTCGTTCGGAGATGTAAACAGTCCAATGCACACTGTTTTGACCAGTTCTTTGGATCACATGATAATCGTCACTCATCCTGTTATACCACTCATCGACGATGCTGTAAATTACTCCGAGCTCCCGCAATATATGTCTATATTCTTGAGAAGTGTTGTCTCACAATATTTTCACTATATATCTCCTCCTTAATGCTGAAAAAGTGGATGGTTAGCTGTAGTATGCTATTTAATAGGAGCTTGTATGGTCTAATAACATTAACTTATTCTTAGATTTAATGTTTTCTTGTCTATGTATATAATGAACTATAGACTTATATTGTAGGACAGAGAGAAAGAAACAATTGACAATTAATTAATTACCCATTGTCGGAATCTTTGACAATTGACAATCAGTGAACAAAGCAAATTGTGAGTCACCGAAACAAAAGGGTTGGCTTTTTTCCCCTTTTGCATGCTTCTTTGTGGATTTACCAAATTGAAATGGAGGACCCCAATTACTAATCGAGGAAAAAAGGATACCCATAATATGTGTAAGTATCAACGTAGTTTTATAGAGTCATTCGATCTGAATGATCGAGACCCATTCAATCCCTTAAGAAGAGATGCAACCCTAGCCACCTGTTCCCAACTTCCTGAGCTGGCCGCCCCGCCTCCACCCACAACACATAACGTGTCACTGCCCCGCCATCCTGCTAGCGGCGACGCCAGCGAGGCACTTATGCTCCTCCTCCTCCCTTGCCGATGCCACCTCATGTTTCCTCATCTCCCATCGTCGTTGCCGCTCGCCACCTCCCCTACCGTCGTCATTGCCGCTCACCATCTCCTCTCCCGCCGTCACTACTGCCAGCCTCCATCTCTCCCGTCCCACCCTTCTTGCTTATCTCAAGCTGCTACCGCCGCTGGATCAGCCACCGCCTCCCGTTGCCTCCTAATATTCTCTTGATGTTGTTGTCCCCGCCTACATCCACTGCTCACCGCCCTGCCTCAAGCTCGTGGCTAGCCGCACCCCCACCGCTGATCCTCCCACCAACCTCGCCTCCCTCTAAATCTGAGCTCCGCTGAACCCTTGCAGGATCAAGGATAACCGACTAGAGGGGGGTGAATAGGAGGTTTCTAAATTTTTATGTCTCTAATTGAAATTAATAAAATGAATAAGCAAGAATTTGCAATTTTTCACAATTTTAAGACCAAGTTCTCTAGAGATCACTAAGTGCTTCAATAATTAAATTATAAGCAAGAAATGATTCTAAGCACAAGATCAATATGACTAAGTTGCTAGAATTGTAAATTGAGCACAAGAGTAGAAATTTCAAACAACAAGAGAATGGGACACAAAGATTTTATCCCGTAGTCTCGGAGACTTGCCGATCTCCCCTAATCCCTGTTGAGGTGACTTGAACAACTTCAAGCCGGCTCTAACCTCTTGAGCCTTCCTCGGTCACTATGGTAGTTCTTTCCCGCTCTGGGTAAGCGAACTTCGGCCTTCACAACTTGCCAGGGCTTCTCACAATCTCCGTCGAGAAGCTCACCGCGCATGAATGCCTCCAAGCCATCTAGGAGACGGCAACCTCTAAGAGTAATAAGTCGTGACGCTTGCTTGGGATCGAATCAAGTGTCTAATGGCTCAATCACTAAATGCACACTTGAAAATGCTCCTAACTCTCCCAAAATGAGAATTTAATGCAGACAATGAGTTGGAGACTTTCTAGAGCTCAAGAATGATCAATGAGGTCCAAAGTTAGCTTTAGAATGCAGGTGGAGGGTATTTATAACCCCCACCAACCAAATATAGCCGTTGGCCAAAAGTTGCTCAAAATCACCCTAGAAGGCCGATCATACCGCCCTAGGACCGGTATGACCGCCCCTCAGTAGCCAACGGTCACTACAGTGTATTTAATGCACTATTAGTGACTGTTAGTCACTGTGGCCGGTATGACCGGGGTCACTCCGATCATACCAGATTTAAAAAATTCCCCCAAGGTCAAAAGAGATGTTTTCTAGAAAAAAAGGACTGCAATACCCCCGATCATACCGCTGCCGATATGACCGAGGTCATTCTGGTATGATCGGCCACCTTGGTGACCAAAAACATCTGTTCTGTAAAAAGCACACTGGTGGGCCTCCGGTCATACCGACGATCGGTATGACTGGAGGGGGTCCGGTCATACTGACCCCACTGACTCCAAGTCCGATTTTACATGCTTTTTGATTTTTCTTTGAATGCAATATTATGTAAATATTCAAGTTTACATGTATTGAGCCTCTAAACATTTTTCGACGTCGAACAAGTGGCAATGACCCTTCTTAATAGTACGACGCCTATTCTAACAATCCGATCTTTTTTTCCAAACTCCGAGATGGACAAAAGCTATAAAAAGGTCCTTAAATTTTATACCTTAGCCATCGACGCGTTGATATTCTTTTTCACAATGTTTCATACTTCCACGATCGCCGAGTTTAGGATCAACCTATTCTTAAAATGCTCAAATTGAAAATGTTAGTCCATTAATCGTAATTGTCATTAATTATCAAAACCAAATCAAATTAGGGACCTAAATGCTTTCAATCTCTCCCTTTTTGGTAATTGATGACAATCCTCATGTAAGAATTGATTTGAGTTAAGGTTTTGAGCATACAACAATAAATTGTGTTGTATACTCAAGAGTTTTCGTTTTAACAATATTTTGCTCCTTGAGATGAAGCAGTAAGTTTGGCGCAAAATTTTATTGAAACCTCAACATTTAATTGAAAACTCCCCCTAAAAGTGTGCATATGAGTGAAAGGATGTCATTTGCACATTTGAGATTTTTGAGAATTTTGACAGAGTTTCCCTTTAAATATTGAATTCGAGGATAACAATAAATGAATATATCAAGCATGAATATGAGACAATAAACCATGAGTAACATAAATAATTATAAGCATAGATAAGCATTTAAATCCATAAGAGTGCCTGCTCAGTGCGGTACTCCTGGAATGATGAACGAAGCTCTTGAATGGTATAGTCGATAGAGTCCAGTCGTCCACGAACCTCCTCAATGGCCTGGCGAGTCTGAGACTAATAATTATCGACACGAGCAAAATTACTCATCATGTCGGTCCTAAGACTCGTGAAACTGCTCATTATAGCACTATACAGCATATCAAAATTCTCATGAGATAAGCCAGAATAGAGCTACAGTGCTGAATGAGGCTAAGGCTCCTCCCCAAGATCCTGCAGCTACGGCTGCTGAGAAGACTGACCCCTCTGAACCTGAGGACCTGCCTCTCGTGGCTTGTATGGCTTGTGGACACTTCCACAACCGCCACGATACCCTGTCACTCTCTTGATGATCGTCATAATGTAAGGGCGAAGTAGATCCTCTTTCCACGATCTCCAGCAGATGAGTGCATCTCATGAAGGATAAAGTCGACCACATCAAATTTTTGCCTGTTCATGATCATACTCATAATGTTCCAAGCATAGCCTCTAATCTCATCGAAGTTACCGCTCTTAGGATGAACAATAACTTGCACAATCCTGTTTATGAGGCTAGATGTGGGAAGGAGGTTTGCCATTTTACCTGGCCTCCTGACATGAGCTGCTGGATCATAGAAGTTGTACTGGTCAGAGAGGGAGAGGATCTTATCACTATGTATCTTTGGCTGCCCACTGTGGTATATGCCCCAAGCCTACTCAATCTCCACCTTAGAAGTTGTGTACACTGCTGAATTCGTCATCCATGTAATCTCATCATATGAATCTAAAATATGAAGTGTGGAATAAAATTGACGAATCATGTCATCCTTGTAGTCACACCTCATATTGACGAACTCCGCTAGACCAGCTCCATGAAAGAGCTCAGGCACTCCAAAAAATAGTTGGATTTTCCTGATATGTTCCCAACTCACCCACTTATGATCTGCGAACTCCTTGTTGAGATAAATCTCGTGATATACTTTTTTGTTGGAATATGGTTCTGAACTTGTCCAATGTAGCACTACGAGGGAGCATGTACTGATTGGCTTGTCACAGTGAGAAATATCGCTCCCCCTTATCTTCCTTAGATCTAAAGTGGGCTGAAAATCATCAAAATTTTCTTCCTCAGATTCCTCATCCTCACTGGTATTTTCTTCTTCAAAGTCTACATCCATGTCCGTGTTATCATCCTCCTTTTCACTGGATTCCGACACAACTCTTTTTCCTTTTCCCTTTTTTGAACTCTCGCCTAGCTCTTTTTGAATTTTCCTTCTGATCTCTTTGTCCACTATTGCCCGAGTTTGTGAGTCTTCACTGTCACTTGGGTGACGCAAAGGGACACCCCTCCCACGAACAGACTTGCGGACCACTCCGCCGCTGCGAGGAGGAGGCATGTTTTTGGTCCTCAGCATGGTGACTAAGACAATAAGGAGTAGATGAAATGAAAATAAGGTTTATAAGCCCTAGATATGGATTATAACGCAAATATAGCAAATATATGCAATTATGGATTTTTGGCCAGCAAGTCCGGTCATACCGCCCTAGGGCCAATTGCACAGGACATGGGCAATATGACCGCCATAGGGCTGGTCAACCGGCCTTATGACGCAAGAACCCTAAAAATTGAGGAATCTTAGTTTTTGAGTAGATTGATCCATGGAATGGCATAAATAGACATCACAAGTCAATATTCTACTCAATTTAACCAAAGATTTCAATTTGATTCACAGAAATTAGCCACAATGTACATCAAACCCTAGAAATACAAATATGATCCCTAGGTCATGAGAATGCAAGGAAATTTTGAGAAGAATAGAGGGGAATTGATACCTTGTGACAGTAAATTTTGAGAGGAAGTTCTCGGATCAAAAGTTTATCTATTTGGAGATTTTGGAGAGTGAGTTCTTGGGAGAAAAGAGGAATAGAGGGAAGGGGAAAAGAGAGAGAAGGCAGAGGGGTACAGGCAAGATATGGAGATGAAGGATTTCGGGTCGGTTACCCAAAAAACTCGGGCTTTAACTACCTTGCCCAACTTGGCCGGTATGACCGAAGTGAGGCCGGTCATACCGCCCTCCGGTGCTACCACACTGACCCCGATAGCACCGTCCCTATCAGGCTGAACAGCGTGAAAAAGAAAATTAAGAACTGAAATAGCTCATATAATTTCATTTTTGGATGAAAAATATATTTGAGCACTTCAATTCAACAAATTTATTAAAAGAACAATTTTTAAAATAATTTTTACTAAAAATAGATTTATTTTTTATCAAAGAGAAATTTTAGTAAATTGAAGCCTTGACTTGCAATGACTTTAGCATTTTGGCATGTATGAGCATAAAACACCTTTTGCGACACTAGATATGATGAAAATCTAGTTCCAAGGCAATTACTCATAATGTGCATTAATTATGTCAATATAGACCAAGTTTTGAATTGAATGGAGTTTTTGTGAGAATCAAAATTTTATTACAAAATATTTTATCTTATTTTCCAACATAAGGAGGATTAATTGAATTAAGTATATTCAAAAGATGAGGTTTACATATTCATATCTTGATAAAGAAGAATTTGAGAAATCAACACTTTTATACTCAAATTAAGATCTTTTTCAAATTTGTTGACCTAATATGGTCTAGAGACTCCCTTTAAAACATATTTGCACTTGTTTGATATTTTCATATTTCTAGGGATGTGATATACATATGAATGGCATAACACTCCCCCTAAATGTGTTGCTCATCAAGAGATTCGAAAAATCAAATAAGAGCCAAATAACATCCAATCATAGTGCACATAATCAAGCAGCATTTGAGATATCTATGACATTTAATTCATTTCTCAATTTACAAAAATGAGCTTTATCTAAGGGCTTGGTGAGGATATCCGCTAATTAATCTTCGATTCTAATGTGACTAATCACAATATCACCTTTACTCACATGATCTCTTAAGAAATGGTGGCGAATATCTATATGTTTGGTTCTTGAGTGTTGGACCGGATTATTGGCTATTTTAATGGCACTTTCATTATCACACAAGAGAGGCACATTTTTGAAGTTAATTCCATAATCCATTAAAGTTTGCCTCATCCACAACAATTGAGCACAATAACTTCCATCAAATATATATTCGGCTTCAGCGGTAGATAGGGCTACAAAATTTTGTTTCTTGGAGAACCATGAAACTAGGGATCTACATAACAATTGGCAACTTCTCGAGGTGCTTTTTCTATCCACTTTGCAACCCGCATAATCCGAATCCGAATATCTAACTAAATAAAATTTTGCACCTTTCGGATACCATAACCCTATATTTGAGAAATACTTCAAATATCTTAGAATTCTCCTAAAGGCCACTAAATGGCACTCTTTAGGTGAAGCTTGAAAACGTGCACACATGCAAACACTAAACATGATATTGGGCCTAGATGCGGTAAGATAAAGTAAACTACCAATCATGGAGCGATAAAGCTTTAAGTCTATCTGTTTACCTCCCTCATTTAGGTCTAGATGCCCGTTGGATGCCATAGGGGTCTTGATGGGCTTCGTGTCTTCCATGCCAAACCTCTTGAGAAGATCCTTTATGTACTTGGTTTGACTCACGAACGTCCCATTCTTGAGTTACTTCATTTGATGTCCAAGAAAGAAGCTCAATAATTTTATGTCCAAGAAAGAAGCTCAACTCCCGATCATAGACATCTCAAATTTCACATCATATCACCAAATTCTTTGCAAAAAAAATTCATTAGTAGAACCAAATATGATATCATCAACATCAATTTGACATACAAAAAATTCTCCATCTATTACTTTAGTGAAGAGTGTTGTGCCAACCTTCCCAATTTTCAATCCTTTTGAAATTAGAAAATCTCTAAGCCGCTCATACTATGCTCTAGGAGCTTGTTTGAGACCATACAATGCCTTAAAGAGTTTGTATATATGATTTGGGTGTTTAGGATTTTCAAAACCGGGAGGTTGTTCTACAAATATCAACTCGGATATTTGTCCATCTAGAAATGCACTATTCACATCTATTTGAAATAACTTAATATTAAAGCAAGATGCAAAAGCTAGCAAGATTCGAATGGCTTCTGACCTAGCAACGGTTGCAAAGGTTTCACCAAAATCTAATCCTTCGATTTGTGTAAAACCTTGCGCCACTAATCTAGCCTTATTTCTTACCACAATACCTTTCTCATCTTACTTGTTTCGAAATACCTATTTTGTGCCGATGATGTTGTGATCCTTAGATCTTTCGACTAATGTCCATACGTCATTCTGGGCAAAGTTGTTTAATTCTTTGTACATTGCATTCACCAAATCCAAATCATCTAAAGCTTCATCTACACGAGTGGATTCAAGAGAAGACACGAAGGTAATACGAGATCGAGTTTGAACACCCTTACTAACATCACCCAATATTTGATCTATTGGATGATCCTTGGAGATCGCATGATGAACTCTTTAAGGTAGGGGTTGAACTTGTTGATCATTTTCCTTGTCATCCACATCAGTTGGTTGAACTTGACTTGGCGTTGCGGAAGTTGAAGGCTCAATTTGAGTGGATGAGGGTTGATCTTCTTGATCTACCTCCGGCTTGACATCTCCAAGCGTCATATTCTTCATTACTTCCCTTAAGCCTTCATCACCTACATCATCCAAATATTTTTGCTCTTCTTGAGAGCCGTTAGTTTCATCAAATTCAACATCGCAAGTTTCTTCAACAAGATCTTTGTTTTTGTTAAAAACACGATAAGCTTTACTATTTAAAGAATAACCGAGCAAGAAACTTTCATCACAACGACTTTGAAATTTTGAAAGTCAAACACCCTTTTTTAAAATATAACATTTGCAACCAAAAACTCGAAAATAAGAGATGTTCGGTCTTCTTCCAATAAGAAGCTCATAAAATGTCTTTTTCAAAAGACGATGCAAATAAAGCCTATTTGTTGTTGAAAAGCGGTATTTATGGCTTCCACCCAAAAGCTATCGGGAGTGCCATATTCATCAAGCATTGTTCTTGTCATTTCTATCAATGTTCGATTTTTCCTTTCTACAACTCAATTTTGTTCCGGAGTGTAGGTGGCGGAAAGTTAATGTTTTATTCCAAGTTCATCACAATAATCTTCAATTTTTGTATTTTTGAACTCAAAACCATTATCACTACGAATTTTCTTTATTTTGAAATCAAATTTATTTTGAGCCCTTTTTGCAAAACTTTTGAAAATTCCGGAGGCTTCGGATTTGTCATCTAAGAAAATATCCAAGTATACCTCGAATAATCATCAATGATGACATTGTCCTCGATGCTCTTATAGGTTGTCGAGCCAAACAAATCCATATGTAAGAGCTCTAATGGTCTAGATGTGAACACGATACTCTTTGAAGGATGAGAACTAGCTACTTGCTTGCCGGCTTGATAAGCACTACAATGTCTATTTTTCTCAAACTTCACATCTTTCAACCCCACAACTAAATCATTTTTGAAAAGCTTTTTAAGTTGAATCATCCTAACATGAGCTAGTCTTCTATGCCATAATCAACCCAAGGAGGTTTTTGCAATTAAGCATGTTTGAAGGCACGACTCATTTGAGGTGAAGTCAACTAAATACAAATTTTCAAATCTAAAACCTTTGAACACCAAAGAATTATCATTTTCTTTAGAAATAACTACTCTATTTTTAGAGAATGTGCAAGCAAGACCAAGATCATAAATTTGAGCAACGGATAGCAAATCAAAATTCAATATTTCGACTAAGAAGACATTTGAAATAGAAAGGTCATTTAATATAGCAATTTTCCCCCATCCTAATACCTTCCCTTTGCTATTGTCGCCAAATGTTATCTTATCGTGTTGCCCACTCCCCGATTCGAATGTGGTGAACATTTTTCGGTCGCCAGTCATGTGTTGAGTGCACCTGCTATCCAATACGCAATGCCGTCCACCGGTCTTGTAATTCACCTACAAAAGAAGATCAAACCCTTTTAGATACCCAAATTTATTTGGGTCCTTGGAGGTTAATAACCAAGGTTTTGGGCACCCAAATGGCATTCTTTCTCCGGCCAAGTATAGGAGTCCCAACAAATTAGCAACAATTTTACCATTACTATTTTTCTTAAGGACATATAGCATGAGTCATAAACATTATTTTAGATGATTTGCCCAAAGGACAATCATTTGCTAAATGCCCTACATCATGACATTTATAACAAAGCTTCCCATTTGATTTTACAAACAGAGGAGCTTTGTTACTAATTTTCTTACCCTTCTTGGGAATATACCAAAGACCTTCTTTGTTGTAGGAACACCTTTGATTATTCAAAATTTTATTAAGTGTTTACTTAACCTTAAAGCATCTATCTAAACTTTTGTTTAGTTTGTTTACTTTCTCTTTGAGCTCATTATTTTCAACAATTAAATTTTCATGACTAGAAATAGAGCTAGAGCATGAACTTGAAGGGATATCAAATAAGTCATCACAAGAAGTAGATATGCTAGTTTTGGATATACAACATGGATCAATTTTTAAACTAGGCATGTCATCCATAATCTTGCAATCAATACCAACATCAATTTGAGGCTTTGAATGCCCCTTGGCAAGAAGAGTTTCATTAGCCTCCTTTAGCTCATCATAAGAATTCTTGAGAGAGAAATTCTTTTCTCAAGGCCTTAAATTTTGACTTTTCTTTGTCGAGGTATTCATTCAAATCCTCAAGCATATCCATAAGCTCATCATAAGTAGGTTTATCATCGTCATAGGATTTTACCTTAAATTCTCCTATTACCATGAGACATAAAGGAGTGACGAATGGAGATGAACCCTCCTTGATGGCGACGCCGGCGAGACCCTTCTTCCTTGAAGGTGTGTCATTCTCGAAGGAGTTGGCATCCAAATATTCTTCTTCAGAGTCCCACTATCCAATGTGAGCCTCGTCTTTGCCATCCTTGTGAAGCTTCTTGAAGAGTTTCTTCCTTGAAGGCATTCTTCTTCTTGGGCGACTTGTTCTAGTCGTCCTTCTTCTTAGGGCAATGAGAGGCAATGTGCCCCTTCTCATCACACTCATAGCACTGAATATTTGCATATTAGTTTGTGCTAGAGTGTTGCGCCTTCTTGAATTTTTTAGGGGCACTTGAGCTTGAGCGCCTCTTCATGAACCTCTTCATTCTTTTCACTAGGAGAGTCATCTCATCCTCGGTGTCATCGTCATTAGAGTCACCAAGCGCCTCATCGCTTGACTCCACTTTCGCCTTGAAGGCGATATCCTTCTTCTTCGAAGAGTTTTGTTCCAAAAGCTCCTACTTATCATTCTTGTAAAGCTCATTAGTAATGAGGTTTCCAAGAAGTCCGGTAGACGTCATCTTTGGTAACTCCGGTGAGTTGAGAAACAACGTTACCAAAGTCTCATATTTGTCCGGAAGAGCCCAAAGCATCTTACAAACAACATCAAAGTCGGTTAGCGACGCCCCAAGGCCCTTGAGCTCATTTACTATGTTATTTAACCATGAATACATCTCATTGATTTTTTCATGGGGTAACATAATAAAACTCTCATATTTGATCCGAAGCATATGCAATTTAGCTTCTTTGACCGCGGATGTTCCCTCATAAATTTCGGAGAGGGTAGTTCAAATTTCATGAGCGGTCTCGAGATTTCTTACTCGATTGAACTCATCTGCATTCAATGCACCAAAAAGAGCATTCATGGCTTGAGCATTTAAATGAGAATTTCACTCTTCTTGTTTGATTGTGAGCGTTGGATTTACTTCCATAGCGAAACCCTCATCAACAATCCTCCATATACTTGGGCTCATGGACTTAAGATATACGGTCATACGAATTTTCCAATATGCATAATTTGTGCTATCGAAAAATGGTGCTTTGCCTATTAACACCCCATTGCTAACCATCCTTACTCTCTAGGCGGTAAAGCCCCAAAAGAGAGTCCTAGCTCTAATACCACTTGTAGGATTAAGGATAACCGACTAGAGGGGGTGAATAGGAGGTTTCTAAATTTTTATGACTCTAATTGCAATTAATAAAATCAATAAGCAATAATTTGCAATTTTTCACAATTTTAAGGCCAAGTTCTCTAGAGATCACTAAGTGTTTCAGTAATTAAGTTATAAGCAAGAAATGATTCTAAGCACAAGATCAATATGACTAAATTGCTAGAATTGTAAATTGAGCACAAGAGTGGAAATTTCAAACCACAAGAGAATGGGACACAAAGATTTTATCTCGTGGTCTTGGAGATTTGTTGGTCTCTCCTAATCCATGTTGCGGTGACTTGAACAACTTCAAGCCGGCTCCAACCTCTTGAGCCTTCCTCTATTACTATGGTAGTTCTTTCCCGCTCCGGTTAGGCGAACTCCGGCCTTCACAACTTGCCGGGCTTCTCAAAATCTCCATCGAGAATCTCACCACGCACAAACGCCTCTAAGCCGTCTAGGAGGTGGCAACTTCCAAGAGTAATAAGTCTTGACACTTGCTTGGGGTCGAATCAAGTGTCTAAAGGTTCAATCACTAATTGCACACTTGAAAATGCTCATAACTCTCCCAAAATGAGAATTTAATGCACACAATGAGTTGGAGACTTTCTAGAGCTCAAGAATGATCAATGAGGCCAAAAGTTAGCTCTAGAATGCAGGTGGGGGGTATTTGTAACCCCCACCAACCAAATATGCCCGTTGACCAAAAGTTGCTCAAAATCACCATAGGAGGCCGGTCATACCGCCCTAAGGCCAGTATGACCACCCCTCAGTAGCCAACGGTCACTACAGTGCATTTAATAAACTGTCAGTGATCGTTGGTCACTGTGGCCGGTATGACCGGGGTCACTCCGGTCATACCGGATTTCAAAAATTCCCCCAAGGCCAAAAGAGATGCTTTTTGGAGAAAAAAAGGACCACAGTACCCCGATCATACCGCTGGTCGGTATGACCGGCCACCTTGGTGACCAAAGACATCTATTCTGTAAAAAAACACACCGGTGGGCCTCCGGTCATACCGGCAGCCGATATGATTGGGGGGTCTGGTCATATTGACCCTATTGACTAGATCAAATTAGAGGTCTAGACGCTTTCAACCCTAAACCCTAACCCACGTGAACCTGGACCCTAAAGAAGCTCACCGGAGCCTCGACGGAGATGAAGGTAGGTGAGCACACAAATCATGATGCAAATTGAAATTTTAGAAATTCAACTGATATCCCCAAAAAAATCATGCAGTAGATTTCTAGCAATTCTGTATATTAATATCCATGTTTTCCTCGGGAATTGAAACGAATATCATTGGTCACACATGATGAATTATATATCTATTACGCCGGGAAAGTTTCTAGCAATCTGGAGAGCCCCGTACATGTTGTGGGCCCTTGTTGTCAGCCGTTTTCTTTCCCCCGTACGCATCCTGGAAAGTTTCTAGCGATCTGGAGAGTCCCGTACATGTTGTGGGCCCTTGTTGTCAGCCGTTTTCTTTCCCCCATACGCGTCCCGATTCTTTTCGCCAAAGCCCGTGTTCCTGCACATGCTCGGGTCCGCTCGTTCCGTTGCTTCCAATACGTCTTTGGTTCTTTCAGCGTCGGCGATTCGTGAATCATCGGTTAGAGCTCATTCACTTTTCTCCGCCACGTCCTTTTCTGTTCTTTCTGTCTCGGTTTTCATCGCTCTCGCTGCTCCCGGTGGTGCGTCGTCTCGCTTAGCCGCACTCCCTGCTGTCCCTTCGAATGCCGCGCCTTATGGTGGTACGGCCGACCTCCGGTTGGTTCGTTCTTGTCGGTGCGCTTGCTGTGGCTGATCCCCAGTTGCCTCTTTTGCCCCCAGGTGCCTCTTTGAGCTCTCCGCCTTCCCCATTGCTGATGAACATTAGTTCTTTTCTGCTTCATCGTTGGCGCTTTTGGTTGGTTCGGCGACGCTTGATCTCCTCTTGTTTCTTTCCTTGTGTTTTTTCCCAGGCGATTTTTCGTTTCGTCTCGGACACGCTCTTAGGTTTTAGGTGCTTTAGCTGCTTTCCTGTTGCGATTCCGTGTTTTGAGTTTTGCATGCTGTTTTAGTTGCGTACTAGATCTCTAATCGTCGCTCAGTTCTTTTCTTTTGGTTTTATTGTCTTGTTCTTTGCTTCGGTTCCTATGCTATTTTTGGTTCGACCTGGTTCTGTTCTTCGATTTCTCTTAGTTCGACTGTATTCTGTTTCGGTGTGTCATTGTGGTATCTCTATTTTAGGTTGTGTTAGCTTTTCTATGTGCAGATGTTTATACGTGTTCTTCATTTTTTATGTTGTTCTTTGCTCAATGTATTAGATAGATTATTTTGGTTTGTAGTCTGTGTGCAGCTCGTGTCCTACGTACGCTTTGCCTTTGAGATAGGTGTTTCCTGTTAGTCTAGGTCGTAGTCCGTCTCATTTGCTCTCTCTGTTGTTTGATGCTTTCAGTTCTCACATGATATGTCTCTTCTCTTTGAATGCAGGTCCGCGGCTCTCCATCATTTGGTTGCGATTGCGGCTTCGGCGATCGCTTTGACTGCTTGCTAACCGAAGGTAGCTTTGAATTTGTGCTCTTTTTCCTATAGCGTTTCCTGGCTTCTATTATTCGGTTGTATACACTTTTTTCTGTACTAATTTTGATCTTGTGTATTCCATGTGCATGTCTACTGTACATGGTGCATACTGTTGTCGGTTTCGGCGACCACCTTGCCTGTCTACTGATCGAAGGTACGTATGATCTGTGCTCTTTTTATTATATCGGTTCCTAATTTGGTCAACCGCCGCCTATCTTAGTTGTTGCTTGTGCATGCACATCGTTCATTAAGATTCTGTTATTCAGTTGTGTACTGTTTGTGCCATACTAATTGTTGTCTTACGTATTCCCTGTGCATATCTGTTGTCTATGGTACATGCTATTGTTGTTAGTGCCGTTAGATTGTGTCTGTTTTTTTTGCTATATCGATCGTTTATGATCCTTATTGTTATAGCTTCTATTATTCGGTTGTATACCCTTTTTGTTGTACTAATTTCGAGCTTACGTATTCCTTGTGCATGTCTGCTATACATGGTGCATGCTATTGTTGTCTTGGCCAGCCGCCTATCCTATCTACTGATCGAAGGTAGGTATGATCTGTATTCTTTTTGTTGTATCAATTCCTAATTTGGTCAGCCACTGTCTATCTTAATTGTTCCTTGTGCATGCTTGCTATCTACGGTCTTTATTGTTCTGGCTTCTGTTATTCAATTGTGTACCGTTTGTGCTATACTAATTGTTGCCTTATGTATTCCCTGTGCATATCTGCTATCCATGGTACGTGCTATTATCATTTCTATCGTTTGATTGTGTCCATTTTTTTGCTATGTTGATCCATTCTTTCGATGTGAGCTGTCTATCTACTTTCTTGATGTAGGTCTTTCCGCACTGTATTAGATGATTCAGTTTGGTTTGTCTTTAAGATTGGTGATTCCTGTTAGTTTTTCTATGTTTAGATGTTTACACGTTCATAGTCGATCCAGTTTGTATGATTTTATATTTGTTTACTGTGTGACGCATTTGTATCCTCAAAAATTTCCTTTCCCGCTTTTGTTCAGTCATATGCATTCTTTATTTATCCCATTGGTATTTAGTTTTACCCTATGTGTGGTTGCTATGGATAATGTTTATTATTATAGCTTATGTTATTCAGTTGTGTATTCTTTCTTCTATACTAATTCCTATCTTACTTATTCCTTGTACATATCTGGTGTCCATGGTGCATGCTGTTCTCAGCTTCGACAACCGTCTTGCCTGGCTACTAACCGAAGGTAGCTATAGATCTACTAATTTTTTATACCGATTCCTAATTTGCTCAATAGTTACTTACCTTAGTTGTTAGATGTGCATTGGTGTATACTGTTATTGCTCCTGTCATTTGATTGTGTGCATTTTTTATTATATTTATTACTTCTTTAGACACACGCTTTATATCCTGTTAGATCTATGTAATTGTCTGTTATTCGTTTTCTTGATGTTGGTCATTGCTCACTATATTCGCTACTAATTACTATCTTACTTACTCCTTGTGCGTATCTGGTACATGCTTGTTATCCATAATGCTTGTTGTTATGCCTTTTGTTATTCAGTTGTGTACCCTTTGTACTGTGCTAATTCCTATATAGCGTATTAGGTTTGTATGTCTTCATACCGGTTTGTTGTGTGGCTCAGTTGTATCCTTCAAGATTCCCTTTTTCGCTTTCGTTCGTTCCTGTTTGCTCTATATTTATCTCGTTGGTACTTACTCTTTTTGCCTATGCGTTTGCTCATATATGTGAGATCATGAATGTTAATACTTTTGGTTCTACGTGTTTCCATGTTTGCCCTCATGCTTTCTGTGATGTCTGGCAGATTGATTCACGCAGATGTTGTGTCATGTGCTTCCTTTGTGGTATTCCGATAGCCTTAATGAACGATGTGTATATCTTACAGCATGCTGACCCTAGATCGTAGTCCTTTTCCCATATGATATATTGTCTCTGTTTGAGGATGCTTGCCTTTATCCAGCTGGATGGCCTATCATAGCTCTTTAGATGTTTCTTTTATGGTCGTGGTGTAGTGACATTGTATGGATACTGCAGTCACGACGGGTCGCCACTGCGACTGTCCTATCCATGGTATGTATTTTTTTGCCGCTGATTGAATCTTGTTCTTGCCGTTTGCTTAATAAAAACTGCTGCTTCAGCCCTGGACTGTATGCTACACTCAAAGTACTAAAGTTCTTCTGTTTTATCCTATTTCCTCCCTTGATGCCCCTTTTTACGATGTGTAGATTGTCCTCACCATTATATATATTGGTTCTCCTGTGTCGTTCCATATCCCTTCTACATCGGTTGGGGGTAGATTTTATTTAGTGTACCTGCTTTGAGTTTTCTGTGCCATTTATGGAACTAACCTATTATATACTATTTCTTAAGTCTTATAGTTCACTCAGATAATATGTTCTCCTAAGTATTCCATGATTCCTCTTTTAAGTTAGCTCATTGTTCTTCAATCTGCCATATTTTATCTGTCTACGATGTTTCACTGTTTTTTGTCAGCGACCTTTTTATTATACATATTTCCGTGATAACGTCGTCGTTATACGGGGCCAGCGCCGCAGGTCGCTCGCTTTTATGCGAACCGCTCACACTCATCGGGTCCAAAGCATCGTGCTTTACCTGCTCCTAGATATCGTCCTGTGCTAAGTTGGTATTCTGGCCTCTTCCTTTTCCATGTTCGTTCTTATCCTGGTTGTAGCATTATAGTTGCCCGGTATTTTTTTAGGGGATCATTTCTACCCGGTTGTGTCACCGTCCGTTGCGTGTGAGAATCGAGCTAAGAGACGCAAGGCCAATGTTTATAGGATCCTCACATCACAAGGTTATTCTTATGTTAAATGCTTAGCCACCTTGTCACTCTCCTCCTTTTGCTGATTCGTATTCCCCTTTATCTTGCCTATCTTGTCGATGACATATACTTTAATATATGTGCCTCCTTTCTTTATTATCTCACATAGAAATCGTTCCATCTGCTCTATCGGTTTCTCTTACTTATTCTCTTCCTAAGGAATACGTTGACACGCTAAAAGGTATAGCTGGTATTCATCTTTTTTTGTTCCCTGCTCATCACTTTTTATTTGTTGATTCAATATCCTAACACTATTCGAACATCTTTGTCCATTGTATTGCCTTTTCCTGTTCTGTAGCTTCATATCGAGATCGTTCATATTATGGTGGCCCTGAATACACTTGTGATAAATATTGTGCTTTATTCTGGTATCAAGAAAGGATACAGAATAGGAGTTCGTACGCGCAGCACCGGATTGTCTATAACCTTTGTTGCCGTAGAGGCAGGATCTCCTTGCCTCCACATAGACATTTCCCTGCCCTGTTATAGGACCTTATACGTTTTGATGGAGATCCTCGATCGGCCAACTTCATGCGTATGATAAGACAGTATAACTCCCTTTTTGCTTTTGCCTCTCTTGGAGTCAATATTGATAATAGCATAAACACTGGCTCTGGCCCTTATGTATTTCGCATTAACGGGGTCGTACATCATCGTATTGGCTCTCTTTTGCCTAAAGTTGGCCATCGTCTTGAGTTCGCACAGCTCTATATCTACGATACACCAAATGAGCTACATAATCGTCTAGATATTTTGGGAGCTACTGACTCTAATCGAGAACACCCTGACCCCACTGTGGTCATAGCTCTTATTTCTATGTTGGATAGCTGCAATCCTATCATTCATCAATTTAGGCTTGCAGGTGACAGACTGTTATCACCAAATGCTCCTGAGATTGCTATTAGGTTACTTGGCCCACGCAAGAAAGCCGATGGCCGTTATGCTCTTCCAGTGGCCTCAGAGCTAGCTGCTTTGTTTGTTGGTGGTGAATCTCAGGATGTTTGTACATTTGATGTGATTGTCCAATCACATTATGAGTAATACAAACATATCCCACCGATACATCCATCTTTGATGGCCTTACAATATCCGTTGCTTTTTCCTTATGGTGATATAGGTTTCCATCTGGGTATAAAACTGAGAGAGGTTGATGGCCAGCCGCCTGGCAATCGTGAAGATGTATCCATGTTGGAATTCTATTGTTATGAGTGCCACTACCGTCAAGATGATCCTAATCCGTTCACTTGTTGTGGCAGACTTTCGGATCAGTTCGGTGTTAATGCTTATTCATGTATTGAATCCAATTGTTTCTCCTTCCATTTCTTTAATCAAGATAGGCTTAGATCTGAGACATATCAAGGTATATCCGATGATGTTTGTCATGGGAATAGCCTTGGAAAGGATATCGGTATAAAGACTATGCTACCATCCAGTTTTACTAGAGGAAAAAGATATATGATTCAGAATTATCATGACTCAATGGCAATTTATCGAGCCTATGGCCCGCCACAGCTGTTCATTACTTTTACATGCAATTCAAAGTGGCCGAAGATAGTAGAGGCAATTCGATTTGTCCCAGGTTAGAAATCATACGATAGTCCTGACATGATTACGCGTGTCTATCACATGAAATTAGATGAATTCATTACTGGTATTAAAGATGGTATTATATTTGGCCCTGCTCGTGCTGGTATGACTTATTCCTTATCGTTTTCCAGTTTCTTTCTCAGTCATTGTTTTCCCCTTTGCCTTCTTCTATACTCCGTATTCGTTTTGTTCCAGTTGTATACTCTGTCGAGTTCCAGAAAAGAGGCCTTCCTCATGCTCATATACTTGTATGGCTATGCGTACAAGATAGAGATCCATCGTCGTCCTTCAT
This sequence comes from Otatea glauca, assembly GCA_036346275.1. Classification (NCBI taxonomy): domain Eukaryota; kingdom Viridiplantae; phylum Streptophyta; class Magnoliopsida; order Poales; family Poaceae; genus Otatea; species Otatea glauca. The sequence continues at coordinate 16,503,543 of CM070713.1, forward strand.
TGATAGTATTATTTCTGCCGAATTACCTGACATACAATCAGATCCATTAGGATATGCTCTTCTTGAAGAATTCATGATCCATGGTCCATGCAATGATCTTAACCCGAAGTGTCCTTGTATGAAAGAAGGGCGATGTTCAAAGAGATATCCAAAATCATTTCATTCGGAGACATCGATAGACCATGATGGATCCCTATCTATCGACGCCGTGATGACAGCAGGTTCGTTATTAAACATGGAATAAGGCTTGACAATAGATTGGTGGTTCCTCATAACCTACTATTGCTAAAGAAGTATCATGCCCATATAAATGTAGAGTGGTGTAATAAGACTTATCTTGTTAAATACCTTTTCAAGTATATCACAAAGGGACATGATTGTGCGACGATTGCGCTTCATGCAGTTTCTGCCTCAAATGATAACCTGTTGCCTTCACAACAAAGATCTGATTCTCATATTAGCCGATCCAGCCATGCCAATCTCAATAAGGATAAGGTTCCTTTCGATAATGCTAATAGCGGTCGAAATCAAAATGAAGGTGTTGACGAAATCGTGGAGTACATTAAATCGAGGTATCTATCTTCATGTGAGGCCTATTGGCAAATATTCACCTTTGATATTCATGGAAGAACACCATCGGTAGAACGCTTATATGTGCATATGCCGGGAATGCATATAATCACATACCATGAAGATACTGAGCTTAATAGCATTATAGAAAATCCTAATTCAAATAAGACAATGTTAATGGAATGGTTCGTCACTAATCAAAGATTGCCCTCTGCAAGAGAGCTAACTTATTGTGAATTCCCAACAAAATGGACATGGCACCCGGATAAAAAAGAATGGTCTAAAAGAAAAAGAGGATCTAAACTTGGTAGGCTACGCCATATCCATCCCAGTACCGGTGAAACTTTTTAATTAAGAATGCTATTAATGGTTGTTCGGGGTGCTAAATCCTATGAAGATGTTCGGACATATGCATCTGTCCTATACGATAGCTTTCGTGAGACATGCAAGGCTCGTGGCTTGATTGGCAATGACACTAAGTGGGCTGCTCTGTTTGATGAAGGAATTGTATGGGCAACCGCATATCAATTGAGAAATCTATTCATGACAGTTTTAGTATATTGTGTCGTCGGCGATACATGTGCTTTATTCAATAAATACTAGAAATATATGGCAGATGATATTAGCTATAGAATTCGTTCCTCTGTTGAAGTTGGACATTACAGTGTTCCTGATGTTCTTTTACAGGAAAAATTATTGCGCGAGCTCGATGCTATGTTTTTAAGTAATGGTTTATCAATTTCGTCTTATAACCTTCCGATACCGTCTAGCACCTCGGATCATGGATCTACAAATCGATTGGTTCTTGAAGAATTATCTTATAACAGAGTAGAACTTTCTATGCAGGCTGATTCTATGTATGCCAGTCTCAATCATGACCAGTGTAATATATACGATACAGTGATGTCCAGGATATTATGCCATGAAAAATGTATTTTTTCATCTTTGGCCATGGAGGGACAAGAAAAACATTTCTCTGGAACGCTATCATTACAAAACTCAGATCACAATCACAGATTGTACTACCTGTTGCATCATCTGGAGTAGCTGTTTTGTTATTACCAGGTGGTCGAACTGCTCATTCTAGATTCCATATACCGCTTGATATTCACGACAGAAGCCTTTGCAATGTACGAAGAGGTACTGTACTTGGAGAGCTAATTAGAAAAGCCTCCCTTCTTCTATGGGATGAGGCTCCTATGACACATCGCTTGTGCTTTGAGGCCCTCGATCATACTTTACGCTATTTACTCTCCCTTGATAGTCCAATTAACGCTGATAAACCATTCGGTGGTAAACCAATCTTATTGGGTGGCGATTTTAGACAGGTGCTTCCTGTTATTGAAGGAGGTGGTCGAGCAGATATAATAGCTGCTTCTCTTATCAGATCTCCATTATGGAAATATGTTGATGCCATGCATTAACTTTGAACATGCGCCTCATGAGCCCTACTTTATCTTTAGAGGAAAAACTCAAGATGCAAGAATCCGCGCAATGGATACTTGATGTTGGAGAAGGTCGTATAGCCACTCATACCCAGCCAGGAAGTTCAAACAAATCATGGATAGATATACCTTCAGATTTTTTGTTAAGGCCAGAAGGGGACAAAGTAGCTGCAATAACACGAGCTGTGTATGATGATTTCAACAGTAATTATACTAAGCCTATGTATTTAGCACAACGTGCTATTGTATGTCCTGTCAATTCAGTTGTTGATGAATTGAACAACACCATGCTTGCTAGAGTTCTGACAGATATGAGAGATTATCTAAGCTATGATACGATTGCCAATACACATGAACAACCTGCTGATATTGATCTTTTGTATCCACCTGAGTTCCTTTATTCCATCGTCATCAATAGCTTTACTCAACATAGGCTATCTTTAAAGATCGGTGCTCCAGTTGTTCTTCTCAGAAATATTAATCAATCTCTAGGGCTATACAATGGCACACGTCTTGTGTTAACTAGACTCGGTGATCACATTCTAGAAGGAAGAATCATGACTGGCACGTATATCGGAGAAACGATATGCATACAACGAATTATTCTTAATGGTACAAGCTCGAGATGGCCGTTTACTCTACAACACAGACAGTTCCCTATTAGACTCTGCTATGCAATGACGATAAATAAATGTCAGGGCCAAACCTTGACCAGAGTTGGAGTTTATCTAAGAAACCCTGTCTTTACTCATGGTCAATTCTATGTCGATGTTTCTCGAGTCACATCAAAAGAAGGGCTTCTGATACTGATCGAGAATGAAGATGGGACAACTGGCTCAACAACCCAGAATATAGTCTATCATGAGATCCTCCCTTTTGTTTAGTATTTTTTTTGTTTTCTTAGATCACTAAATACGTTGTCCTACTACTTTATATACGGGTTTGTCTTTTATGTCGCTGTATTGTTTATTTGCAAATGGAAAATCTGTTTCTGTATCTTATCGTCTCAACTCTCTAATAGCTCAGATCTATCATTCTTTTGCTCTTTATGTAATACTAATTCTTAACCTTCCTCTACGTATGTCTGTTCGTATCATGCAATTGCTACACTATTTTTTTTAGCTTTTCTTTGCGTTTTTTCCTGCATATATATTCCTATGTTAGTCCCCACATGCTTATGTTTGCTAAAACTGTTCCTCGGCCATTTCCACTGCGTATAATATTAGGACGCAGTTTATATGTATTCTCATCTTTGCTTTACGCACCTCACAATACATAATCTTTTAGTTGTCGCTGCTATATCTGTTTTTAGATATACTCTATTCATTTGTTATGTTCATCCCTTCTTGTAGTTTATATGCTGAAAATGCTGAATTTTAGATATACCCTATCCACTTGTCATATTCATTGGTCCATGTAGTTTTTACACTGAAATTATCGATGCTTTTACTATTTTTAGTGTATGAACTAATTCTGCTTATCTTTTTATTTGCGTTCTGCTTACTATATTCATCACTCCTTGTGCTTTACGCATTGAAATTGCTCATGTTTCTACTGTTTGCTTTCCCTAAACCGATTCCCTTTTTATATGCTTTGTACATTGACGTTACTCATGTTTTTACTATTTGCTCTTCTTAAACCGATTCCCTTTTTATATACAGATGGAATATACTTTACTCAAGGACGTAACTCAGGAATCGCATCGTTGGTGAATCCGCGTCAGAGTTACTCGGTTTTCTGAATATGTAGATGATAACAAACCTGACAAGATTCTGCGCTTTGATCTGGTTTTCCTTGATGAACAGGTTATTACTGTTCAGTAATATTGTTAAGCCATTTAACTCTTGATGTGATCTATCTTCGTCTGATAATATATATAATGTTTCTATTTTAAGGCTACTATGATGGATGCACAGATCCCCGAACGCCATATTCCGCGCTTTGCTCCCTCATTAAAGGAGAACTCAATATACTATATAGAATACTTTGAGGTTACCGATGCACGTGCAACTTATCGTCCTGTTGATAGTACTATCATGGCCCGACTCACCGCTCATACCAAGATTAGAGAAATTCCTGTTGCTCCAAAGAGATTTCCTATTTATGCATGCCGCCCTGTTTCATTCGATGTGCTCAGAATCAGACTTAATGACAAACTATTGTTATCTAGTATTATCTGCTATTAAATTAATCCCATGCTCCTTACTACTCATATGTTATCCATTCCCTATTAATAGTTATTTTAACACATATACTCTTGGAATTATTACATCTATCTCACATATGAAGACTGTCACTGTTAGAGGTGTTCAAAAGCCTATTCGAAACATTGAGATCACAAATGGCAGGTTCGTATCTAACAAAATCTCAATACTAGCTAACTTTTGTTATCGTATGAAATACATACCCATAGCCTAACATTTCTATGTCAAAGAGAAAATGCGGAGATCACATTGTGGGGACCCCATGCAATTCGTTTTGAGGCCGATAGTATTCAGCGTGGATCCCTTCGCCATCATGTTGTCGTCTTATTAGTTGTTCTAACGATTAAACTACATAATGGTATGTTTTTCTTCTTTGATACCTTGTTCTGTCTTCATAAATAATTTAATTATATGCCTTGATTAATGGTTACAGAACACAATATTATTTAGTATGCTATCTTTCGTGTTTGTGTCATATCGTTTGACCTTATATTACAAGCCAACTCTCTCTCCAAGGAAGTACCATCTGCAAATGGTACACATAACCTTTGCTTCCGGAGGCAGCCTCCTTGAAAAATAGTTATAGACTCTGCCCATTATTAAAGCTTGTCACACACATATATATTAATCCTTAACTATGTCCTATTGTTTGACTTCAACAATTGTTAATGCTTTCTTTATTAAGCCTGCCTTAACTTATTAGCTTCTTTTAATATGACGCTTTGTCTTTTGATATACACTATATCTCTTCTGTTATCATACCATCAAACATTGAATTTGTACTAATCCTCATCTATCTACACCATAGCATTGCAAATATGTCACATGAGATAAAATGGACTGGCCAGCCAACCCTTCAGAAGCAGCTTATTCCTATTACAGTTCATCAGATCTCTAATCTTACCCCACATGATGTCGTGGTAAACGCATCTCCGTATTTTCCCTGCATCAGGCTACTTACTTTATTCTTCGCAGATTTGACAACCTATCTGCGCTATTCTTTTTCGAGTGTATAGGGAAACAGCTACAACGTCCGTATTGCTATCCTAGAGCTTGCTCCGGGCCAACCATGGTGGTACTTAGCATGTAATATCTACTAAAGAGCAGTAAATTCTGAAAGAGAGAGCTATAGATGTTCTAAATGTGGCTCCACAACAACTGATCCCCGGTATACTCTTCTTATCTATCTACATTTGTCTCTTTCCCTACAATAATTTCACCCTGTATTGATAATTAGACAACATATTCATTACGTCAGGTATCGAGTAACTATTCATGGTTTTGATCCTGATGACATGTCCAAAGCAGAAGCCTGCATCGCGGAGTTCATCTTCTTTGCGGAAATAGCCGAACAGCTGGTTGGATGCCCAGTTCTTCAACTTATACCACCCAGTAAAAGTCCTGATAACTTAATTCCACCTAAGATCGCCCGTCTCTATGGAAGCCAGTATAATCTACAAGTCTCAGTTACACGAAGAGCTTTACAGCGAACCAGGATATCATACCAAGTTGATTCTATCATACTGGTTCTCTCTGTAGCTGAATCTTCCTCCGCCACTAAACAAATGAATCCTGAGCCTACTATTATATTACCTACCGATCACATTGCAGAGGATGCCTCCACGACTGCTCAAAATGTCCAAGTGGTTGGAACAATGCACTCCGACGCAGATAAGATTCGTGTTGATCCATTAACTACCCCCTCAATTGGTTCTATGCACTGTGCAGCGTTGGGTTCCTCCCAGAGCCAGGCGCCTCCGGTTAGCTCAAAGAAAATTTTGTCTTTTTACTAGCCCTAACCTTATCACAACATCTTCTTCTCTCTTACCTAATATGGCTCAAGAATTCTTTGAACCTTCCAAGATTTATTCTTGCTCTATTACTTTATTTTCATATCTATCACTGTTCCTACTGACATATACATGCATTGCTGTAACATCCCAGATTTTCTGTTGTTCCAAAAATTATTTTAAAATTAATCAAATTCAAAATTTGGATTTTCCTTGGTGTTCTAATTAACCTGGCATCCATACCCTTCCGAAATTGGAGTTCAATTCTTTATCGTCCGCAAAGTTAAAATTTCATATTCCGGTCCTTATTCGAAATTCCACCCGAGTTCCAAAATGCTTTAAAAATCTCAAAAACAATTAAATTAGGTTGCAAATATTCTATAATGATTTTGGGAATTGTTCCAAGATTTATAGAATCCCTTTGCTATTTTATCTCTCGCGCTTTCGTCAAATCCATTTTATTCGTCCCGAAATTATCTAAATTTCAAAATTCATCCAAAATAAGTGAAACCAATTTTATTGGGTTCCATTTTACTCATTAGGATTTTTAGGATCTTTTCAGTATTTTTAGATCTTGTTATCTATTTTATCTCGCGAGCTTTAGAATCTGCACTGTTCATCTTCCCCAAGTGTACAACACCTGTTCAAGTCTCAACTTTATGTCTAGCTCCAACTTCAAACCTCTATATCTCTCAATATACTGCATCAAATCAAGTGGGAGCTGAAGCATCGTGACGGCGTCGTACTGGAGATCAAATACCATGCCGTTAACCATCCTTAATCCGAGCGAAACGGCCGCAATTAAGCGTTAATGACAATTTATTGCTCGGTCATTATCTCGGGCGTTTCTTCACCTCACCGGGCGTGCGGGTATTTAAAAGTTTTGTCTTGCTGTCCTCTACCCCGTGCTCACCTTGCCCCTTTGATTCAGTGCCATTTTCCTTTCCAAAACTCGCAAAAACCGCAGCCCATCGTCGACCAAAGACACCGACGAGCCAACTTTTGATCCGGTGAGCCAAATCAAATTCTGTCCGCGTCATTTTGTGCATCTTGTCGCAAAGATCAAAAGCCCTCAAGAAAATTTGGGTTCCATTGCAGGACGGCGAGGAATTTGACGTTTGAACACCGTCGGCCTAACCATCTTTGCGGCGTCGATTTGTCGTCTCCGGTAATCCTCTTCGAAATCCGATTTCACTTTTGGATTCGCGGCGTTGAGCTCTTCATGATGCTCACCTTATCTTCCATTTCGCTGGCCGGCCGCCCCTGGCCCTATCTCCCCATGCGCCATGAATATCGCTCTGTTATTCGCGAGTGAACAGTACTGCTACAGTGTTTTTCTTTTTTGTGATTTCTCCTTCTAATCTAACTTCAAATGACCCATTCTCTTCCGTCGTATCTCTGAATCGAGTGATTCAAATTGCTAAATTTATCTAAATTCATCCTCTATCTGCCAGTATTTTTATTATAATTTTTAGTTTCTATTTATTTTGTTTTATTCATTTCGTGCACCGTTTTGCGCGTAGTCGAAGAAGCGGTCGTCGTCGCCGACGAAGGAGAAGACCTCCAGAACAGCGCAGCGCACTTCGTCGACGAAGGCAAGTCTCCTTGACGCACGTTGATCCCATTGTTTATAACTGTTTTATAAAATGTTTACAACTTGCATGGCTATTTACATAAACCGATGATGTTAAAATATAGAATGTTGGTTTTACCCATTTCTAAATAACATCCTTGCTGTTTGATTACCATGTCTTTGTAGCCTTAAGATTTAATCATGAAATCATGTATTATGTGATTAACCTTGTTTCGTACGATAGACTATGCTTAGGATTGACGTTGATCAAAATGCCTATGGTGGGATAAATTCTAAAATGTTGTTGAAATGTGTTTTATCGAAACTGTAGCAAGGTGATTGCTGCTGTGTAAAATAAAAATAAAATAAAAATGGTTTAGATTGGGGCGGAATGGTTTGTCAGGCGGGTGCGGATGGAGCACTGGTTCTGGTTTGTGAAAGCCGCCCTAATCAATTTAAGGACTGACGCTTATGACTGTCTATTCTAAGCATTACCGTGCAACCACAAGTCTATAATGGGTACGACCTGGCTGAATAATTTGTAGAAACCTAACTTAGACTCGCCAGTTGGTGGAATGTGAGTGCCGGATGGAGGCATATCGTATTTCTCACACGGCGCAAGAGGGGGCTTCTGTACTGGGTGGATGGAACCCTAACAGCGGTGAAACCTCAGCGGGTGGGTCGGGTTAGGCGTATACATTGTAAAGGCCTTGTCATGATCTCTCTGCCGACACACCAATGGAAGTGTGTTCGTAGCGCTTGGCATTAAAGAGATGGTCATGTCTTGTGGGTAAAGCTGTACACCTCTGCAGAGTAAATCTATTCGAATAGCCGTGCCTACGGTCAAAGGCAAAGCGAAGAATGCTTTCATATTGGTAGACTTGGTTTTGGTTTTCAAAATAACTGATGCTTTGGGATTCGGGAGTGGTGAGAACTCTCGAATGTTTATTTGGCGGATTGAGCCAATCAGGTAGATGGAACCTGTTTTGAATCATGACAGATGGAGTCATGTGATGGTTTAACAAGATCTTTCAAAATGGGCGGTTAGAGCCTGTATAGTAGTGTTGGTAGTTGGAACCTTCACTAGAGTTAGAAATAATTTTAATTGTACAAATAATTGTTAAAACTGCTTTGTGAAAATTATTATTAATAATGTTTGTTAAATCCGGCTTTGTGCAAAAGAACCCTATTAAGCCTTCCTTGGAAAGCCCTTCATGATGCATTTTTCCAGACTTGCGGAGTACGTTTGTACTCACATGCTACACAAAATTTTGTCATCAGAGAATTATCAAGATGCAGTCGAAGACAATGAATTCTATGGCGAGTAGTTCGTTGGAGATCGCCAAGATAACTAAGCGCGCGCTCCTAGTAAATGCTTTGTGGTGTCTTTTGGGTTTTATCTTGTTGTTTTGGTTTCACGCTTTGAGAACTCGGTCATGTGACCGGAGATGTAATAAATAGCCATGTGGCTGGTAATTTATGCTTATGCTATTTTTTTCTCTTCGTTATGTTCTCGTTATGATAATCACCGCTTCACTTGTGTGTACTAGCAACCGATCCGGGACTAGTACGTAAATACAGGAGATTCGGATGGTAAATCTGGGTCTCACAGAGGTGGTATCGAGCACCGGACGATCAGAGGACGAACTTAGTTAGAATGGCAAAGCCTTAAGGATTAATATTTTTATAAAAATATACTTATAAATTTTTTAGGTTCCTTTGCTTCTACCTTTTCTGTCTTAGCGTCTGGTCTTTACCTCATCCTTCATTTGAAATTTGTTTACTGACCTTGTCCCATTTCAAAATTTGTAGATGTCAGTTTACACCATCTTTGCCGCATCAGCTGGAGGATCCCTCCCCTCGTGTTTTTGTGGAGAGCTGGGGGAGTAGTTAGTCTGGCTTAGCACCCTTCCTTTTGTTCACGTTTAGAACGATGAATAAGTTGTGCGATGGACTGTATCGTGCTTTTATGCATTTGTGATACAGCCATTTTCTCTTTAAAAGCTATTTTGGTTTAAATAAAGATTTTAGTTGGAATTTCCTTTCTTTTGTTGTGTTTTTGTTTCGGTGGATGTTGTTTAGTCCTCTGTTTTCTTATCTTTGCTTTTCCCTCTTTCCTCGTGCTTTTTCCTATCCTTGGTTTCAGATGGAGAACCCCGCAGAGGTCGTGGCGGAGGAAGAAGAGGAGGCCATGGTCGTGGTCGCGAAGAGTGCAGATTCAAGAGGATGTTCCTGTGGAGCAGCAGAACCAAGTGCCACCTCCAGCGCAGCAGAACCAAGTGCCACCCCCACCCCCGAACCAGCCGCCAAGCATGGAGCAGATGATGGCCATGCAAATGCAAATTCTGCAAGCTTTGGCGCAAAATGCGCTGAATCCGCCTCAAGCAGTCCCAGCTCAGCGCGCGGCTCACCCACCCGATCTAAGTTCGGGGAATTCATGAGGACCAGACCCCCAACTTTCGCAGGATCAGTTGACCCTTTGGAGGCTGACAATTGGTTAAAAGATGTAGAAAAGAAGCTTTACTTAGCCCAGTGTGATGAATTTGAGAGTGTCTTATATGCCTCTCATCAGCTGAAAGGAACCGCTGCAAGTTGGTGGGAAAATTACCTCGCTGCCCACCAGGAATCCCAGAGCATCACTTGGAATGAATTTGTGGAAGCTTTTGGCTACCCATATTCCCAAGGGATTATGGAAATGAAGAGGCGTGAGTTTCATAAGCGCAACAAGGAAACCTTCATCTCGAGAATATCCGAATCGGTTCACCCACTTTTCGTTATGCTATCAAGATGTTGCCACAGATGAGGCTAAGATTTGGCGCTTCATGGAGGGTCTTGACCCCAATATCAAAGTACAGCTGGTATCAAACGACTTCCCTTCATTCCAGCACATGGTGAACAAAGCTTTGATCCAAGAGGATGCTCACACACCTGTTTGAATCAAGAAAGAGGAAGTTGATGTTTCAAACGCAGCGTGGTGCCAGTAGCTCCAAACCCCGTTTCTTCCAGCCTCAGTCCAGCAGGCCAGTAGCCACCAATACTTACAGGACCCCAATGTCCACTCCTCGTCAGTTCACTCAAGCCCCTACTGACAATACAGGAAATCAAGTTCAGAAGAGCAACGTAGCAACTGCAGGAGTCCAATGCTTTAACTGCAGGGAGATGGGACATTACGCTAGTAATGCTTGTCCCTGTTGCAGTCATTGTGACCCCGATTCGGTTCAACTCGATCTACTCCACTCGTGCCCCAAAGACCGGCTCGGGAAGAGGAACGCGCAGACTCCACGCACTTCTCGCACCATCGGAAGAGGACGTGTTAATCACGCCATCTTGAAGAATTTCGTGACCTTTTGATGTGGTGTATGGTAAGTTCTTCGTCAATTCGGCCTCGCCTCAGATTGTTTGATTCTGGTGCTTCGCATTCATTCATATCAGAGTATTTGGTTAGAAAGCATGGATGGGATACAGTTCAGCTTAGAAATCCCTTGCTAGTTCAATCCCCTGGTAAAGAACTAAGAACAACTGCTATTTATCCAAAAATAGATATAATTATAAAAGGGGCAAAGTTCCTAGCGAACTTAATATTATTGGATACTAAGGGTATAGAAGTAATCCTTGGAATGGACTGGTTAACCAAGTACAAAGGTCAGATAGACTGTGCTAGTAGAGCTATCTCTCTTACTAGTCCTGAGGGAATTCGAGTGGAGTTCCTGTCTAATCTCTTCTCTAAGGGGGGTAGTACCCTGAACCGACTAAAAGGTACATCTTTGGAAAATGTGCCCATAGTGAATGAATACCCAGATGTATTCCCAGAAGATTTGCCTGGTATGCCACCAGACCGGGATATTGAGTTTATGATTGAGCTTGTACCTGGTACATCTCCTATCTCGAAGAGGTCTTATCGGTTACCTGCTAATGAATTAGCAGAGATGAAGAAACAGATTGAAGAACTGCAGGAGAAAGGCTTTATAAGACCAAGTTCATCACCTTGGGGTTCACCGGTAATCTTCGTTAAGAAGAAGGATGGTAGTCTGAGAATGTGCATAGACTACAGATCACTGAATGAGGTCACAATAAAGAATAAGTATCCTTTGTCAAGGATAGATGATCTATTTGATCAGTTGAAAGGAGCTCGGGTTTTCTCAAAAATAGACTTAAGATCGGGATATCATCAGCTCAAGATAAGAAAAGAAGATATTCCGAAGACAGCCTTTACTACCCGTTATGGATTGTACGAGTTTACAGTGATGTCCTTTGGATTAACAAATGCACCGTCATATTTCATGAATTTGATGAATAAGGTGTTTATGGAGTTTTTGGATAAGTTTGTTGTCGTGTTTATTGATGACATTCTTATCTATTCCAAGAATGAAAAAGAGCATGAGGATCATTTGAGGATAATTTTAGAAAAGCTTAGAGAGCATCAGCTTTATGCTAAGTTCAGTAAATGTGATTTTTGGTTGAAGGAAGTTGCTTTCTTGGGTCATGTTATTTCTGCTGGAGGAGTAGCAGTAGACCCTGCGAAGGTGAAGGATGTTTTGGATTGGAAGCAACCCAAGTCAGTTCCGGATATTAGAAGTTTTCTTGGATTAGCAGGCTATTATCGGCGTTTTATTGAAGGTTTTTCCAAGATAGCGAGACCTCTCACTCAACTTTTGAAGAAGGAGAAGAAGTTTGAATGGACTAAATCTTGTGAACAAAGTTTTCAGGAATTGAAGAAAAGGTTAACTTCAAAGACCAAGATTTGTTCTCACGGATATTCATAAGGATTTTGAAGTTTACTGCGATGCCTCAAAGCAAGGTCTCGGATGTGTATTGATGCAAGAAGGTAAAGTCATAGCTTATGCCTCAAGACAACTGCGACCCCATGAAGAAAATTACCCAACTCATGATTTGGAGTTAGCAGCAGTTGTGCACGCACTCAAAATTTGGAGGCATTATTTGATTGGGAATCGATGTGAGATTTATACGGATCATAAGAGTTTGAAATACATTTTTACTCAGCCGGATCTCAATTTGAGGCAGAGAAGATGGTTGGAATTAGTTAAAGATTATGACTTCATGAAGAGTTCAGACGCCTCAACTTGGAATTGGTAAATGAAGGTTGCGTTTTCAATGTCGGAGTGCATTCAACCCTGGAAGATCATATCAGAGAGGCTCAAAAGAATGATAGTGGTATCATAGACCTAAAAGATGGTATGAAGAAAGGAAAATTTCCTGAATTTTTTGAAGATGAGAAAGGTATTGTCTGGTCAGGGAAAAGAATAGTAGTCCCTAATAAAAAAGAGATCAAAGATGTAATTTTGACGGAGGCCCACGATTCAGTTTATTCTATTCATCCGGGAAGTACCAAGATGTACGCAGATTTGAAGGAGAAATATTGGTGGACCAATATGAAAAGAGAAGTTGCTGATTTTGTGGCACGTTGTGATATTTGTCAACTTGTTAAAGCAGAACATCAAAGACCAGCCGGTTTATTGCAACCCTTACAGATTCCTGTTTGGAAATGGGAAGAAATAGGAATGGATTTTATCACTGGACTTCCCAGAACTAAGTCCGGATATGATTCAATATGGGTTATTGTGGATAGATTGACTAAGGTTGCACACTTTATTCCTGTGAAGACAACATATTCTGGTGATAAACTCGCAGAGCTATACATGGCCAAAATTGTATGTTTGCATGGTGTGCCAAAGAAGATCGTGTCAGATCGAGGTTCCCAGTTTACCTCGAGGTTTTGGCAGAAGTTGCATGAGGTTCTGGGCACAAAACTAAACTTCAAGATCGCTACCATCCTCGCACGGATGGTCGACGGAAAGGATAAATCAAATACTAGAAGATATGCTGAGAGCTTGTGCTTTGACATACAGTTCATCTTGGGATCAGAATTTGTCGTATGCAGAATTCTCGTAAAATAACAGTTACCAGTCAAGTCTAAAGATGGCACCGTTCGAAGCTCTCTACGGAAGAAAATGCCGAACACCGTTGTATTGGAAAGAGACAGAGGGGGGACAAGTAATCGGGCCCGATATTCGAAAGAAGCGTAAGAGCAAGTGAGAGTGATTCGTCGAATTTAAAAACAGCTCGACCAAGGCGTAAAAGTTATGCCGATAATCGTCTCGGGATTTAAGCTTTGCACTGGTGATCAAGTGTATCTGAAAGTTTCACCCCTAAAGGGAATGCGTCGTTTCAGAGTTAGCGGGAAGCTTGCACCTCGCTATATCGGTCCATTTCCAGTGGTTGCTAGAAGAGAAGTTGCTTATAAGTTGAAACTTCCTCCGCAGTTGTCTGATGTGCATGACGTATTTCATGTGTCTCAGTTGAAGAAATGCCTCAGAATTCCAGAAGAACAGATGTCTTTGGAGAAATTGGATTTCAAAGAAGACCTGTCGTATCCAGAGTATCTAGTCAAAATCTTGAATGACGCTGAGCGTCGATCCAGAAGCCGAGTGATCAAGTTTTGCAAGGTTCAGTGGAGCAACCATTCTGAGAAAGAAGCAACTTGGGAGCGAGAAGAGGACCTCAAAGCCGAGTTTCCCGATCTCTTTCTTTCTCCGTCCGAATCTCGGGGTCGAGATTCCCTCTAAGGGGGGTAGGTTTGTAACATCCCATATTTTCTGTTGTTCCAAAAATTATTTTAAAATTGATAAATTCAAAATTTGGATTTTCCTTGGTGTTCTAATTAACCTGGCATCCATACCCTTCCAAAATTGGAGTTCAATTCTTTATCGTCCGCAAAGTTAAAATTTCATATTCCGGTCCTTATTCGAAATTCCACCCGAGTTCCAAAATGCTTTAAAAATCTCAAAATCAATTTAATTAGATTCCAAATACTCTATAATGATTTTGGGAATTTTTCCAAGATTTATAGAATCAGTTTGCTATTTTATCTCTCGCGCTTTCGTCAAATCCATTTTATTCGTCCCGAAATTATCTAAATTTCAAAATTCATCCAAAATAAGTGAAACCAATTTTATTGGGTTCCATTTTACTCATTAGGATTTTTAAGATCTTTTCCAGTATTTTTAGATCTTGTTATCTATTTTATCTCGCGAGCTTTAGAATCTGCACTATTCATCTTCCCCAAGTTTACAGCACCTGTTCAAGTCTCAACTTTATGTCTAGCTCTAACTTCAAACCTCTATATCTCTCAATATACTGCATCAAATCAAGTGGGAGCTGAAGCATCGTGACGGCGTCGTACTGGAGATCAAATACCCTGCCGTTAACCATCCTTAATCCGAGCGAAACGGCCGCAATTAAGCGTTAATGACAATTTATTGCTCGGTCATTATCTCGGGCGTTTCTTCACCTCACCGGCGTGCGGGTACTTAAAAGTTTTGTCTTGCTGTCCTCTACCCGTGCTCACCTTGCCCTTTGATTCAGTGCCATTTTCCTTTCCAAAACTCGCGAAAACCGCAGCCCATCGTCGACCAAAGACATCGGCGAGCCAACTTTTGATCCGGTGAGCCAAATCAAATTCCGTCCGCGTCATTTTGTGCATCTTGTCGCAAAGATCAAAAGCCCTCAAGAAAATTTGGGTTTCATTGCAGGACGGCGACGAATTTGACGTTTGAACACCGTCGGCCTAACCATCTTTGCGGCGTCGATTTGTCATCTCCGGTAATCCTCTTCGAAATCCGATTTCACTTTTGGATTCGCGGCGTCGAGCTCTTCATGATGCTCACCTTATCTTCCATTTCGCTGGCCGGTCGCCCCTGGCCCTATCTCCCCATGCGCCATGAATGTCGCTCTGTTATTCGCGAGTGAACAGTACTACTACAGTGTTTTTCCTTTTTGTGATTTCTCCTTCTAATCTAACTTCAAATGACCCATTCTCTTCCATCGTAACTCTGAATCGAGTGATTCAAATTGCTAAATTTATCTAAATTCATCCTCTATCTGCCAGTATTTTTATTATAATTTTTAGTTTCTATTTATTTTATTTTATTCATTTCGTGCACCGTTTTGCGCGTAGTCGAAGAAGCGGTCGTCGTCGCCGACGAAGGAGAAGACCTCCAGAACAGCGCAGCGCACTTCGTCGACGAAGGCAAGTCTCCTTAACGCACATTGATCCCATTGTTTATAACTGTTTTATAAAATGTTTACAACTTGCATGGCTATTTACATAAACCGATGATGTTAAAATATAGAATGTTGGTTATACCCATTTCGAAATAACATCCATGCTGTTTGATTACCATGTCTTTGTAGCCTTAAGATTTAATCATGAAATCATGTATTATGTGATTAACCTTGTTTCGTACGATAGACTATGCTTAGGATTGACGTTGATCAAAATGCCTATGGTGGGATAAATTCTAAAATGTTGTTGAAATGTGTTTTATCGAAACTGTAGCAAGGTGATTGCTGCTGTGATTGTAAAATAAAAATAAAATAAAAATGGTTTAGATTGAGGCGGAATGGTTTGTCGGTAGTGCGGATGGAGCATCGGTTCAGTTTGTGAAAGCCGCCCTAATCAATTTAAGGACCGACGCTTATGACTGTCTATTCTAAGCATTACCGTGCAACCACAAGTCTATAATGGGTACGACCTGGCTGAATAATTTGTAAAAACCTAACTTAGACTCGCCAGTTGGTGGAATGTGAGTGCCGAATGGAGGCATGTCGTATTTCTCACACGGCGCAAGAGGAGGCTTCTGTACTGGGTGGATGGAACCCTAACAGCGGTGAAACCTCAGCGAGTGGGTCGGGTTAGGCGTATACATTGTAAAGGCCTTGTCATGATCTCTCTGCCGACACACCAATGGAAGTGTGTTCGTAGCGCTTAGCATTAAAGAGATGGTCATGTCTTGTGGGTAAAGCTATACACCTCTGCAGAGTAAATCTATTCGAATAGCCGTGCCTACGGTCAAAGGCAAAGCGAAGAATGCTTTCATACTGGTAGACTTGGTTTTGGTTTTCAAAATAACTGATGCTTTGGGATTCGGGAGTGGTTAGAACTCTCGAATGTTTATTTGGCGGATTGAGCCAATCAGGTAGATGGAACCTGTTTTGAATCATGACAGATGGAGTCATGTGATGGTTTAACAAGATCTTTCAAAATGGGCGGTTAGAGCCTGTATACTAGTGTTGGTAGTTGGAACCTTCACTAGAGTTAGAAATAATTTTAATTGTACAAATAATTGTTAAAACTGCTTTGTAAAAATTATTATTAATAATGTTTGTTAAATCCGGCTTTGTGCAAAAGAACCCTATTAAGCCTTCCTTGGAAAGCCCTTCATGATGCATTTTTCCGGATTTTGCGAGTACGTTTGTACTCACATGCTACACAAAATTTTGTCATCAGAGAATTATCAAGATGCAGTCGAAGACAATGAATTCTATGGCGAGGAGTTCGTTGGAGATCGCCAAGATAACTAAGCGCGCGCTCCTAGTCGTCGCCTGTGGTGTCTTTTGGGTTTTATCTTGTTGTTTTTGTTTCCGCTGCTGAGAACTCTGGTCATGTGACCAGGAGATGTAATAAATAGCCATGTGGCTGGTAATTTATGCTTATGCTATTTTTTTTCTCTTCGTTATGTTCTGGTTATGATAATCACTGCTTCACTGTGTGTACTAGCAACTGATCTGAGACTAGTACAGAAATACACAGGAGATTTCGGATGGTAAATCTGGGGTCTCACAATTACTTTACAAAATCTAGACTATCTATCTTTCTATGTTAGTACTGTTTATATTGCACCTGCATATATTCTATGCTACAGTAGATTACTTACATGAATCAAAAGGAAAACCCTTCGTTTCTGCTTGATAACCAATCAGTCATTACGTCTTACATTTTCCCATTACTTACTTTTTATGATATAGTCCATGCGTAGTACAGAAAAAACTTCATTGCTTTCTATCTATAGCTTCTCTCCACGTAAATATATACATGTCTCTTATTTCAGCACGTCATTGGAGCTCCTATTATTTCCACTGAAGGAACACCTCCGTTACCGCAAGTAAATCAATTATCGGTCATTGCGTCTTACATTTTACCTATACTTACTTTTTATGATATAGTCCATACGTAGTGCAGAAAAAACTTCATTACTTTCTATCTATACCTTCTCTCTACGTAAATATGTACATGTCTCTAATTTCAGCAAGTCATTGGAGCTCCTATTATTTCTACTGAAAGAACGCCTTCGTCACCACAAGTAAGTCAAATATCGGTCATTACATCTTACATTTTCCCTATACTTGCTTTTTATGACATAGTCTATGCGTAGTACAGAAAAACTTCATTGCTTTCTATCTATAGCTTCTCTCCATGTAAATATGTACATGTCTATGATTTCAGCAAGTCATTGGAGCCCCTATTATTTCAGCTGAAGGAACACCTCCGAAACCACAATTAAGTCAGTTCGGCTGTTACAGGAGCGTATTTCTTTTTTGTGTCCCTACAGTTTAACTACTATTCCAGAGCTCACTCCTCTTGATTGCAGATGTAGTCTGCCTCGCACTCTTCGCTCAAAAGAATGCTGCAGACTGATGCTCCAGATTTGATCGCTCCCAAAGGCAGCACAGAGTAGTGTTTCAATCAATATAAATCTGTACATAACTTCTATAGCCACCTCTAATAAACTACTGACATATTGTTCTCATTTTCGTACATGATCCCAGCGTTATCAAAGACAAAGCCCCTGTTAAGAGAAAACTGTTTCGAGATAGAGACCCAGACTTGGATTAAAAAGGTAACTTCATACATGGAACTTTTTTCTATTACTTGCATTCTTAACCGTTATCCTTTATTGCAGTAACTCCGAACGTCCTCTGCAGTCGACATTGTTTAGCTTCCGAAGTTGGCTGATTCCTTTTTTGCTTCATCGGCAATATAAACTGTTCGCTATGTATTTGCAGCTACGGTTGTATAATTACATGCCCAGCCATTTAGACCTTGGATGATGCGCACTGTTATAACTATCGTCTCTTATCATATTTCGAACTTTCTAATAGAGTCCTATGCACTATCTATTCCCAGCTACGGTTGTATAATTATATGCCTAGACGCATAGACCATGGATGATGTGTGCTCTTATAAATATTATCTTTGACCGTATTTCAGCCTTTCTAATATTGGTCTCTGTTTAGTCTGTTTGTTACCCTTTAAGTCCATCATCATAATATTTATCATCCTTACTGTCTATTTATGAACTCTCTTACTTAGCCACGCATTTAATAACAATTGTTGATAACCTAATGCCCTGTATGTACCCAGACACTCTATTATATACCATACTATATTCTATGTTCAGAGCTAATCTTTCCAGGATTTAATCTGATTACTTTACCAAATTCTGATATAAAAATTGACACATTCTAAACCGTCAGTCGTTCCTGACTATTGCGTTGTGCAATGAATTTTAGACAAAACCTCTTTTATTCAGCATGCCTTTAAATTCTGTTGGCTTCATTTTCTTAAGCCTGTACAGCCCATCATGCGAAACTCCTAATTTCTTTCTCATTATGTTTGTTCTGGAACAACGATTATCGCTATTTCATGCATGCCTTCTGTTCTATACTTCTACATCGCCGTGTATTAACGATCGAACAACATAGATCTTACCATTTCGTACACGTACAGTGCTTTCTATCCCAATGAACAATTCCATTTCTATTAAATCATATGTTCTATTTTGCTACTACAGCTAAAATCGATCCTGGATCCTTACAGCAATTCGAAACTGATGCCTTAACAACTTATATTCGCTGTTTACACTTATCTACATTTTTTTTATAAAAGTTCTTCACTTAGCTTATGCATGCGTATACATGAACGCCACTGCCTTATATTCCTATCCGCACGCAGCGTAGCGCGTGAGAACTGCCTAGTATATATTGCACGGTAGCTCCTCAAAATATTGCGGATGATTTAGTTTTTCTTCAAGAAGTCCGTTACAAATTCATTTGTAACATTCAGACCACATTCCTACCAAACATTCCACTGATTTTAGCGAAAATACTAATTTGAGGGTGCTCTCACCAAATTATTGGTGAGGACGCCCTCTTGTTGTGACAAGTGGCAGCTGGCTTCCCTACTTCTCTTTTCCTCAAATGCTCTTTCGTTGCAACACTTGCATTGCAACACTTGGCGTCATCCCTTTTCCTACCCCATTCCCTTCCCTTCAAACTCAAAATAATTCTTGTTTTTCAAATTTTTCTTAAGTTTTTTAATATGAAGTATTTCTTAACCACTTTTGAATGTTTTTAATAGAAAGTTTTGAAACTAAAAGTTTTTTGAATTGAAACTTTTTGAACCGAAAGTTTTTTGAATCAAAAGTTTTTAAATTCAAAAGTTTTTGGATTGAAACTTTTCAAATTTTTTTGAGTTCAAACTTTCTTACTGTAGTATTTTCGATTTAAAATTTTTCGAGTTGAAACTTTTGAAGTTAAATTTTTTTATTTAACACTTTTTAAGTTGAAACTTCCTATTTAAAATTTTCAAAGTTAAATTTTTTGTGTTAGCGAGGAAGGTAGAGAGGTGAGGGAATTCAGTAAGAAAGAGGGAAGGAGGAAATGTGGAGTTAGATGGGAACGCATTCCAAGGCACATCCGACGGAGGAAAAAATGATTGAAATGAAAAAACAAATCGTCGATTGAAAATTAGCAATTCTGTGTACTAAAAGATTACAAGAGTATCACTGAAAACAGGTAAGATATATTGAAAACAGGTAAGATATATTACTCTTTCTGTATTCTGACCTCTATTTGTTTTTCTGAATTTGGAATCAGATACGTGTTAATCGGATATAGATACAAATCTAGGTTACGTGGGAAACGGACAAAGATATACGGATAATGTACGCATACATAAAGTAATATATGTTGAATCGAATCAAATGAATTCATGACCATAATAGCAAGTTATATATCAACAAAAGCACTTTCCACAAAAATAAAATAAGTAATAACCATTATTTTTCTTTGAGACCAGGAAGAGCATCATTATTTTTCTTCTCTGAATCCCTCTAGTATTATCTAAAACAAGGGAAGCGGCAAGCATGTTAGATCTACTCCATACAGGGAAAATAAACGAAGGCGTGTTATTAACCAATGATGTAAAAATTCAAAAATCCGTCAAGCTAAATGTGGCATGTAATCGATAGCATCGGATTGGCCAGCATAATTTAAAAGTGGAAGATGGCATTCTACGCTAAGATTTGGGAAGAATTTGGGCTCGATAGTTGAATTTCACAACGTACGCATATCTGATCCAAATGCTAAATGTGCAGAATCATCGGTTACTGGTAATTTGAGATTCCACATTGCAGTCATACAATCTCACTTGCCACTTTGTTGCATAAATGGATTCATCTACACCATACACTAAAAAGTAAGAAGGGTTAAACATTCACAGAATCTCAAATTAACTAATCTGAGTGATCTCCGCTACTCCACTTCCTAAGAACAACGGCCTGCGCACCCAAAACAAAATCAAATCGCAAGTCCACATACAAAAAAAAATTGGGAATCTCAGATGGAGAGACTAATCACTCACCGTCACAATGGTGGAGAGCGCCGCGATCTCCGCCAGGGTGGAAATCGTCAGGTTTCTCATGATCCTGCACCATGGAGCAGGGATTACAATACCACGGTAAACCGCTCGGTTATTGCTATTTTCGCGTGTACCGAGCCGGCTCGGCTATTGAAATCGGACGGTTTACCGCGTGAATTCAAATCCAAATTCAAAAATTCTGAAAATTTTGAAAAAATTTATCTAAAAAATTCCTAAAATTAGTATTAATTCCTCTGTTACCTATGGTGAGAAATTTTTTCGAAAAAATGATGTTTGGAGATGTTTTGGAGCCATTTGAAATGTTGAAAATAGAAAATACAAAAAAAAAAAACTTGCAAGATTCAGAATAATCACTACAGGCCAAGCTTACAAGAGCCCCCTTAAAATGAGAAATATCCAGAACAATCACTAGCTGCATCTATTCATATACAAGTAAGTCAGCAAAAGTCAAAGTGATAAGAATATCAGATCATCAGAAAGCACATGTATGCTAGGCATTTTTTTTTACCAACAATTGTCTAGGATCAAAGAGAGTACATGAGCACACATTTCTTAGGCATGGATAATTTAATTAGATCCATTTATTATGGTACTAGTGCTTATTACTTGCCTTTCTTTTACACCTTAATATGTTACTACAAGTTTTTATACCAACACATAAATCACCAAGGAAGTAAAAAAACAAGAAGAAAAATGCCTATTTTCGCACTTATTGGATTGATATGTGAATGTTATTGAAACGAAATGTTATTTGTTCACATATTTAGGAGAGATCATACTAGATATTTTCCTTGTTTTCACATACATTCTTTATATATTTATTACATTTTTACTCAATTTTAGTCTTTCCTGTATTTTTTACAAATTTTACAACATTTTTTTGCAATTTTTTTTGAATTTTTCCCCACATTTTTCCAACCCGGCTCGGTTTTTGGTTTTCGTCAAAAAACCGCGGTTTTCACGCGTAGGTTTGATCAGAATTTAATTTTTTTGAATTTGCAAACCGTTCGATTTTTCATGGTTTTCGAGTGATTTCTCGCGAAAACCGCTACTCCTGAGCTAGAGGTTTTCGGCTCCGAAACGAAATTACCAACCCTGCCATGGAGAACAGGAGAACACTTAGAATCGTACACACCAGAGGGAAGTGGTTGGGATCGTGGGTAGGGCTGCGAACTCTGTTTCAGGGGCTTGTGGAGGAGAGGACATATTGAAGTGAATGTCTTCAAGCTTGGCTCCTTTTTGCACATGATGGAATCATTCTCTTGATCGAGCCAAAACTTCCAATGCATCTCCAAGCACCTACAATTCTTTTAAGCACTTTTTGGTATCTAACTTTTGTTGGATCCAAGAATGTTAGTCACAAATGATTTAGGAACCCATATGGCCCTAACATTTATAGTCTTAGGTGAACTAAGATGACTAGCAATGGGTTTGAGATTATTATTCCTCCTAAGCGAATTATTTGCATTGTAAAGAGAAGGCTTAGGAGGTCTAGTAAAATTCTCAAACCCATTTCTAGTTTGATCCTTTCTAAGTATATGATGATCATTATAATGAGAACGCTTAAAGGATCTAGAAAATCTAGCAAATGGTTTGCTATTGTTATTTTTCCTAAGCACATGATCAACACGATTTTTCTTGGTCTTAGGAAGTCTAGCATTTTGAGCAAACACATTTTCAGATTCATTTCTCCTAAGCAATTGAATATCAAAATTTTGCAAATACATGGGAGAATCAACAAACTTGGCAAACACATTGCCATTTTTGTCCTTCCTAAGCAAATAATGATCATTGACAATAATAGGCTTAGGAGTAATACCTTTGCGACAATCCTTACCGATGTGTCCCTTTTTCCGACAATTGTAGCAAGTAGGCTTTGAGCGTCTCTTTTTCTTGACTTGCACTTTGCCGGTTTGCCTCATTGTTGATGGTTGTGGCTTGATCTCCACTTTATTAGGGCACACGGAGGCGAAGTGTCCCTTCTTGTTGCAAGTAAAGCAATTGATGATATTCGAATGTCTTTCGTTGTGCCTTGTCTTGCTAGTCTCCCTCTTGGAGATGTAGCCGAGTCCTCGCTTATCTTGAGGCGCCCTTGGCTTGCTCAAGATCTCGTCGAGAACGATTTTTCCCTTTACGCACTTCTTCAAGTCATTTTCTAATCTAATGACTTGGGCCTTGAGCTCCTTATTTTCCTCTGCAAGGTTAGTCTCAACATGCATAGAGAAAGTAGAAACATTTGAATTTGAGCAACAAGGTAAATCATTGCAAGAGGTGGATGTGTCAAATTTTGATGAAATATTAGGATTAACATTTAAGCAAGACATTTCATCAATTAAATCACATGAGATTCCTATATCCACCTTAGGCTTATGAATTTCTTTGGAAAGGAGGGATTCATGATTTTCTTGAAGCATATTATAATCATTTTGAAGTGATTCATGTTCAAGCTTCAAAAGTTTATATTTCTTTTTCTCCTTTCCAAGACATTTATTGAGCTCCTCTAGCAAATTCATAAGTTCATTATAAGTGAGCTCATCATCATCATCATCGTCACTTACCACATTCTTACCTTTCGCCATGAAGCAACGGATTTGTGATGGAAGAGCATCTTCATCGTCACTTGAGGCGGAGGTTGAGGTTGATGGAGATGTCGGTTCTTCATCACTTGAGCTTGAGTTGGAGCTTGATGTTTCATCTCCCGACATCTCTTCCTTAGTGCAATCCTCAATAGAAGTGGATGATTCAAATAGTTCTTGAAGATTTATCCACATTTCATGAGCGCTCTTGAGATTGCATATTCTATCAAAGATTTCATCGCTCACAACATAAAATAAAATATTAGTAGCTTGAGCGTCGAGATGTAGGCATTTCCTCTCTCCTTCAGTTGGAGCAACTTCATTCAATGGAGAGGAAAAGCCGACATATACGATCCACCATATTTGGGGGCTCATGGATTTAAAATGAGAAGTCATAATTAATTTCCATGAAGCATAATTTGTGCCATCTAGCACAAGTGGATTATGTGAGTGCTCTAATCCTCTAGTCGACATCCTTTACTCTCTAGACGGTTAAGTCTAATAAAGGAGAGACCTTGCTCTGATACCAATTGAAAGGACAAGGGATGTCGCCTAGAGGGGGGTGAATAGGTGAATTAAAATATTTAAAACTAAATTGCAGCGGAATAAAAAATTTGCAGCTAAATAAAATCTCCCGAGGGTCTAAGTCCGGAGTGTCCGGGATTTTTATCCGGATACTCCGAAATGTCCGGACTGTCCGGGTTCAGGAGTCCGGATACTCCGGATTGGATCCGAGGGACTCAGACCGGAGTGTCCGGGACTTATCTCGGGATACTCCGAAATGTCCGAACTATCCGGGTTCAGAAGTTCGGATACTCCGGATTTAAGACCTCGAAATGAGATTTTAAATCCCTGCAATTTTTCAACAATCTACTTGAATACAAAAGATCTAAATGCTATCAGGTACCTGGAGATATTGTAGATCTGGAGCCAAAGACCACAAAAGAGTAGATCGGGCAATTTCAAGATTCAAAAACAAATACTAAAACAAGAGTAAGAAGCAAACTTGGAGACGATGATTTTTCACCCGAAGTTCGGATCCTTGAGGGGATCCTACGTCTCCGTTGAGGCGGCTCGGTCACACTTGAGCCGGGGTCTCTTTCAACCCTCGTCCTCCCTGTGTTGCACAAATGCACTCGCCGGTCTTCACTCCTTTGATTCCTTCCCTTACGGAGGCGGAACCGGCCTTCATAAACATCCCACGGCC
Source organism: Otatea glauca (assembly GCA_036346275.1). Taxonomy (NCBI): domain Eukaryota; kingdom Viridiplantae; phylum Streptophyta; class Magnoliopsida; order Poales; family Poaceae; genus Otatea; species Otatea glauca. The sequence goes on from CM070713.1 coordinate 16,528,427, forward strand.
AACCACACAAAGCTTCGGTGGCTCGTAGGCGACCTCCTAGCCATCTTGGAGTCCTCAACCTCCAAGAGTAACAAATGCTCACGAAGAACAAGCTTGGAGATGAAATCAAGTGCTCAATCAACTCAAATCTCACTCAACCTAGCACCTCACTTCTCAAACTCTTCCCAACCCTTCTCACCAAAGGGATCACTTAGATCGAAGGGTAAAGAGGTGTTTTGGGGGCTCAAGAACACGGGTATATCACCTCTAATCAGTGGGAACACAGCCCTCCCAAAATGAGGGAGGATGGGGCTATAAATAGAGCCCCCCAAAAACTAGCCGTTGGAGACAGCTGCGCACAACCCGGAGACTCCGGATAAATACCCCGGACACTCCGGACTAACTCAACCCGGAGTGTCCGGACTTAACACCGGATACTCCGGACCAACTGAGAGCAGCCACCGAGGGTGTCAACCGGAGTGTCCGGACCAAATGTCCGGATACTCCGGATTGTCCGAACAACACTGAGCAGCCCGACGAAAACGAGCATAACTTTTGACTCCGGACTCCGATTTAAGAGATCTTGGACTCTACCGAAAGCTAAGAACGAGGGCTACACAACCAACAAGGTCTCACTACCCAAAACTCAAAGGATAAACACAGATTTTACAAAGAATCTAAGGGAGATCTACAACTCTCACTTTCCGGCATCACCAACACCGCTCTCTTTCTAAGTTTCACAAGGATGGATCACTTGAGCACTTGACACATCTAAAAGTCATTCGACATCTCATCCCTCTTAATAGTACGGCAATCCTTAGACTCAAAATAAAACAAAGATAATACAAGTCTAGAAAAAGTCACTTGCCGTCTTCTTTCTTAATGCCGGTGCATGAAGACTTTCACCATATAACTGATGACATCTTCGCCTTGTCAAACTCGACTCGATTCACCTCATGAGATTCTCGTCCTATCAACCTTGACTTGATCATCCTCTCTGACGATCTCCACGCGAAGTCGATCTTGACTTAGTCCTCAACTCTTGGTGACACCGCCGTCTTGTTGACCTCGGCTTAACGATCATCCTCCAAGATACCTTGGTCATCATACACATACGGGACCTAAGTGTTTCCAATCCACTTATGATAGACATTAGTCCCAAAAGCTCAATAGATATAAACAAGTTGATATTTATGAACAATTGATTACAACAAGTGTTTCATATAAGGAAGCACAACATAAATGGAAACACTTGACATAAGAAATGTCCTCTACTAAGTACATCATGATGAATATGTAATTTATCTATATGCACTAGTGAGATAATTGCCAATATGATGAATCAACTAAATCATGGCAAGGATCACAGTCTTTACTTAAATGAAGCACATGATAGAATGTACACGAATTGTACATGTGCAAATAATATTTGGAATAAGAGTAAATATGTGATCCAACACTAGATTAAACTTCACTAAGAGAATTGCATGAGAAGATATACAACTAAAACATGCATGCACCAAGTCAATCTATAGCAATATGAAGTTTAACTCTAGTTAATACATGCATACTAAAAACAAAGCACATAATGAACTCAAATGAATATATATGCACAAATAAATATGACATGAACCAATGTTCATATATATAATCAACATGCTACTTGGAGTTCACTATGCATTTGCACGAAAGGAATGTAATAACAAATATAGAATAGATACCAAAATTGCATACCTTATCTTTGCTTAACCATCCCACTTGATTTTCCTCTAAAAGATGAGACTGATACTTAACTAGGCAATAACATATTAGTCTCATAGCAATATAATCATATTAGAGGTTTGTCATTTGTTAAGCACTAAGTTAAACATTTACTTAATTACATAGATTGTCATTATGTGTGTTTGTCATTAATCACCAAAATAACATAAGTGCCTAGATGCACTTTCAATCTCCCCCTTTTTGGTGATTTATGACAAACCTATTATCAATTGCACCAAATGACAATATTAAGATATTTAGCATTAAAACAAGCATGAAGAAACAATAAGAGATCATACTTACAAATCATCCCTTTTTGTCAATCGATTAGGGGACAATTGATAAATCCATAAATTCTCCCCCTTTTGTCATTAATCCCAAAAAGGTGCTTAAAAGATTCTTATTGTCTATTCAATAAAATCTGTTCTCCCCTTTGATTGCACACATAATAAAAAGATTAGGGAGGAAAAAAATAAAAAAAATAAAAATAAGGAGCTAGTAATAGGACAATAATATTAAGCTCCCCCTAAATCTAGGCAAGATATGATACCAATTATTTCCAAGATTTAGGTAATAGATTTTTCTAATTATACAAATTTAAAGTAGTCATGATTCACAGGATATAAGTGATGCTTAAACATGACACACGAATATGATTTCACATGGAGAAGATTTATTCTTTAAACATCAAGATCATATAGCAAATTTATATAATTTAAGCACATGCTCATGATCAAATTAAATTCTAACTATCAAGATCATATAAAGAAGATTATACAAGAAGGAATTGCTTATATGATCACAAGATGTATACAAGATCATGAATCAAAATTGTATAAGTAAGATGCACTTTCATGATCAAGAATTTCATTAACTTATCAAGGGTATACCTCTTTGCAATGTGTCACCCATATGTACCTTTTACTTCTTGATAATGCCAAATGCAAGTTAGATGACACTTCAAAACAATTTAGGATTAGAGGATACCTCTCGAAGGATACCAATTAATGATACCAATTGAAAGATACAACACCATTTAGAATGACACAATTTAGCATAATGGTGTGCACAGACATTATTGAATATGGTCAAAAAAGAAACACGTCCTTTTGTCGATTCTTGTCCACCGCATGTTCGAATCGGTCATGATCACCGCGCCCGGGCCTTAGATCCCTCGGACTATGGAGCTCCTCTCCATTTCCTTCATCCCACCGTCGAAGATGACCCCTTTTCCAATACCTTAAACATCAATGGACAAGCACACGATTTCTGGGAACAAATATCTTTTAATTTGACCCAAGTTAGTTTGATAATGTCTAAGTACAACATGCATGATATATATGATATACAAGACAATACTCTTTGCATGCAAAGAAATTCAAGATATCAATTAAAGATTTTATTACACCACTTTACAATGAAAATATTTGAAACTCATTCAAATTTGATCTTGACATCCACTTGTAAGAGAGAAAATGGGTAAAACACATTCAACCTCACTCTTGAGCTTACAAGGGAAATTTTCTCTTTTCCATAATAAACTCCGAGTTATGCAAGAGAGGAAACATTTTGAGGCTAAGTTACAGTTAAATCCAATTTCCATAATAACTTAGCCAAAAGATGCACCTTCATTGGAATGAAAACTTAAATAGATATGCTCTACTTTGAAGCTTAGAGCAATGAATAAGTTCACTTAGTTTTCATTTTGAAAGGCTTGCCAAGATTCCAATTTAAAACTCTCAAAGTCTCAACAGACGCAAATAGCAGCACAAAATCGATTATAGCTTTTAAACCATTACTCAAATGCAAAAATCATCAACGTGGAACAGATCCGTCTCGAAATTCTCTTCAAGGGCTATGAAGACCGAACATTCATTTGAGCAAAGGAAAAACCCCAAAGAATGGGATAATCAAGAGACTGCAAGAAAGTATAGATTGCAATTTAAGTATTTGGTCCGAGGAGTACAACCCGGATACTTCGGTGTTTTTGATCCGGAGTGTCCGGATAATCCGGATAGATCAACCGGATACTCCGGGTTGTTCAGCTTCATTCCATTTAAGCTTTTTGATAGGGCTGAAAGAAAGTTCAAACAAGGTTCATAAATTCTGAACAAATTAGACAATGAATTCCAAATATAGAGGATCAAAATATGTTATAATACTCTCCTCATATTATGAACCCATTTGGAGATACAAAAATCACAAATCAGCCCCACAATCAGCCTAAATCTGAAATTTCAGCTAACTGAATATTTTGAATTTGGGTCAAATCTTGATCAAATGAAGTCCAATAGTCATAAGATTTTGCAGAAATGGTCCATGAACATCCAAGAGACTTTTTCCAAAAAGATTTTCTCAAATATCACTCTCCAATCAAAAATAGGCCATTAGTAGCATTGGAGGTTTAGTTTTGACACTAAGTCAAATAAAGTCAACAATCTTGCAAATGAGTTCAAATAAATTTGAGAATTTTCAGATATGAACTCCATATATGAGAGAAGGTTTTCCAACAAAGATTTTCAATAAATAAATTTTATTTCGAGAAATATGGTGAAAGATGTATTTGAACCACATAAAAGATTAAGATTTTCACCAGAACCTCAAAATATAACCAAATGAGTTTTGAATGGAAATATGCACTTACATGGCTTCATATGATTTAGAGAGATGTTTTTAAACCTATTTGCATAATCAAATCCATTCAAATCGTAAAATCTAACTTAATGCGAGAGTATGCCAAATAAGATCAAAAGAGAGAAAAGCCATAACTATTTCAAATTAAGTTGAAATTATTTGAAATTTTGCAGAAACATTCTTTAGACTCCCAATAAACTTTTCCAAAAAGAATTTTCTAAAAAGGAGTCTCCAATCAAAAGATATGCCAAATTTTTCTTTGTAGGCATGATTTTTACTCAAAGAGAAGAAAAGTCAAAACTTTTTCAAATTAAGTCCAAATGGTTTAAAACTTTCCAAAAATAAACATTGGACTATTTAGAAGGTTTCCCAAAAAGAATTTCATTAAAAGGAATTTTGTTCAAAAGATATGGCAAAATGCACTTTGTAGGTTTGAAAAGAAATTGAATTTTCACCAAATGCTCAAAATGCATTCCGGATTGAAATTTATGGAGATTTGAACTTTCATAGCTTTGTATGATTTATAAATACTATTTAAATCCAATATATACAAACAAATCCAATTCAAATAGCGAAATCCACAAAATGCAACAACGGGTCATTTTTGGTCAAATGGATGATTTTGGCCAAATTCAAATAGCTATAACTTTTGAACGGTTGGTCGTTTGGAAAAACTTTGAACTAAATAAATGCTTAAAATGACCAACCCTATGAGTTTTGTATTGACCACTTTTTCAAACTCCAAATAGATTTTGCTTTAGAAAAATTTGAAGTTAAATGCAAAAGCAAGATCACAAAGATCTTTTTAGGCCAAAGTTTGACTTTTAGCTTCTAGCCAAGGGTTAGATACTTGAAAACATTTGAAATGCATTTGAAAACATTTCAGAAGACTATTTTCATAAGATTTTGCATTTCAAACAAATATTTTGCTTTTATCCCTTTTTGAAGCAAGTTAAATAGGAAATAGTTTTTCATAAAAAGCCTCAAAATACAACTCAATTTGGATTTCATGCAATTTCAATTTCCATAGCTTAGAATTGATTATCAAGATGGTTTCTAGCCAAGATTTATAATGAAATCCAACTTGAATGTTAAGATTTGAGCAATATGCTTAAATAAGCTACTTTAGTTCAAACCAAAAACTTTTCGGGCTAAAATTGATTTCAATATAGAATTTTCATTTTGAAAGATTGTAAAACATTTGAAATATATATTAGAATACTTTTACAAAGCTTTTTACAATTTTGGGCCTTTTAAACATAAGATTTGACTTTTGACCAAAATGGTCCTTTTGAAATAGCTATTTGTAAAACAAAGCCAAATATTTCAACACAAGATTCAAATGAAGAATAAGATGAGATATAGAGATTTGAATTTTGTGTATGAGTCTAAGATACCATTTTGAACCAAGATACTACACAAGATCCGGTCCAAACGGAGAAACTCACTAAGTGCAATAATATGACTATTATGGGTCAATTATAGTTTTTCGGTGAGTTTCAAAATCAAATAACTTTTGCTAGGTTGGTTTTTTGAAAATCTTTTGAACACAAGAATTGTTAAGAATGACCAACTCTAGGCTTTTCATTTTGGAATTACTTACAAAATCATTTTACATATAATTTTATGAAAATTATAAGTTTAAATCCAAAATAGGATACTAGTAACTAGATTCTGATCATGAAACTTATTTTCTTTTCAAAATAGATTTTGTGAAGCCAAAACCATTGAAAAACGTTTCAAATATATTTGTATACATTTTGCAACTAGTTTTTCACAAGAATACTAATGGTATACAAAATTTTGACTTTTGACTAAATAGCTTGATTTTGAAAATATATATTTGCACTTATATAAATATGGGCACATGTAGGGATGTAATATACATAGTTATGATTTAGCACTCCCCCTTAATGTGCCACTACCCCAAACTTGCTCAAGATTTCAATCAAAACAATTAATCAAGCATGAGCAAGAATCATAACCAAGCAATTTAAATTGATTTTCATTAATAACGTAGCTTAACCTACACAAGGCTAGAAGCTATAATAATCAATTTAAATACTTGTTACCCGAGATGGCATTGGTTCATGATTGAAGTGAATGTCTTCAAGCTTGGCTCCTTTTTGCACATGATGGAATCATTCTCTTGATCGAGCCAAAACTTCCAATGCATCTCCAAGCACCTACAATTCTTTTAAGCACTTTTTGGTATCCAACTTTTGTTGGATCCAAGAATGTTAGTCACAAGTGATTTAGGAACCCATATGGCCCTAACATTTATAGTCTTAGGTGAACTAAGATGACTAGCAATGGGTTTGAGATTATTATTACTCCTAAGCGAATTATTTGCATTTAAAAGAGAAGGCTTAGGAGGTCTAGTAAAATTCTCAAACCCATTTCTAGTTTGATCCTTTCTAAGCATATGATGATCATTATAATGAGAACGCTTAAAGGATCTAGAAAATCTAGCAAATGGTTTGCTATTGTTATTTTTCCTAAGCACATGATCAACACGATTTTTCTTGGTCTTAGGAAGTCTAGCATTTTGAGCAAACACATTTCTAGATTCATTTGTCCTAAGCAATTGAATATCATAATTTTGCAAATACTTGGGAGAATCGACAAACTTGGCAAACACATTGCCATTTTTGTCCTTCCTAACCAAATAATGATCATTGACAATAATAGGCTTAGGAGTAATACCTTTGCGACAATCCTTACCGATGTGTCCCTTTTTCCGACAATTGTAGCAAGTAGGCTTTGAGCGTCTCTTTTTCTTGACTTGCTCTTTGCCGGTTTGCCTCATTGTTGATGGTTGTGGCTTGATCTCCACTTTATTAGGGCACACGGAGGCGAAGTGTCCCTTCTTGTTGCAAACAAAGCACTTGATGATCTTCGAATGTCTTTCGTTGTGCCTTGTCTTGCTATTCTCCCTCTTGGAGATGTAGCCGAGTCCTCGCTTATCTTGAGGCACCCTTGGCTTGCTCAAGATCTCGTCGAGAACAATTTTTCCCTTTACGCACTTCTTCAAGTTATTTTCTAATCTAATGACTTGGGCCTTGAGCTCCTTATTTTCCTCTGCAAGGTTAGTCTCAACATGCATAGAGGAAGTAGAAACATTTGAATTTAAGCAAAAAGGTAAATCATTGCAAGAGGTGGATGTGTCAAATTTTGATGAAATATTAGGATTAACATTTAAGCAAGACATTTCATCAATTAAATCACATGAGATTCCTATATCCACCTTAGGCTTATGAATTTCTTTGGAAAGGAGGGATTCATGATTTTCTTGAAGCATATTATAATCATTTTGAAGTGATTCATGTTCAAGCTTCAAAATTTTATATTTTTTTTTCTCCTTTCCAAGACATTTATTGAGCTCCTCTAGCAAATTCATAAGTTCATTATCAGTGAGCTCATCATCATCATCATCGTTACTTACCTCATTCTTACCTTTCGCCATGAAGCAACGGATTTGTGATGGAAGAGCATCTTCATCGTCACTTGAGGCGGAGGTTGAGGTTGATGGAGATGTAGGTTCTTCATCACTTAAGCTTGAGGTGGAGCTTGATGTTTCATCTCCCGACATCTCTTCCTTAGTGCAATCCTCAATAGAAGTGGATGATTCAAATAGTTCTTGAAGCTTTATCCACATTTCATGAGCGCTCTTGAGATTGCATATTCTATCAAAGATTTCATCACTCACAACACAAAATAAAACATTAGTAGCTTGAGCGTCGAGATGTAGGCATTTCCTCTCTCCTTCAGTTGGAGCAACTTCATTCAATGGAGAGGAAATGCCGACATCTACGATCCACCATATTTGGGGGCTCATGGATTTAAAATGAGAAGTCATAATTAATTTCCATGAAGCATAATTTGTGCCATCTAGCACAAGTGGATTATGTGAGTGCTCTAATCCTCTAGTCGACATCCTTTACTGTCTAGACGATTAAGTCTAATAAAGGAGAGACCTTGCTCTGATACCAATTGAAAAGACAGGGGATGTCGCCTAGAGGGGGGTGAATAGGCGAATTAAATTATTTAAAACTAAATTGCGGCGGAATAAAAAATTTGCAGCTAAATAAAATCTCCCGAGGGTCTAAGTCCGGAGTGTCCGGGATTTTTATCCGCATACTCCGAAATGTCCGGACTGTCCGGGTTCAGGAGTCCAGATACTCCGGATTGGATCCGAGGGACTCAGACCGGAGTGTCCGGGATTTATCTCCGGATACTCCGAAATGTCCGGACTATCCGGGTTCAGAAGTTCGGATACTCCGGATTTAAGACCTCGAAATGAGATTTTAAATCTCTGCAATTTTTCAACAATCTACTTGAATACAAAAGATCTAAATGCTATCAGGTACTTGGAGATATTGTAGATCTAGAGCCAAACACAACAAAAGAGTAGATCGGGCAAATTCAAGATTCAAAAACAAATACTAAAACAAGAGTAAAAAGTAAACTTGGAGACGATGATTTTTCACCCGAAGTTCGGATCCTTGAGGGGATCCTACGTCTCCGTTGAGGCGGCTCGGTCACACTTGAGCCGGGGTCTCTTTCAACCCTCTTCCTCCCGGTGTTGCACAAATGCACTCACCGGTCTTCACTCCTTTGATTCCTTCCCTTACGGAGGCGAAATCGGCCTTCACAAACTTCCCACGGCTAACCACACAAAGCTCCGGTGACTCGTAGGCGACCTCCTAGCCGTCTAGGAGTCCTCAACCTACAAGAGTAACAAATGCTCACGAAGAACAAGCTTGGAGATGAAATCAAGTGCTCAATCATCTCAAATCTCACTCAACCTAGCACCTCACTTCTCAAACTCTTCCCAACCCTTCTCACCAAGGGGATCACTTAGATCTAAGGGTAAAGAGGTGTTTTGGGGGCTCAAGAACAAGGGTATAGCACCTCTAATCAGTGGGAACACAGCCCTCCCAAAATGAGGAGGATGGGGCTATAAATAGCGCCCCCCAAAAAACTAGCCGTTGGAGACAGCTGCGCACAACCCGGAGACTCCGGATAAATACCCGGGCACTCCGGACTAACTCAACCCGGAGTGTCCGGACTTAACACCGGATACTCCGGACCAACTGAGAGGAGCCACCGAGGGTGTCAACCCGGAGTGTCCGGACCAAATGTCCGGATACTCCGGATTGTTCGAACAGCACTGAGCAGCCCGACGAAAACGAGCATAACTTTTGACTCCGGACTCCGATTTAAGAGATCTTGGACTCTGCCGAAAGCTAAGAACGAGGGCTACACAACCAACAAGGTCTCACTACCCAAAACTCAAAGGATAAATACAGATTTCACAAAGAATCCAAGGGAGACCTACAACCCTCACTTTCCGGCACCACCAACACCACTCTCTTTCTAAGTTTCACAAGGATGGATCACTTGAGCACTTGACACATCTAAAAGTCATTCGACATCTCATCACTCTTAATTGTACGGCAATCCTTAGACTCAAAATAAAACAAAGATAATACATGTCTAGAAAAAGTCACTTGACGTCTTCTTTCTTAATGCCGGTGCATGAAGACTTTCACCATATAGCTGATGACATCTTCGCCTTGCCCAACTCGACTCGATTCACCTCATGAGACTCTCGTCCTATCAACCTTGTCTTGATCATCCTCTCTGACGATCTCCACGCCAAGTCGATCTTGACTTAGTCCTCAACTCTTGGTGACACCGCCGTCTTGTTGACCTCGGCTTAACGATCATCCTCCAAGATACCTTTGTCATCATACACATACGGGACCTAATTGTTTCCAATCCACTTATGATAGACATTAGTCCCAAAAGCTCAATAGATATAAACAAGTTGATATTTGTGAACAATTGATTACAACAAGTGTTTCATATAAGGAAGCACAACATAAATGGAAACACTTGACATAAGAAATGTCCTCTACTAAGTACATCATGATGAATATGTAATTTATCTATATGCACTAGTGAGATAATTGCCAATATGATGAATCAACTAAATCATGGCAAGGATCACAGTCTTTACTTAAATGAAGCACATGATAGAATGTACACGAATTGTACATGTGCAAATAATATTTGGAATAAGAGTAAATATGTGATCCAACACTAGATTAAACTTCACTAAGAGAATTGCATGAGAAGATATACAACTAAAACATGCATGCACCAAGTCAATCTATAGCAATATGAAGTTTAACTCTAGTTAATACATGCATACTAAAAACAAAGCACATAATGAACTCAAATGAATATATATGCACAAATAAATATGACATGAACCAATGTTCATATATATAATCAACATGCTACTTGGAGTTCACTATGCATTTGCACGAAAGGAATGTAATAACAAATATAGAATAGATACCAAAATTGCATACCTTATCTTTGCTTAACCATCCCACTTGATTTTCCTTTAAAAGATGAGACTGATACTTAACTAGGCAATAACATGTTAGTCTCATAGCAATATAATCATATTAGAGGTTTGTCATTTGTTAAGCACTAAGTTAAGCATTTACTTAATTACATAGATTGTCATTATGTGTGTTTGTCATTAATCACCGAAATAAAATAAGTGCCTAGATGCACTTTGAAAACTTTTTCATTTATAAGAGATACGGATAAAATCCTTCCATTTTAAATTGATGTGATTAGTAATATTTCCATAAAATAGAGGGAATCCGGATCGGGTAGGGGGCGGGCTGAGCGAACAGGAGGAAAGGGGGGTGAGGGCGGGCTGAGCGAATAGAAAGAAAGAAAGGGTATGGAGAACGGACCGCTGCCACCAAGTCGTAATTAGAAGTAGTAGAGATTTTCTTTCCCGCTGTCCGCAACCGCTGAAATTTATTTGGAATATTTTTCGGCGGGAAAAATCATTTTTTAATTTCAAGCGAAGGGGGTGCGCTGGAAACGGAATTTCCAACGGTTCCCAACCGCTGGATTCTGTGATTTCCAACAGTTGGGAACCGTTGGATTCTTTTTTTTTTTTTTGCGCTTTTGTTTCTCGAGTGGAATCAGCGGCAAGAAGAAAAAATCTAAGACTCGAACGACGTCGAAAAATTTTGAAATTTTTTGTGTAGGTTCCTGACACATCAATGATATTCCCATAAAAATTTTAGGTGATTATAAAATAAAAGGAATTTTTAAAAATTTAAACATTACAACTGTCTTGATAAAACGCTGACCGGCAAGTTTGAACTGAATGAAAAATAAAACAAACCATGTTAGAAAATTTTGAACTTTTTTTGTCCATGGTTATGATGCATCATTAATGTTCCCATAAAATTTTCAGATGATGATCTGGATTCGGCTAAAAAAAATATTTCATCGCTCAGAGTCCGCAGGTTTTAACTATTCGAAGGCCAATCCTGTTATTTTACCAGATGAAAGGCTATTTACCAAAAAAATAAAATAAATCAGGCTAAAACATTAAAAAATTCGGCGTTCGTAGTGCGTACCGGGAGATGTACGCTCGGTGGCTTGGTCAGCGTGGTGGCTTACGCCAGTCCAGCCAATGGGAGAGCCAAGGACGATTCCTAATATTAGAACCTAAAACAGAGCCGAGGATGATTCCTGTTATCAGAAGAAATACGTATGATAAACTTGAACGAAGCCGAGTAGTCTCAAGTCTTTTGTCAACTTTATTGCTCTTTTGCCTATAGGCAGTTTGTGACCAACGAGAGTCCCCTGCCTCCCTCGTATTTGCAGAAGTCTATCTTCATGTGTGAATAACCAATATGGTACTAAACTAATTAACGAGTCTCATAGGCCAGCAACCCTTTAATAGGCCTTTGTTTAGTTAAAATGTCTACACCTATCGACCCTCAAATCAGGCGGATATACAACAATTAGTTTTTTTTAATTATTACTGCTGGGAAGTTGTGAGGTCATGCAATTAATTGGTCTCAATTGGTAAATCCTCAGAGAAACATTTGTTCTATGGGCCGTTCACAGCAGTTTTTGCTCGCTGACCACAAAACAATCATGGGAACATTTGTTGTATGGGCAGTCTTACACTCTTACCGCTGCGATGGTCGCTTGTATGATAGGATCAGTGGCGATAATGCGATCCAACAAAAATTACATAATAAATCAGAACAGTTCTCCATTCCCACGTGAGCCGTTGTTGATGTGTGAGGCGTGTCAAGTGTGCAGTTTTATCTGAATCTGCAAACTCTGAACTCTCAACCGATTAGCGTAGTTTTTGGAGAAAATTTCCCAAAACGCTAGTTTATTCTTTTGAGTTTTGTAAATCATAAGAAAAGTACGGAATTCACAGTCAGTTCAGATCAAAGTTGAGCGAAAAACAAGGATAGCATAGAGGGACTGAGGGAGTGACCCTTTCATTGCTGACTCAGATTGCTCGTTACATCACTAGTAGGCAGTACAGAAGCCCCTCTATCTTTCTGCCGAAAAGACGTTTGTTTAGCTTGATTAGTAAGGGACAAAATCTTTATTTCCTTGTTACGATGTCTTTTCCTTATCTGCATACAGAACAAAGCATGAGCATGGTAATCTCGGCCCTTTGTTCCAACATGAGAGCGAAATATCATGAAAAAAGGGCATGATTGATACTATGATTAGTTTAAAGTGATCATCGTACAAACAGGTCCAATTCGTACCGACATCTACCCACGGCTAAGTGAGCCCGCAAACAACTACAGTTCGTTGATGTCACAAAATTTCAATAAAAAACTGTTAATATTAGTAGCCATAAACAGTGCCCATTGTTATGAGATAAGATATTCGTAACCGTATTCGGTTAGATTCTATCTCTTATGTGTGGGCGAATCAAAATCTATCTCTTGTTACCTTCTACTATATATTGGGCACCCCCTTGTACAAGAGATCAATCTAATAAAAGCAAGAGAGCTACACCCCTATATTCTGTGTGCTCCTGTTCTTGTTCTTGTGATTTCGTTGACATGTTGTTGATTGATTGTGGGTGAACGACTACGTTTTACAACACGTTATCAGCACGAAGCTCTACCGAGGCCTATCGTGATCGTCTACCTGCGACAATTGACACTGCGCCAATTTTCATCCTGCAACACACGATCAACCTACATCGAGCCCTACGTAAGTTCAATCTTAGCTAGTTGATTGCACTCGAACAGATCAGTACATCCTGTAGATCATTTCAATATGTTCAAATTTAAAATTGCAAATTTGGGACTGCTGCTCATCCCCTAATAATGTGCATAAGCATAGCATCATGTAGTTTGATACATCACATTGTTTAGAAATTAGAATCTGATGCATGAAGTTGCATCATATGCAATGCGATTGACAACCAAGCAAAAAGAATGATCGCCCATTGGTTGATGCTGCCATAGCGATGGCAACCGCGCCCTCTGCAGATCGGCAGCCGTCCGCCTGAAGCTCGGACCACCGCACCGCCCTGTTGGCCGCATCGTTTGTCTGGCCGCGTTGCCCTATTGGCCGCGCCGCTCGCCGCGTCACCCTGTTGGCCGCGATGTTCGTCTGACCGCGGTGCACTGTCATCTGCGCCGCCGCCGCGCTCGCCTAGCCGCGTTGCGCTTGGCACTTCTACGCCCGAAGCTCCGCATAGAACCCTCTGGGCTCCCGCGCCGGTGGCCACGTCTTCCGCCCCGTCGGCGAAAGTACTTGGGTCCCGAAGACCACGCGCCGCCCGTCGCACCGCCAGTCAGGCCGCCCATCGCGACGCACGATTGGTCGTGCCATCCGTTGCATCACGCTGTTGCGCCACCAGTCACGCCGAAGCACCGCCCGCCGTGCCGTGGCTGACCAGTATAGACGATTGGTCCGCCTGATGCCGCCGTGGTTGCCCGAGCTTGAAACTCGCTCGCTGGCCGTGATGCCGCCGTGGCTGCCCGAGCTTGAAACTCGCTCGCTCCTAGGAGGGAACCTACATCTCATATGGATACCTGGATTAGTCTCCTAAATATCCCTTCAATTTGCTAAGTCGATATCACATATTCCTTATAAGTCTCCATATCAGTTTAGCCCTAGTTCCTAAACGAACATTTGGTCTACGCTCCTGTTGAGCGATTATCATTCAAAAATTGAATAAATTGATATTTTCCAGATATTTGATTAATTGTGCTATGTTTGTTCTATATTCTACAATTTGTTCCTGATGCAACAATTGTTTGATTGTTAAATCATACTTTCAATATAGAACAAAGTATAATCTGGTGGCGAAGGAGAAAATCTGTCTAGAAGACAGTTGTACCACACTAACTGAATTGAAAATATTATGACTATCGCCAGAAGCGATACTCTTATAGTTAGCACTGGAAGAATGCCATATTATACCCTGAGTCCAGTCGTACTCCTTTAATTGTTTCTGTATGGAGATAGTGAATGAGGATGGTACAGAATACCTATTCATGATTAAGTTTAATGGGTGGAATAAACATGTGGTTAAAAGCTCCATTTATTCTCCTCCAGACTATACTATGCACATATAAAACCTGAAGTTTATGTTGTGATGAAAAACCTAGATATATTTAAAATCTGGCAGATCGACTGGGTTACCCTGAGTTGAATAGTATAAGAAGAATAATTAATATTTTCTGTTGGCCATAGCATAAAGTCTTTCCTAGACCTGAAGTTTTTCTTATGCCCTGGTTGTGCTAAAGGAAAGCTTGTTCTTATATCTTCTTACCTAAAAAGTTAGGGAAGAATCACTGAATTTTCTGGAGAAAATTCAAGATAATATCTATGGACTTGTTCAGCTGCTGTCGGGCTCCTTTTAAGAAATTTTATGGTACCGATAGATGCTTCTACTAGATGATCCCATGTATATCTCTTATCTACTAGGAACCATACTTCTGCCCAAATTATTAAGTTAAGAGCCTACTTTCCAGAAGAAAGGATCAAGTCTATTCAAATAGACAATGCTAGCGAGTTTACCTCAAAAGCATTTACTGATTATTGTATGGCTTTGGGAGTTAATGTAGAGCATCTCGTACCTAAAGTCCACAATTAAAATGGCCTTGCAGAGTCATTATATTAAAAGAATAAAAACTTATTGCTTGGCCGCTCTTGCAGAATAGTAGGCTTTCCACCGGTTGTTGGGGCCACGCAGTGCTGCACACTGCGGTATTAATTCAACTCAGACCAACTGCACATCATGATATTTCCCCATTGCAGATAGTGCGTGGAAAAGAATTAAGTATTTCCTATATACGAAAATTTGGCTGTACTGTATACATATCAATCTCTCCACCACAGCGTACCACCATGGGACCTTACCAGAAGCTGAAGATCTATGTAGATTATGAATCTCCGTCATGTATTAAAATACCTAGAGCCTATGACACGGGATCTGTACACGACTCGGTACGCTGATTGTACTAAGTATATTTTTTCGGCATTAGGGGGAGATAAGTACCACATTAGAGAATGCCGAGTCCTTAGATCCACACACTATAGAGACTGAATTTGAAGTTTGGAGGATAATAAATCTGCAATAAATAAGCTTATAATCTACCAAATACTTCACTGTTCATAAAGGAGTGAAAAGATCTCATATATCTACAGTATATGCACCTGAAAGAGTGAAAATACCCTAGAAGGATATTGAATCCACTCTTGACCCTCATGATAAAAAGAGGGGGAGGCCTCCAGATGCACGGGACTGCAACACCCCAAATTTTTGCTTTAAGTATTATTTTATTGTCATTTATGCAATTTGAGATTTATTGGGATTTTTCTGGATTTATTGGAATTTATTTTGAGAATTAAGTAATTAGCCTCTTTGAAAAAACCAATTAAATATTTGTATAGTCAAAATAAAGTTTTGCCAAAAATATTTTATTTGAACTCAAAATGTCTCAAAGTATTTATGAGAATTTCTTGGATTTTTTTCTGATATTTTAATTGCCTTAAATGAATTAATATAATTACAGGAATTATTTTAAATCAAAAAACTTTTGAAAAATCGGTGAAGCGATCTTGGGCGAAGCAAAGATCTTTGTCTTGTGCGTATTAATATTTGTCGGCGGCCCGTCACCGTTTTCGCCGCCGCGCGTGTGGACCGTTGGATCCAGATCGGACGGTGGTTTTTTCGCGAAACCCTAATGCGATCGACCGTTGGATCGAGATCGTGTGGCTAAGATCGCTTTGCGTTGTTTTGGTAAGTTTAGATCTCGCCTGTTGGATTTGGAAAGAGCGGATCGGGTCGTATCGCCCGGGAATCAATCGTGGCCGTTCATCTTGGATCGGACGGTCGTTAGTCGTCGTCTCCGATTCGGTTTCCGAGTTCACCGCCGCGCACCGTCTCCACCGCAGATTGTTTAGGGTTTCTTTCCTACGCGTATGCCGAGGCTATAAAAGCCGTAGCCCGCACTCCGATGTTCCTCGTCCCCTTGCGTAGCCAGTAGCACTAGCCTCTTCGCTTGTTTCGCAGCCGTCATCGCTCGGGAGCTCGCCGTAGTTGCGCAAGCACCGCCGCTAGCTTTCTCGCCTTTTCCGCCGCCGTCAAGCCGCCGTTCGCCGCACCGGTTCCAAATTCAGACTCGTCGCGTCGAGCCGCGCCGAAGCTGCTACTTCTTCTCGCCGGAGTCGCGCCAAAACGCCGTTCGGGTGGTCTTCTTCCTCCGCTCCGGTGCCAGTCCGCCGCCGTGTTGCCATCTTTGTCTCGGAGCTCGGATAGCCGTTGGATCTTTCGTGGATGTCTCAGATCGTGTCGTGTCGCTTCGTCTACAGTGAACAGCTCGGGTAAGCGTGGACCGTTGGATCAGGTCTGTTCGGTTGAGATCGCATCGCGTGTGCTTTAGAGCAGTAGCCGTCGGATCGTCGCCCGGATGCGCGCCGCGTGTCGAGCATCGGCACGCGGCGGCGTCGCAGCCAATCAGCGTCGCCGCGTGGCGGTGCGGCGCGAGGCGCCGTGAGCGCGTCCACGGTGGACGAGGCGGTTCCGTGGATCGGTGCATGCGCCAGTGGCGTGTCGGCGCGATTGGCTCGGGCTAGGTGACGTCGGCGTTGCGCAATAAAGATCTTTTTCAATAGAAAAATATTTCGGGAAAATCGGAAATTCTATTTTCTGTATTTCAGTATTTATTCAAACTTCAAAAGGCTATATCTTTTGCATTTTGACTTGGATTTGAGTGATTCAAATTTCTAAAAATTTGTAAAATCAATATCTATTTATTGGTGAATTTTATTTTATTTTTGGAGTTTGTTTTCTCTCTGATTTGGTGTTTATTTGCTATCTTGGCATCGTTTCGCGTAGACGTTGAAATGCTCGGAGATCCGGAGAAAGATTCGTCGCTTCAAGACCCAAGCTCAGAGCAAGACCAGCACCTACTCCAAGGCAAGTTGTGCTTTGAACATGTTGCACCCAATTTCACCAAATTGCTATTTTGTCTCTTAAATTATGCATGATATTTTATGTGTATAAATGATTTCAATTAATCTGGGAATTAGATAATATGCCTAATTGAATTAAATCATACCTTGTCAATTTTATGCCATGATCTAATTGTCACCCTAGGATGTGGAATTATAGTTGGTTAATATTAATAATCAACATGGGACTAGTTAGACCGTCGTAGATTGCTTAGCCATGCCACGTCATCACATGTGTCCGAATGTTGTTACTTAATCTTGACTAATGGAATATGGAAAAATGTTTAAGAATTTGTGTGTCATGTGTTGTCACACAGTGCTATCAAGTTGTCGTGGCGAGGAGGTCACACAACTAGATTGAAATGTTGGTGGCACGTGGTGCTTGGTAATCAACTGGGGTGGTAATGATTTAGATTAGGGCAAGTGGCAAGGGGCAGTGTGCCAAGGTGGGCCAGGATTGGCAGGGGTATGTGGAAGTCTTGCCTTAATCACTCTAAGGACTTAACCTTGCAAGCCTTTGACCTGAGTCTTTCTTGCAACCACATGTCTGGAATGGGACAGCCTAGCTGAATAATTTGTGAATCCTAGATTTTGGTACTGTCGTGGTGAATAGTGAGTCCCGAGTTTACGGTTTAACTCACATGGCGCAAGAGGGGGGGCCCTGTTGTGGTGGTTTAACCCTTCAGTGTTGAAACCTTAGCGAACAGTACTGGGTCTAGGTGTAGCATTGTAAAGGCTTTGTTATGATCACTCGCCTTGGTAGTGTTTCGTTGTATCGTGTGGGTAAAGTGCATAACCTCTGCAGAGTGTACAATCTATTCGAATAGTCGTGCTCACGGTATTGGGCAATACTCGGGAATTACAGTTAAGGGTTAGTCTTTTGTTAAACAAAATTGGGATGGCAGGATGCCATGGAAAATGGAAATTGGTTTAGGATTGGAAACTTGGTTTACTTCAGAAATGCTGAATCTATTAATTACTGTATTGGTTTTACTGCTTTTCAATCTATTTACTGTATACTTGTTAAATGCTGCTTTATTGCAAAATATCCTTATTAGCCATTCCTTTGGATTAAGCCAAGCATATAGAATATTAGACTTGCATTGCTGTGCACAACTTGTTGAGTGCTTTATGTACTCACCCCAATAACAACAACAACTTCAGAAGAGGAATCTACGCCTTTCGTGGAGGAGGATTATATGGATGCGAATGCTTAGGGTCCGAGCCTCATCAGTTGCCTGCGGTGAACTAGGGAGCTGCTACGCTTATTTATTTTTTATTTTTGCTTATTTGCTATTTCTTTTATAAGCCTGTGTGGCAATAATCATGTAAGACAACAGTTACTATTAATTATGAAAGTTATGCTATATTCCGCTGTGTATGACTGTGATAGCATCTATGTTGAGCCTGTGTGCACTAGCGTGATCCTGGACTAGTGCAGTATACACAAAGGGTCCAGATTTGCAAATTCGGGTCCCGACAGGGACTCAATTCTACGGAGACGTCCGCAGAAGTAGAGAACTGAACAAATGAGAACACTACCCATGATATTGGAAGAAGCTCAACCTGATGTTGAGAAAATCTCTGAAGTGAGCCATCCTGGAGATGGTAACATCCCTGAAGTGATCCATCCTGAAGATGATAACCCCAGCGTATATTTGCGCGCACAATCTCACGCTGGGAAATCGGAACACCCAGACTCCATCGTTGTGGGAAATCACGAGGAGCTGAAAGAAATTAATAAAGAGATATCCCTGAAGCGATAAAGGAGAATTGTATAAAAGAAAGACTACAATTGTCGACATATATTTTTGCCTCTAAATTTGCTAAAAGCTGGATCCAGAACCAAAGTCTATGGCAGAGTGCCAGAAGCGCTCAGATAGGGTCAAATGAAAAGAACCAATTGAGGCAGTGCTCGCTTATTAAAAGGAAAGCTTTGGTCCTGTTGATCAAACATCTCCTAAAGTAATCCCTGTAGGATCAAATGGGTTTTTTCATTCGGAAGAGAAATGAAATACCCAGGTGGTGAGATATAAAGCGAGGCTTGTAGCATAAGGGTTCACACAAAAACCCGACATCGATTACGTTGAAATATATTCTCCTGTAAAGAGTGGAATAATGTTCCAAAATTTAATATTAATGGCAGCAAGCTTAAACTTATTAATGCAGTTGATGGATGTAGCGACCGCATATTTATATGAGTCACTGGATACGGATATTTATATAAGATTCTCTGAAAGAATTACAATTCTGAATCCTAATAATCGCAACATGTATAGCGTCAAACTGAAGAGATCGCTATACGAATTAAAACAGTCGGGGAAAATGTGGTATAATCGACTTAGTGAGTTCCACCAGAAGAAGGAATATTGTCCATGTGTGTTCATAAAGAAATCTCAGAATGGATTATGTATCATCTCGGTATATGTCGATGATCTGAATATCATCAGAACCACAGAGGAGATAGAGGAAGCAAGTGCTTACCTAATAACGGAGTTTTGATATGAAAGATTTGGGTAAAACCAAATATTGCTTAAGCCTGTAGCTAGAGCATTTTCCCAGAAGAAATTTTTGTACACCAGTCTTCTATACCAAGAAGGTATTGGAAAGGTTTAAATGGATAAATCTCATCCATTAAAAACTCCATGGTCGTAAGATCGCTTGAAGTGGATAAAAACCCTTTCAGACCAAGGATGGAAAATGAGAAAGTCTTAGGACCTGAAGTCCCATACTGATGTATCTTGCGAATTGCACAAGGCCTAATATTGCATTCGCAGTAAATTTGCTAGCAAGACACAGTGCAGCTTCAACCAAAAGACATTGGGCTGGTGTCAAGACTTTACTCAGAAACCTACAAGGTACTCAAGATCTTCGATTGTTTTTCTAGAAGAACCAAGACTTAACCATGGTGGAATATATGGATATTGGCTATCTGTTTGATCCTCACAGTGCCAAATCACAGACTGGTTTTGTATTTCTCTGTAGTGGTATAGCCGTTGTTGGCGGTCTTTTAAGCAGACTTTAGTAGCTACTTCTACCAACCACTCAGAGTTTATAGTTTTATATTAAGCCTCACGTGAATATATTTGGCTGAGACGTGTGATTAACCATATCTAGAAGTCATGTGATCTTAACACCGTTGATACCCCCACAATTATCATGAAGATAATACTGATTGTGTTGCACAAATACAAATGGGTTATGTGAAAAGCAATATCACGAAGCATATAATAGCTCCTAAGCTTTCCTATTCTCACGAACTCCAGAAGAACGGTGAGGTAAAGATTTTGCAAACTAAGTCAAGTGGAAATCTTGCAGATTTATTCACTAAGTCCTTGCCAAAATATACATTCTAAAGATGTGTTAATGGTTTTGGAATGAGACGACTTAAAGATATGCAAAGTTCAGGGGGAGTAAATCCCTGAACAATGACCCTTTGCATGATCCTGAAGGTCATATTTTAAATCCTGAAGATTATAAGTTGTACTCTTTTCCCTTAGTGAGTTTTCCTGAAGTTTTCTCACATAAAGGTTTTTAATGAGGCAACTAGTGTAACACGGAGTGCGAGTGCAATGTACTCTTTTCTCCATCCCTTTTTTCCTATTGGATTTTTGGGAGGAGTTTTTAACGAGACATATGCATTACACGGTATTCGCCCAAAGAGGAGTGTTATGAGATAAGATATTCGTAACCGTATTCGGTTAGACTCTATCTCTTATGTGTGGGCGAATCCGAATCTGTCTCTTGCTACCTTCTACTATATATTGGGCACCCCCTTGTAAAAGAGATCAATCTAATAAAATCAAGAGAGCTTCACCCCTATATTCTGTGTGCTCCTGTTCTTGTTCTTGTGATTTCGTTGACATGCTGTTGATTGATTGTGGGTGAACGACTTCATTTTACAACACCCATGATTAATATCGAACGGAGATGGGCTTTGTGTAATTACTGTACTTCAACAATTTAGTCATCCTACAACTTCCCCATGTGCTTGATCTCAAAAGTAAAAGGTAAAGAAGAAAAAAGATAGCCTTGGCAGCGGAAATGGAGCTTACATTTCCCCCTTCCAAAAGTGAACCAGATCATCCAAGATAATTAACAAGAATTCTTTGCAGTTTATTACTCTCTCAACATCTCACTTATGCATAAGGTGCATCAGTGTTACATAGGATCGAGCAATCGGCATAGTATATAGTTTACTTAGACCTTTTGACAGACATCAGTACAAAGAAAACAAGAACACGCACCGAATACCAGGTTCCAAATTTCGTTTTCGGTTTACATTTTTTTACCCACCGAAATCTGAAGTTTCGGCGAAATTTCGTTATTTCGGATAAAATTTGGATGAAATTCAAAAATCAAAATTCAAATCCGGAATTTCTTGGACCGAAATTTCCAATATTTCGGCAAAAAATCCGAAATTTCGGCGAATTTCAACTGAACGAAAAATTGTTCAAAAGATGTCAAAAAAAATTAAATTTGTTTTGGAAGTTCCTGACACAACAATGATGTTCTCATAAAAATTTGAGATGATTATTACGTCTGATGAATTTATAAAAATTCGAACATTGCTACTGTCCTGATAAA
Source organism: Otatea glauca (assembly GCA_036346275.1). Lineage (NCBI taxonomy): Eukaryota > Viridiplantae > Streptophyta > Magnoliopsida > Poales > Poaceae > Otatea > Otatea glauca. Next base: position 16,550,732 of record CM070713.1, read on the forward strand.
ACACTGACCGACAAGTTTGATCCGAATGAAAAATGATACAAACCACGTTAGAAACTTTTGAAATTTTTCGTTCATGGTCATGATCCATTATTAATGTTCTTATAAAATTTTCAGATGATCATCAAGCTTTACTGCATGAAAAATAGTTCAAACCATGTTAGAACATTTTGAAAAATTTTACGGATAGTCTTGATGCATCAATGTTACCATAAAAATTTCAAAGGATGATCAAACATGAAAAAATTTATAAAATTCCGAAACTGTTACTATCTTGTTTATGCTAATTCTATTTTTATTTTTAAAAGATAACAAATGAAGTTAAAATATTTTAAAAAATTTCCTGTTTGATTCTAGACTTCTTGAGATAGTACCATAATTTTTTCATCGCATGACAAAGCTTCCTCAATTTTATAAAATTCTAACAATATTTCTACCAAAATTTTAAAATGTCGCAAAAAATAATTTTTTGGACAAATTATCATCAAAGATCACTTTCTTACGGGTTATTGATGTAATTGAAGTCAAATCCCGCCATAAAAAATCAAAGTCCAGATTTTTTTTAACGAAATTTTGCCGAAAAAATGAAAGTACTGTAGCATTTCAAAAGAAATTCAAATTTTTTTCGGCCGGTACTTCAGATATCGTGGAGGGCCGAAATCCGAGATTTCGGCGAAATTTCAATCCTTGCCGAATACTTAAGTTAGCAACCGACCAGCTTGGGAGGGTCAGGTAAAGGCAGATCCACAAAGCAAAAAAAAAAGTAGCACGCATCTGGAAAAGAGACGCCAGGTATGAAGCATCAGCAAAGAAGCTTCGGCACCAAATATGATGGCGCCAGCACAGAAAACGTGGGGAGCATCATCAAGCACAAGACAGAAGAAAGCAAATACCTCAAGTGTACTCCATCAAAAGAACAAACACAAGCATCACATGTACTTGTACTGTAGCCACGACGAGCGAACTTGTCAGGTAAGCAAAGAACCTTGAACGCTCCTCACGACGCCGCAACAATAAACGGTTGTCTTCATGGGATACCAAAACTGGTAACACAAGTAACATGTGGTAGCAGAATGGTGGGGAGACTGTCGCCTTCAATCATGGCCATTCCAGTTTAGCCCAAACAATATCAGGATTTACAAGCATTCTGCCAACCAATCCATCTCTACGCACAAAGCCATTTACAAATTGGGAGGTACAACACCTAGTATCAAGGAAGGTAGACCAATCCATCCAAAAGAATGTGCCAACTAGTGCCCTACTAGCCTGGAACATAGCCCAGCCCGTCGTAAAGAATGATTAGTGCCCTAACAAAACAGACCAAAACTTATATTGGGTCAAAACTTTCTGTACAGGCAACGGCATGTGATCTGATAACTCCTCAGCCTCTGGCTAGGTACACCTCCAGATGTTTTCCTTTGCCATTCTGTTGTGAGCTCCCAGATTGGAATCTGTAGTCAATTCTCTTCCTGTATTCCATAGCAGGAGTTTTACTTCCCAATGCAACTTGATGCAGCTTCAAGAGAGCAAGCATGCTTACTGCAAACACTGCAGCATTACCCAGAGCACCACCGATCTTGTCCACTTGAAATGAATTCTTGGCTAAAGATAAACTACAAGATAACACATTTGCGACGATACTTGAACCATTGCCCCCATTGTCCACTGCATTATCCCCTGACTGGCTATTTGTCACACGAACATCTTCTGGTGAGATAAATCGACTCTTATCACTCACCTCGCCTACAAATGCCAAGGCCTCATCAATTACTCTGTACTTCTTTCCCTGATATTCAGCTAGCCTCATAGCAAAGACTAGATGGCTTTGCTCCAGTCTAGCAATTGCAGCATCCCTCACAGCCCACTGTTGTGATTGAACAGTCTGTGGAGCAATATTAACACAAGTAAGAAACAGATCTTACATAATTACTAAATAGGAGATAAATAACTGAATTAACTAAAATCCCAGGAACTGTACATTATCGATATGTGCAGGTTCTAAATTCAGCTATACATAAAAAAGGCAGTGGGATCTGTGCTGCTTGTGAATTTGAAAATTCATTTGCGGCTATAGACAGCAGAAGGATGCTAAGACGAGAGATACTTCATTTCTGTGTCTCAGAAGGTGTTCGCAATGAAATTAACTAGATCCTAAAAACATATGTAAATGCCTTATGCCAGAAAACAACAAGCTGCATCTGTGAGAACCATATTAATCATGACTTTGTGCTATCCCCTTTTATGGAATGACAAATGACTATAGAACAGATAAATGTTTCTTGTCTGGTTTGACCTCTAACGAAAATTGACTGCAAGACAGACTAATACGGCAAGGAGACTGGAAATCTTGAGGTCCACATGCCCTTCATTCCCAATCTAGACCAACCACTTCAGTCAATTTTAGGAAAACTTGATGATTTGCCCCGTTTTTCCTTTGCCATTGATTATTTGCCCCGTAATGTCGCACTGACATTCGGGCCCTGGAACCACATATCAGTGAGATATGAGAGGCAATTGATCAATTGCACCCAGAAAAACGGGGTAAATCATCAAATCTCCCTCAATTTTAATGAGACCAACCACTATTGGGTCAAAATCATCTAGACACAAAATAAAAAAACAAAACCCAGCATGCATCACAGGACATTTTCAACCCTGCCAATATAGATTGAGCAGCAACTCAGTCTATCATGTGAACCAAGGTTCGCAAAATTGACGAAAATCGCGATTATCGGTCATATCGTCTTCTAAAACCGCTCGATAAACCGGTCAAATTAAAAAATTCGAAAAAATTTATGCAACTTAAACCGGTAGAAAATCGACAAAAATTGCTCAAAAAAATCGACCACTAAAGAAGTTTAACTAGTCCGTCATTTTTGCATAGAAATCGGGTGATTTTCCATGGAAACAGTTGGTTTTTGAAAAAAAATTCCAAATATTTTGATTTTGAAACTCTACGACGACCGATTTTCGGCTCGATATTTCCGATTTTCGAATTTCGAGCGATTTTCTCCATGTCAATTTTGTTAACCCTGATGTGAACAACATGATGCAATAAACATCCAAACCAGGTGCCTTGTGGATCACAACAGAAGCCAATCCTCTTCAAGGAAAAGAAAAGATTAACCGCATATCGAATACAAGCAGGGCACTATGGAAACCAGGATTCGCCAATCACGCGAACACTGCATCCAGACTTCACAAGGATCCACCCTCAATTCATTGCAACAACTCAGGCGTGGTCCTAACCAGAATTAACTCGTACTGCTACCAAGCAGACCAACCAAAGCGAAACCCTAGAGCAGAAGAGGAGAGGGAGGGGAGGGAAGGCAATCTCACATGCAAGAACTCGAGGTGGTCCTCGAGATCCTCGAGCGCCGTCCGGATTGCATGCAGGCTCCTCGCCTCGGCCATCGCCTCCGCCGCGGCGGACAGCGCCGAATCACCGCCGTCCTCCGATCCTCTTCCCTGCCGCCCCTTGACGAACACATACCCGTTCCGGCCGCCGCCGTCGCGGGCACCGGCGGAGGGGGCCGGCGCCGGTGCGGGGAGGAAGTGGGCGCGGGAGACGGCGAGGATGGCGTCGCTGAGGCGGTCGTGGAGGTCCCAGATCCGTTCCAGAACCGCCTCCGCCTCTGCCGCGTCCCATGTCATCACCTCGCCTGGTTCTAGGATTCGGGTATGGATTGGGTGGGAGGGAAGGGGAGGTGGGAAGAGGAGAGCAGAGGAAAGGGAGGGAAAAGAGAGCAGAGGGGGGCAGTGTAGGAGAGAGTGAACGTGGAAGTGGAAGATGTGATGGAGAGGTTTTGTTGTTTGCTCAGCAGAAAAATATGTCGGGAAACCTGATGGTCTATTGAAGGCCTATGATGGTCCCTTAGTTTAAACCCTAGGTGAGCACTATAAAAGGAGGAGGGGGTTCCCCCTATGTACAAGCAATCATTAGCAATAAAAGAATTCCGCTGTTGCTCTCTCTAAACACGTGTCTCTCTCTCTTTCTGTTCTCCAATTCAGATCTATTCGAGAACCCCGGACTATTCGATAGCGAGGTTCCTTAACACGTTATCGACGACGAAGCTCACCGAGATCGAATTGAAAAGGTGAGAAGAGGTGAGAATCGCGATTAATTCTAATCATTGTTGATCCTATGCATGCATCTCATGACGATCTGTTTTATGTTTGCATCACGTGGCACGGCTACAGCGACATCGATACATGCATCATCCACGAAAAAAGGAAACATGCGTTTGGCTTCGCGCTCGTAGAGCGCCGCGTCCTCGCCTCGGTTCGCGTGCACGACAAGAAGTCATCGAAGCACCACGCGTAACCCGGTTCCGCGCTCGCGTTGGAAGCCCCCGGCCGTCGCCGACGACCGGCTCTGCAAGACGCGCGCGGTGGCCACGCCATCGCTCGGTCTCGCGACGCCGTCGCCGCCCGCGCGCCGCCGCCAAGCACGGCTTCGGCCCGAGTGCCGCGACGCCTCGGCTTCGCGCGGCGGCGCCGGCCTTGCCTCGTTTTCACCGCCATGGCTCGGCCGTGCTCGCCGCACCTCAGTCGCCACGACGCCCGAGGCGACGGAGACGTCCATGCAGCGCCCGAAGAAGCGGCACCCGGAGCGGCGGCGACGCCCGGCCTTCGCTCGAAGCGGCGGCGCTGAGGCGCGCCCAAGAAGCGGCGCTAAAGAAGCCGCCCGCCGCTTGTCTCGCCCGGTCGCTTGGCTCGGTCGCGTGCACGCCACTCCGCCGCGGCCGCCTCGGCGTCCGTCGCGAGCCGCCGTAGCCTCGCCGCCGTGCTCGTCCCGCGCCCGGCGCCGCCCGAGACACCGCAAGCGCCTCGCCGGCAGCGCTCCGTCGCGACACCGACGCCTTAGCCGCGGCGCCGTCCCCTCGGCCGTCGTCGGCCACCACCGACGCCGTGCGCCGGCGCCAAACTCCGCCGCCTCGATCGCGAACCGGAGCTGCTCGCCGCCGGCGTGTGCGCAAGACGGCCGCCGCCGGCGCGTGAGCTCGACCTCGCCGCCGCCGCCCGACCACGCCTCGGCTTGAAGCCATCGACCTTGCCTCGTCGTCTTCTACGAGGCGTGCGACGCGAGGCACGAAGGGGGAGGTGGTGCGCGCGCGCGGCGGCAGAGTGGCGGCGCGGCGCGAGGCGCAGCGAGGGCAGGGTGGCGGGCGCAGAACGCATAGGCGCAAGGGAAACCCTAGCCGCCGTTTTTTATGGAATGAGCTGTGGGCTAAAGGCCCAAGGGGCCGGGAAGAAGAAAGTGGCCCAAAGGCCACTCGGCTGAAAAAGAAAAGAAAAAGAAGAAAAGAAAAGGAAAGAAAAAGAAGAAAAGAAAAGGAAAGAAAAAGAAGAAAAATTGCAGAAAATTTTGAAAAATTGTCAGAAAATCAAGAAGATTTATTTGGCTCTGTTTTTAATTTTTTCTAGCTTTATTTCTCTTTTTTTATGAATATTCTTTATGAATTTTGAATCCTTTGCTTTATTTTATATAATGCAATGCATAGCAATTTAATTTTTCTGCACTTTGTGTTTTTTCAACCATTTTCTATCAGATTACACACAGTAATCTAAATCAGAATTTTGAAATCATGCAAATGTCTGGCATTGTGAATCGTGAGTTTGAAGAACCGGCCCCGCACGGTCAGAACTACCTCACTTGGGCATCGAACGTAAAGATTGTTCTTGGGGGCAAGAAGCTCCGTGCAGCGATTGGTCTAGGGTCCTCGCAGGATGCGAAACCTACCGCAGAGCAGAACGATCAAGCCCTGCATTTTCTCAGGCACCACCTCTCAGCCACTCTGAAGAATGAATATATGGCTGAGGAGAGTGCACTTGAGCTTTGGACTGCACTTCAGAAGCGGTTCGAAAAACTCAAGTACACCATCTTGCCCCAAGCACAGCAAGATTGGGTGCGCCTGAGATTTGCAGACTATAAAACAATGGCCGAGTACAATTCTGCCTTACACAGAATTTGTACCAATCTCTCTCTATGTGGCAAGAAGATCACTGATGAAGAGAAGATTGAGGAAACTCTCTCTACCTTCCACCCTAATGCTATCCAGAGTGCACGCAGCTATCGTCAGGACGCATACAAGGAGTATAGCGAACTGATTGATGTAATGCAAGTTGCGGAATCGCAAGACGATGTTCTACGCAAGAACTATGTCTCGCAACCACCTGAACGAGGCACTGGCACAGAAGTCAATGCCAATAGCTACAAGGTGAGAAAGCCCACTCATAGAAAGAAGGGCAAGCAGGGTGGAAAAGAGAGACCCCAGGCCAAAGGAAAGTCCAAAGCCCCTGTGAAGAGGGATGACAAAGAAAAGACGCACACCAAGCCGTATGGACAGCAGAACCAAACGTGCTTCAAGTGTGGCACTTGGGGACATTGGTCGAAGATATGTCGGGAATCCAAAGAAGTGATCAACGCATATCAGGCTAAGAGAAAGGCAAAAGAAAACGCCCCCGCAGAAGCACACTTCGCCAACATCGGTGAAGATGATGTCATGGATGTAGATACCCCACTTGCCTCATCCTCACAGAATAGCCTGGACATCGATGCTGCAGCCATTATTATGGCAAATGAAGAGAAAACATCTGTCGATGACATAGAAGCAGAAATTAATGCATATTTTATAGATTCTGTTTAATGCATTTTTTTAGATTATGGTTGTTAGCATTTTCTTTGAATAATGAATTGTAAACTCTAGAAGAGCATACTTCTTTCATGAATAAATACGCAATTTATTCTTTATTCCAGTATTCTTCAAATTTGCAAGCAATATTTGGATTGTTTTTGCCTCTATCTGATTAGAATTATATTTCTTTTATCTAGAAATCGTGTAGCGCCCAATGGAAGAGATATGCATTGTTGATAGTGGCACAACAAATACCATCTTAAGAGAGTCTAAATATTTCCAGTCGATCACGAAGAACGCTGAAAAGATTACTACGATCGCAGGAAGCGACTCATATGTAATCAACTCAGGAAGAGCTACAATTATATTGCCTATGGGTACAACTTTGGTAATTGAAGAAGCCCTTTTGTACCCAGAATCAACGCGCACTCTCTTAAGCTTTAAAGACATCCGCGCCAATGGTTTTCACGTAGAAACCAATGAAGAAAATGGCAAAGAATACTTGTGCATTGTGAAGCACGCGGTATGTGGAAAAATGGTATTAGAAAAATGTCCCTCATATGAATCTGGGTTGTACTTGAAAGTGCATCTAGGCACTTATGTTATTTTGGTGATTAATGAATGTTATTTTGGTGATTAATGACAAACACTCATAATGACAATCTCTATAATTAAGTAAATGCTTAACTTAGTGCTTAGCAAATGACAAACCTCTAATATGATTATATTGCTATAAGACTAACTTGTTATTGCCTAGTTGAGTATCAGTCTCATCTATTTAGAGGAAAATCAAATAGGAAGGTTAAGCAAAGATAAGGTATGCAATTTTGGTATCTATTCTATATTTGTTATTGCATTCCTTTCGTGCAAATGCATAGTGAACTCCAAGTAGCATGTTGATTTTATATATGCACATTGGTTCATGTCATATTTATTTGTGCATATATATTCATTTGAGTTCATTATGGTATGCATGTATTAACTAGAGTTAAACTTCATATTGCTATAGATTGACTTGGTGCATGCATGTTTTATTTGTATATCTTCTCATGCAATTCTCTTAGTGAAGTTTATCTAGTGTTGGATCACATATTTACTCTTACTCCAAATATTATTTGCACATGTACAATTCGTGTATATTCTATCATGTGCTTCATTTAAGTAAAGTCTGTGATCCTTGCCATGATTTAATTGATTCATCCTATTGGCAATTATATATCTCTCTAGTGCATATAGATCAATTACATATTCATCATGATGTACTTAGTAGAGAACATTTCTTATGTCAAGTGTTTCCATTTATATTGTGCTTCTTTATATGAAACACTTGTTGAAATCAACTGCTCACAAATATCAATTTATTCATATCTATTGAGCTTTTGGGACTAATGTCTTTCATGAGTAGTTTGGAAAGAATTAGGTCCCGTATGTGTATGATGACCAAGGTATCTTGGAGGATGATCATTAAGCCGAGGTCAACAAGACGGCGGTGTCACCAAGAGCTGAGGACTAAGTCAAGAGCAACTTGGCGTGGAGATCGTCAGAGAGGATGATCAAGTCAAGGTTGATAGGACGAGAGTCTCATGAGGTGAATCGAGTCGAGTTGGACAAGGCGAAGATGTCATCAATTATATGGTGAAGGTCTTCATGCATCGACATCAAGAAAGAAGACGGCAAGTGACTAGTTCTAGACTTATATTATCTTTGATTTAATTTGAGTCTAAGGATTGCCGTACTATTAAGAGGGATGCGATGTCGAATGACTTTTAGATGTGTCAAGTGCTCAAGTGATCCATCCTTGTGAATCTTAGAAAGAGAGTGGTATTGGTAGTGCTTAGGAAAGTGAGGGTTGTAGGTCTCTCTTGATTTCTTTGTGAAATCTGTGGTTATCCTTTGAGTTTTGGGTAGTGAGACCTTGTTATTTGTGTAGCCCTCGTTCTTAGCTTTCGGGAGAGTCCAAAATCTCTGAAATCGAGTCCGAGTCAAAAGTTATGCTCGTTTTGTCGAGCTGCTCAGTCTGATTCGGACTATCCGGAGTTAGTCCGGACTATCGGATCATCCGAGTATCCGGATATTCATCCGGACTCTCCGGGTTGAGTCTCTCTGTTAGCCTTTTCTCAGTCAATCCGAGTATCCGGATTGAAACCGAGTCTCCGGTTGTGCGCACCAACCCCAACGGCTAGTTTTGGGAGTTCTATATATAGCCCTTCCTCCTCTTTTGAGAGAGCTTTTGGAGAGGCTTTTGGTGTGGATTTTGAGGGCTGTGTGGGGGCTTTGAGGAGCTTTTACCCTTAGATCTAAGTGATCCCCTTGTGAGAAGGGTTGGGAAGAGTTTGGGGAGTGAGATTTGAGTTGATTGAGCACTTGATTTCATCTCCAAGTTTGTTCTTCGTGAGCATTTGTTACTCTTGGAGGTTGAGGACTCCTAGGCGGCTAGGAGGTTGCCACGAGCCACCGGAGCTTTGTGTGGTTGGCCGTGGGAAGTTTGTGAAGGCGGTTCCGCCTCCGTAAGGGAAGGAATCAAAGGAGTGAAGACCGCGAGTGCATTTGTGCAACACCGGGAGGAAGAGGGTTGAAAGAGACCCGGCTCAAGTGTGACCGAGCCGCCTCAACGGAGACGTAGGATCCCCTCAAGGATCCGAACCGGGTGAAAAATCATCGTCTCCAAGTTTGCTTCTTTCTCTTGCTTTAGCATTTGATTTTGAATCTTGAAATTGCCCGATCTACTCTTTTGTTGTGTTTGGCTCCAGATCTTCTATGCCCTCAGGTACCTGACATCATTAAGATCTTTTGTGTTCAAGTAGATTGTTGAAAAATTGCAAAGATTTAAAATCTCCATTCAAGTCCTCAATCCGAGTATCCGAATCCTCGAACCCGGACGGTCCGGATAATCCGAGTATCCGGATTGAATACCCCGGACACTCCGGGTTAGGACCCTCGGGATCGGACTATCCGGAGTATCCGGATTGAATATCCGGACACTCCGGATTGTTCAGGACGCTCGGGAGATTTTATTTAGCTGCAAAATTTTTATTCCGCTGCATTAAGTTACAAAGTTTTTAATTCGCCTATTCACCCCCCCTCTAGGCGACATCCCCTGTCCTTTCAATTGGTATCAGAGCTAGGTCTCTCTTTTTATTAGACTTAACCATCTAGAGAGTAAAGGATGTCGACTAGAGGATTAGTGCACTCTCATGAACCACTTGTGTTAGATGGCACAAATTATGCTTCATGGAAATTAATTATGACTTCTCATTTTAAATCCATGAGCCCCCAAATATGGTGGATCGTAGATGTCGGCTTTTCTTCTCCATTGAATGAAGTTGCTCCAACTGAAGGAGAGAGGAAATGCCTACATCTCGACGCTCAAGCTACTAATGTTTTATTTTGTGTTGTGAGCGATGAAATCTTTGATAGAATATGCAATCTCAAGAGCGCTCATGAAATGTGGATAAAGCTTCAAGAACTATTTGAATCATCCACTTCTATTGAGGATTGCACTGAGGAAGAGATGTCGGGAGATGAAACATCAAACTCCACCTCAAGCTCAAGTGATGAAGAACCGACATCTCCATCAACCTCAACCTCCGCCTCAAGTGACGATGAAGATGCTCTTCCATCACAAATCCGTTGCTTCATGGCGAAAGGTAAGAATGAGGTAAGTGACGATGATGATGATGAGCTCACTTATGATGAACTTATGAATTTGCTAGAGGAGCTCAATAAATGTCTTGGAAAGGAGAAAAAGAAATATAAAATTTTGAAGCTTGAACATGAATCACTTCAAAATGATTATAACATGCTTCAAGAAAATCATGAATCCCTCCTTTCCAAAGAAATTCATAAGCCTAAGGTGGACATAGGAATTACATGTGATTTAATTGATGATATGCCATGCTTAATTTCTAATTCTAGCATTTCATCTAAAATTAATATGTCCATCTCTAGTGATGATAAGCCTTGTTGCTCAAATACAAATATTGCTTCTACTTCCTCTATGCCTTGTGAGACTAATCTTGTAGAGGAAAACAAGGAGCTCAAGGCCCAAGTCATTAGATTAGAAAATGACTTAAAGAAGTGCGTAAAGGGAAAAGCCGTTCTCGATGAGATCTTGAGCAAGCCAAGGGCACCTCAAGATAGCGAGGACTCGGCTACATCTCCAAGAGGAGACTAGCAAGACAAGGCACAACGAAAGATATTCGAAGATCATCAAGTGCTTTGCTTGCAACAAGAAGGGACACCTCGCCTCCGTGTGCCCTAATAAAGTGGAGATCAAGCCACAACCATCAACAATGAGGCAAACCGGCAAAGAGCAAGTCAAGAAAAAGAGACGCTCAAAGCCTACTTGCTACAATTGTCGGAAAAAGGGACACATCGGTAAGGATTGTCCCAAAGGTATTACTCCTAAGCCAATTATTGTCAATGATCATTATTTGCTTAGGAAAGACAAAAATGGCAATGTGTTTGCCAAGTTTGTCGATTCTCCCAAGTATTTGCAAAATTATGATATTCAATTGCTTAGGAGAAATGAATCTAGAAATGTGTTTGCTCAAAATGCTAGACTTCCTAAGACCAAGAAAAATCATGTTGATCATGTGCTTAGGAAAATAACAATAGCAAACCATTTGCTAGATTTGCTAGATCTTCTAAGCCCTTGCATTGTAATGATTATTATGTGCTTAGAAAGGATCAAACTAGAAATGGATTTGCTAAAAATGCTAAAACTCCTAAGCCTCCTCAATTCAATTCCAATAATTCGCTTAGGAGTAATAACAATCGCAAATCCATTGCTAGTCATGATAGTTCACCTAAGACTATTAATGTTAGGGCCATTTGGGTTCCTAAATCTATTGTGACTAACATTTTGGACCCAACAAAATTGGGTACCAACAAGTGCCTAAAAGAATTTTAGGTGCTTGGAGATGCATTGGAAGCTTTGGCTCAATCAAGAGGATGATTTCATCATATGAAAAAGGAAGCCAAGCTTGAAGACATTCACTTCAATCATAAACCAATGCCATCTCGGGTAACAAGTATTTAAATTGATTCTTATAGCTTATAGCCTTGTGTAGGTTATATTGCATTATTCATGAAAATCAATTTAGATTGCTTGATTATATGCTTGCTCATGCTTATTAGTTGTTTTGATTGCAATCTTGAGTAAGTTTGGGATAGTGGCACATTAAGGGGGAGTGCTAAATCATAACCATGTATATTACATCCCTACATGTGCCCATATTTATATAAGTGCAAATATATATATATTTTCAAAATCAAGCCATTTAGCCAAAAGTCAAAATTTTGTATACTATTAGTATTCTTGTGAAAACTAATTGCAAAATGTATACAAATATATTTGAAATGTTTTTCAAAGGTTTTGGCTTCACAAAATCCATTTTGAAAAGAAAATGAGTTTCATGATCAAAATCTAGATAGTAGTATCTTGTTTTGGATTTAAACTTATAATTTTCATAGTATTAAATGTAAAATGAATTTGAAAGTAATTCCAAAACGAAAATCCTAGAGTTGGTCATTCTTAACAATTCTTGTGTTCAAAAGACTTTCAAAAGACCAACCTAGTGAAAGTTATTTGATTTTGAAACTCGCCGAAAAACTATATTTGACCCATAATTGTCATATTATTGCACTTAGTGAGTTTCTCCGTTTGGACCGGATCTTGTGTAGTATCTTGGTTCAAAATGGTATCTTAGACTCATACACAAAATTCAAATCTCTATATCTCATCTTATCCTTCATTTGAATCTTGTGTTGAAATATTTGACTTTGTTTTACAAATAGCTATTTCAAAAGGACCATTTTGGTCAAAAGTCAAATCTTATGTTTAAAAGGCCCAAAATTGTGAAAAGCTTTGTAAAAGTATTCTAATATGTATTTCAAATGTTTTACAAGCTTTCAAAATGAAAATTCTATATTGAAATCAATTTTAGCCCGAAAAGTTTTTTGTTTGAACTAAGATAGCTTATTTAAGCATATTGCTCAAATCTTAGCATTCAAGTTGGATTTCATTATAAATGTTGGCTAGAAACCATCTTGATAATCATTTCTAAGCCATGGAAATTGAAATTGCATGAAATCCAAATTGAGTTGTATTTTGAGGCTTTTATGAAAAACTATTACCTATTTTAACTTGCTTCAAAAAGGGTTAAAAGCAAAATATTTGTTTGAAATGCAAAATCTTATGAAAATAGTCTTCTAAAAATGTTTTCAAATGCATTTCAAATGTTTTCAAGTATCTAACCCTTGGCTAGAAGCTAAAAGTCAAACTTTGGCCTAAAAAGGATCTTTGTGATCTTGCTTTTGCATTTAACTTCAAATTTTCTAAAGCAAAATCTATTTGGAGTTTGAAAAAGTGGTCAATACAAAACTCATAGGGTTGGTCATTTTAAGCATTTCTCTAGTTCAAAGTTTTCCAAATGACCAACCGTTCAAAAGTTATAGCCATTTGAATTTAACCAAAATTCTTCATTTGACCCAAAATGACCCGTTATTGCATTTTGTGGATTTCGCTATTTGAATTGGATTTCTTTGTATATCTTGGATTGAAATAGTATTTCTTACTCATACAAAGCTATGAAAGTTCAAATCTCCATAAATTTCAATCCGGAATGCATTTTGAATATTTGGCGAAAATTCAATTTCTTTTCAAACCTACAAAGCGCATTTTGTCATATCTTTTGAATGAAAATTTCTTTTAATGAAATTCTTATTGGGAAACCTTCTAAATAGTCCAATGTTTATTTCTGGAAAGTTTCAAACCATTTGGACTCAATTTGAAAAAGTTTTGACTTTTCTTCTCTTTGAGTAAAAATCATGCCTACAAATCAAAATTTGGCATATCTTTTTTGGAGACTCCTTTTTGGAAAATTCTTTTTGAAAAGGTTTCTTGGGAGTCTAAAGAATATTTATGCACAATTTAAAATAATTTCAACTTAATTTGAAATAGTTATGCCTTTTTCTCTCTTTTGATCTTATTTGGCATACTATCGCATTAAGTTGGATTTTACGATTTGAATGGATTTGATTATGCAAATAGGCTTATAAACATCTCTCTAAATCATATGAAGCCATATAAGTGCATATTACCATTCAAAACTCATTTGGTTCTATTTTGAGGATTTGGTGAAAATCTTAATCTTTTATGTGTTTCATATGCAAATTTCACCACATTTCTCAAAGTAAAATTTATTTATTGAAAATCTTTGTTAGAAAACCTTCTCTCACATATGGAGTTCATATCTGAAAAATTCTCAAATTTATTTGAACTCATTTGCGAGATTGTTGACTTTATTTGACTTAGTGTCAAAACTAAACCTCCTATGCTTCTTTTGATCTAATTTTTATTGGAGGGTGATATTTGAGAAAATCCTTTTGGAAAAAGTCTCTTGGATGTTCATGGATCATTTCTGCAAAATCTTATGGCTATTGGACTTCATTTGATCAAGATTTGATCCAAATTCAAAATGTTGATTTTAGGGATGAAGTGAACAACCCGATATCCGGGTAATATATCCGGAGTATCCGGATTATCCGGACACTCCGGATCAAAAACACCGGAGTATCCGGGTTGTACAGCTCGGCCCAAATTCTGAAATTGCTATCTATACTTTCTTGCAATATCTTGTTCATCCTATTTTTGGGTTTCTCCTTGCTCAAATCAATATTCAGTCTTCATAGCCCTCGAAGAGGATTTCGAGTCGGATCTGTTCCGCGTTGATGATTTTTGTATTTGAGCAATAGTTTAAAAGTTATAATCGACTTTGTGCTGCTATTCAAATCTTTTTGAGATTTTAAGAGTTTTAAATTGGCATCTTGGCAAGCCTTTCAAGATGAAAACTAAGTGAACTTATTCATTGCTCCAAGCTTCTAAGTGGAGCATATCTATTTAAGTTTTCATTCCAATGAAAGTGCATCTTTTGGCTAAGTTATTCGGAAATTGGATTTAATTGTAACTTAGCCTCAAAATGTTTCTCTCTTGCATAACTTCGAGTTTATTATGGAAAGAGAAAATTTCCTTGTAAGCTCAAGAGTGAGGTTGAATGTGTTTTACTCATTGTCTCTCTTACAAGTGGATGTCAAGATCAAATTTGAATGAGTTTCAAATTTTTCATTGTCATGTGGTGTAATAAAATCAATTGATATCTTCAAGTTGTTTCTAAAATTGCATGCAAAGAGTATTGTCTTGTATATCATATATATCATGCATGTTGTACTTAGACATTATCAAACTAACTTGGGTCAAATTAAAAGATATTTGTTCCGGAAATCGTGTGCTTGTCTATTGATGTTCAAGGTATTGGAAAAGGGTCACCTTCGACGGTGGGATGAAGGAAATGGAGAGGAGCTCCATAGTACGAGGATCTAAGACCGGACGCGGTGATCATGACCAATTCGAACATGCGGTGGACAAGAATCGACAAAGGGCGTGTTTCTTTTCGACCATATTCAATAATGTCATGCACACCATTATGCTAAATTGTGTTATTCTAAATGGTGTTGTATTTTTCAATTGATATGATTAATTGGTATCTTTCAAGAAGTATCCTCTAATCCTAAATTGTTTTGAAGTGTCATCTAATTTGCATTCGGCATTATCAAGAACTAAAAGGTACATATGGGTGACACATTGCAAAGAGGTATGCCCTTGATAAGTTTATGAAATTCTTGATCATGAAAGTGCATCTTACTTATACAACCTTGATTCATGATCTTGTATACATCTTGTGATCATATAAGCAATTCCTACTTGTGTAATCCTCTTTATATGATCTTGATTGTTAAAATTTGATTTGATCATGAGCATGTGCTTAAATTATATAAATTTGCTATATGATCTTGATGTTTAAAGAATATGTGAAATCATATTCGTGTGTCATGTTTAAGCATCACTTATATCCTAAGAATCATGACTTCTTTAACTTGGTATAACTAGAAAAATCTATTACCTAAATCTTGGAAATAATTGGTATCATATCTTGCCTAGATTTAGGGGGAGCTTAATATTATTGTCCTACTACTAGCTCCTTATCTTTATTTTATTTTCTCCCTAATCTTTTTATTGAGTGTGCAATCAAGGGGGAGAACAGCTTTTATTGAATAAACAATAAGAATCTTTTAAGCACCTTTTTGGGATTAATGACAAAGGGGAGAATTTATGGAATTATCAATTGTCCCTAATCGATTGACAAAAGGGATGATTTGTAAGTATGATCTCTTATTGTATCTTTATGCTTGTTTTAATGTTAAAATATCTTAATATTGTCATTTGGTGCAATTGATAATAGGTTTGTCATAAATCACCAAAAAGGGGGAGATTGAAAGTGCATCTAGGCACTTATGTTATTTTGGTGATTAATGAATGTTATTTTGGTGATTAATGACAAACACTCATAATGACAATCTCTATAATTAAGTAAATGCTTAACTTAGTGCTTAGCAAATGACAAACCTCTAATATGATTATATTGCTATAAGACTAACTTGTTATTGCCTAGTTGAGTATCAGTCTCATCTATTTAGAGGAAAATCAAATAGGAAGGTTAAGCAAAGATAAGGTATGCAATTTTGGTATCTATTCTATATTTGTTATTGCATTCCTTTCGTGCAAATGCATAGTGAACTCCAAGTAGCATGTTGATTTTATATATGCACATTGGTTCATGTCATATTTATTTGTGCATATATATTCATTTGAGTTCATTATGGTATGCATGTATTAACTAGAGTTAAACTTCATATTGCTATAGATTGACTTGGTGCATGCATGTTTTATTTGTATATCTTCTCATGCAATTCTCTTAGTGAAGTTTATCTAGTGTTGGATCACATATTTACTCTTACTCCAAATATTATTTGCACATGTACAATTCGTGTATATTCTATCATGTGCTTCATTTAAGTAAAGTCTGTGATCCTTGCCATGATTTAATTGATTCATCCTATTGGCAATTATATATCTCTCTAGTGCATATAGATCAATTACATATTCATCATGATGTACTTAGTAGAGAACATTTCTTATGTCAAGTGTTTCCATTTATATTGTGCTTCTTTATATGAAACACTTGTTGAAATCAACTGCTCACAAATATCAATTTATTCATATCTATTGAGCTTTTGGGACTAATGTCTTTCATGAGTAGTTTGGAAAGAATTAGGTCCCGTATGTGTATGATGACCAAGGTATCTTGGAGGATGATCATTAAGCCGAGGTCAACAAGACGGCGGTGTCACCAAGAGCTGAGGACTAAGTCAAGAGCAACTTGGCGTGGAGATCGTCGAGAGGATGATCAAGTCAAGGTTGATAGGACGAGAGTCTCATGAGGTGAATCGAGTCGAGTTGGACAAGGCGAAGATGTCATCAATTATATGGTGAAGGTCTTCATGCATCGACATCAAGAAAGAAGACGGCAAGTGACTAGTTCTAGACTTATATTATCTTTGATTTAATTTGAGTCTAAGGATTGCCGTACTATTAAGAGGGATGCGATGTCGAATGACTTTTAGATGTGTCAAGTGCTCAAGTGATCCATCCTTGTGAATCTTAGAAAGAGAGTGGTATTGGTAGTGCGGAAAGTGAGGGTTGTAGGTCTCTCTTGATTTCTTTGTGAAATCTGTGGTTATCCTTTGAGTTTTGGGTAGTGAGACCTTGTTATTTGTGTAGCCCTCGTTCTTAGCTTTGGGAGAGTCCAAAATCTCTGAAATCGAGTCCGAGTCAAAAGTTATGCTCGTTTTGTCGAGCTGCTCGGTGCTGATTCGGACTATCCGGAGTTAGTCCGGACTATCCGGATCATCCGAGTATCCGGATATTCATCCGGACTCTCGGGTTGAGTCTCTCTGTTAGCCTTTTCTCAGTCAATCCGAGTATCCGGATTGAAATCCGAGTCTCCGGTTGTGCGTGACCAGACCCCAACGGCTAGTTTTTGGGAGTTCTATATATAGCCCTTCCTCCTCTTTTGAGAGAGCTTTTGGAGAGGCTTTTGGTGTGGATTTTGAGGGGCTGTGTGGGGGCTTTGAGGAGCTTTTACCCTTAGATCTAAGTGATCCCCTTGTGAGAAGGGTTGGGAAGAGTTTGGGAGTGAGATTTGAGTTGATTGAGCACTTGATTTCATCTCCAAGTTTGTTCTTCGTGAGCATTTGTTACTCTTGGAGGTTGAGGACTCCTAGGCGGCTAGGAGGTCGCCTCGAGCCACCGGAGCTTTGTGTGGTTGGCCGTGGGAAGTTTGTGAAGGCGGTTCCGCCTCCGTAAGGGAAGGAATCAAAGGAGTGAAGACCGCGAGTGCATTTGTGCAACACCGGGAGGAAGAGGGTTGAAAGAGACCCGGCTCAAGTGTGACCGAGCCGCCTCAGCGGAGACGTAGGATCCTCAAGGATCCGAACCGGGTGAAAAATCATCGTCTCCAAGTTTGCTTCTTTCTCTTGCTTTAGCATTTGATTTTGAATCTTGAAATTGCCCGATCTACTCTTTTGTTGTGTTTGGCTCCAGATCTTCTATGCCCTCAGGTACCTGACATCATTAAGATCTTTTGTGTTCAAGTAGATTGTTGAAAAATTGCAAAGATTTAAAATCTCCATTCGAAGTCCTCAATCCGGAGTATCCGAATCCCTGAACCCGGACAGTCCGGATAATCCGGAGTATCCGGATTGAATACCCCGGACACTCCGGGTTAGGACCCTCGGGATCGGACTATCCGGAGTATCCGGATTGAATATCCGGACACTCGGATTGTTCAGGACGCTCGGGAGATTTTATTTAGCTGCAAAATTTTTATTCCGCTGCATTAAGTTACAAAGTTTTTAATTCACCTATTCACCCCCCTCTAGGCGACATCCTCTGTCCTTTCAGTACTACACGAATATTCATGCACCCGAAGTGTATACTTCCTTGAAGACTGTTTTTAGAAGCTCTGAGTTATTTTCTTTATGGCATGGTAGATTAGGTCATCCTGGTCTTAGAATGATGAGAAATATAGTGAACAACTCACAAGGTCATGGCATTAATGTTAAAAATTTCCCGAATCATAAAGATTTTGTGTGCCTTGCATGTGCCACCGGGAAATTAATAACTAGACCCTCTGTCATGAAAGTGCAAAGTGAAATCCCTGCATTCCTGGAACGCATCCCGGGGATATTTGCGGTCCGATTCAGCCCATGTCAGGACCATTTCGATACTTTATGGTGCTCATCGATGCTTCCTCGAAATGGTCACATGTATGATTATTATCAATAAGAAACCATGCTTTTGCAAAGCTGATCTCGCAGATCATAAGAATTAAGAATGTTTTCCCTGATCATCGCGTAAAGTCCATTAGAATGGACAATGCCGGAGAATTTACTTCAAAGGCATTTGATGATTATTGCATAGCAACAGGGATAGCAGTTGAGCACTCCGTACCGCACGTCCATACGCAGAATGGACTAGCAGAAGCACTAATAAAGAGGATTAAGTTCATTGCGGACCGCTTTTGCGAGTTGTAACTTGCCCAACACTTGTTGGGGACACGCGATCTGCACGCAGCAGCTCTTATCAATTTCGGACCGTCGGCCTACAACATCCATTCTCCTATGCGGCTTGTGCACGGATTATCGAAGATCTCCCATCTTAGAAAATTTGGATGTATGGTATATGTACCTATACCACCCCTCGGTGGACTGCAATGGGCCCTCTCCGCAAGTCCAGGATATCGTTGGTTATGAGAGTGCATCCATAATCGGTATTTGGAACCCATGATCGAGACTTGCATACTGACCGATTCGATTGCATCTTTGACGAGGATCGTTTCCGTCATTAGGGAGAAATCAACCTTTGGATGAAAAATGCCGGAAATCATATGGCATTCCACTGGGATCCCGCACTTGACCCCGAACTAATGAAGCAAATCAAGAAGTCGAGAAGATAATTGATTTGCGAATTTAGCAAATGAACTGCGAGATCATTTTGTGATCGAAGGGCGTGGTTAAGTCGCATGTACCCGCAAGGAATGCACCGAGAGGGTGGAAATACCAAAGAAAATAGAAGGTATCCCTCAACCTGTTCAGAGGCCTCAAAGAAAAGAGCAGAAACCTGGCTCCTCAAACCCAAAGTACCGGAGGCGCCCGGAGAAAAGCGGGCGAGAGGACTTACCACAACCAATCACGAAAATGCCCCAAGGAAAGAAGGGGAGCAGTTGAGACGACACTGGAAAGAAGCCAACAGAAAGGTAATTCCAGACTTGAATCTTCCACTGAAGGAAGCCGCCGGAAATAATGTGTGCGCACACATAGGCGATGAAAAGCCAAAGGAACTTGCTCCTGCGATAGGGAAAAGCAGTGAAGAGCAAGCAGAAGTGCATGAAGCACCCCATGAAGAAATGGCCATAAACTTTTTAATAACAGGAGAATCCCTGAATAGAGCAACAGCCAACGTTGATGCATACTTTGCAAAGAAGATTGCCTCGATCATTGATCATGATCCCGAGCCTGCATCTCTCGCAGAGTGAAAGAAAAGGCTAGATTGGGAAGAATGGGAAAAGGCAATCACTGCAGAGTTAGTCTCTCTGAACAAGAGAGAGGTGTTTGGGCCCGTATGCCGCACACCTCCCCATATAAACCCCGTAGGTCACAAATGGGTCTTTGTTCGGAAGAGAAATGAAAACAACGAAGTTGTAAGGTACAAGGCAAGGCTCGTAGCTCAAGGTTTCACTCAACGTCCTGGAGTTGATTATGAAGAAACCTATTCTCCGGTCATGGGAGGAATTACCTTTAGATATTTGATCTCAATGGCAGTCAACTTGAATTTGAGAATGAAGCTAATGGATGTTGTCACAACATATTTGTATGGAAACTTGGATTCGGAGATATACATGAAAGTACCGGAAGGAATTCCTATCCCGAACCAAGACGGAGCAAATAGAAACACATGCAGTGTGAAATTGGAGAAATCATTGTATGGGTGAAGCGATCGGGAAGAATGTGGTACAATCGCTTGAGTGACTTTCTCTACAAGAAAGGCTACACAAACAGCGAAGATTGTCCTTGTGTGTTTATACAGCGATCCCCGAATGGATTCTGTATAATCTCCGTCTATGTAGATGACTTGAACATCATTGGGACGGATGAAGAAATTGAAGAGGCATGCTCATACTTGAAGTCTGAGTTTGAAATGAAGGATTTGGGTAAAACCAAGTTTTGTTTAGGCTTGCAGCTTGAACATGTCCAAGGAGGAATCTTGGTACATCAATCAACCTACACGCAGAAAGTGTTGGAAAGGTTTGGATTTGAAAAAGCATATCCTGCAAAGACTCTAATGGTCGAAAGGTCACTCCAAGCAAACCAAGATCCATACAGACCTAGAGAAGAGGGGGAGGAAGTCCTGGGAGTAGAATTCCCATATCTGAGTGCAATTGGAGCGCTCATGTACCTTGTAAATAGCACTAGACCGGACATTGCGTTCGCTGTGAATTTGCTAGCTCGGTACAGTGCAGAACCCACCAAAAGGCATTGGAAAGGGATCAAGGATATCTTCCGCTACCTCCAAGGAAGCAAAGACCTCGGTCTGTTTTTCAGAAGAAACAATGAATTGAATTTGGTTGGCTAAGCCGATGCTGGGTATTTATCAGACCCGCATACTGGCAAGTTCCAAACCGGCTATATTTTCCTATGTGGAGGAACAGCAATTTCTTGGAAGTCGTCTAAGCAGACTCTTGTCTCGACGTCGACAAACCACTCGAAAATCATTGCTTTGTATGAAGCATCTCGTGAATGTGCATGGCTTCGAAGAATGGTTCACCACATCCAGAAGTCATGTGGTTTGAACATTGAGCAAACTCCCACAATCATTTATGAAGATAATGCAGCTTATGTTGACCAAGCACAGATGGGTTATGTGAAGAGCAATCTCACGAAGCATATCAACCCCAAGTTCTTCTATGCTCACGAATTGCATAAGATGAACGAGATCAAGATATTGCATACTAAGTCATGTGAAAATCTTGTAGATTTATTCACTAAATCACTCCCAGCATCTACCTTTGAAAGGTGCGTGAAAGGAATTGGGATGATGAGACTTAGAGAAGTGTAGATTTCAGGGGGAGATATTTCACACTCCCACATGAATCTCGAGCATGAATTATGAATACCCAACATGAATCTCGAAGATTAGCAATTGAAGTTGGGAGAATTGTACTCTTTTTCCTTAGCAAGTTTTTCATGAAGTTTTCTTGCATAAGGTTTTAACGAGGCAATTCGTGCAACATAGTAAGCGTATGCTATGTACTCTTTCTCCAAGTATTTTTCCTACTGGGTTTTTCTGGAGTTTTAATGAGACATATGCATCTCGCGGCAAAAGGCCCAAGGGGGAGTGTTGGGAAACCTGATGGCCCATTGAAGGTCCATGCTAGTCCCTTAGCCTAAACCCTAGGTGAGCGCTATAAAAGGAGGAGGGGGTCCCCCCTATGTACAAGCAATCATTAGCAATAAAAGAATTCCGCTGTTGCTCTCCCTAAACACGTCTCTCTCTTTCTGTTCTCCAATTCAGATCTGTTCGGGAACCCCAGACTATTCGATAGCGAGGTTTCTTAACAAAATAATCACATTCGCTGGATTGTTTGATCCTTTCCTGTTGTTTTCCCCTTTTCCATGGTGTTTGTCAGATAATGCAACACATTCAAATGTTTGACCGAGGTCAACTTGGAGTAACTATTTATATACTAACATAGTATCTGTACGTTGCAACAGATTTCAAATGCTCTCTTCCTACTTAAACAGATGTTATTCTAGATTCTTGCACTGTCACCAAAGTACATTTATAAAAGACTGTATTACCCTTCTTCATTATACCTTTGAATAGTGTGTTTACGCTAGTCTATAGTAATAAATGATATTGAAAATAGATAAAAGAGAGGATTATAGTAGAAAAAAAAGGTTAAAAGTTACCTCGAAATTGTAGAGTGATGTGTATTTAAGAATAAAATTTAAAAGCTAAAATAGCATGCATTCAAAGACAAAGGGAGTAGTTAGTATCATAAATTCTAAACTTTTGAAAACAAAATGATCTAAGCTCCACTACAGAGTAATAATCATGCTATGAGTCTGATGCATACACGTATATGTCGGTGATCCCATGCTTTATGGAAAATCCTCCAAGCAACATACGTAGATACATCCACATAAGATCGGGTGAATGGTGAAGCTCTATGATCTATCATCAACACTAAGTGGAACTTTTAAAACAGTAAAGATTACGCTAAGTCGGTAATCTCGTTTGGTTGGTGTAGCCGTTCTTATGTTGTGGTGTTTTCCTTGGCTGTTTTTTTTTTTCTAAACTACGCTGTCAAAGGATATATTTTTGTGTTTAGAGCAGTTAGCTACAAGGAAAACATCCGTGTGGCCAGAATTTTTTTAAACCATAATCTAGTTTGCCCAAGAGAACTGAGCCGTAGTTCATTGGTTCGTTGGTTGAAGCGGCCGTCAAGTTAGATAAGCGGCCGTCAAGTTAGATCGAAAGGACCGAATCCGGTACATCTCACCGGAATACCAGGTACACATGCTTATGTGTTAAGTGGAACAACATATCCCGTGCTCTTGAGGTCGTGGAGCCTCCGATTCATTAACGTGTATAGGAGATACGTACGTATGTGTATACGTGTGGTGCGTGAATATAATATATATGGATTGCATGCGTTCGTTCTGTACCATAGAAAATCCAATTTGCCCAACAGAATACTGGTTCCTTCAGGGCTACCTCTTCGCCGTAGTATTGAAAAATAAGCACAACATATACAACACATAATTCAAAAGCTGGTGGGAACCACCTATTAGTGGAATAATGAGATTGTAGGTGTAAGACTTCACGTGCTACAGGTTTGACTAAGTTTGGTTTAGGATTAAGAGATAGATCAAGAGTTTTATCCAATACGTATTATCAGGGAAACATCTGAGAGAGGGTACGTAGGGAAGAATTGAAGGGAGATTTCCTGTAAGAATTTTTTGGATCATTTATACTATCCAAATACCTATACTAGACAAAGTTTGTACAAATTTTTCATCACAGACCTTCTCTAAAATTCCATTGTTCAAATAAGTCATGTCAAGCGCGAAGTGTTTGAAACTTTGAATGTTCGATGGGTCAGCTTTCTTTTTCTTCTCCCCCTGAGATGTATGGATGATGCGTTGATGTTCCAGTTGTATGATAGGCTGGAAGATACATCATTTTGTAGGATCTGACCTTTATTTTCTGTTCTGTCGGTTAGAGAGACAAACTATCCACTAGCTTTTGATCTTTAGACCTGTGGGTCTTGCCATTTCTTATTCGTTGTGGCATGATTACCAGCGCAGTCATCGTTATCGCCCACCATCACCAAGCAGTCGAGGAAATCCTTCATTTTCTAGCCTCCTCTCTCATTTTTTTTTTTACAAATTTAGCATCATCACATTAGTATTTACAGAATTAGCTCTGTCCTCAACCACGGAAGTGCCAAAAGGTAACATATATCACCTTTTAAGCTCCCCTACTGCGGAGCCTCCTGCGCTCCCCAACAACGACAACCCAGCTGCTATGCTGCCCCACCGCTACATCGGCGTCCTTCCAGTGGTGCCTGTCTACTGAAGCCGCTACTCCCGCGCTGGCTAGCTTGCCCTCACGGTTAGCCAGCTGCAGCGTTCCCTGGGGCGGGAGTGCCTTCCATAGTGAGAAGAGGGACGAATCTACAAATGATTCTACCTAGGTGCTAGATTTGCAAAAGAGAGCGAAGAGGGAGGATATAGCAATCTACGTTACCAAGCACAAAGTTATTGAATAATTATAGTTTAGAAGAAATTTTTAAGAGTGAAGATACGAACAACTTTCTAAGAAAAATAAGGGCATTTTTGCAAGGAGATAATTTCATTGAGTAATAATGGAGGTTAGAGATAATATGAAAATCGGCGTACCTTCTCGGGTCATTGCGATTTCTCCGGAAGCTTGAGCCAGCTAATGTGCAGCTTTATTTTGCTCTATCCTAACCTTTTGACAATCTCCACTCTTTGCATATCCCTCTGTGGCAGAGTTGCATCTTCGATAATGTGTTGGGCCTCCAAAACGATCAATAGACTCACTAATCAAACTGATTCACAATTACAGCCAATGTAATCTAATGTCAAATCTTGCTGCTAGGCACTGTTCAGGCTAAACATACAGCCAATGCTATCCGTTCAATAAACACATGGACATGTACTTGACAGAGTTTATAGACAAGAAAAATTGACACTCGAGGATATGACATTGGCTCACACATGGACCCAAAGCCACGTGTAATTGCATTATTGCATAGCATACCGTGAAGGCCTTAAGTTAAGTGCACCTCTTTGTAACAGTAAATCTTTGATTTTTGAAGAGGAAAACATATTAGACCCTAAGCCACGTGTAATTGCAATATTGCATAGCATACCCTGAAGGCCTTAAGTGCACCTCTTTGTAACGGTAAATCCTTGATTTTTGAATAGGAAAACATATTTTTCTGTGTAGTGCTAGTAGTGGAAGGAAAACTGCAAAAGACATTTGTCATATGTGCTAAAAATTGTAAAAGCATTATTATTAAAATTAATCTTATTCTTTCTAAAAGTGTAATGCAAAATGAAAACGCTAATCTACACATGTGTTGCACTATGTACGCATAGAGCTGTCTTCCTCAAGACCACGCTCTCACCTGCGCTTGACTGGCAACAACGACGGCAACGGTGATAGCAACGACTAGTAGGGATAAGGGTTCACTGGAACCCGAGATGTAGAGCGAAGGGGGAGGCTGTAGGGCAATGGGTGGGGACACCTTAGAGTTTTGAGGTGTCATCGTATTCTTGCAACTGTCTAGAATTTCAATTGCACACAAAAAGGCACATTGCACAAGCTTCCGAAAGTAAAAATACTTGCAAAGCATCGAAAATGTGGTAATATCGACCAATTTTTTAGATAAGGTCCGCGGGGCCAAATGTGATAATATTGTAGAAGATCCAAATAAGCTCCATAGGCAAGCCTGAGCGCAGAAGCAGCCCTAAAACGCACTTGTCTTCAATTTCTGTGCCACTGACCAAATTAAGCAAGAATTACACAACATACCCAACAAGCCACGATGGTAAATTATTTTAATGCAGTGCAAGGGATTCAAATGGATGTCTGTCGAGGAGCGTTCTATTGAACCTATAACATCTAGTACCTGGTTTTATTTGCAAAGCATTTAGTTCAAACAAAATACGGTTTGTAATTAATTCAAAGAGTATGGGGTCAATGAATCAACATTACTAGGCATTTATACGCTGCGTGTCACGTCGTGGGCGCCGCTCCCCACGCGAGCAAATCGAGAAAACGCACGATCGCCGCTCCATAAACGAGTAAACCGAGAAAACGCGTGAGAAGGACCTAAAAAGAATTTTGTGTTTTTTGCAAAAGGGCTTAACCGTAGTGCTAGAAAAACGTGAAAAGGACCTAAACACAGTGCATTGTTTTTGTAAAAAAAAAAAAAAGGACCCGGATGTTTTTTTTCCTCCAAAAAGAACCTAATCGTAATTTCGTTTTTCCGCAAAAGGACTCGAGCGCAAGGCTTAAAAACGCATAAAGGACCTAAACGTAATATATATTCTTTTTTTTGGAAAAAGGACTTAACCGTATTTTTTTCCGAAAAAGGACTTGATCGTAATTTTTTTTTAAAAAAAAGGACCCGAACGCGAAAAATATTTTGCCGGCTTGTCTCAAGCCGCGAGCCGAGCCGGCTCTTGCACGGCTCAAAGCCACCAGGGGCCAGGAGCTCTGCCAAGTATAATGAAGGTATGATTACCAAATTACCGCATCTTAACCATTGAAAGACTACTTATGACTTGAGTTTAGGAATCACCTTGCAACATAACCACACTGACCGGGAGCATGTTACACTAAAATGATTTGGTTTTCTCTGCAGAGGGTGGCCAGCTCCACATGATACCCACAGCTTGTACAGAGCCGAGATAACCGAACGGTTCAAGAGCCCCACAACACCGATTTCTACCCGGTAGACGTTCGAGCCGTCGTAGCGGTCAGGGTCATACTATGCCTATAGTATGCCGACTGCCAACAGCTTACATGGTTTCTACTATCGGGATCCGAATATATAAATACAGACCCTTTGTATATATTGCACTAGTCCAGGATCACGTTAGTGCACACAGTGACAACATAGATGAATATCACAATCATACACAGCTGAAACAAAATAAAGACTCTATTTATTGAATATAAGACAATTGATTTGACCTTATAGTCGACTTTAAATGACTGCCATACAAGGCTCAACTATAATAGATAAAACTACAGCGAAACAAAAACATAATAAATAACCCATCAATATGCTATCGGCAACTGACAAGGTTCGCACACTAGAAATTCGCCTCCTCCTGGTACTCTTTCTCCAACGTAGGTGTAGACTCCTCTTGAACTAATGTTGTTGTGGTAATGATGAATACATAAAACACCAAACAAGTTGTGCATAGAATGCAACTAGTAAAATTATATGCCAGGCTTATTCCAAATAAATGGCTAACATGGTTATTTTACAACAAAACATCATTTTCAAATGAGTACAATTAATAGATTGAAATGACAAGAAAACAAATAACAATAAGAAGTAACTTTCAGGTATTTCTCAAGAATAAACTGGCACACAGCCCTAACCAAACTTCAATACTTCCAATAGCACACAGCCTCCCTTTCTAAGTTTTATTTCAAAAAATCTACCCCTTAACTGAAATTCCCTAGCATTGTCCATAACCAGAGACACGGCTATCCGAATAGATTTACACTCTGCAGAGGTTATACACTTTACCCACAAGATATGATCAATCTTGTATTGTCAGCCATTACATGTACCCATTGACATGAGACTAAGAAGATCATAACAAAACCTTTAGAAAACTCTATTCGAACAAAGACCCTCTCGATAAGCCTGACTCACTATTCCTCACCTCACACAGATCAGAAGAATAAGAGGGACTTATCATTGGACTAGCCTTGTCCAAGATGTGAGGCCGCTGCATACATACCATCCCTTGACCACACACATAGTTTAGCCTTCCGCTTGAAGCATTCCATATCAAGACTCAGTAACTTATTAAGTTAGGTCTAGCCCATAACAAACATGTGGTTATATGATTAGTCCAGTTCAATAGCTTGCAAGGTTAAGTCCTTAAGGCAAGACTTCTAATCACCCATAGAAACTATATCACTCTCACTCACATATCAACATATCAACCCAATGCCACACAGGCCCACCACAGCTCATGGCTACTTGCCACTTGCTCCAGTCTAAATTATTTACCACCTCAGTTGATTATCGTAAATCACATGCCATCAACTCAACATCATTGTGTGATAACACATGACACACTCTTTTCATAAACATGTTCCATATTTCATTAGTCAAATTGAATTTGCAATTCCAAAATGATATGAATAACCCGTTGCATGGCTAAGCATACAAAACACGTTCTAACCAACCCACGTTGGTATCTATTAGCATCCAACTAATAATTATCCCTCCTAAGGTGATAAATAATCATGGCATAAATATGACAAGGTAGGCATAATCCAAATGGGTTGAATACCTAATCTCCCAAATTAACTGGAAATAATTTTAAGCAATAGAAAAGCTCTTATTATTGATCTGGATCTTAATCTTGAGTCAAGACTTTACCTTTCGGATACTTCAACATCTACGCGAATGGAGAGGGAAACACTAAATAAATACAAAATAGAGAGAAAAAATTTCCAAAAATCAAATAAAAAACACCAATAAATAGATCTTGAATTTATAAATTTTTAGAAACTTGAATCGCTTCAATCGGAGCTCGTATGAAGAAGAACGGTCTGTCGAAAGATTCAAATAAAATAAAATAACAAAAAGAGAAAATACAAATTTCCCAATTTATTTTTTAATGAAAAAAATTGAATAATGACGTCAGGCCGATGTCAGCAACCAATTTCCTAAATAAAAAATGGAAAATCCTTATCTAGTTGACAAGTAAGCCCTCGGTCCATGGTGGACCGAGTCCACAGCTTGTGCTAACTGACAGGCGGGCCCCACCGACACTAACGAGGCTTAGATGACTTGACTACCGATGGGGCACACATGCAGGCAAGTGTAAGTTCAAGCTCCTTTTGGTCTTGGTGATTGGTTTTGGTAATTAATATTTAATTATTATTTAATAAAAAATCTAATTATATTGAGACTAATCATTATCAAGATTATATTTTATTAAGTCTCTTTTCGATGAAAGGATGAAATTATTAAAGGTATGCATTCGATAACACATAGTATATATTGTTGCATTCTTTGATATAAAATATGTTATGATTTTATTGATAAATCTAAATATGAGAATAACGTGTTTATTGAGTATATTTTTTTATTAGTCTCATGAAAAGGAAAAATGAAAATCTAAAAGGTATGTATCCAATATAACTTTATTATTTCTAGATACATTCCTTGGATTCAAGATAAAAGGTGAACTCCACCACTGTTTTAACCTTAAGATGTGCATTTTGTTTCCAACTCTCTCTATATATATATGAATACACACCTTTATGGAGAGTTCATTTTTTATCTTGAAGTTTCAATATTATTGATCCATTTCTTCTTGCCAAATAAATTAGTTATCTTTACTTTGAAACTAATCCTTGAGTATATATAACTTGTGTAGTTGTAGTATACTCATGTCAATATAGGATAAACTCCAAAGTATTCTCAAATTGAATATGTGCATATTGATTCAAAGTCAATTATTTTTATGCACACATTTAATGGAGTTTATTATATGTATGTTGATCTCAATGGTATTGATTCCTTTCCATGCATTACACATATATTGGATCATTACTTTAAAATTATCTCTTTGAGTATATGAAGCTTATGTAGTCGATATATACTCATGAAAAATTTAAATTCAATTTAAATTGTATTCGGTTGTAGTCTAATCATAAGGCTCTCCATCATGTGTTAATGGTATGCTTCATTGATTAAAGAACAAACTAAAGTTCTTGAGTATATGAAGAATTAGTTGCACTAATATACTCAAGACAAATCAAATCTTTAAATCAATTGATTTGGGTTGTGACCAATCATCAAAGGAATAGATCAAAGGATCTTGGGGCAAGCATTATATGTTAATGGTGTGCAATTGATGATTGAGACAACCGTGCTTATTGGACTAACAATTTTTCATTAGTTGTGAAGTAGGTTGAGTTCAACGGTAATGAAGATTTGGATGGTATCATATGTTGATAGCCATCAAGTCGAGAATCGGGACAAAGGACGTCATCATGTGTTGATGATCGTCAAGAAGATATCTCGAAGAGAAGAGCAACGGGGTTCATCACAGGGTTCAAAATCTCGTTTTGCTCCAAATCTTGTCCATGACCGGAGAACGAAATCTCGACAAGATTTAAAAATTTCGGACAAATCTCGGACGAAATACAAAAACAAAAATTCAAATCCGGATTTTTTTCTACCGAGAAAACCAAAATTTTGGCCGGTTTTGCCGAGATCTCGGAGAGATTTGCCAAGATCTCGGCAAACTTGCACCGAACGAAAAATGGATCAAAATCCTCAAAAAAAATTTGAATTTTTTTGTAGGTTCCTGACATATCAATGATGTTCCCATAAAATTTCTGATGGTTATAAGATCTGAATAATTTTTAAAAATTCAAACATTGCTACTGTCCTGATAAAATGCTGACCAGCAAGTTTGAACCGAATGAAAAATGATACAAACCATGTTATAAAATTTTGAAATTTTTTATGAATGGTTGTGATGAATTATTAATGTTCCTATAAAATTTTTAGATGATGATCAAGCATCATGAATTTTAAAAAATTCGTACAGTGCTACTATGCTGATAAAACCTTTACCGGCAAACTTAAACCAAATGAAAAATGGTACAAACCATGTCAGAAAATTTAGAAAATTTTTGTAAATCATACTGATTTATCATAAATGTTTCTATAAAATTTCATCTGATTATCAAGCTTCAAGAGTTCCAAAAAAACTGAGAGTGCTACACCCTCGTAAAAGCCTAAAGATCAATACATAGATTTTCTTTAGCAACCAAAAAATGTTTAAATTTTTTGAAAATTTTTCATAAGGGTTAAAAGGAAATTATTAAGATCTCATAAAATTTTTGAATCATTACCACACTCCAGTGAATTTATAAAATTCTTACAATTATAGTGTACCATTTATGTTCTTTCTGTTTTTGATTTTTGAAATATAACAAATTAAGTTCAATACATACATAGATTTGATTGAGCAAACAAAAAAGTTACATTTTTTTTTAAATTTTATATAATGGTACCGAGTCAATTATTAAGCTCTCATAAAAATTTTGGGTCATGATCACACACGAGAAAATTTATAAAATTCTGACAATGTTACTATCCCAATTATGTTCATTCTATTTTTGATTTTTTAAAGATAACAAATGAAGTTAAATTATTTTGAAAAAATTTCTGTATGATTCTAAACTTCATATTATGGTACGATAAATTTTTTAGATCAAGATAAATCACGTAAAATTTTATAAAAATCTTACAGTGTTTCTGAAGTTTTTAAAACATGTCCCAAAAATTTGGTTTTCCAACAATTTTTCACAAAATATGACTTTCTTAAGGGTCATTGATCAATTTCCGATCAAATCCGGTGGTCAAACATCAAATTTTGATCAAAAATGGCGAGATCTCATCGAGATTTCCCGAGATTACTGTAGCAATATAAATTTTTTGAATTTTTCAATTCGACCGGCATTTCAAATCTCGTCCACGTTTAGAAACCGAGATCTCGGCGAGATCTCACGAAATTTCAGCGAGATTTTGAACCTTGGTTCATCATGTGTCGATGAATGAGACGAGATCCCGACTTGGAGAGAAGATAATGGGAATCATAAAAGTTCCAAGTGGATGTGCTAGTAGGCAAAGGTATAACTAAAAAGGCTAAGGATGTGTTTCTAGTTTTTTACCGGTCTCGGTGTTTCGATGGGAGACCGGGTTGCTAGTTAGGTTATCGTACTATTAAGAGGAGTTGAGTCATTTAGCTTGAGCTTTATCATGTATTGATGAACTCAATCCAGTTCTCTCTAACTCACTCTCTTAAGTTGGTTTTGCATGATGCTCATACTTGCATGTGTTGCAAATAAGGGATGCTCATATTTGCTTCTTAATTGATTTGGATTTTGCATGGAGCTATTGATTTGCATGTGTTGCAAAAGGAGATAGCTCATGCATTCGGTTTAATGATTGTTCTTTGCATAGAGTTAGGTATTTGCATGTGTTGCAAATAGAGATAGCTCATGCATTGGTTTTATTAGCTTGTGACTAGTAAAGTTTGCAAATGTGTTTTGCAAATTGCTAGAGATCATGTGTTGATCATTATAAAGCTAATTAAGTTTATTGCTTGGTGTTTGCAAAATATTGATGTTTATGTTTCTTATCTTGGAGCATGAGATAAGCATTTGTAAATGAGTTTTGCAAAGTGTTGTGTTCATGTGTTGATCATCTCATGACTCAAGATTTGATATTGGTTGGATTTATTTACTTGGATTTGTTATTTGCAAATGTGTTTTGCAAATAAGCTGAAAGTTTATGGGATTGAACACAGAGCATGTGTTGGCATTTGCAAATGTGTTTTGCAAAGTGTCAGGATCATGTGTCGATCATTACCTGGTTCAAGGGTTGACCCTATAGATTCTTGATTTATTATTTACAAATGTGTTTTGCAAATAAGTTGAAGTTTAATGCAATTCTTGGAGCATGTGTTGAGGATTTGCAAATGTGTTTTGTAAATTGGTGTGATCATGTGTTGATTACCACATGGCTCAGAGAATTAACCTTTAGTGGTGCTTGATTTGAAAAGAAAAGATTTCTATGTGAAATCTATTGTTTTATCTAAAAATCGTTACTACCGCTCGGTCAGTAGTACCACTCCTACATGGGCGGTAGTATTGGGTTTACTGTGCAACGGCTAGTTTTAGTGTAAAATCTGACCGCTGGCCTGGAGGCCGGTACTACCGGCCCTATATGGGCGGTGGTGCCGGATTTGCTGTTTTTTCCTCAATTTACCCTCCAATGGCTAGTTTTCTTTGGGGGGCTATAAAAAGATGTCTTGGGCTTGCATTTGGGGTTTGCTAAGTTGATTGCTCATTTTGGGAGAGTTGTGCATATGTTGCCTTCTTCTCTTTGCTTCTTGAAATAGAGTGGAGCTTCTAATTTGCTTATATTGCAATTAGAAGTGGATTGGGTGCTCCTTGTGCATGTGTTGGACTTGGTGATCACCATTATACATGTGTTGCACTTGGTGAGGTTCAAGCTAGGAGGCTTGACCTATTACTCTTGGTGTTTGCCGACATCTAGATGGCACAACCATTTCATGTGCGGTGGCCTTCTCAAAGGAGATTGTGAGAAGACCCGGCAAGTGTGTGAAGGTTGGAGCTCAGCTACTTAGAGGGGGAAAGAGCTACCACTAGTGGATTTGAGGTGGGTGCTCAAATTCGTGGAACAGGTCCAATGTGTTTGGGCTAACCTTAACGTGGACTAGGGGAGACCGGCAAGTCTTTGAACACCAGGGTAAAAATATTGGTGTGTCTCTTGTGATTTGCATTCTATTCTTTATTTACATTTAAGCAATTTATGCTAGTAGAATTGATTGATTGATTGATTAATAGATTGATTGATTGTTTTTAGGATTGAAAATTATTGTTAGAGACTTAGCTAGTTAGTGCACTTAGTGAGTCTAGTTGATTTAGACTTTAATTGTCAAAACCTAAAACTTACGCTTTCGCATATTATTTAAGTTTTGACATAAGCGTTGATTCATTAGTCACAGAGTGGAGTTTTTAAAACCGCCTATTCACCCTCCTCTAGCCGGCATCCTTAACCTTGCAGCAAGGAACCCCATGTGGCACTGACGTAGCAGATGACATGGCCTCCACGCATCATTCATCGTAACGCGACACGTCAGCGGCAGAACAGCGACCTAGGGTCACCGTGAGCAAATGACGAGGGTAGCTTCGGTGAGAACCCGACTTCTCGAATCTAGTGAAGCGCTCGGATTGGCTGGCAGCAAGCTCATTTGATGGCTGTGATGCAAGCAAACAGTGATGGCTTGGGTTCCCGACACAGCAGCGCTCGGACGGCTCTCCAACCAGGCTAACGTGTGCACCACCTAGATCCCAATGAGGTGAAGCCTTTGGCACTGGATTCGGGGCTCAAAACCCACTAGAGACGATGAATCGGTGCTTTCCTCACGGCGGCGGCGCTCCGGTGAAATCGCAAAATCCGACAACTCTCCTCTTGGGTTGCTTGGACGACTAGGGTTTTAGGGTCTCTGGGTCTTTGGCACAGCCGATGCTCCCCTTTTATTGCCCTAGAAGGCTGAGACGTAGTCGGCACGGTCATGGAGTCCATGGCAGACACAGCGAACAAAGCACGAAGATGTGCTCGACTCAGGGACGAAGCACCTGACCGGCAGGCCCCACACATCAGACGCACTAGGCACAAGCTGGCTAGCACAGAGCAGATCAGGCCGTTGCGGGAGCGAAACAGGCCAGGCGCAGGAAGATGGGCCACACAGCACTGAGGAGAATTGGACCGGACCGGAGAATTCATCCCAAAACGCAAAACTAGATTTTCTAAGGTTTTCTCAATAAAAATAATTTCTAAAATTCATTTGGCTCCAAATAAATAGCAAAAATATCCAAATACTTTGAGACATTTAGAACTTAAATAAAGTATTTTTTACAAAAGTTTTTGTAAACTTTCACAGATTTAAGCTTTATTTGCAAGCGGATTAATTCAAAATTAATATTTAAAATCCAAATAAATTCCAGAAAAACTAAAAATTCATAGAAATCATAAATAGCAATATAAAATCATTATAAACCAAAGATTAGTATTTACATCAACCTTTGTATAGCTTAGCAAGCTGCTTCTCGAAGGTTCACTCTGGCTTACCCCAAAACTACTGATATAAAGCCTTCTTGTGTAGGCTTAATGAAGTAGTACAATGTACCAAGTTAAATCCAATTTCTTGGCCCCATGGATAGGCGGTAATTATTTCAATTTTATGGCACAAGGTTCTAATCTTTATATGCTTCGGGTGAGGCATCCAACCAAACCAACGTGCAGACCAATAGGAGCATATAGCACACAACCATCCACAATCTCAATCCTCGCCCTTAGCCAACATTTTTCAAAATACGATCCAAATATATAACCATCCATTTCAAGCAATAGTTCTGACATATCAACTCATGATGGCGAACATCAAGTATGACAACTGATCGTAGTTTTCATTCTTCCACTACTATGTTAATCTATAGTATGCTACTCTACTTCTAAGTTTATCCAAGAAAACATATCAGATTATTATCAAGGATGATATGTAACAATGCATTTAAAGACATTAACTAGTTAAGTGGGATCATTCAAAATTAATGATAACAAACATAATTGACAAATAAATAGTGCAGGAAATAACAATACACATTATACCCAACTAATAGGAACCCAATAAGATCAAGGATAATGACTTGCCTCTTGTCCGGCATATTTGATCTCGTTTATTCAACACGTTGACACACATTGACTAGTTGCACTTGGTCCAACATTTATCTTGTCCAAAGTCCTCAATCATCCATCAATTTTTGTGTCTCTTTTCATTCCAATGCTCCTTGCTATCCTGTATTCGAACGCATTGCATACAATACCAAATAAATCCACTAGAAAAGCTACAAACTCTACAAATAAATACTTGCAAAAAGAAAGGAAGAAAACTGATCTGAAAAACTATTGAGAAAAAAAGCAGTGATCG
Organism: Otatea glauca; assembly: GCA_036346275.1. Taxonomy (NCBI): domain Eukaryota; kingdom Viridiplantae; phylum Streptophyta; class Magnoliopsida; order Poales; family Poaceae; genus Otatea; species Otatea glauca. The sequence continues at coordinate 16,586,221 of CM070713.1, forward strand.
GAACTCGAAAGGCCTCACTGGATGTTCAATCTAGAGGCCCGAGAGAGAAGAAAGTCCTTGTTTCTTTTTGTTTGATCAATGGATATTAAAAGCTTCCACATGACACATATCCTCAAATTTGTTTTCTGCTTTTATTGCATCACTTGAGTCAAGGGATGTGCATTCCTTATCCAAAATATAGGTAGATCGAAGGAACGAGAAAAACCAATAAAGGACTGTGGGAAGCACTATTTGGTGGTGCTACTAGGGTCCATGGATAGTGTGCTAGGGAGGGTGAAAACCATTGAAGAAACTACTTGAAAAAGCTTGGAATTGGCAAGGAATGGTGAACAGTGGAACTTGAAGGGTGCACCGGGTTCAGCGTTAGTCTTATACGGAGAACCGGGGAGCGAACCTATAGAACCGACCCAAAAAATACTGAACCGGGTTCAAAAGCATTTAGAATAGTATTGAACCAAAAAAGTTGGCTTGGTTCTAGTCTGACTCGATTGGTTTGAGTCTGGTGCGTGCAACTGGTCCGGCTGGACCACAAGTGCACAGTGCCATCTCGGTATTGTGCTTTTACCTGCAACGAACAGAGACACAAAGAGCTATAGAGAGAGAGGAAAGGAGGGCGCTGGCGCTGTATCAAAAAATTGATGACTACGGCAAGAATGTGACGTGTTCCCGAGTTTTCACTAGTCGAGGGAGGCAGCAGTTTGCATAGGGATGGACTAGGACGGGCAGAATGTAGTGGCGATAGCGGTAGGGCACGGAGGAGGTGGCTCAGGGTCGCAACCTACAGAACTAACTCGAGCATGGCGTGTTTCCAGATCTAGGGGTTCCATTTTTATCGGTGCTGGTGTTAGAGATATGGCCTAGAGCTAATCATAGAAATGGTTATATTTTCTTATATTCATGATTTATTATCTTGTCCTTGAATAATTTCATTATATTTATTAACAAGTATGTGACTTATTTGCAAAACTCTATATATGAATGTGATGATTATTCTAAAGTGATCCCTAGTCAATAATCATATGGGAACATATATGAATAGATTAGCATATGTATTGGTTGATGATCATGTTTCACGAGTAATGGATATGGATATATCAAACAAATAATATGACCACATGTTAGAGAACATGGAGTTGGATTGACTCACCTTGAGACGCTGCAAGAACGTTGTAATCTTACTTGTCATCAGTTGGTCTCACATACAATGTGTATGCTATATCCTTAGACTTGATGTTGACGCATGTACTCGATATGTGTAATGACTTACTTAGGAGTTGCCAAACGCTACTCCGTAACTGGGTAGTTACAAAGGTGGCTTTTGGGTTTGTCATGAAGCATGCTGCGAGCCATAGTCGATCAAGATGGGATTTTCCCCTTCATACAACGGGAGAGATATTTCTAGGCCTCTCGAGTTGTCGGATTCCATAAATGCATAGCCATGCTACTCGTGGTTAAAGAGTTAACCATAGTTAGTGATTCTGAGTAAAATAATCGAGAAAGAGTGATCGAGCTATCTAAATAAGGGTGGCACATTCTTGCCTTGAGTTTGACCGATATCGTGAGACAAAGGGAAATGCATATAATTAAGCATTGTTAAGGTTCGTCTGATGTGATCTTTACATTTACTCGGGAGTCGGCACGTCCTGCTAGGAACCGCTACCGATTAATGGTCTAGTAAGAGTACTCGGATCATATCCAAGTATGTGTGAACCTAAAGGGTCGCATGCTTAAAGGGTTATGACTTAATTTGGGTGGTGATCCGAATTCTGATGAGCTTCGAGTCCCTAATGGGCCTCTAATGTAGAAACCCATTATGGGGTGTCTATATAAAGGGAGGGGATGGTGGATGTCGATGTTCAAGACCTAGGGTCCCTAAATCGAGCTTATGAAAAGATGATTGTGGGCTTATGGTGAAAAAGATAGAAAAAAGAGAATATAGGGATTGCTTCTTTTCTAGCCAAGCGGTCTAACAGAGTACAGTGTTTACAGAGAATTAGAAATCTAATTACAATTGCCTCTCTCCTTGATAGAACGAAAGGGCTCCCTATTTATGTTGAATAAAGAGGCGGCAATTGTTCTCAAAAAAGGTGTCATGTAACCGAAAGGTGCCTTCCTACCAAACGGTGTCTTCTCGCTAAATAGTGCCTTTTTCGGTGATTACTTCTGGGTAGTTGCTTGTATCTATCAGATAATTGTCCACACAAAGACATGTGTAGGGATAACCACTCGCTCCGACCAGTTTCACTGGTCAGGTGATTATTTCAATGGTCGGAGATGACTGGTGTGAAGCAATGTGATAGACCATCTTAACTGTACTGGTCGAAGACATAACCGTTTAGTTAAGCATGGGCCTCATTCTATATTATGGGCTTTATGAATTATAGGTCCATTAATAGAGTACGGTTTCTAACCGTTGAGGGCCTAGAAAAAAGAGGCTTTTAATCCTCGTCAGCTAGCTCCCAAGGCTTGAGTAAATATGAATATTACTCAGGACTTTTCATCTTCTGTGACCTTATGGGGTTATGCGCCAATTATATGACCATTTAAATACTAATAAATGAGGAGATCTTTGCAATTCTCTTGGTAACTAAACCAATGCTAACCATCTTTAATGAATAATGCATATAAAGGGTATTAGGGCTTCGTTTGTATGCTTCATACTTTTAGACCCTTCAGCGATGAGAAATTTCTTTGAACTCTATTGCTTTCAAGCTTTCTCTTAGTTTTTAAAGCTTTTCATCTTCTGTCCTTCTTTCTCCTCTCATCTACTGTGATAGAGAGTATGATCAAGGAAAGGAGGTGAAAACTTTCAAGATCTGAAAGAAAGTTTGAAGACAGAAAGCCCTATTCTTTCGTATGGGTTAAACATTCATCTAAAGGTTTTTTTACATCTTCTTGGAAATTGAAATGGCATTCAAAACCGACACAGTAAAGGGTATATAAAGGGGTAAGTTCTCTTTAGACTCTTTACGCCTTTGCAATTTCAAGAGCAGAACAATCTTTGAATCCTTCAAAAAATCCCTCAAGTCTTTTTGTTTTCAAGCCTTCTTCTCCCTCGAAACTCATTGCCATGGACAAGCCTATTCTTACCAAAGATAAGATTAAGGAACTTGAGGAGCAGGGCCTGATCCCTCCGCGTGAAATGCTGCGGTGGGAACCTAGAGGAGAACACATGAGGCCCATGCCCGAAGAAGAGCACCTCGTTCTTTTCATTGCTTTTGTCAGGTTAGGGTTTCGTATCCCTGAGAGCGAGTTCTTAACCGATATGCTCGATCATTAAGAAAGTGGGTTCTATCACCATCCTCCTAACTCCATTTTGATTTTGAGCGTTTTCTCACATTATTGTGAGGCTTTCCTTGGCATCCCTCCACCACTCCACCTTTTTCGATATTTTTACCAATGCACTAGGAATAGCAGGAGTAGGATATCGCTGGGAGCGCTTATTTTAAGCTCTAAATAAAATGACTTCTCAATATCCCCCACTCCCGACCAAGGACACATGGCGTGATTATCGCCGGGAGTGGTTTTATTCTGAAATTCTTGGAGGCAGTCGCCTTCGGTTCACAGGGAAGGCGACCCCGGTATGGATAAGGGCTGAAGCAAAGAAGGAGAAGGATTCGCTGGTCCTCATCGACGTGGAGTGTGACATCATCAGGGTCATCGCTAAGTTGGTGGCAGGGGGCTTGTCGGGGTAGAAGATTGTTTACAAATTTCTACACCACAAGGTGAGCCCTTTGAAGAGGTGATTCAGATTCGACTCGAGGATGGAGGTTGACCAAAATCCTACTAAGGATGGACCTGGAGATGAGAGAATTTCGGATTACTGACCTCCTCTTTCTATTAAGACAATTTTTTGACTCTTTTGGTATTTTCTTGTCAGTTCTGACCATCGAGGAGGCTTGGTCAAGGATCGCGTACATGTTGCGCGTTTCCTCTGATGGGTCCAACCAGGCTACTATGGACAAACAGCCATCCAGTCTGATTGGGCACACTGATGAGTTCATTAATGAACGCATTATGGTAAGTACCAAGGTCATATTTATCCATTAATTGTTTTTATGTTTATTAATTAGATTTGTTTTCATATGCATGGTTGGAAGCGGGATGTCAAACAACCTGAGGTTGTAAATATGACCCCACTGAACAAGAAGCTGAGGACCTCTACTATAGGTGCTTCGAAAATGGTGGATCCAACCACTGCTCAAACTGGTGCTGAACCATCTAGCACTAGTCAAGCTCTGGTGTTGATCAGTGCCGTGCGTTCCAGATGTGTGCATGATTGTCCTCAGGCATAGGAGAAGAGGATAGTAACAAAGTCCTCAACCCAGGTGTGTAACAAGAAACGCTTTGGCAAAAATTGGGATCAAGCATATAGACATCTCCCCACATTTCCCTCTGTTCAGACTGAGAGTGAGGATTCAGAGGATAATGTTCCTCTAATTATAAGGAGGAAAAATAATTAGAGGACTTCATCGCAGGTATATATCTTTTTATGGATATTTTTATTTTTGAGTACTTTTCTTCATAATCTAAGAGAGTTTTTGTTGTTGTCTTTAGTCCCTAGGCAACTGCTCCTGATTCTTCTGAGGATCAAGATGTTGCTGCCCAGGTTGGTGCTAAGGCTAACCTGCTGGTCACATTGGCAATGACTAGTGTGGAACAAACCCTAGCACCAACTAGGGCTATTGCTTAAGATGCTCCAACCAGTGGGCAAGTGAATCCACCCATCGTTGAGGGTGAAAATCCCTCGACTGCTAGTGATGGCCCACTGGTTGGTCAAATTTCATCGACCACGGAGGAGGTTGATGCCCCTCTTGTGACAACGACAGAGGTGGTCGGTGACGAGGATTAAAAGTCTATTGTTTATTTGGGCCCTCAATTATTCATGACCATACTCTATTAATGGGCTTACAACACATGAAGCAAATAATATATAATGAAGACCATGCTTATTTGGACAGTTAAGTCTCTGACCAATTCTGTTATGATAGTCTATTATATTGCTTCACGTTGGTCGTCCCCAACCAACGAAATAGCCACCTCGACTAGAGAACTGCGGGAACAAGTGGTTACACCCGCACCTATCTCTGTGTGAATAGTTGTCTATCAGATACGCGTAACTATCTGGAAGTTATTGCTGGAAAAGGCACCCTTTGGTGAGAAAACACCATTTAGCGGAAGACATCTCTTGGTTACACGACGCCCCCTGAAGAACAGACTGCCGCCTCTTCATCCAACATAAATAGGGAGCCTATCCATATCATTAAGGGAGAGGCAATTGTAATCACAATTGTAACCAGACTTTCAGTCTTTAGAAACTCTATAATCAGTGTACTTTGTTAAGCCACTTGGCTAATAAAGAAGCAATCCACATATTCATTTCCACCATCTTTTTTACTAGGAGCCCACAATCATATTTTCATAAACTCGGTTAAGGGACCCTAGGTCTTGGACATTAACTGTCGAGACAACCACCATTGCTGAAGAATCCTCTACTGCTAGGGAGACCGAAGACCTCCTTGCTGCAGCAAATGAGACATTGGTTATTTTGACCAGTGAAGTAAAAGAGGTGGGAGTAGTGAATGCAGAGGCTATCACTATCGACATCATTATTCCACTGGCTTTGCCACTAGTATCTTCCTCTGGTCACCTGATCAGGGGGACTTCAAGCAATTTTTTAATGACTTACAAACAAAGGTATTCATCTTATCTCATTTTTTATGGGAAAAGTTAGTTCTTAATTCATTTGCTAATTTGCTTTTTACATCATTCGCAATAAAAGGCTTGACCTATTAGGTCGACAAGCAAAAACTTTGGCCAAAGCCGAAGTAGAAAAAACAAAAGGTATTTTTGAGAAACATCCTCTTCTTTTTGTTTATTCAAAGATTTTTATTCTAACTAATATGTTCGGGAACAGATTGGGAAAGCAAATAACAGAGCTTGAAATGTAACTCTTGGTGGCTCAAAACATCGCCAAGGGTTATAAATTTGATCTTATCGAGGTTGTTAACAAGATCAAATATCATGAAGAGAAGACTGCTAGGCTCCATAAGGCCTTTAAAAGAAACAAAGACAAGGTTCAGAGACTCTATGAAGAGCATAAGACTATTCTCTAGGCAAAGGAGTCTGAAATAACAATAAGAATTGTATCTCAACCCACTAAACTTTTATTTTGAAAGAAGAAAGCAATTTTAAATTTTGTAGAACTAAAAAAGGCCAAAGAAACCCAACTCCGTGAAAGAGAAGAAGAGAGGGTGTAATTTGAAGAGCAGAGGTCAATAATGAAAGAAGAAATAGAAAGAATGATAGACCAAACAAAGTTCTTCATGAAAGATATGGCCACAGTTTAGAGAGGTAGAAAATCTACTCTGAACTTTATCTTAGAGCAGCTTCAAAAAATGGCCAAGGATCTAAAAGGTAAAGAAGTAAAACTTACAACTCCTGATCCATCGGTTGATGAACTGGTCGAGGGGGTGAATGACCAAGTGAAGATCATCCAAAGTTACATCCCTGCAATGGCGCAAACCATGAAGACAACACTCTGGACCTCGATTGTTGTTCAAGTGAGTGCTCTCTTCATCAAGTTGAGGCACTTCTACAAGGATGCAGTCAAGTTGGAGAAACTTGCGCTTGACCTGAAGCTGACCACTCAAGAGGAGAACAATAGAAAACATGTAGAAGTACAATCTGTCGTTGACATATATATGAAAAATGTAAAGATCATATTCAAGTAGTATGTATGTCAACTTTTGAATGAAATGAAATATCTCCTCTTGTGTTATATATTTTCTTCTTGTCTCTTATCTTGCTTGTATAATTTTTCTGAGTGTATCACTAGCTCCCAATTGTTTTGTGTACTGACCAACAATGTGGTCGGAATACAAACAGTTATAAAACTGATGACCTAATCTCTTTTATTTTGTACTTAGTATTAACCAACAGTAGATTGGAGACAAGGTCAGTCCAATGAGTTTCAATGCAGTAGGTACTAGCTTACATGAAAAGGCTCTATTAGAAGTCATCTCACAATCCGACCAGTAATTTCATACTTTGTGTGAGAAAGTTTGGTCGAAAGATGATCATGTGATTTCTTAGAAGGTTGAGCAAGATAGAAATTTTTGTATATAATACATAAAGAGATATTAATAAGTAAATGAAATAATTAAATAAATTATTTACACATAAAACCTGTGAAGATGTTGGATGTTCCATGCGTTAGACAGAATTCATCTGTCTTCCATAGTGAGTCGGACAGAACCTGGTCGTGTGATTTATACCACAGTAAAGGGACCTTCCATTTGAAAGATAACTTATTTAAGTTAGACTGACATTGGATGCGCCTTAAAACCAAGTCTCCCACATTAAGTGTTCGTGGTTGAACTCTTTTATTGTAGTATCATCTTAAGACTTGTAAATAGGCTGCTGACCTGATAAGTGCTCGATCATATTTTTCTTCTAAGAGAATTATATCACCTTTGTGTTGGTCATCTTGATTGACCACTTCATAGAGAGTAGTTCGCGCAGAACCTAAGTGAATCTCACTAGGCAACACGGCTTCCGCTTCGTAGACTAGTTGAAAAGGCATTTCACTTGTAGCTCTACTGGTTGTTGTGCGTATGGCCCAAAGCACTTAATAGAGATCTTCTACCCAAGCACCCGAGAGTTTTGTAAGACGATCAAACACTTTTTTTATACCTTCTATGATTTGACCATTAGCACGTTCAACTGCTCCATTACTCTGAGGATGAGCAACACAAGCATAACATATCTTTGTGCCTATTTCATTATAATAATTTTGAAACAGACCACTAACAAATTGTGATCCATTATCAGTAATTAGTCGACTAGGAACATCCAATGACTATATTTTTCACAAAGAATTTATTTGCTGCTTGAGCTGTAAAGTTTATACAACTTGCATTGCATCTTGTAAAGCAGTGGGCCAATAAAAACCTTGTCGAAATATTTTCTGAAGTACTGAAAATAGCGATCAGAGGAGGGTGAATGATCACACAATAATTTTCCCCCCAAAGAATACAACCAAAACCTCCTAAGACCTTAGAAGAGCGAAAGAAGAAAATCTCTCAAAAAATCAGCTCTGGTGTGACACTACCGCGCTACAGAGGCCGGTAGTGCCAGATGAATAGTAACCCCGATACTACCGGGTGACTATAGCGGTAGTGCCTGATGAATTGTAAACAGGGTATAAACACTAAAAATCTGCACAAGTTCAAGATCAAAAATCCGTGTAACTTTTGATCGGCTGATCCAAACCCTGTGAAACTTTGTACACACCTCCCTTTGGATGTCAGGAACCTTTTCCAACCTTCAATCGTAAGGATTGACATCAAAGTTCTGACCTTTTTCCAGATCAAGGAAGAGTGCACAAAAACCGAGTTAAAACCCAAATCTCCACCCTATGCTTGCTCGTGAGGATTAATGGTCAAGACGACCTTAGATGGTCTCCCACATATCACAGCAAGCAAGAACACTCAAGAAAGACTGCTCAAATTAAACGGATCAAGATCTACCTCAAGAATTTCCTTCTCAACTCAAAAACCAGTTTCTTGAAGAAACTTGGTTGATCAAGAAGAAGCTTGCCTAGATGATTGAGGAGATGATCTAAAGATGATACATCTATCAATCATATATCCCTGGCAGCACAAGATCAAGTAAGAAAGAAACTACAAGAAAAGATCAAGAGTAAAGCATGAAGAAGAACAAAACTTGAGGCAAAAACTTGAGCACGAATTTGATCTTTATTTCAGAGCATGAGGATGGATTACAATGCCTCTCACTTGAGGGCAAAGCTCCCAAGGAGTACTCACACACCCACACAAGAACACCAAAATCTTATGAGAAACCCTAACACTCTAGTGACTAAATCTAAGATCTCAAGTCATCACCTCCCACTACATCTCCTTATATAGTGGAGGTAAACCTAACCCTAAACCTGGACACTACAAGTAAATACCATCTACATTTACATGAGCTAACCCGAAACCCAACATCTTAGCGGGTTTCCACTCACACAAGCACGCTTCTCAAAGCGGCTAACACATAGACGCCAAATCCGCTCTGCGAGCCCGAATTTACGTCCGACTCCACTTTGGCATGACTTAAAACACTTAGGCCACCGCCACGGTTTTCCAAACCGTCTCAACCGTCGGTATTAGACAAAATACCAATTTGCCCCAATGACCGGTCTTCCTTCTCCTCGAAGCACCACCATGCTTTGAGCTTTCCACATGGCCCCAATGACTTGCTGCCAAGACTCTCACACGTCCAAACTCCTCCGAACCGTCCTTGCTTGCAAATGGGCCCAAGTCACTTGACCGCAATGTGTCCTTTTCCGCTTCACCACAGCGGCACCAGCTTCCTTGACCTTTCTGGATCTCAACTCCTCCTTGAGCCTAGTCACGATCCACGCCGTTGCCCGCCATGTCCATCACCAGTGCATCACACTCTGGTTCCTTATCTCTGGCATCCCTTAACCGTTTTGGACCTCAGCTCTTCTAGCCTAGTCCTGGTCTCGCCTTCACCTCACCATAACCTAGCCCTCAAGTCCTTCAACCAACATAAATAACAAACACATCACATAGCACTGTTCACAAAGATATGCAATTAAATCAATAAAATTTAATTCACATTACGTTGGAAAGTCGGCACTACCACTTCCTGGGGTTGGTAGTGTCGCACCACCGGTACTACCGCTCCCAGGAACTGGTTGTGCTATTGCCTCTAAAATTCCCCTAGACACCCTCTCTGAAAAATAACTACCATGCCTTGGTCGGTACTACCGCTCCTAGATGATCGGTATTACCGCTTGCCCCCCTCTCTGGAAAAAAGACTATCGCTCCTAAGGCCAGTAGCTCCACAGGGCTGGCACTACTGCCCATCCTAGGCCGATAGTACTGCCTGGCCGGCACTACCGTGCCTACAAGGCCGGTAGTGCCGCCCTGACCTGACAACATCTCAAATTGCTTCAAATACAAAATAGAATTCAAAACAAACTCAAACTTAAGCACCACATGCTCAAACACTGTCAATAACTCATCACAAACTTGGATAGACCTCCACATGGTCTTTCACTTTCCCAACCAATGTTTTGTATGAAGCATGTGCTCCACACAAGCCTCTATGTATTTCATCAAGCGATGTTATTCCCTATTCTTGGGATATATATCGCATTAGAACACCATTTGATCCCTTTCTGTAAAGAGTATTTTTGAGAATTTTATACATTCACGCCTTTCGAATTAATCTGTCTTTTTCATGAATATCCTCGGGCAGTGTCCTATTTTCTAGATATGCCTTAAATGGTTTAGTCCAATCCGAATTCTGCTCAAGGATTCAAACCTCTTTGCTGGTTGTGAAAGTTTTCATAGATGTATCTATTGAAGGTTTAGACAAATATTCAAGAAAAACACCTATTGGAACAGGTGATCGTGAGAATCCCAGTTTTGATAACTGGTCTACTAAGATGTTATCATTTCGCAATATGTATTGGACATCGAAATGACTGAAGTATTTTTTAATTTCCTCACTTCATCCAGGTAGTGAGCCATTACCTCATCGAGCATCCTGTATTCCTCACTAACCTGGTTTACGACTAATTGTGAATCGCCCACCGCAAGAAGTCGACGGACTTTGAAAGATTTTGCTGCTCGGAGCCCTACTAGAAGGCTTTCATACTTTACTACATAGCAAGGAATTGTATCTGGATTACATATTGTAACTGGTCACCTTGTGGTGTGACCAATACTATACTAGCCCTCAAGCCTTTGATTTCTCGAGAACCATCAAAGTATAATTTTCAATGGTCAGTATCAGTTATATCCTCTTTTACAAAGGACTCACTGTTAGTCCATTCAGCTATGAAATATGCTAGAATTTGAGACTTATTAGCTGTTCAGGCAACGAAATGGACATCAAAGGATCCAAATTCTACTACCCACTTAGCAATCCGACCAGTTGCTTCTTGGTTATGAATGATACTTCCCAAGGTAAAAGATGAGGGAACCGTAATCCGATGAGATTGGATATAATGTCTCAATTTTTGAGAATTCGTTAATAGAGAATAAAGTAGTTTTTGAACCTAAGGGTATCACTCCTTAGACCCGTGCAAAACTTCACTTATGTAATAAAAAGGTTTTTGAACCTATTCTCATTCAACGACCAATACAGCGCTAGCCACATTATTTGTAGCCACTAAGTACACCATCAATGGTTCCCCAAGGGTGGGTGAAACCAGTGTGGGTGGGATTTGTAAATAAGTTTTGATGTCTTTAAAGGCTTTATCTTCTTCACCCGACCAATGGAATTTATCGTGTTTTCTTATTACCTTAAATAAAGGTAAACTATTTACTCCAGATCTTGATATAAAGCTACTGAAAGCAGCCATCTGACAAATTAAACCTTGAACCTTCTTCACTCTGGAAGGTGGTTTCAAAGCTTCAATGGCCTAAATCTTCTCAAGATTTACTTCAATACCTCTAGAAAAAACAAGGAAACCAAGCAACCTTCCAGAAGAAACCCCAAATACACACTTTTTCGGATTCAACTTAATCTCATGTTTATTCAAATTATTGAAGATTTCACCAGTGTCGACAAATGGTTAGAGCTTTTCTTGCTCTTTACAATGAGATGTCAACATAAGCCTCTAAATTTTGCGCTGTTTGACTAATAAAAGTCTTCTGCATAAGGCGTTCTTACGTGGCTTCAGTATTTTTCAGCCTAAAAGGCATCTTCTTGTAGTAGTAGACACCAAAGGGGGTTATGAAGGAAGTTTTCTCTTCATCTTCTCTTGCCATGCTTATTTGATGATACCCTGAGTATGCATTGAGGAAACTCATCAATTCGCAACCCGCTGTTGAATCGACCAGTTAATCAATTCATGGTAAAGAAAAATCATCTTTTGAACAAGTTTTATTTAAACTGGTAAAATTGACACACATACTCCACTTACCGTTTGCTTTCTTGAGCATAACCGAGTTCGCAAGCCAATCTAGATTGCCAACTTCGCGAATAAAATTAGCTTCCAAGAGTTTGTCCAACTCTTGTCGGATGGCTTCTTGCCGATCAAGAGTGAATCACCTAAGCTTCTGCTTCAGTGGTCATATGTCAGGCCGTATGGCTAACCTTTGCTCTATTACTTCCCTTGGGACCCCAGGCATGTCGGGTGATTTCCACACAAACACATCTGTGTTAGCCTGGAGAAAAGCAATGAGTGCGTCTTCCTATTTAGCATCCATTTCTAACCCTATCCGAACAGTTTTTGACTGGTCGGAGGGGTCAATGGGAACTTGTTAATCTTCATTGAGCTGAGGAGTCATCTTCAGCGTGATGTGCAACTGCCATAAATTTTGTCAGTGAAGGTCTACCCAAAATGATATGTTGATTCAAAATCAACAGTTTCAAATGAAATCAATTATGTTTTGAAATTATTGGCATCTCCAAAGGTGACAAGTAATATGATCTATCCCACAGGCGTTATCAATGGACCACACATAATCCCATAAAATGGATTGGTAACAGGTCTAATCTTCGAACGTGGAATTTGCATTTCATTCAAAGGATGAATAAAAAGTAAATCCAAAAGACTTCCCCCATCAACCAAAACTCTTCCTACCTTACAGTTACTAATTGTGAAAGAAACTACCAATGGAAGTTTTCAAGAAATTGACATACCTTTTGGACAGCCTTGCTTGTTGAAGGTAATGGTAACATCCGACCACTTGGGGCACTCAAGTTTTCCTGTACAAGTGTCAATATTGTTGACCTCCCTCCAAACAGTCTTGAATTGCCTTTTCAAAGTGTATACAAACGATCCTCCAAATTTGACGTTGACATGACTTTCTGGTTTCTGATAACCCATGTCTTTGTCACCATCTGCATCCTTACTGCTTTGTCCTTCTAGTAAGGTCAACATAGGACTCTTACCAGAGTAAAATCTTCCATACGTCTTTCCTAGGTACGGCATTACGTAGGTCGTGTCTAGATGCTTTATGCAACGCACACCAACAACCGTTGCCACTGGTCGCACCAGGATTCTTGGAGATAGACTGGTCATCCTGCCGACTAGTTTTCTTCTTCCAAGGGGCCTTTCCCTTAGAATATGTAGGTCATTCTGAAACACCTCCGACCTCTCTTTGACATTCTTTTTGTTCTTTTTTTCCCTTGCGGTCATCAGGTTTGGATGTCTCTTTTGACTTTTTATCCTCTGACTCTTGCATACCAGGTTGTGGTAGCTTGTGGCCCTTATCAACCATACGATTCCACTCGATGGCCTAATGTGCGTCCGAATTCCGATCTGCCATATTGAATAATTCTGATATGGTGGAAGGTGGATGAATATTGAGGTCTTTTGTAAAACGTTTGTAGCATACAGCCTGCTTGAATCACGAATTATAGAGTCGTCAGAAATATTTGGGATTGTGTCACGAACTTCAACAAAACTCTTAATAAATTGACGTAAATTTTTGCCAGAAGTTTGTTGAAGACAATGTAAATCATCTTCCTTTCCTGGCATTGCGTAACAACTTTTAAAGTTATTTAAGATTGCATGGCATAAGTTTTTCCAACTGAAAATATATCCTTTTGGCTAATTGAATAGCCAAGTTCTTGCAGATCCTTTCAAACAGTAGGGAGGTAGTTAGCCATTACCTTATCATTGCCACCAGTAGCTTGGATGGCAGTGGTATAAATTTGCAGGAACTCTGATGGATTTTGAGCCCCATCGAAACTTTTCAGATGACCTGGCTTGAATTTCTTAGGCCTGGTAACATCTCAGAATCCTAGGAAACAAGCTTTGCATCCTGTATGGAGTCTCAAACATGCATGAACATTAGGAACATTCTCTGTATGTTCTGGAGAATGAGGTCGTCGTCGACCACGAATAGGAACTTCACCCTAAGACATTCGAAAACGCTTCTCCGCCGTGGTTCATTTCTTCGTTGGTAATGGTGCCTTGCTATGCCGACCAGAGGAAGATTGTTCCATACGGGAATTAGGTTGAGATCCTGCGGATAAAGACGTAACCTGTACTTCATCATCAGTCCCTCGTAAATCAGCAGCTAGGGATTTAACAATTGTTGCATTGAGCATATTATCCCCTTCCGCTGGTTAGTTAAAAATTGCACTAGTTAAAATGCGAATTCTTTCTACATGGGTAGCCTCCTGTGAACTGCTAGGAACAAGTTGAGGTCCCTCATCGTTGCCCTTGGGGGTGGCGGCGTGATCGGGAGCATACGCTGGGGTCGACTTCCTGAGACATCGGGTCTCCGCGAGGTTCCTAGTTGGTTGCTGTAGTAAAGACGTTTGGCCTCATCCACGGCTTATTGTTTTTCAGCCATGAGTTGTTCATGTTTATCATGAACGGCCTTTTCTGTCTATTCACGGGCTTCACGCGCTTCGCGTTCTACTCGTTGTTCGTCTGTCTCAGTTGTGACCGCACTGGTGGAGAACCCAGAATGGATAGAGGACGAAATTGCCCCATCTTCATTGGAAGAAGGGATGTAGTCGAGTCCTCGGAGACAATCTTTCGAAGTTGAGCTCTCCAGAATGTTACCATCTTGGAGAGCATGATCATCATCGACCTCCATGGGATATGCTTCATGGACATCTGCCTCTGGTATTGGGACATGAATGGAATTGTGCTCACTTTCTGATTTCTCAGGAAGTGGCACTTTCACTTCGTCCTCATGCAAACTAACCTCAATTGCTAATAATTCTGCTTCAGTAACATATACGGAATAAAAATTGCACTTACATTCTTCGAGAGATAGTCGCTGGCGTCGAGAGGGCATAGTCATGAGGTCGAACAAGTTTTATTCATCCTTCGCCAAGAATGACAGGACATGCTTTTTGCAATCTCAACTTCCACTAGCCCTCCTTCTAGTGCCAACTATCGATATTCAAGACCTAGGGTCCTTAAATCGAGCTTATGAAAAGATAATTGTGGGTTTATGGTGAAAAAGATTGAGAAAAGAGAATATGGGGATTGCTTCTTTATTAGCCTAGCAATTTACCAGAGTACAGTGTTTACGGAGAATCAGAAATCTAATTACAATTGCCTCTCTCCTTGATATCCGAAAGGGCTCTCTATTTATGTTGAATGAAGAGGTGGCAATTGTTCTCCAAAAATGTGTCGTATAATTGAAAAATGCATTCCCATCAAATAGTGTCTTCTCGCCAAAGGTTGCCTTTTCTAGCGATAACTTCCAGGTAGTTGCATATATCTGTCAGATAATTCTCGCTCTGACCAGTTTCACTGATCGGGGTGATTATTTCACTGGTCGGGATGACCAATGTGAAGCAATGTAATAGGCCATCTTAGCTGTACTGGTTGGAGACATAATCGTTTAGTTAAGCCTCGGCCTAGTTCTATATTATGGGTTTCATAAATTATAGACCTATTAATAGAGTACGGTTTCTAATCGTTGAGGGCCTAGAAAAAAAAGGCTTTTAATCATCGTCGGTGACTTTAGAGTTAAGAGACATCATAAGAATTCGGAATTCCTAAAACCTTAGCCGCCACACCTCCTTCGCTCAAAACCGCGCAGTCGGCGCTAGCGCTCCGGCGTGTGACGTCCCTGCCCCGTATGTGTGGATATCTTGAAGGCATTACAGTGAAGCTTCAATGCTAAGATGATCCGTGTCTGTGATGGTGACGAGGATAATCTACAACTGTGACGGTCATGAGAAGGCTCTTTGGAGGCGCGAGGCTGGTATGATTACAGCTGCATCAACGCGCTACTCGACTCTACTTCTGCTATGGATCTGCGCATCTAATGGTAATTCTGTGATCTATAACTTGCAGTGGTTTCTTAATTACGCGGTAGAAAATTTTAATTTTATACTTGAATAGCCTACTCGTTCCCTTTGGTGCCTGAGAATGCTCATAGGTGGCCGGCATCGGCGGCAGCCATAGTGGGAAGGCGGCGTTCGGTGGCGGCCGCCCACGGTGAAGGGGATGGTCAGAGGTGGTGAGGGCGAGCATGGAACGATTACGTGCACTTTGTGACACGAACGTCTTTGGAGAGATGAGGTCAGAAGCGGCGGGTCGTCGATGGCGGTGGCGGTGTGACGAGCGGCGACAGCGATTCCGGCTGGAGGAGGACACTGGTAGAACCGCAAGGAAGTCAGGAACTCAATGAAGCAATCAATTTGAGGAGGGATAAAGACGGGTGCAAATTTGGGCAGAGTGCCGAGATGTCTGCAGGCGACGCTGTGCTTCGCCGGACCCGAAGACGAAAACGGAGCCACGACGGTGGCGCCACTGGCTCTAGAGGCGGAGAGAGAAGAATATATGGGACCGAGCTGCTGTTTCTGGCTTCACAGGTGAAGGAGAGCGATGGCGGATGCCATGGGGCGAGCTGTGCCGAGGAAGCTCGAGTTGAGCTCCACGCCTCCACCCTCCTTGCGCTTGACACGCACACGCGTGAGGTGGCACGACGATGAGTGGCGAGTTGACGTGGTCGGCATGCTGGGTGGCAGCGAAGGGGAGACGTGCTCGAGCGGGACAGCGGCGCGTGGCACACGGCGTTGAGGTGGAGGTGGCTACGGTGTACGGGCGAAGCGTCGGGGACGGGCCGGGGCAGGCGGGGCGCGAGCATGGGAGAGTCGTCAATCACGCAACGCTGCTTTGATCTGGCTGCCACCATGCTTCCATCGATTGTACGTGAGGTAAGGTGAATTGGGATACTTGATTTGTTTGTCATGAAGGCTAGGCCATCTACCCATTCATTCCATGGGAAATAATCAGATTTGCTGCGACCAGTGGATCTTTGGGTACCAAGCGATATGGCAGGGCTCTGATACCCTTTTATTCTTGATAAAGCGATGGTATGAATATGACCATAGAAGCAACAAGAGATCAGCACCTGCTTTAAAATGTAGGCAGTACCCTTAAGGACTCGAATTTCGTTTTCGGATAAAATACCGTCCTGGACCGGAATCCGAAATTTCGGCGAAATTCGGGTATTTTGGACAAATTTAAATTATTTTTAATTTTTTTATGTATGATCCTTAACTACTAACGATAGTACCATAAAATTTTCAGATCATTATCAAGCTTGTAAAATTTTATAAAAATCTGACAATGTTTCTACCAAAATTTTAAATATCTCAAAATTCGGTTTTCAATAAATTTTCATAGGAGATGACTTTTCTAAGGGTTATTGGACCAAATCCGCCCTAAACGTTTCAAAATCGACCAAAAAAAACATGAAATTTCCTGTTACCGTAGCAATTTCAAAAAAAATTAAACTTTTTTTCGGCTGATACTTTAAATTTCGGGGTGGTCCGAAACCCAAAATTTCGGCAACAAAATTCGACGAGATTTTGGTACGCTCTATTTGTGCTTCTGGTACGCTCTATTTGTGCTTCATTTTGCCCAGCTGTTAATAAGCCGTCCTAGCTCAGTGGTAGAGCGCGTGGCTTTTAACCACGTGGTCGTGGGTTCGATCCCCACGGACGGCGTCATTCCTTGTCTGTTCGCAACAGTTCTATTTTTGTTCATAAAAAATTGGATAACAAGTTATCTGTGTACGCCGTAAATGTTGGATATGTACTTTGCAATCTATCTTATTCAGTTTTCTATTACTGATTTGACTAGCCTAAAATAAAAAAAGAAAAGCTAAAAAGTGTAAAACCTCGTATAACTAAGGCTGTTTATTTTAGCTTTGAATTCCTAAAAGCGATTTTTAAAATTACCGTTTGTTTTTATTCGATTTTAGTGTTGGAATCTAAAATTAAAAGCTAAAATAAATAGACTCTAAAATCATTAGCCAATCAAGAGAAGCTTTTTTTTTATTTTGCGGATTAAAAATAGGCATACTACCTTTACTATATCCCGAAGAATCCCCGCGCTCAGGGCATTTTGAGCCGAGAGGGGGCCGGCTCGGCTCGCGGTTCGAGCCGAGCCGGCCAAATTTTTTTTACATTCGGGTCCTTTTGTTATAAAAAAAACATTACGGATAGGTCTTTTTCGGGAAAATATATTACGATTGGGTCTTTTTTTCGAAAAAAGATTATAAATTACGTCCATGCCCTTTTAGCGTTTTTAGGAGTAGCGCTCAGGTCCTTTTTAGGAAAATCGAAATTACGTTCAGGTCCTTTTTGTAAGAAAAAAAGCATATCTTTTTTTATTTTTTTTTGCATTGCATTTATGTACTTTTTCCGCTTTTTCTAGCATTACGCTTAAGCCCTTTTGCGAAAAACACAGGCTTATTTTTTATCATTTTCGCGTGTTTTCTCGATTTACTCATGTGTGGAGCGCCAATCGCGTGTTTTATCGATTTCCTAGCGTGAACAGCGACGCCCGCGGCGTGGCACGCCGCGCATAAATTTCTAGTTTGCTATGAAGTTCATCGAAATTACCTACCAATGCCATTCATATATAAAAGAAAAAAGCTTTGTTTTTTTCTCTGATTCTCCTCCCCACGATTGCCTTCGTCCCCAATGCCTCCTCTGCTACTACGGTTGAGTCGGGCGGCGCCCTCCTCCCCCGCGACTACCTTATCTCCAACGCCTCCGAGACTAGGGAGACCGTCCTCCCCCGCGAGCGCCGCCGCTGTGCTCTCCCGTGCTTCCGTCCTCTCATCTCCGCGCCGCTGGCCTCCCCCGCGTCTAGCCACCCGGCGCCCGTATCATCGACGCCTCCATTGTCCAAGTCTGCCCCGCCTCCCGCGACCTCCACCCCCCCCCCCCCTCGTTAAGCCAATCAGTGCTCCCAACATCAAGGTACAGTTTTTACCTTGCATCCCTAGATCCCCAATGTACATTAGAAGATAATTAATGGTTTCTCTGTTTCTGTTTTTTTTCTTGTAATTATTCATGCTTAGATTCAATTGATTCGGATGATCCATGTTGATGTCGGGTCATTAGACATATGTTTTTGTTCATTGTCAATTTGGAATTTGGGCAAGCAACAACTTGTGCTGTGCTTCTTGATTTAGGTTCTGGTGTCTGTCGATGTTGTGGTTGATACTTGATATGCTTTCGGCCTTTTGGTGGTACTATCTTACTTGGGATTCGCTGTACAACAGGAGGAAATTGCACAATTAAATAAACTTTGATTTGTTGGAATTCTACCAGTCAGCTGCAACAAAATTTGCTTGCATCATCCATTAACTGTACAATTATGATTTCCTTGCTCTGAATGTTTACCTTGTGAGCTTGTTGCAAAAACAAAGCCAAATTTAAATAAACCCTTGTAAAAGAAAACTAAAATTTAAATATGTAGCACAAATCCGATAGCTAGAAAACATCACAAATCAGTATTGGAGCCTCACTTAGGGTGAGAATTTGATTTTGGTCCTAGTGTAGTTGGCAAGAACCGAAGACTTGGTAGTCAATAGTAGTAGCAATGGAAAGTTTCTGCGTTTTAATCTTTGCAAAGTTTGTTTCTCTAGCTGGTGATGGTGTTTGGCAATTACTAACATTGTTTGGTGTGTATGTGTGTGTAATTGCAGCACTCGCATCAGAAAGATTTTGAAGAGGCTGCGGCTGACACAAGTCCTGACCGGTGTGTTCTTTAAGGCCACTGAGGCAACTATGAAGAGGCTTCTTGCTGTACAACCGTTTGTAACTTATGGGTAAATGAATGAAAACATCCTGCTCCATCTCATTGTTTAAAAGAAAGTGATCCATTGTTTTTATTAGCTTGTAGTTTGCGGTGTTGAAATTTTGTTTGCTGGTGTGTAACACCAGGTTCCCAATTGAAGAATGTGAAGGAGCTTAGTTACAAGAAAGGCCGTGGGTTCTTGGACAAGGATCCTTTCCCTCTTATCAGCAATGATCTAATTGAGAAGGTATTCTTTTGTAACATCTTGTAAAGATAGTAAATTTGTTTACCTTGGTCTATTTGTCGCACAATAAATATGTGGAATATTAGTAAGGCATAGCTACATATATGTGTGTTGGTTTTATCTCGTCCACTTCCACTAATATAATTTATTTTGGAGGAGAGGAGGCTGCAAATGAAGAAGAAACCCTACAAGGATGGTGGTGACTCGAGCAACTGTGGGGATAAAATCAACAAACTAATTGAAAAGCTGAACTGAAGCAGAACTTGTCTCTAGTCCTCATTTGCATACAAGTGATGGATCCATTACCTTAGCATTTTGTAATAGCATAGCTGAATGTATCTTTCTTTTTAAAACCATACCCGAATGTTTGGGATCAGATTATGAAATAGCAGAATATGTTTTCATCCCCTCTGTCCTTTGCTCGGTCTGTGCTTTATGATCGATCTGTCAGTTTCTATTGAAACTAGCTGTTGACTTGACAATGTTAATTGCACTGGCTGACTGACTTGAGATGTGAAGGTTCAGGGTACTGCAATGGAAATGGTTCATCTGGTACTCTGGATTCTTCGTGCTTTTTTTACAGTTCTCCATGCTGTCGTCGTATCACACATTGTTGGAAGTAAAATGTGGCAAACAACAAACGTGAAGCTTGTGAAAAACATCCAAGAACTTGTTTGCGCAAGTTGTGATCATGGTTGCCTGCATTCCATCCTGGGCTTGTCAAAATTTGTCCATTGCTATGCCGATTCATTCCTTTGCATGGTTCTATTGCTGTTGGTGGTTGAACGGCGGCCGTGTCGTGAGCGCCTACAGACGAGCCGCGCCACTAAAGAAAAGTCCTCACAGCCCTAAAGGATATTTTAAACTTTTCAACAATAAATTACACCACCAACTCATCAAAATGACAGAATGCCAAACGGTCTGTGTTAACTTAAAAGCAGATAAACATATAAGCTCATTAAGCCAAAAAAACTAGATTTAAGCTATAAGCCAAAAAACCTAATCCAAAACAAGCAGGACATAAATTTGTGTCTAGGCCATGTGCTAGCTTCTCAGATAGCTCTTTTGGAAAGCATGTATTTCACATGTCTGCAGAATGGCCTTTTCTTTTCGAGAAAATTCATTATTTGACACTAAAAGTTAGTTGAATTTCTAAAATACCATGGTGAAACTGCTCTTCTTTCCATGAGTCGACTGGCATTTGCCTCCTTGACTTTTTTAGATTTTTTTAGAAAATGACAGACCTACCCCTTGGTCAAAGCCTTCTTCCTCACTCAAACGACTTTGTCCGCTACTGCCGCTCATCTCTACCAGATAAGTCCACTTGTCAGGTTGTTTAAGTTAGAATGAAATGAGGATGAAGATAGGCATAATTTTTCACGTACAAGTTAACGGCCAAGTAAGGACCAGCGACGAAAGTGGCAAAACGGGTGAAAGTTATTATCCGATGGCAATGAAGGAAAGAGCAATGGTATTTTAGATATCTGGCTAACTTTTAGTGACAAATAAGGAATTTTGTTCTTTTCTTTTCCTATCTGTGGAGTTCATAAGCTTCAGTAAACCATTTCTGCTAGGGGCAATATTTGTACCATTTGCACTCTTACTACTCCATCGCCGTGACTCAATTTGGACGCTTACAACTCATCTGCTAGGTGCAATTTGCAATGGCTATGGCAGTTGAAACCTCAGACAACAAGGCTGACACGGACGATGCACGCTTACTACATCGCCGTGGGCTGTGGCTCAATCACTAGTTCATGTCTTACAGTTAGGCTCAAACCTCCCCTACGAAACCACTCGCAAATCTCAACCGCAACAGCTTAAGCTCAATTTCTACTTACTAGCTTTTACCAGTTGCAAATCTCAACCCCAATAATTTAGCTCAACTTCCTAGCTCTTTTCCATCACAACAATTGCACTCGTCTCGCACAGTTCAAATTGTAGGAAAAAATGGCATGAAGAATGCTTCGCCCCACAATGAAACCATCATCATGCATCCACATATCTGATGTTTGCAAAGACAAAATATTCCACGTCAGAGCACATGCCAATCAGTCAGCAACTCGGCACGGCACCAGCGAAAACAGAATCCAGCAACCACAACTGATCACAAAATCATGGAGTCCGATACAGCCAATGAAACCACCAAACACTTCGATACAGATCGTCAACAGCCAACCAACCAATCCATCCAAACCAGCCACCCTCACCTAAACACTAATCTGATAATCTCCTGGCATGGCTAATAACCTTATCACGCCCCTGAAGAAACAAGAATTAGAAGAGCTTGTAGGAGAGGAAGCGTCCAGCGGATGGATCAGGTAGGTGAGCACAAGAGCCACCAGCATCAGGACGTATGCGATCCCCTGGTCAATCGATGTGCCTGCAGGAATCAATTAGAGAAAAGAATTGTAGATATTAGTCTTGACAACACCACAACATATCTTCCGTTGTGCGATTTGCTATCTCGTTAGTAACAAATGGCAGACAGCAGTCGAACTCACTACGTTGCTGGTATCAAAAGATTTGAAATTGACCGTTATCACCACAGAACGATTACACGCATATCCACAGCACAGTAGTTATAAAGTTAAGAGAATTGATTAAAGGATTTGAATGTGCTAGAAACTGGTTTCATTACCAAGACCGATAATATACACAGGTTTTCAATTCTAAAACAAAATAATGTGCAAGGAGACTAGCCTGCACAAAGAGAAGTCATTTTCGATACTCGTTACACATGACAAACCCTTCTAATACTCGTTGCACACGGCACATCATTCTAAGATTTTCAGTCATTTTCAGGCAAAGCGAAAATTTAATCATCCGTCAGACATGTGTAAAGGCTACCAATATCCACTGAAAGATACTCCAGGAACCACTAACGGTAAACAATGGCAAGGAAATGCAAGCTGATTCAACTTGCACAAGAAAAGGTACACCTGTGGATCTATCTAACATCCCTAACAGATCGACAGCTCCCTAATGATCTTGTGTGCAGGAACAGGACATCTTTTCTGTTCTTACATACACCTCACAATGCAAATCCTTAAATTATTCTTTGTCCGATATAGCATTTATTTCATGCAACATCCTTCACACAAAAGTGGCATGTCATGAAAAGAACACGAACTCCTATTGGACAGCAAACTAATGCAAGAAGATCACGATAGCTCTAATCTACATTTCTGCAAATGCTATATAGTATCCATTTGCACTGTTAATATGACAAGAAGAATCACTCACACCATTTGCAATTTTGGCACCGATTGCTAGAGACAAAATCATTTTCTGGAGATCTGGGTACTTGAGAGCCTGAGGGGTGAGCCATCTCCAAAGGATGTACAACACACTACAGGAATTACCTAATGGAATCGAGATTCTAAGGAAATTGCCTAAACGAATCGTAATTCAAGGATGGCACAAGGGAGATCCGAATCTCCCCAATATTTTTTAGTGTTCTGCACAGCTTAAAAATATGTATTAAATATGTTGTGTGCACAATACTAGAATTAACGTCTAAAGAAATAGGAATGAGGATCTAACACGATGTAGCCGGTAGCCCGTATTATAAAGGCGAGTAATTCCGCCACAGGGTGAAACAAACCTACAGAAACAAGAACACATTACATTTTCCCCTCTGCTTCTTCTTTTTTTCACCCTCTCCTGCTCTTAATAGCCGCATCCTGACACGCGCAGGGCCTAGGAGGCAGCCGCACGGATCAAGAGAACAACGGGGGCAAATCAAGATGCAGACGCAATGTAGGAAGGGACGTGGTCCCTGTCTTACCGTCGCTGGTGGGCGCAGGCGCCGGGGCCTGCGCCGCCGCCGCCGCAGCCGGCATCACGATGCCGACGACGAGCACGGCCACGGCCACCACCCCGAGCGGAGCCCTGGCCGCCGGCATTCCTCCCCCCTCTCTATCTCACCCTTGGCGTCGGAGTCGGAAGAGAAGGGAACGGCACGGCCACCACCCACCGACCACGCACGCGGCTCTGACTCTGAGCGCTCCCTCCCCCTAGAGCCTAGGATCCCGCGACGAGGTCACGAGGTGCAGCCCATATAATTACACCTTAAATACTGGCCGACGTACCTTATGACATGTGGGGTCCGCAAGGACCTCCGAGTCATCGGGCCCACTTGCAGCGGGGTACGGGAGATTCTTCCGTTTCAATGCACGATTTTTTGGGGATGCGCGGCTCGTGGCCGGCCGGAGACTCTGCCACTCTGACGTGTGGGTCCGTGCTGATCAGGCCCCACTGGCATGGAGACGGCAAGCGAGGCACGTGGCTCTCCGCGGTGCGCTTGGACTTGGAGGGCGTAGGGGTAGTGCGGAGCATGTGAAGAGGACGCGCCAGCCTGGGTGTCCGTCTTCGCGTGCGTGCGACGCTGGTAAAGGTAAAGCGTGAAACCGCCACCGTTTCGTTTTTAGGGTTCAAAATCTCACCGTTTTCTCGCGATATCTCACTTACTAGAGATTTGAAATTCCGGCCAGGGTGAAAAAAATTCAAAAAAAATTGAATTGCTACAGTAATCTCGCTAAATCTCGCCGAGATCTGCATTTTTAACGTAATTTGATGTTTGACCACCAAATTTGACCGAAAATTGATCAATAACCCTTAAGAAAGTCATCTCATGTGAAAATTTGTTGAAAAACCGAATTTTTGAGACATTTTTTAAAAATTTCGAAAACACTGTCGAATTTTCATTAAATTGTGCGTGCTTTTATCATGATGTGAAAAATTTGTGGTACCATCCTAATAAACGTAGGATCATACAGAAAATTTTTCAAAATAATTGAACTTCATTTGTTATCTTTAAAAAATAAAAAAACAGAATGAACATAATTGGGACAGTAACATTGTCAGAATTTTATAAATTTTCTCGTGTGTGATCATGATCTGAAATTTTTATGAGAGCTTAAGAATTGACTCAGTACCATTGTATAAAATCTTAAAAAAATTTAAACTTTTTTTGTTTGCTCAATCAAATCTATGTATGCATTGAACTTCATTTGTTATATTTCAAAAATAAAAAACATAAAGAACATAAATGGTAACTGTACTTGTAAGAATTTTTATAAATTCACTTGTGTGTGATAATGATCCAAAATTTTTATGAGATCTTAAGAATTTCCTTAGAACTATTATGCAAAATTTTCAAAATTTTTAAACATTTTAGATCATGAACTAATGATTGAGCCACTGGTCGTGTCGTAATCGCTGGGGCGCCTTTGGGCCATCTTAGTGCCATGCCTAGGCCGTGTCGTGTTGACCAGCCGTCTTCGGAGTCTTACCAAGCACAACACGGGTTCGTGGTGTGTAAACGCGGCCGTTCTGATTGGGCAAGCCGGCACGGGCCGTGCCTACAGTGGCGTGCCTTGAGTCGGCCCATTAGGCACGGCCTATTTGACCATCTCTACTGGCAGGTGTTGGTGCGGGGAGGTCCACAGGACAGAGAGGTGTATGATTACCTTCCTTTTATTTATGCGTGTGTTGCGGTTTTTTCTAACAACGTCTCGCTCCGATCGGAATGCTAGAATCAGAAACAAAATTTGAATTCTAGAATACTTCCTTCGTACATAAATATAAGGCCTATAATTTACATGATTTTATTAAAAAATATATAACTTATATATAGATTTAATAAGATTTTTCTTACTTATATCTCTATTTATTTTCTCTCAACTACATGTATTTATTCATTCCACCACGCACAAACTATTACTTTCTCCGTTCATTTTTATAAGGCTTATTTTTTGAATGGTCTTGTTCGGAAAAATAAGGCTTGCATGTAGATTTAATGACGTATTTTCTTCTATACCCTATTTATTCTCTCTCAACTATATGCATTTATTCATTATCACCCACACAAAGTATATCTTTTATCTTTCAAGACAATTAAATGGGCGCATCTAAGTCATTTTTTCAGTAACTTTCTCAATTTCAACGCAATCTTAATCCTTGTGGAAAGTCAAAATACACCTTATAGAAATGAGCAGACGGAGTATCTCATCTTCCAAGACAATTAAGTGGAGTTATCTAAGTTATTTTCACTTATACCTTTTCAATTTCACCATAATCTTAATTCTTATGTAAAGTCAAAATCGTCTTATATTTTTACGGAGGAGTAACATGTATCTTAAAATAAATTTTATATTTTAAAATAATCTATACCCTTTATAATGCACCTAAGCATTCTTTTCTACGTCCACCCTAAATAATGCATCCCACTAGAGATGATCCAACCTTTATGCACCCAAATAAACGTCCCTGAAACTTGCCTTCATCAAAATTAACCTCTCGGATCTTTCCTCGACTTTACTCACCCACATCCGATGGCTATTGTTTAATATGTCTAACTCATCTCTCATGGCCCATAATGATCCCCGCCTCCAAAGCATCATCTCAAGGAAAAGAAACAAATATCCCGTAATTAAGGAAAAGAAAACAAGCGTTAGAAAAGGAAAAACCATATATTATATGTTGGGAAAAAGAAACCGGAAGACATGACGATATACTAGTATCCATTAAGGAGCAGTAGTTTTTTTTTCTTTATAAATGCTCTAGCTCGTGTCCACACGTCAGGCCGTCCACTGCTGGTCCCTCCGCCACTGACACGTGGCCCCGTGACCTGGTCCATGGGCCTACCTAGAGATGATGTACGCGGGCTCTCCTGTTCTATACCGTCTAGTGTAAGTTTGCTACCTCTGAAGCATCATGCATGTCTCAAGACTTACCTTTGACTGATCTTTCCAATTGATGATGTTTAGAGAGACAGGTCATGATCAGCTCAGCTGAAAATTAAATATGATGTTACTTTATAGAGATAAAACATCAACAATCGAAAAATCTATTATTTTCACTCGCTGTGGGTTCCAACCAGGTGCTAACAGGAACACGGAAACCACCTCGATCTGGGGAAGCAGATCCGGTGCGGTCCCTATGTGAATCGTTTGATCGAGGTGTCGGACGGTTCGGTTTGATCAAAAATACGATAAATATGCTACAGTTCATAAAACAGTACTTTACACATCAAACAAGACCTGAACGATATTTTTGGCCAATCTAGACTATCCAAATTCGATGGGACGATCCTTTGAGAACTGCTTAAGTTGCAGCCTCCAAAGAACCGCACGGAATCTGCTTCCCACCTCTGGATAGAGTAGAGTTGTGGACGTACAACTCTATCTACTAGCAAGTTGCGAGTACATCTCGGTTAAAATTTTGTAAGATCATGAATTTATCATCAGCCCTATCTGTCTAGTCGTGTGCTACGGAAACAAAGGTTGTAAAACAGTTGATCAATTTGACACACGAACCCCACACCCACCAACAAAAAATACAATATCATATCCCAGGAATGGCGGAGACTCTAAAACAAGGGTATGCCAAACTAGTACAAGCTCTTATCCCCTCCTAATCATGCAAGCAAACTTATCAGCATTCAAATAAGATGCGTATAACCCCTAATCCTATAGCCATTGCGAAGAATAAATTGGAGCATGCGTCCATTCAATCAGACGCTTGCATCTAACACCGAAATGCCCAACACAAACCGATCAATTAGATGTAAAAGCTCGACCGTAGACAAGGGATTTATGGCCCAATTACCGGCCTGGAGCATGGGCCGCGCACGAGGCCGTGGCCACTCGTTCAGGAGCCAAGACACACCCAGTGACAGTGTTATCAGACCCGGATGCGGATCAGAACAGCGGTTCGACCGGAGAAAACTGGACCCAGAGCCTTGTCCGGCTGGTCCAAGATGTCAGATCGGTCTGGTCCAAGAATGCTACGCGTGATAGCCACCTGCACCTCGCGTCTGGTTGTGCTATTTTGTGAAGTGAATGACATTTCAAGGGTACACCAATAGATACAATTAACTATTTTGTATGTAATTAAACCAGTATTAATATATACTTCAGGTTTATTTTTTTAAATAATCTTATCCATAAATATAAAACTTGCATGTGGATTTGATGAGGGCTTTTCTTCTATACCTCTATTTATTTTCTATCAACTATATCGTTTATTCATTCCACCCACACAAAGTATATATCTCATCTTGTAAGGCAATTAAGTGGGGTATTTAAGTCATTTTCTCGTATATTTTTTTAATTTTAACGCGACCTTAATTCTTATGTAAATTCAAAATACGATTTTTATTTTGGACGGAAAGAGTAAATGTTTTAAATAAAACATATGGTCTGACCCCTGACTTTGGATCAGGTCAACGACCGGGACGGGTCGGATAACTATGGGCACACCTCCAAGGAGTTGTGCGGTAACGCCAACATTCTGATTGATGGCGTACACGTGCAAGTTAGAGAATAGAAGAGGTTCTTCTGTTTGCGCATTCCTAAGTTTGGAGACAAAAATACAAATTATGTTCGATTTGGATAGTAGGAGTTTTATAAAAACGAATTATTCTTTTACAGAAAATACGAAAAGAAAATTTCTGTATTCTAAACGGGCCTCAGAGTAGTTTTCCTACGACAGTCACTTGCTGAGCACAACCTGGTCTACGTGCTTCACTCGTCCAATTCAAGATCTTCTCTTTTCCTCCTGGATTAACCTCTTTTTAGTTTTCCATGTGAATCCAGAATGGAAAGAAAGGGTCATTGATGCAGCCCAATTCACCACTCCGACTTTATTTACTGCTCCTCACATGCAATCTAAGTGTAAAGCTAAAGTTAGTAATGTCTTGCAATAATAAGGCAAGAAAAAAATATGACGGAGGGGAAGGAGGAGTGGAAGGCTGAAGAAGAATGGTGGGAACCTAAAAGCACGAGAAGTATAATATGCTGGCACTCTGTAAACTATATGGAGTTAACATATGTAATAGGTATGGCTGTTTGGGCCAACCAAGGGCATGGCCGCATAAGCAAGGGCCGTGTGGGCATGGTCATATAGGCCAAGACCGGATGGCCCGCACGGATGGAGGGTGTGTGGGCTGGCATGTGGTTTGGAAAGAAAAAAGGATAGCCTAATGGTGTGTTTGGTAGAGCTTCAGCTTCACTAGATCCGTGAATCTGGTGGAGCTGTGTATTCTTAGCTCCATCAGATCCGTGGAGTTGGATCTGTGAGTATATTAAGAGTGTTTAGATGGATCATCTTTTCAAATTTTAGACAAAAATATAAACTTAATTCACTTTATTTTAGCCTACAAGTTTCAGATCTCAGGTGAAGCTGGGATCTGGAGCTCTACCAAACAGGCCCTAAGTCGTGAGAGAGATGAAAGGAAAGAGTTCAACTCGGGTTGGAGAGAAAAACTCGGATGCATAGTCCGAACTGAAACATCCATAATTCTCACGTTCGAGCTCCGATTGTGACGTTCTTGTACTTTCTGGAAAGATTATCTTCTTCATATCTCTTCATTGCGTCAAGTTCCAATTTTGCTTTCTTCTATCTTTAATCTGGCCGACAAGTTTCATCTCTCTGATTGGCCAAATTTAAATTTTAAGTTGTAATCTATTTTTGTCTATTAGAGCCCTAGTTGTAAACATTTAGGAGATAAGTTTGAGTTAGTTTCACTATGTTTAGCCGTGCATGAGTATCAATATAAGACCCATGTAGAGAAATTATAGTTGATGCATTAAATAAAATAATAGAAAATCGTCATGGTGTTTGATGGTCATTATTAAGTGTATGCAAGTTTTTCCTTTCTAGGTTTTGAGTGAGGTTGGCGCAAGATCAATAACACACTATTCTTGCGGTTAACCACCGAATCTACACGATTCATCCTTCCAATTCATGCTCCATTTTTGTACTCGGTTTGGCAGAGCTGCTGAATGGAATCGAGTCTTTCTAATAGATTGAATTCAAGGCCGCCAAGTTATCTACCGTTGCTGCTCTTCTTCTTCGGCCGTAAGCTAGAGAAGACACGCGTTGCTATTCTAGGGTTTTGCAATGGTGCCAAACCCTAAATTCGTGGAGGCCACAGGATGGAAACTCGTTGCTATTCGTACAGTAAAGATTGGGCCACCCTTGCGCATCAGATAGCTACCAATTGATCAGTATCAATCATGCATGCCCAATAATAGTTACCATGAAGTGGTGTACTCAATGGTGTGCGCACACATTGCAGGGGCGCAATTGGTGGACGAGCAATTGTGTGTGAGGCGTTGGAGGCCACTGTTGGGGTTTTGGTTGGCCGTACATACATCCACTCGTTGCATCCGGATGGAAAACGATGGACGATTCAGAAAGGTGCAAAATTATGGACTTTTTCGAGGGCCGATCACATGGGAGGTTGGCATGTTCCCGAATGAATAATGGAACAAATGTACCGTGAGGTGATCGATCTTGTTTTGACAGGTTTTGTATGAATAATGGAAACACAATAGCGAGAGATCGAGAAGCATTGGGATGTGGCACATTTTTTTTAGCGATGGTAAGTTCCTATTCTAAGTGAAGGAATTCAACAGGGATTTCAGAAAAAAGAAAACCCTACTGATTTCTGTAAAAAGTTCTGTAAAATTTATATGCTCCAAGCAGGCTACATCGTATATATGACGCCATGACGATCAACATATGCCTGGTTTTGGAGCTAGCTATTCGTCGACCATGACCAGATAAAGAAGATGCTGCTACAGTGCTACACAAGTTGTGTGTTGGTCTCCTCCACACGATTCATGGTTCGTGCATAGAGGTAGGAGTCTTACCGTGCCAGGATGGTCCGGCACGGACCCATCGTACTTCGGGTCGGAACCGTGCCTGACCGCAACGGCCCATCGTGCTCTCCGTGCCGGCCCATCGTACTCTCATGCCGGCCCGGCTCGTCTTGACGATCAACATGTGCCTGGTTGCGAATATATGATGCCATGACGATCAACATGTGCCTGGTTTTGGAGCTAGTTATTTGGGGATCGATCAAGAGGGCACATCGCCAAAGTATCTCTTAACCATTTGGCAAATGGCAACATCATCGATCGGCAAGCTGGACGGGACATGAGAAATCCAAAAAGCTTCAACCCAGCATCGGATTACAAAACCATTTCTGGAAAAAATAAAAATAGAAAACGTACGCTCCATGGCCGGTTGTGGTTTAATTTCGTTAGTTACCGACATGACCCGCTTGAAAAACACACAGGAATCTGAATTTAACAATTGTAAAAGAACCTATCAAACTAGACAAAATTGTCGAGACTGGGAAAAATATTAATTTCCGTATTTCGGAAATTAGAGTAGTTTGGAAGATGTGGGGATGAGGGGCATCGAGAATTCTGAAAAACAGAGTGTCTTGTATATGTAGTTTGTAAACAATTTCACATAGATTTTGTCAGCCTTCAAAACCATCGGAGATTAAGGGCCTGTTTATTTTTTCTTCAGATTATCTAAAAGCTGATTCTGGATTGTGGTTGTAAAGAAGCTGATTCTCCAAAAGCTAGAATCCAAAAGCACATATGAAGTGGATTGTGGAGTGTATATGGGTGGGCTGGATTGTGATAATCGATTCTTATAAACGGGCTGTTTGTTTTTTATTCTGCTTTTGGGGCTAGAATCCAAAGTCAAATAGGCCCTAAGGGTGCCACACATATCAACTAGTACTCCCTTCGGTTACAAATAGTTATCATTTTGGACATAAGTGTAGTCAAACTTTTGAAACCTTGACTGTTAGTATATTTTTAAATATTCAAATCGGATACATGAAAATCATATATGTACATTTATCTCGAAAAATACTTTCATAATATTACTCCCTCTGTTGATAAGTATAAGGCGTATTTTGACATTGCACAAAGATTAAAGTTGCGATGAAATTGAGAAATACATGAGAGAAAATAACTTACATATCCTTCTTAATTTTCTTGAAAGATAAGAGTTAGTACTTTATGTGAGTAGTACTGAAAAATGTAGATAGTTGAGAGAGAATAAATAGGTGTATAATAAGAAATGCTCATTACATCTAATGCAAGCCTTATTCTTCGAAAAGACCATTCAAACTATATATATCTTATATTTATCGATAGAGGAGTATAATTTTATTAGGCTTTATAAATGTATTATAATAGAAATTATTGGTGAAAGCTGTGTTTTATAGATCGTGTCGATGTCCAAAACAATAACTATTTTGTCATCAGATGGAGTTATACATGCGAGCAAAGTACAGTGCCTTTAAAAAGCACTTTCTTTATTTTCTGAAGAACAGGTACGGTGCACTTTAATCACCTTACATAGTCTAAATAAGCTCCAGGAATTCATACTGATTGGTCAAACATTACCTCATGCAACGTTCAACCAGCTCCATCTCCAGTACTGATCCGATCGCAAATGTGAATGTAGTGTGTTTCAAAGTACATTTTTATATCATTAACAATCTAAGTTTGATGCCACTGTGAGTATAAACTATGCATACGATTGACTCATTAAACAATGTTTGTTGTTACAGTTCGAACTAATTAATCATGTTCGCCTCCTAAAGTGTGTTTGATTGCTTGTACCAAGTGGTACATGTATGAGATAGTTTAAGAAAAAGTTATTCATGTGTTTGTTTGTTTGAATGGAATCATCCCATTCTGGATGGTGAGACAAAATTTTGAAGAATATTCCCTATAAATCTTGAATCATTCCATTCATCCAAAACAATAGAACCAAATAGTACAGGAACATCCCATCCCATTCAACCTCATCCCACTAACCAAACACACCCCTAATTAACGGTTGGTCTCGTCGAACACCACCATGCACGGCGGCATAGCTAGACAATGGAATCCACGTGACGAGAGATCCGCACTACGTGCCGACGCGATCGATCCGTGCCGTGTGTTGATCGTCTCGACTCCGGCCGGCTCATGCCGCCACCTAGCTCGCCGTGCGCCGATCAAAAACCAAGACGGCGCGCGTAGACCAGGGTTCAAATTTCGCGAAATCTCGGATTTCGGCCGAGACGAGATTCAAAATCTCGTGGAATGAAAAAAATTGTAAATTAGGGTTTGCTACGTGATTTCGGTAAATTTCCATGAAATTTCGGTGACTTCGGCAAAAATCTCAGCATTTTGAACCGGTTTGTATGGTTTTGGACCATATTTCACACTATTTTTTGGAGATTGTAATGCCTTTTACGAGGAATACATGTGAAAAATTATGCAAAAAATACATATATAAATTATGTAACCATAACATTAAATCCTTAATTGGATTTGAGCCTTAAATGATGTATTTCGATCTAAACCCTAACTTAGATTTTGGTCTGAGATGGTATTTCGACCTTAACCCTAAACCCTAGCTTGGATTTCGGTCTAAACCCTAATTCTCTAAACCTTAGTTTATATTTCGGCCTAAACCCTAACTTAGGAATTTTATGTGCAAATACTTAGTATTTTGCATTCAAATAGATAGAAAATGTAGATAAATGATTGTATGATTTTTTCATATTTTTTTCCAAATTATTTCTATCATCGGGAGACCATTTAACAGGATTTTGAAAATGCTCAAATTTTTGGCCAATTTTGCTGAAATTTCGGTGATTTTGGTCAAATTTTCGATTTTCCAGTTTCAAATTTATCGGTTCAAATTTTCTTTTTAAATTTAAATCGTCTGAAATTTTGAAATCTCACTGAAATATCAGATTTCAGCCACCCACGAGATGTGATCCAAAAACAAAATTTGAAACCTTGGTGCAGATGTGCATGTAGTATGTGTATTTGTGTATGCAATTATGCATTAATTACCCTGATCTCGCGTCATGTAATATGTGTATGTATACCTGCGAATTTTTTAAAATAATATACATTTAAAAAAGAACAGCATAAATGATATGTTGAAAGTAAAAATCATATAAATGTACCTCTCTGGCCATTTGAAACGGTGACAGAGAGCTATCACCAACGGTCACAGTCTCTGTCGCCATGGTAAAAAGTGAGTTGAGCGGCTGCTAACCAGAACGGCCAGCAAATCGCCCGGTGCCAAAGGAGAGAAAAGAGGGGGAGGAAGAGGGTGAAAAAAAAGAAGAAGAGAAGAAAGATGAGGAGAACAGAAGAAGAAGAAGGGGTGGAAGAGGAGGAAGAAGAAAGGGAGGAGGAGGAGAAAGAAGAAAAAGAAGTGGAGGAAGAGAATGAAAAAAAGAAGGGGAGGAGGAAGAGGAGGTCGTTGGTAACGTCGTAAGTATATTTTTATTGCTATGAATTATATTTTGAAACATAAGTTAGCGACCAGATTAATTAGATTTATAAGTAATTAGCTGTGTGAAGAAGCAATAGTTACGTATATATACAGGTATTTGTGTATAGTAGCAATAGTTACCTAGATATGTTGGTATTCGTTTATTAATTTTTATGGCTTGAGATTGATCGGATTGGACATGAAAAACTTCAGAAAGTATGTGGGGTAAGATATAGTTAAAACAATAAATTTATGTATGTTTACCATAGTTGTTTCATGTAGGGTAGAGTAGTTTGTCGTTGTACATTTGTTTGATTAGATATTTGTCAGATCGGATTTTTATAGATTGTATCGGATCGAAAACGGATATGGAAATTAAAGATTTTATCAGCTCTAAATTTTCTAGAAAATTGAAACCATGCTGTCTTTAATAGGAAAAATATTTTAAATAAGGAGCTAAATATGCATAAAAACTTATTAATACATAATTTATTATTATAAACATAATTCAACAAAGAATACAAATGTTGAGTCATTATATGGTCGTCATGAATTTCAATTTTTGTATGTTTTCGTTTGTATGTACAAACTCATTTTTTTGTCGTAGTAACAGTGAACACTTGAATTGCACGTATGAGGGGCGACGAGGCATATCGCGACCATAGTCGAGTTGCTTGACCCGACCACGGGCGTGGCACACCACAACCGCTTGTCCACCTTAGCCCGATAGAGGGTAAGCCGTGATCGAGCTTGGCTCCTCCGCTTACGCACCCCGATGAGGGCATGGCGGATCGACGCGTGTTGGATTCCAAGGTGAGTGCACTCATTTCACAATTGTGCTAGGATGTGGCGTACGTATTGCACGAGCGTACTGACAAGGTCTTCCTATAGGTTGAGGGTGGTAGGACTGCTTCCTTTAGCACGGATGGTGGAGGCGACAGGCATTGAAGCGCGGGACAGACGTGGTGTCTCTAAGAGGAGTCTGCACGACAGGTGCTTACTGACGGCTCTCGTTGATCGTTGGCGATTAGAGATACACACGTTTCACCTCCCGTGCGGGGAGATAGCTCTAACACTTGAGAACGTCAGCTACCTGCTGGGCCTTCCGTGCACTGAGGATGCAATTTTGCCTTAGGATGTCAGCTCAGAGTGGCGTATTGAGATGCTCCGTAGGTTCGACAGTGCTACGAGGAGGCGACCTACGTCACCGTTCTCTAGTGTGCGCGGTCGGACATAGTCCATCAGTCACTACCATTGTGCTTGGTTCCTCGCAGCTCCTAGATACGCCCGAACAGAGCCAACCATCGCAGGTTATCTTCGTTACTCCGTCAGCATTGGTACGGCCTGCCAGGAGCACTCAGAGAGTGCCACCAAACCAGCTCACGTACCCATCCGGATATGTGCAGCGTCGTCGTAGACTTAACACCACACAGGGTGTTGCACCACGGAAGAACTGCGGCTAGTGTTAGTTTTTTCTTTGTTGCTACACTTTTGTGTGGACAACTACATTCACAATCTCGTTACTTTTCGTTACTTTTGTCAGTTTGTTTGTTATTACTATACCTTTTCTTCATTACTGTTTGTTTGTCATTTCTTTTCAACCTGTTGCCAATGTCGTCTGTCTTTTCATTTCTCATTTCACACTTGCTCCACCACACTGCGACAATTCCGCCGTCAATCGTCCAAAACCGCTTCAATTTGTTTCCAGCGTGGTAAATGGACAAGAAAACCGCGAAATCCATCTATACTAAGAAATTTAATGCCCTATCAATATTTTCTTGCAAATTACTATTTGAAATAACCAAATAGTCTCTCTCCATTTTAAATGGGTGGCCACAAAATTTGCATAAATAATACGTGAGAATTCTCAGCAAAAATAATTTGTACAAATACTTTGCGACAAAAAATTTACTGACAATACCTAAGGCTCTCTCGCCATTTGAAATGACGACAGAGAGCTGTCGCCCATTCAAATGGCGGTAGGTATGTGTTGCTAAATTGGTTTCGATATATTATTTGTGCAAATGTTTTTAAAATATATTATTTAAAAAATTCGTATACCTGCTGCTCTCTTCCGAAGGAGCGAGTAAATTGGAATTACATCCTCTGTCGGTTCTACTGTAATGGCACGGTGCCATTAGCAATGTCGATGGTTGGATAAAAAGGAAACGCATGAGGTTCATCCTAGCATTGTAGGACATTATAACAACAGTGAATACTGTAGTGGTTAGATCCTGTCCATCGCTCCCTTGATCCAATGGATGGCGATAGCCGATAGGCAAATGTCACCGTACTGTTTCCTCCCTGCCATTGCAGTTGCAATGGTAGAGGATGCGATTCTGAGTAGATTTCGGGCCGTAGCAAATTTACAACCCCTTGGCACGCAGCATGCTCTTGCTAGGTAACACATATCTAATCGAATTTTCTGGTACATGTTAGAAATTGGCCCATTGGATGGCCCATTTCTTTTAATTCCAAAGTATGCATGGTTTAGTATCATATTGCCTAGCTAAGTGGAGGAAAGACAACTTAAAGGAGGAGTCCTTGCCACCTCTTGAATAATGACACTTGGCATGAGAATGGCATATGGTGTCTGATGGCTAAACACACACTGCAGCAGCGTTCAGCGTATTCGCGTGAAATTTCGCGTGACTTGCGACGAGCGACCGCGCCGCGTCGTAATGTGTATCCTGACACTTTGAATTCACCTTTTTGTTTTATTGAACCCTGCATTTATCTCTCCATTCAATCTGTTTAAATACGATTTAAACATATATTTGAATTCTGTGTCATTATGCAATCAGTTACTAGTGAGTTAATTGATATTATTTGTCAGTTACTAGTAGCGCATTTCAACGACATCATGAGTCGGTTTCTTGTCTGAGTGTATATAAACTCACAGAGCGTCCGGAGCGGATATCTGAAATTCCTCCTCCATTCTTCCTCCTCAACTCTAAGTGCTATCTTTGTTGTGTTGCATTGTTGAACGCGTCGGCCTTCCTCCTCGGCGTGCACCGTGAAGGAGGGTGGCGGTATCTCGAACCATTGTCGCGAGTTCACTTGCGAGGCGGCAATAAGGTTCTGGACGACGCATCGTGCGACCGCTCTGCTTCTTCCTCGACATCGACTACTTCCACGTCTGCGCTGTTTCCTTTTCTTCAACAAGCCCAATAGTAAGTAATTCGAGCGATAAAACAATTCCGTTACCATACAATTCTTGAGCATATTCTGAAGTACAATGTGTTATCTGCTGTTTTATGCATCTCTAGTCTTTTGTTACTTTTGCCTCAATTTAAAATCTGGAATAAAAACATTGCACCAAATGCCAACAATCCAGAAACCTTATTGTGAATATTTTTGTGAATCAGCAATGGCTGGTACTTCGGATGCAATGAAACCTGAGAGGTTTTCTGGTGTCAATTTCCGTAGATGGCAGATAAGAGCCAAGTTTTGGCTCATGTCATTGGGGCTGTGGTGGGTGATCCACTCACAGTATCCATTTACGATTGACCAGAACCTGCAGTTTGATGGTGCGAACAACACCGCACTAGGCTGCCTTCTGACTATTTTGGCAGATCAGCTCTATGATGTGTATATGAACTACACATCTGCCACTGAGTTGTGGGATGCACTTGACCGAAATATGCGAAGTGAAGGCGGTCATTGGTTGTATGTGTGTGAGCAATTTTTGATTTTAGCATGGATGATGCTAAGTCGATTGTTGCACAAGCACACGAACTCCGACTATTAGTTGGCGAGATTGCGCATTTGGGTTGTG
Organism: Otatea glauca; assembly: GCA_036346275.1. NCBI lineage: Eukaryota > Viridiplantae > Streptophyta > Magnoliopsida > Poales > Poaceae > Otatea > Otatea glauca. Next base: position 16,623,913 of record CM070713.1, read on the forward strand.
CATTGCCTCCTAAGTTTGTGGCTGCGGGCATTGTTGCCAAACTTCCCTCAACTTGGAGGATTTTGCCACTAGCTTAAAGCACAAAGGGAAGAGATTTACATTGAGGATCTCATTGCGACCCTTGATGTGGAAGAAAAGGCGAGAGCAAAAGATGCACCAAGCACCTCTAATCGAACAATGCCAATGTCGTTGAGAAGAAATCATATGGCAAGAACTTCAAAGGCCATAGACCGAACAAGACAACTAGCTTTAAAAGAAGAAAATTGAGAAAAGGGACATCAAGAACATCACTGTTTTGTGTGCGGAAAGGATGGTCATATGGCAAAAGGCCGTCGCTATCGCAAAAAGCAGGACAAATGAAAGGCAAGAAAAATACCAACGTGACCATAGGCGAGGCCTCGACTTGAGGAGGGTATGGTAATTCTCTGTTGTCTTTTGACATGTCAATCCACCGATTGGTGGGTTGATCTTGGTGCTAATGTTCACGTGTGTTCGATGTTTCCTTATTTTCTTCTTATCGAGCAAGGGCTTCCTCCGTCCTAATGGGGAGCAGGTCGCATGCTTCATTCTTGGTGTTGTACGGTGGATCTGAAGCTTACTTGGGAAGATTGTCCACTTGAAGAGCGTGCGACATGCGCCAACAATAAAAAGAACCTCGTTAGTGGTTCTCTCCTATCTGAGGATGGTTATAAGCTAGTATTTGAGTCAAATAAAGTTGTAATATCAAAGTATGGGAACTTTGTTGGTACAGGCTATGAGTGGAGGCTTGTTCCGCCTCGATTACTCTAGAGTCTTGTTATAATATGAATATTGCAAGCTGGTTTGAATAAATGTGAGGCCAATATTTGGCATTCTCGTTTTGTCATATTGGTTTTGATAGCATTGCTCGAATGTCCGGATTACAATTAATTCCAAAATGTGATATTGTCAAAGGATCAAAGTGCCATTCTTGTGTGCAAGCAAAGCAACCTAGAAAACCCTTCAAGGGATTAGAGGAAGAAAAGAACTTGGCACCACTAGATCTTGTCCATTCGACTGTGTGAGATGAATGGATTGTTGACAAAAGGAGGCAAAAGATATTTTCTAACTTTTATAGATGATGCAACACGTTATTGTTATGTGTATTTCTGAAAACAAAGGATGAAGCTTTAAACTACTTCAAAATTTATAAGGTCGAGGTTGAGAACCAACTAGAAAAGAAAATTAAGCGACTAAGATCGATCGTGGAGGAGAGTATATCTCTCATGAATTCTCGATTCATTACGAGCATGGTATAATCCATGAAGTTACACCACCATATTCTCCCCAATCAAATGGGGTAGTGAGAGGAAAAACCGAACACTAATGAGACTTGGTGAATGCCATGTTGGAGAGTCTTAGGTATGCCTAAAATGTGGTGGGGAAGCTATATTAATGACAAATTTTGTCCTAAGCGAGTAATCACTAAAAGCGTGAGATTACTCCGTATGAGGATGGAAGGAGAAAACCCAATGTTAATTTTCTGCGAACTTGGGGTGTTTGGCAAAGGTCAATATACCATTGCGAGAAAAGAAAGCTTGGACCTAAAGCGATCGATTGTATTTTTCTAGTATATGCACATAACAAGACGGCCTATAGATTTTTAGTAGTAAAATCGAAACTCTGAGATTATTGCTAACACAATAATGGAGTCGAGAGATGCTTCATTTTTGAGGATATTTATCCTATGAGACCGTGAGTAGTACTTCACAAGCGAGAATAATCAAGCGATAATAATAATAATAATAATGTTGAACCTACCACTATTTCGAATCAATAAGTGATACACTACGGTAGAAGATATTTACGAGGAGGATAATAATTTAGTCACAGAGGCTCTTCGTAGGAGCAAGAGACAAAGGGTTGAAAACCTTTGGTGGCGACTTTATTGTATACCTCGTGGATGATGTGCCAAAATCTCTTTGAGGCTTATGCATTACACGATCTTTGAGTATTGGAAAGAGGCGGTCCGTAGTGAGATGGATTCCATCATGGCTAGCAGGACTTGGAAGATCACTGATCTTCCTAGTGAGTGCAAACTGTTGGATGCAAGTGGATCTTCAAAAAGAAGATGAGGCTGATGAATGCTGTTGATAAGTACAAGGCAAGACTTGTGGCCAAGGGTTATACCGAGAAAAAGGAGAGGATTATTTTGATACTTATTCTCCTGTTGCGGATTAACCACCATTAGAGTGCTCATAGCATTAGTTGCTTCCCATGGTCTACACGTCCATCAAATGGATGTAAAGACAGCTTTCCTTAATGGAGAGTTGGAGGAAGAAATCTATATGGAGCAACGGATGGTTATGTGATTCTTGGACGGGAAAATAAAGTGTGCAAATTATTAAAATCCTTGTATGGCCTAAATCAAGCACCTAAGCAATGGCACGAAAAGTTTGATAAAACTTTGACATCTGCTGGTTTCTTTGTTAATGAGGAGATAAGTGTGTATACTATCGTTATGGTGGGGTCAAGGTGTTATTTTGTGTTTGTATGTTGATGACATACTTATATTTGGAACAAACACTGCTTTGTAATTGACGAGGTCAAAAATTTCTTATCTCGATGCTTTGATATGAAAGACTTGGGAGAGGCGGATGTTATTTTGAATATTAAATTGATTAAGAATGAGGATGGGATCATTTTGCATCAATCCCATTATCTTTGAGAAAATATTGAGTCAATTCGGCTTTGAGAATTGCAAAATTTCCCCAACACCTTACGATCCAAGTGTTAAGCTTGGAAAAATCAAGGGTTAGGAAAGATCAATTGAGATATTCACAAATTATTGGGTCCCTTATGTATCTAGCTGGTGCCACAAGACACGATATCTCATTTCTTTGTGAGCAAATTAAGCGGTTTGCATCTAACCCGGAGATGATCATTGGGAGGCACTTGAAAGGGTGTTGCGCTACTTGAGAGGCACAACATCTTATGGAATACACTATCTTTGGGTATCCATCTGTTTTAGAAGGATATAGTGATTCCAATTGGATCTCGATGCGGATGAGATCAAAGCTACAAGTGGTTATGTTTTTACTTTAGTGGTCTTTGCGGTTTCATAGAGGTCTTGCAAGCAGACCATATTGTGAGGTAAACCATGGAAGCTGAACTCGTAGCACTAGACACACCATTGTTGAGGCCGAATGGCTTAGAAGCTCTTGTTGGACTTGCCATTGGTTGAGAAACCAATACCGGTGATCTTAATGTCTGCAATAACCAAGCGGTGTTGACTAAGGTTATGAGTACTAAGGATAACATGAAGTCCTCGGACATGTGAAGCGTAGGCTTAAAGCGTCGAGAAAATTGAGAAACTCGGAGTTATTGCTATGAATTATATTAAATCTTGAGAAAAATGGCGGATCCTTTTACAAAAGGACTTGCAAGAAAGCGATTTCCATTGCGTCTATGGACATGGGCATGAGGCTGTTTGAGTTACACCACAGCGGTAACCCATATCTTCACGATCGGAGATCCGTGAATTAGGTAATGGGAAAAACAAGTTGATGTTGTAACAAGAGAGTATATATTATTGAATTGTACCCATGTCCTAATAGACAAAGTACTCTTGGTATGCGGAAGGTTGGCTTAAAGCCTTAATGTATTCTAGTGTTTAAAAATAAAGGTATTGACCTACAGGATACCTATAATGAATACACCTACTTGAGCTCAAGCTGTGAGGTCACAGTTCACGAGTGGGCATTCTCTAGAAAGCTCATGAGCAGATAAGGGAGCATGACCATATAACGCTCCGTTTAGGCGTGGTTTATTGGCAGCCTAGTATCAGTTGTGATTTTTAAGTGAAGTCTGATCACGAAAAGCTGTGAATTCAAGGCATAGTCCATTCATCAGCTGTGAGAGGATGAACCTTGCTAATCTAGGTGCAAGTTCAACCCGTACGGGACTTACACCAAAAGACTGGTATATTAACAATACATCAGTATAGCAATCTTTGTTATCTTTTACATTGTTTGCTTTGGAATTGGTGGGGGATTGTTAGAAATTGGCCCATTGGGTGGCCCATTTCTTTTAATTCCAAAGCATGCATGGCTTAGTACCATATTGCCTAGCCAAGTGGAGGAAAGGCAACTTAAAATAAGGAGTCCTTGCCACCTCTTGAATAATGACACTTGGCATGAGAATGGCATAGGGTGTCTGATGGCTAAACACACACGCAGCAGCGTTCAGCGTATTCGCGTGAAATTTGCGTGACTTGTGACTTGACGACGGCGACGCGTCGCGTCGTAATGTGTATCTTGACACTTTGAATTCACCTTTTTGTTTCTTGAACCTGCATTTATCTCTCCATTCAATCTGTTTAAATGCGATTTAAACATATATTTGAATTTCGTGTCATTATGCAATCGATTACTAGTGAGTTAATTGACATTATTTGTCGGTTACTAATGCTACCGCATTCTTGACATCATGAGTCGGTTTCTTGTCGAGTGTATATAAACTCCTAGAGCGTTCGGGACGGATATCTGAAATTCCTCCTCCATTCTTCCTCCTCAACTCTAAGTGCTATCTTGTTGTGTTGCGTTGTTGAACATGCTGGCCTTCCTCCTCGGCGTGCCGTGAAGGAGGGTGGCGGTATCTCCGAACCATTGTCGCGAGTTCACTTGCGAGGCGGCAATAAGGTTTCTGGCAGCGCATCGGTGCGACCGCTCTGCTTCTTCCTCGACATCGACTACTTCCACGTCTGCTTTGCTTCCTTTTCTTCAACAAGCCCAATAGTAAGTAATTGAGCGATAAAACAATTCCGTTACCATACAATTCTTGAGCATATTACGAAGTACAATGTATTTTCTGTTTTATGCATCTCTAGTCTTTTGTTACTTTTGTCTCAATTTAAAATCTGGAATAAAAACATTGCACCAAATTCCAACAGTACATAGTCTGGAATTTCCATATGCGTCAGGTCCTGTTCGAAAGGGAGGTTTTTGGAGACGAACTTTTTTTTTACATAGGAAGTTAGTTCATATGGATTTCGCGAGAATTTTATAGAATATTATTTATTTCTCATGGGAACTTAGAAAAATTCTTTCGTTAGAAACTTCTTCCACTTCTCGCTAGCTACAAGGCAAATTGACAATGCCAACTATTAAGACCTGGAAGAAAGAATGAGCACAGGAGGCCGCATCACAATCATAGGAAGCGATATGGCATACTCCCTCCCATCACAAAAACATTTTTTTTGACATTAATATAGTCTCTATAACCCAACTCTAATCACTAATTTCTATTATTATATATTTATAAAAACTTAATAAAATTATAATATTATAAAAATACTTTTAAGCGAATTTACCCATATAATATTTATGCATCTAATCAAAATATTTAAAAAATATCGATAGCCAACGTTTTAGAAAGTAAGACATGTTTTTTCGAACCAGAGGAGTATGACAATGGAACAGGAGGCACTTATTTCTGTCTCTATCAACAGGGCGTATCACATAGTAATCACTAGACACTAATTAATAATAATACTAACGTATATAAGCTTGGGAGGTTTTGGAAATTTTTGAATACAGTACAAAATACTGTCGGAAATTAGAGAATGATACAACATGTTTGCGTATTTACGAAAAACCCTACCATACCGGAATCGAAAATCCGTTAACCATACCGAGGCGCGAGAACCGGTTAAGCCATACGGATTTTGAAATTCCGGGTATGAAACCCTTCATACCGAATTTCAAAAACCGGGTATGGGGTGAAACCCCATACCAGTTTTCAAAATCCGGTTAAGCCTAACATGCAGGTATTAGCACAAAGTCACATGCATTCCTCTTGATTAGACACAAAGTGACATGCATGCATCTTGATTGGTCTCGAAGGCCAAGATTCCATGCATGCATGCATCTTGATTAGAGCAAAAGTGCATGCGGATGATTAGTGCAAAGTACATCTTGATTAGTAAAAATTATAATTAGTAAAATAATTAGTAGAAAGTATGATCAGTAAAAGTACAATTAGTAAAATGATTAGTGAAAAGTATAATTAGTGAAAGGCGGGGCTAGCCTCGATTGGTTGGCGGGGCTCATGATTATTGGTATTTTGGCGACGGATGCATCGTCTAGCACAGAAAGCAAAGACAGTCAGTCGATGTCCCTCATTAGCACTTTTTCTCGATATAAATCGGAGGAGCGAGAGGCGGCAATGCATTCACAAGATAGTAGTAGAGAGCAAAGCGAGCAGAGGCCAAGAGCGGGAGATTAGTTAAATCGGTGTTTAGTTTGTTAAAATTTTAGTAAAGTCTAAAAATTTTCAAGTACTTCATTTGGGATTTGTATTTTGCGAGGTATTTTTAGGAATATTTATTGGTACATTGCTCGTGCTTTATTGATCTTTGGTACAACTTTGGAAGGTTAGTTACAAATCTTCACGAGTAATAGTATATTATGGACGATGTAGTGTATTATGGACAAATCTTCATGCTTGAATAACTACCCGTACATAAAATAACAGAATATAGCATAAGTAATGGCGAATTATCGGTGTTAATATTTTGTAGGAATTTATTACGAGCTATCTTCATTCTATGAATTAACTAATTGGGTTCCCATTTCACAGTCACGTTCGGGAAGGTGATTTTGCAAGTTGGCGGAGGTTTTACGATCTTAGTTCTGACTTCACACAGGTTAGTTTTTAATATTTAGGAATATTCTTGTGATATTGTTATAATACAACTATGATAAGTAGAATATTAGTACAACTAGTATCACATACAACTAGTATGCCCAAATGGTAGGAGGACTCATTTGCTACACCATAATTGAGATCTTGATTTAATCCTAAGTGTAGTGGAAATGACTCAAAATCATACCTTGAAATCATGCTAGTTGCATTTAGAACAAAGTTTTAAATGTTACATTTTTACCTAAGTTTTATTGGGACTACTTGTCTTATGTTAAAAATCGGTCTGCGTTGAGCCGAAGTTTTTGAGTTCAATTTGGAAAAATTGAAAGCATTTTCATGCTATGAAAAATTTATGGGAGTATCATAAGATATGTAGGATAATACATAAAATTTATGAAAAATTTTAACATCATTTGTTATGTTTTAAAAATCAAAATCGAAGCAGAATAAAAATCGGTTCACCTGGGACCACTTGGAAGTGGTCCCAGTATACTTTCCGTTCACACGGACCACTTCCAAGTGGTCGGCGTGAACTCCTTTTTATTCATTTACGATTTTGATTTTTAAAACATAAAAATGATGTTAAAATTTTCATAAATTTATGTATTATCTACATATCTTATGATACTCCATAAATTTTTCATAGTCCTATTTCGCAGTGCGCTCTTTGGAAGGTGATTTTGCGGTTGGTATAGGTTTCCGATCTTCATTACTGACTTCACATATGCTAGTTTTTAATATTTAGGAATATTATTCATACAGTGAATTTGGTTGCATGCGGGGTGATTAGTTTTAGCCATTAAAATTTTCAAGTTTGTCTATATACGTATCTAAATGTACTTGTTTGTTACGAGCCATTTGTTTGAGCGACGACGTGATGGCGGCCATTGCGATTCGAGCTTCTTCGTGAGTCGATCGATGCCCACATCGATGCGAGGGCAATTCTGCGAGGAACTATGGTCGACGCATTACTATATTACTGTCATCACTGTTTTTGAAGGCGCATAACCACTTTGTCGTTAACGTTTGATTGCCCCTCTCTTAAGCCGATCTTTGCACAAGATAAAAAAGCTGGACTATCGATTTCATATTCCACTAGCTCGTGCAGGTCTACTACCGTTGCGCTCCTCATGGATGGAGCTCATTTCGCGGGAGGCTTGACCACACCTATGCACGCCATTGATCGTGCACTTCTCCTTTGGTCTCGTCGGCCAGATGGCGGCAGGAGACACACACCTTTCACCTACCATTGGTGAGATGTCCATCACTTTGAAGGGCGTGGCCATGCTAACCGGCACGCCCATCGAAGCGACCGTTGGTTCTTCCTCGCCCCAAACAGACAACGATGGCGGCACTACATCGCGGAGAGGTATTACATGATATAATGTTATTTCATATTTGTAATGTACGCGATATTATCGACTCTCTTAATCCGGAGTTCATGCGGGTTGATTGTCCCATCGTCTGAGAAAGAAAATGGTGTCTCTATGACTTGGCTACAGGGATTACGAGGAATACAATCCATGCCCACGATCTGAAGCGAAGCTCGTGGGGCGCCACTCTGAAGTGTACCTCTACTACTTCTGGGTGGTGTCATGTTCACGGCGTTTGCGGAGGCGTCATCTTCCCGCACATCGTGTGGATTGCTAAGCGATTGTCCGCCAACCTTGATGACATCCCAGCCTACGGTGGGGATCTGCGATCCTAGCGGACACCTACAGTGGTTTGTGCAATGCATGCCAGCGGCGAACTTACGAGGGCACTATTCTGGATGCACGCAACTCCTTGGATGTGGAGTTGGGAGTACCTTCCGGTCTCGGGAGATGCGTCTGAGGTACTACTGTTGTCGTAGATGATGACACGCCGAAGGCCACTCGCCCTACAATGGGGCACCGTTGGATGCGCCCGGCTACGATGGTCGCCGACGGGTGACCCGCGAGCTACACGCGTGTTATCGCCGGCGATGGACTTGCCGACCGCGATCATGTCAGCCGGGATCCATGGACCGTGCAACGAGCCGAAGAGCTTGCGGCGGCGGCGTATCTCTTCGTGTTACGCGGTCGACCACGGCTGTGGATGACTACGTGCTTCCTCTTGTACATGAGCGTGGTCGAGAGTCTACTCGCCGAACGGATCGAGGCGATTCGGGTGGCGGCGGCGATC